>OX411559.1:500000-1700000 GCA_948146395.1 Fragum whitleyi
ACTGCATCAAAAATCAGGAACTACAACATCGACTTATCAAGATTTGATCTGTGATAAGTAAAAATAACAATGATAAAAATTATGACTAAAACAACCCATTACGGAGCAGATTGACGACTGAGCAAACGTGGAGTCAACTATTTCTTCGACAAAAATGGTCTCGTGTGAATCGGAAATTGTCTGGAAATATTGCCTACTGCCAGAAAATATCTCTTGTGCAAGACGTTGGATAGATCAAATCATCTCACCATATATTTTGATTACTTTTCTTGTCAGACTAGTCAAACCTCGCGAAAAAATGTTTGTTGCAAAAGAAATCGTTACGAATTCAAAATACCTCGTAGCGCTTAATTAACACATCATAAATGGTGTCCTTTTGAAAAATAAAGGTCTGTCACAGACGTTTTTAGCTGCTTGTAATTTCAAAAGACATTCTGCATTATGTTTAAAAAGGTATCGTTGTCTTCGACTTAAAGCTCAAATGATATAACCTCTGCCTCAAAGCGTTCGGTACACCCCTCGTACATAGCGAAGAGTTACGAAAGACCGGTGGTGACTTCTTTTATTCACACTTCACGCTTCACACTTCAAACATACTTTCTTTGAAATGTGATCTCTAAAGCGTGAACTGGTGGTGAAATTTCTTAAATTCAAACTTAAAACTTCACACTTCAAACATAATATCTTAAAAGTGAACTGTGAACATTGAACTTTGAAGTGTGAAGTGTGAACTTTCAAGTGTGAAGTTTGAAGTTTGAAGTGTGATGTTTAAAGTGTGTAGTGTGAAGTTTGCAGTGTGAACTATGAAGTGTGAACCTTGAAGTGAGAAGTTTGAAGTGTGAACAGTAAACTGGGAAGTTTATATATTTGGCAAACTCCAACTTTGAAAAAATTCAACTTCACAGTTAACAGCTCAAAGTTCACACTTCAAACTTCAAACTTCACACTTCAAAGTTCACACTTCACACTTCAAGGTTCACACTTCAAATTTCACACTTCAAAGTTCACACTTCATACTTCACACTTCACAGTTTATACGTCAAACTTCACACTTCAAAGTTCACATTTAAAGTTCCAATTTCACACTTAACACTTCAAAGTTAACACTTCACACTTCAAACTTCACAGTTCACATTTCATTATCATATGTTTGAAGTTTGAAGTATGAAGTATGAATAAAAGAAGTCATCACCGGTCTTTCGTAAAGAGTGCATTAACCTCTGTATTTTTAAGGCTCCATGTCATGGGAAAACGAACTCTTTATAGTAACTCGACTCTAGACATTTTTATGTCGCCAAATTTTAATTAAATATCACGCTGAGATGCTCTCAGCATTTCAAAATTCTCTTTAGGTGCAATTTCAAACTGAGCTCTGATGTAGGTTAGGAGTCTATTACCATAGGTATATCGGGCATGTTGAAAAAGAAATTGAAAGAGTGTATGTAACCTTACGATTTAAGATTTAAGACAAGCAATAACTTTCGTTTGAAAGTTAACTTGTAATTTGAAAGAAGTTGTCTTAACCCGTTTCCCTTATTTCATAAAATGGAATGAGATTCTTGCTGTTTATATCAGATTTCCCGGCTCACCGCTCAAAATCTACCTCTACGATTACTAGTGACTAGTTTAGGCTCAAGTATAATCTGACACAAACTTGTATTTATGTCGTGCTTATGGGACATTCAAAAAGTATTTGTTTGAAAATGGTAGTCTTATGTGCAGTCCTGTAGACATGCTTAACTGTATTCAAAGGAATTAATAAAAATCTATGGTGCATTATAAATCAACTAACAATATGAAATTAAGTAAGAAACAATATGCATTTGAAATGATAGATAATTTTAGAATGATATTGAAAGAGTGAGTGGAAAAATTTTTAGATTATATATACTTAGCGTCAATAGAAAGTTACCACCCGAAATACCCTTGGATCTTTCGAATAGTATTGTCCTATGCAAAATGCTATGTGCGATATTTATACTAGATATAAATGTGAACGCATAAATTAACTATTGTGTTGATAAAGTGTTTTCATAATTGACACAATACGTCACGTAGAAATTTGGTAATTCTTACTTTGTTGACGTGTATGCAAAATTTAACACAAATTGTTTATGGATTACGCTCGTCCGTAATCATGCCGAAATAATGACATCTGAATTCTTGAAAGATTTGCACAAATGAGACATTTGACTAACGAACAACGTCATTGAGTTTTCAGTAAAGTCGAAGCAGGATTTCGTTTTCTTCAAACTGTGGGCTGAATAGGCTGCCCCCACAAAAAGGTAAAAAAAAAACTTGCCCTTGGCCATAAAAGAACTTGGTCTGTAGATAAAAGGCCACGCCCAGGACGCCAAAAGATGACGTAAACTCGAGAACTGATGGTCAAATCAATCGATGGTATGTTTGCGATAGGTTCCAATCGGCTTTGAAGATGGCGCGGGACACATACGGACCTCAAAGGGGTAGGATGTGCGCATCTTCTATACGCCATTGTTTTAAACAAGCCGTGTTACGCGCTGATAAAGCTTTCCAGGAGAAGGTTTCAACGCCAGACCCTGAACAAGATCATGTTATTTCGTGTACTTTGTATCCCAGAAAAAGTTATCGACATTGGCAAAGTGTTCTTTTCATATAGGAATCAAGACCCTAAATCAATATGTTCGACTTTGTCAATGTTAACGTTATGCATTATGATGTGGTAGATAGGCTATGCGTTGGGTGGCGGGAGTATAACGGCATGTTATTGAGACCTAAAACACAAAACCCGTTTTGGCCGATGGAAGTTTACAACAAAACGTTATGTTGAGACCATCTTGAGACCGTTTGTTTGTCCGTTCTTAATGAAACACGTTAACATTGACGTTTTCCAACAGATGAACGCTAGGTTACATTTTGCAATGCTGTTTTAGATTTAGTCATATAATTAAATTCGCTTCCTTGAATTGCTTTCTCTCCCGATCACAATCCTGCAGAGCATGTGTGGGTCAATAAGGATGTACGGTATTTGAGGATTGACGTCATGTCGGGAACCGGCATCACCTCATCAACGCTCTTACAGACGAATGGAAGGCCTTTCTCTTATAGCGTTTACAGCGTGCGATAGGAATAATTGGCGAAAATTTACTGCAGTACTCCATGAAAACGGCGACGATACTCGTTATTGATCTTTGTGACATTTCAATTTTAAGTAAGTTTTTTCAAGCGAGAAAAATGAGACGTTTGGTCCTAGGCACTGATTAAAAAGCATTGATGATGCTTTCCCAGCACTTCAATATCACGCACAAATAAAATATCTGGAAGCGCTAAATTTCGCCAATTGCTGCACAATTGACAGACTTCAGCTTTTCATACAACGTACATGTTTTTCCTGTTTCGAGGCAAAACACTTCGAGCTCTTCCGAATTACCCCGTGATAAGTTATTAAGTGATAGAGGCCTTCACATCGTTATGTGTAATAAAGAGTTGGACTTTGAACAAACCATCATACTTTCGTAATGTGAAAATATGAAGATATTTTCAAAGCAAAATAATAGGTTAGGCCATTGATCACAGTTCCTGTGGATATATTTAGGCCCTTTAGGTTTTTTGAGATTTTATATGGAATAAGACAATCTGTTTTTTTTTCTCTCTCTCATTGTTTGTTTATTGTTGTTTGCTTTTTATTTCTGAATATTATTTAATGTACTGGTTTACAATTTTATCAGCATTGGCTTGCTAATAACATATCAGTACATTCTTTTTTTATTAAGCCCTGCTAAAGCTTGACGAATGATATGCATGTAAACGGATTTCGGAGTAGAAATAAAAGAACAATAAATGCATTCAACGTTATCCGAATAAACTATGGGAATTTCTCCATTTATTAAAGACACATGCCTGTATTGTACAGATTATACTTTTAACAATGTAACATAGATATTTCGTACTGATTCTTGTTCACACGAGCGTTGAATACGAAACGATCAGATTTCAGAATTTCTCACTGAAAATAATAATAATAACAACAACAACATATTTTATCCTTATTAGTACGAAGTCCAGCATTTCCCTTGATGACACCAATTTTCCAAGTTCAAGAATACCTCTCCACCCAAAGCGACCTACATACAGTAAAATGTGTATTAGGCGACCACTTACGAACCCACCAGAAAGCGGCCATTTAAGAGAATGGTCGCTTAGTAAGTGTATGTTTACAAATTAGAAACATTATTTTGATTAAAAAATGTATATAATTAAAAAATCTCTAAATAATCCTATGTTGTTAAACATAGAAAGGAATCGTCTCACTGAGGCGATTGTTATGAATTTTATAAGCATAAAGTTCATTTACATTTATTTTTAGATCGATAATATCTATCATTTAAAACATTTTGATTTAAAGAAGGGGAATCTGAAAACGGTTGCTTAATTGATTGGGTCGCTTAATAGATGTGGTCGCGAAATTGACTTTCATTCTAATGCGAATAATTAACATCCCAATTATGCTTCGACGTCTATAACGGCAAATATCTCAATTATTCTTAAGTATTGATCATTTTACAAATCTTGATCGGCTCACCTAGCTGTACATTTCCTAACATGAAATGAAATGACTAGAAGCGTACTTCAATGACTTAAAAATCGTGATTGCATTAGCAGTTAATCTAAGCAAAAGCAGAATCGTGTTATCGGGAAATTTACACAAATGTAACCTTTCCATAATTCAGACTTACTAAATTAATCCATGTGCGAATGGTCACTTTATGATGTACATTCAAGTAAAGATTGATAAAAAAACCATCCATAACTTATGGAAGGGTTGTATTAACACAAAATGTTAGAGAAAGTCGTTAGAGAAATTCTCCTTTTGCCAATGACGAACAAAACTTTAAAAAAAAATAACGATGATATGGATACGATCACGAGGTGAGAAAGTTTTTGGGAAGCAATTCCAACTACAAATTTTGTTCTGTCATTTAGGAGAGCTAAAAATATCAAACTTTATTTCAAATGTACTGATTTAAAAAGTTTTTCTTTTCCAGAAAGCTTGACGGTTCATGTAACAATACACTCGGTTTTCTTTTTTCATTTTTTTTTAGTCTTTTATGGCTCATTAGATTGGCAAAGATAAAAACTTTGTCATTTGAGGAAAGATTTTTTTTATAAAAACATAGGTCTTAAATTTTCCATCTATTTCATATGTACGGACGGCAAACTATATTTATTTTTGTTGAAGTATGCATAGGTAAAACTTCAAAATTATAGGATCTTAAAAATGCATTCAATGTGTAATTACGCAAACTTCATGAAAAGACAAGAGAGATATAATTGGCCAAAATTTGCTCACCCGAAATTTGAATTCTTTAACTCGACAAATTTAAATGGACAACGTATGACGGATTTCACACAATCAAAGTGTAAAATCATATCAAATCAAATCAATTTTAATTGGTATAAGAGTCCAGTCACAGGACTGTCACCATTGACATACATTTTGATGATAACAATAAGTACATACAGACAAATTCAAATAACATCTAGGTACACTATCCAGTGAATTATGACATCAAGCAATTTTATATAGTTAATTCATAATAATAATAATAATCATCAAACTACTAAAAGTACTGATGGTGAACGAATCTGCCCGCATTCTAGAGTGATATATCGAATTCGTTGAGAAAAGAGAAATTATAAATGTAAAAAATAATCAAGGGAAAGTGTCTCGACAAAATTTCGGCAATTCTTGCCGAACTGTAAATCCAAAGAAAGAGAGAGAGCAGAAAGGAAAGGTAGAGAGAGTGGCAGACAGAGATAGATAGAGACAGGCAGAGAGCGGTAGAGAAAAGAAATCAGGCAACTATAGTGTATAGAATAATGATTCTTTTCTAAACTCAAAAAATAGCAGACAGAAAGATAATTCAATTTCCACATGCGGAACCCATATTTTACCAGATTAAACAACAGTCTTTCTGCATTTTGACCTTTTAACGTCATCCGCTATGGCTTTGGAACAACCTGAATAGTGTCCCCTATCCTCCGAATTGAAAGACCGCTGTTTCGTCTTCAACCGAAACAATGTAATTACAGGGTTTTGGGTCTCTTTTGGTAATATTCAGTTTTGTGAAAGAATGTGTATCTGATGCCAATGCGCTAAAAAGAATTGAGGAAAAACAATCCGATTTATGTAGGTAGGTGTTTTGTACAGCTAATGAATAGTCCAAAATACATGATAATGTATAGTCGTTGTTTAAATTCTATTGCTACTACCAATCGGCGGAAAAGCGTAAACCTAAGAGGGTAGAAGATTGCAGCTATGTACGGATGTATGCTTATTATAGTTCTGGTGCGAGAAATACCATATTCCATGCTTAGCTGCTCCAGTCCACAGGCGATTGATTCACAATCCGAATTTCTTTTTTTTTTGTGTGTAATATTTTAAGTACTTCTGGTAAAACAAATAGATGAATGATTTGATTAGGGAATTTTAGACCCATCCGATGGATAGAAGCGCTACTATAAGTTGTAGTTACAGTGCCAAGTACTTTGAAGAAAATATTTTGATATCAGTGTTAAACTAGGGGGCAAAAAAATGCCGTTGGGGACTTAAACATCGCAGCTGCGGGTTGATTATTCTATAGTTACGACGTTTCGGTCTCCATTCAATGTTAAATCCGAAAATAGATCTATTGTGTTGAGATAATTGTTCATTTGTTACTTTTATTTATCTATCTATTTTTCTTCGTTCAAAATTACAACGACATTCATATATTAACGGTAAATCGTACAGAGATGGCTATATCCCATGTTTTCCGTCCTTGTTGGAAACGAAAAAGAATAAGGAATGGGATTTGGGGATATGGTACAAAAATACCAGTAACCGAAGATATTTAAATTAAACAAGAATGCAACAAAAAGGATTAAGATATAAACGTGATTTAAGCAAAAGGTGTAAATTTGTTTATATTTTAATGAGAATTCGGATAAAATATAGGAACATGCCATTCGTTTGTAAACTAGACCTTTCGTAACAAAGGAGCACAGACTTCATTTATAAGAGGACAGATAAAACCGTAGTAGGTCATCACGTGTGGTATGGCCAATCAGAGATGTGAAGAAGTTCAAGAGGTCACGACCGAAATAAACAGATATTTCCGGCAAATTACTTACTACAAGTTGTAACAGCGAAGGCCTAGATAAAAAAAAACATAGTATCTGTCTATACAGTGTATGGACACACACTTTGTTTTTGCTCTTAACCCTGGACAAGCTAAAGCGGATAATCAATACGCTTCACTAAAAATTGCAACCTCATTTTGTGTTTTTAAATTGTATTTATCTTATCTTCACTTGAAGGAGAATTCTAGTATCACAATATTAACGAAATAAACAGTGATTTTGTGGAGAGAAGTCTTGAGAGACACTTAGTTGAATCTAAAGGGGTACTGCTTTCTTTCGAATCTAATAAGATCCTACAGGATTTTCCTTACATATTATAACACTGGTAAACGAAAATTTCGTTCACCAATAACTTTTATGGCAGTATTCCTTTAATTGACACACTTCAACTTCGAGGCTATGTCAGTTAATATTGAGTAAAGGGACCACACAAACAAGAAGTCCGTGGGGCACCAGTACTCTATCTAATAGAATTAAAGAAGGGCGTGCCAATGAAGGGATGACGTCTAAGTTAAAGAGATGCCAATATCTATTACGAAAGGCCACAAAATACCTTTACATAATACTGTTGCCAATTATCAACGTTTCTTTAAGTTTAAACATTTTACAAATGTTTTTAATACATGTACTAGCAATGTCATAATCTTTACATTCCATTATAATAGATAACTTCTCTTTAGTTGTTTTGAGATCGAAAGATGGGACAATTCGATTCAATGCACCAAAAAAGTAGTTTTATATGTCGAGAGTGAAACACACTCCATAACAAAATGCCTCTCATCCTCGACACACAAATTGCACAAGTTGCACTTACGGTCAATCAATAGAAGATCATGAGAGCTTATTCGTAGCTTTGCAAAAGTAGAAATTTTATTTTTAGGCAATTCGTTGACAAACAGATATGTTTCTTTCTCATATAGGGATTTAAATCTTTTATAGTTTCTTAATTTATTAACATTGGGTAGGCTTTTACGGTCATCATGTAATCTATTTAACCAGGAGTGAACACAGGAGTCTTTAAGTTTAGTTTTAATTGCATGTAACAATCTAGTTTTCGAAATGGTATTCTGGTTATCCCAGAGATGACAAAATTGAATGTTCTGCAGAAAGATTCTAAACTTATGGGCAAAGCCTTTTTTAAAAGTGTACTGCGCGTTCAGTTGAGCTTATAACATACAGAAATCGTATTTTTGATTGACGGATCGCTACTAACACATTCGCGACGTCTTCTGTTTTATTTCAATGTTCTTTCCTTTACTCTTTAATATGCTTTGGAAAGTAATTATACGTCTTTGAAAATGACACTTACTAAATTTATGATCATTTTGAGGGCGACTACATGTGATCAAGTTTCAAACAGAACATAAATCTAATTATCAACATATCGTCGATTTTCTACCCAAATCTCGTAACAACGGCTTATAAGAAGCTGTTGTTACGAGATTTTAGCAGAAAATTGACTTTATACGATATCTTGACGGGCAGATAGATTAATTAGCAATGGCTACGCGATCTGTGAAATCCCTGGTCAACGTCTGTTGACATTAATATGACCTGACAACTTGACACAATTACACCGGTGACTACATTTGTTTTTGACATATGCACGGTTGTTGAAAACAATGATATTTATATAGAGCTCCTCTAATTGGAATTCAAGTTCCTTATTGTAGACAGAGAGAATCATGTGATAATGGAGCGCGTGAGAGATGTTGAATGAGAGGTCATTACATACCGAATTTATTAAACAATTCATCTTTAACAGATTAAAACGAGGCTACGCCGATTTTTTTTCAGTTTTACTTGACGGGTTTAATAAATTCGGTATTTTATGAGAACAAATTTGATACGTTATTTATGACCTGAAGTTTTACTTTAAAGCGGGGAAATCATGAAAATTTATCGATTCAAGTTGTTTTTCGCGAAATATTTAACGCCATTTGCGAAATGACGTCGGCAAATACATTATGGCGTCATTTTCACAATTAAAAAAATATAACGTTGTTATACTTTCTTAGTGGATTTGCATAGTTATGTCACTATTGTTATTGCACTTGTGTTACATCCCAAATATTCAACGGGGTTATTCCACTCTCGCGACGTAGATCATATTTAAAAAGAAAAATGAAAAAGCAACTGATCAAATTGTAGTTTGAATGAAAATTAAGTAAAAATACCGTTTGAATGAAATTTGGAACATCCTAAATTTTAGAATAAACTGAAAAAAGAGGTCACGTGTCCGTATATAAGTTTTGTCTAGTCTTTCATCAAGAGGACAATGATGGTCCTCTATCGATCACCTAACTATGTAAGTTCAAAATAATTTTTTCAACTGCTCTATAACATATTTTAAGTTCAATCAATGTAAAAAGTTACCTAACTACACTTATCGGATGTTTTATGCAAATCTTTATTGAAATAGACCCTATTTTTTTATTTGTTAATTAGGACCCCCACGGTAGAACTTATTTTGATATCAGAGTAACCATTCCAACTCTTTTGGCAGAAAACATAATCCAATTCTTAAGCAGAGAATTCAATTACCAGACCAAACTGTCTGGGGGGAGATTTTTTTTATTCTAAAAATACAAACATATATACATGGTTTTGGAAGCCATTTGAAAGATGGTAGCCTTATTGTTAAAAAAGAGAAAATTGTTGTTGAATTCTTAATTATTTTTGTGATTAACCCGGAACCCTTCAACCCAGGGCTAATTGACTTGAAGACCATTCTTTGCTTCTATTTAAAATTTCGGGTCCGGGCTTATTATCAAGTTGATTCATTTTTTTCTTTTCTTTTTCTTTTTTTTTCCGTTGGGAGGGGGGATTTCATTCAGGCTTTCAATGAAGAATTAACCAGCGAGGTCGGCCCCAATCTTCCAAATGCTTCCAAATGACAGTTTCGTTACAATACAGCATGAGAACAGTCTCAGTATGAGTAAGTGCAGTGAGACCGAACCTTTAGGTCTCATTGCACTTACGGGTGCATTTGGGACATAAACGTGTGAAAATCTTGGCATCCGTTGAAAATACGCTACCAATCTGTTACTTACCCTGCACATACGCTTTGCATACGCTCTGTCCTTCGAGCGTCCGTCCATTGTTAGTACATCCACGCAGAAAGATTTGATCTGCACAAAACTTGTAGAGCGGATAAACCTGCCGCTGTTTACGATGGAAATGCGAAGCAATACCAAGAAAAAAACGCTACGTATCCGATATCATTTCATCGGTAAAGCATCATCGGAACTCTAATTTGCTTTGGATGAAATCGAACATAAGGCGAAATTATTAGGTAGGCCTATATAAAAGGGAAGTAACACGGCCACTTAAGTATGTAAGCGTGTGCATCACGTAAAATGTAATGATTTGCGCTCTATCCATTTTCCCCCCAGCATACGTTGTGCATACGTCCAATGCTTTATGCATCCGCTCTTTCCGCTGATAGTATACGTGACAATTACACCCAGTAACCTCTTCAGAGCTGTCATCATCTCTTGTTTACAAGGCTTCCGATAAACATCCACTCAACATCATCCCTGCTATATACTTTACGCGTCCGATATTTTCCGTTCTGTTTTCACAAATTTTTGCTACTGGTATCAGTTTTAATCAAGCGTATCAGAACGGACGGAAATTTCTCTCTTTCGCTGTGTCCGTTTAGCATACGTTTTGTATCCGTTCGGATTCAGTGGGACCGGGCCTTTACAGTTTGTATTTTATGAAAAGCCTTGCACATATAGAAATGTCTGTGGAAATCGTCCGGAATGTTGTCCCGTTTTACACGTGCTCTCACGTGCAAATCAGGATACGATCGCTAAACGATCGCAACGTTTGACATCTGGGACTCAGGGCATGTTATCGCAGATCTACAACAATCTGGAATTCATTTCGTCTTTTTGGTAAAAATTTTCGTGCAACTCTTTTTCGCTGGACTCTATTCGGTAATGTTGTCGTGAGTTTTTGCTATAAGATGGATATTATCCAGTTTGGTAATCATACTAAAAAGGTCTGATTAGATATTAAGTGTAATAGGTTGGTATTTGACCTAAAATGGCATCATTAATCTCAGAAATAAGAAATCATTAAACAGACTCGAAAAAGTACAGATAATATACTTTGATAGGCTAAGTGTTAGATTTGCATTATCGTCAGTCACGCCATGTAAAAGACAGCGCAATATTATGAAAGATTTAAATTCGCGCTGAACACCCCTTCCCCCTCCCCCCCCCCCCCAAAAAAAATGTAAAACAAAAAACAAAAAGAAACACAGACATACACACGCATTGATATGCTAGGAATGAAAGAGGTAGTAGATGGTATCGACCATATCCAATGAAATTTTCTTTTAAGTACATATGTAAATCCTTATGCATAAGCTTGCATTATTTTCACCGGTTTATAACCTCTACTGAGTTCGAAATGCTCAAGTTGAAATATTGTAATTCAGCTCTTTCCGTGGTCCGGCGTCAAATTTTACCTTTATTGAAACCTAAAGGACACATTGTTGGTTCAAATATGTGACCCATCACGTAAAAAGGGGCCATCTGGATAGCGGGTAAAGTGTCGAACCTAGTCATACTGCGCAGCCTTTTTCGCGAGACGGATCACATATTCAAACCTGGAAATAAATTATGTCTACATAATATCTGAAACGAGTTAGAAATTGGGTCTAGCCGGGTCAAAACTAGGCTACGGGATAAGAATTTTAGAAAATCCATGTGTGCACTATAGAGGTTTCAGTTATACTGATACATGGACAAAATTCCAAATAATATTAAGGGGTAAAAATATTGTCTGATACAGAACTCTCTTTAGCTAATCTATCTTGAAAATATGACACATGATTTTATAAGTTTTCGTTCACCAGTGTTACTACGTTAGGAACACCCTGTAGGTTCTTCATAGATTCGAAATAAAGTAGTGCCCTTTTAGATTCAATTTACTATTTCTCAAGACTTCTCTTCTCAAAATCATTGTTTATTTTGTTTATGGTGTAATACTAGAATTCTTTAACATGTGAAGATAATGCAAAAATCCCTTTTAAATAAAACATGAGGTTTAAATTTTTAGTCGCGCGAACGGATGATCCGCGTAAGCTTATCGAGACTTTAGAGCAAACTCTGTTTAGACAAATACTATGTTTTCGTTCTAGGTCATCGCTATTGCAACTTGTAGTAATTTACCGAAAAATGTTTCTAGGTCGTTACCTCCTGTACTTATTCATATCGTACATATCGTACACGAAGTTAGCATTTGAAACGGTAAGCAGTTGAGTGACATTTGTGGTTTATGAAATCGGGTTTGACATAACTTTTCTACATGCGACAGTCAGTCTCGAGGCGGGTTTAAAAATTATTCGAAGCGTGTTTTTAAATGAACAACCTTTCTTCTGCACTTTGCTTGAAAAGGGATGAACGCCGCTATAAACAATTTCTCTATAAATTCGCGGTGGTTGAAGCACATGCGATGTTTCATAATCCGAGTTTTGCCATACTTGTGAATCAATCGCCTGTGGACTGATGCACCTTAACATGGATTGATGGTATTTCTCGCACCAGATCTTTTATTAGCCTTTATCCTTACTTAGACTTCACCTTCTACCCTATTAGTTTTAGGATTATCCACAAATTGATAGGAATTTAAACTACGACTATATTTGGACAATCCATTAGCTGTACAAATACATACCTACACAAATTTTATTATTTTTTTTTTTTTCATTTTCTTTTGTTATTACACAATGGCATCGGATAGTCTTTCTTTAACGAAACTCATTATGTCACCGAAAGAGACCAAAAACATTGTTATTACAGCGTTTTAATTGAAAAAGCGGTCTTTGAATTAGGGGTATAGGGGACCCCATTTAAATCATTAAAGTTCCGGAGCCCTAACGGATTATGTTTTATAGTCAACATGCAGAAAGACTGCTGTTTGATCTGGTGAAATATGCTGGAACTAAATGACCTTTCTGACTGCTTTTTTCGAGTTAGGAATGAAACTACGACATTTAAGAAGCACAGCGCTGCCACTCGGGTCATATAATTCGAAAAAACTCAAATATTTAGCAAATGATATCAAATTCCGCTTGTATTATGAACCGAAAAGTAGATTAAATCAACAACAACAAAACCATTACACAAAATTGTCTGTTAAGCGGTCTTCCATTTTTTCTTTTTCGTTTTTATATTTGAGAAAAAATTCGACATGCAAAAAGAATTTACTGTTAGAATTACCTGAATTTTGTCAAGACACTTTTCCTTAACTATTTTTCACACTTATAATTTCTCTTTTCGAGTTCAATATATCACTCCAGAATGCCACCAGAATAGTTCACCATCAGTACTTTCTGTGCTTTGGTTTTTATAATTCCAATGTCCTTTGTTAGCAAATTAATCTTGTCCCCCTTTATAGAAAGATACTATAGCGATATACGTACCAGTGAGCGTTTCTCTCTAAGATGTTAATTAAGTTGTATGGTCACAGCACTCATTTCCGACTACCTCCTACTCCATTTAACAGACACATACGTCAACATCTGTCCCGAGGGATATATTTACAGAGTACCTATAGAAGATCTGTACTAGAACTGAGTACTCTATTAAACGAGAAGTGGGGGAATGAGAAGTCAACACATTAGGTCTTGGTCATTGACCTGTCTTCTTCATTAATTCTCATTTCCATGTATGATGCGCTGGGCGATACGGGGTCATCTTGAAACTGGGAATAAAAATTTCAGAGATGCAGAATAGGACAATATGAGATCGTATATGGAAAATAAATGAAAGGTTATATGGACCAATTCTTCTAGATAAAAAAAATACACGTATACATATTTAGTGAAAAGTTACAACCATGACCAAGCTGCGCATGCATTCTCTCAGTCTACCTTTCGCACATCCAAGAATGCCCCTTTGTGGTATACGGGTCATATGTCAATATATGGCTTTCGCAAATATTTTTGTTTCATGTTTGTTTCAATCAAACGCGATCATTCAATTTTTTACGACATACATATATCACTGTTGTCCCAAAATAATTTGGTAACTGTAGAAGGAAGAAAAATGAAATATTCGCGTTTAACGTTTGCGAAACAAATTAAAAATTAAATATATACATAACGATGATGAAAACATGATAGAAATGAGATGAATAGACAAAAAGCGTTAACGTTTTAAATTTTAGCTATCAATCCAATTAAAAACATATTTCATATCAGTTCCATGGACGTTTTGAAATTTGGATGAAATTCAAATAAGCGATATTCTATCTCATTTTTTCAATATTCAAACTCCGTTCATCACACCTCAAAACCATTTAATTATGCAATGAAGCCTGTATTGACCTGATATCACCTGTCTGATAACATAACATGATATCAGACAGTCTATTTTAAGAAACAATTTGCATACACTTTCAATTGAATTTCTTTTATTTTCAAAGGTGAATCATACCTATGCACTGAAAAATGATTGCATGATAAATAGAATGATATGTTGGTGTCTTAAAATATCAATATTATCAGGTCTCGGCTGTGAGATATTATCATGACTCGGCAAAGCCTCGTCATAATAAATTCTCCCAACCTTGACCAGATAACATTGTTATTTTTAGAAACTTACATGTTATTCTCTATCTCCTCGACAAATCTACGATGTTTGTAGAGACAACGATTGTCATGTAGTGTCAGTCCATTAGTGTATCGTTTTTGGATGGTTTCAGTGAGTGTTTGGAATGTATGAATGGAGCGCTTATTGAGCGATTTAGAATGGTTTTGATTGATATTATTGTTAATTTTACGATGGTGCTAACTGTATGACTTTAGATACTACAATGATAATATTGCATGCTGTAAAATGCTCGATAAGAGAAAGAGTCTTAAAGGTCTGTTATTATTTTGATATAATCATTGGATATAACGACAAACCTAGTCATTACCTGTGATGGCTTTTAATCCTCTTTTTACTTTATACTGAGTTTTCTGTGATGTAGTGTTTGGACTAAAACACTGGGTTATGCAATGTTTTATGGTGTAGTGTTTGAAAAATAACTATAAAACGTGACCGCAATACTTTAAGTGCGATTATGTAGAAATATAGATAAACATGCAATATATAAGACTCAACAGTCGAGAAAAATAATGGGTGTATGTGATAAAAAACTTGTTATGCGAGTTCAAATACGAATGCAAACGCATCGATATCTGAATGATCGCCTTTATCTTGAAGAAAAATATAAACTATTTTTCAAATGAAGTAAATATGTATTGAAGACATCGAAAGAAGTCAGAGTCCTTACTATTTGTTTAACTTTATTAACACTATCCTCAAAAAGATTCAACATATGGCAGTGGTCTTAAATTAGTCTCCATTGTCCAATAACAACTTCTGTTTCCTTCTTTCTGTCTTCTTTAATTGTTAACAAAATTAATTAGGGATTATGATGCGAAAATGACAAGAGGAGAATTCTTTCTGGTACAGGGAAGAGAAAATAAAATAAGTCTCAGCATCAGTTCTCTATGTACCGCTCAAAATTTGATAAGTACCACGTAAACGATTGCACTTAACTTCTTGGAAAGAAATGCTTCTGTTTATGAAAATATGCTTATTTGTCAAAATGTGTGTGCTAAAAAGCGAAAGTGTAAGCAAACTATTAAAGCAGAAGATTAGTAATAATATGTCAATTTATGCCAATAACACGGAACGAACGGTGGAGAATACTGATTAGAAAATTCGAGTAATTTGATACATGCTAACTATAAAAGTGCTTATTTTGAGCCAATGAAGTGAATTTTAACTTATAATCCACCTCTCATATTCATTAAATTTCTCTCGAATGCTTGCATTATGGTATGTGAGTCTGCCTATCCAAAGTTATTTGTTCTACTTTCAGAATCATGGTTAGCTTTACTAGGCAGGCAACTATGGTTACCTTCTACATTTTAAGGACATGTGAAAGCAATTAAGATTGGTGGATATTGACAGTCCTTCTCCACTTAAAATGTATCCCACGTGTACTCTTTGCTGACCCCCATCCCTTCTTTGCAGATTTTTTCGCGTTTTTTAGCGCGATAAATGAAATCAAACCCTTGGAACAATTCCAGAGTGAGTCATATTCATCTTAGATGTCATTGTTTTTTTAGGAATTAATCATAGTGCCTTTTTAAACGATTTATAGGTCCGTTTTTCATTGCACTGTTACGAATACCTATCCTAACTCCCACGTGCACAAAGGCCACGACCAACGACGAATACGTAAACGGACACTCTTTTATTGGGAAGTCCATGATTAAACAAGCAAAAAAATATAGCAAGGCAATAAGGAAAACAGGGGCTATTAAGAATACCTTTTGAAAGTAACTCGAAGAGAATGGACTGTCTTCTAAAGTCAACAAACTCTAATTCAGTTCACCACGACATGTTATGTTGCTGTGACTGGCAACTCACGATCGGTCTGTATAAATCTCATTTTAGATAGAATCGGAAGGCTTATTAAAAGTCTGATAGCCATTTTCTTGATCACAAATCCAATAGGATAGCCATCACAATGAATTTGTCTGTGCAGTTCATTCAATTCTGTGATTTTTTTTCGAAAAGCTTAATTTTTCTCCCAATCTGAGTTGTTCCAACTTACTATTATCACTACAAAGTTTAAAGAGATGTTAAGCGTCAATGGCTGGTGAATCATTTGTTTTTTAGCACAAAATTATAGTAAGATAGATATTTTTTTTTCAAAATTGAAAAACTAGTTTCATATCGGGGAATAAAATACCTAGAATATTACAATTGGACCTTTTCAAATATTGATTTGTATATTTGTAGGATATCAATTTTGAGCGAGGCTTTTTAATTTCGGAATTAAGATTTTTGGATTGGGATGTCTAAATGCCTGTATTAAAAGTAAGGAATCATATTCCAGTACCAACGCTCGGATGTAGTTTATGAAAAAGTTCCTGTTTTCTTCGCAAGTTGATTTCGATTTACATTCAAGAAACATTACGTTGCTGGAAAGAGCTGATATCACAAATTACATAAAAGTTGAGTCCTCTTTTAGCGTGTTATCATTTTACTCTGCTTTTGTGATACACGACGTACCGTTATAGCCTTGGCATCAGCGCTGGAACACTTTTTGTTAAAGCTTCAGTTATACTCAGGCTATTCACATAATCTGAAAGAAATATTCTGTGACCCAAGAAGTAATCTATACTTAAACGAGGCCAACAAACGAATATCAAGATAAAATATTAATGGCGATCGTAGGAACCCGTCTCTCCCGTCCATTTAACATCGCTTCTTTATTTCTCCTTACAACAACAAAAAATTGTTACATATAAGATAAGGAGTAAAGAAAAATGAAAAAGATGGTGCATTTTCTTCCCGAATTTCCTGTGGTATTAATCGTGTCTCAAAGTTGTAATTATAAAAACTTGGTATCCTCTTAAATAACGCCTTAATAGGATAAATCTTTTATCAGTTATTCAATATTCAATACCTCGACTGCATTACGAATATTGTATCATTACTGTGTTTCCCTTTTGAAGTGCATTTGTTTTTCAAGTTCACCACCAGAAATTAGTTTCTGTTTTAATTCAATGAATACTTTATATGGGTCTTTAAAAATCTGCTCTGCGTTCAGGATGACAAAGCGGAGCAAACGGTTTGCCAATTATACCCCGCTTTGCACGCAAGTGCACTAGAAAACACTTGTGTGCAAAGTGGGGTTTAAAAGGCAAACTGTAACATTTGGCATCCTGGACGCCGGGCTGTTTCTAAACGACGCCTGCCAGATTATTACAACTCGACAGAGCAAGAATAAACCCCTCCCCATTTTCCTTGTAAGTGAACGGTCAAACACGAGAACCCTCATTTACAAACGTCACAAAAGTCGCAAATTTAAGACAAATTTCAAAATTCCAGTTTTTGAAATACTCGGTTCTTAATCGAATAAGTGATAAAATTCGATGACTTTTATGTGTACAATACCAAATTACTAAATAAAATAACATTGTGATTGCTTTCTTTCTCACACAAGCTAAAATGTTGGAAAAACCCAACCACCAAAGTTAATTTTGAAATAAGGGGTAGCCTTGAAAACCGTTCAAATTCGTTGCTATACTCAATCTTTTTTCGGTCAATATCAATAGAGGTTTCTCTCTGAATAATCATTCTAACAATATTTGACTATTTCCAATTTCAGATATAAACAGAAATATAAGGACTTTCTTCTAACACCAATATCATTACTTGTTCAGTACGTTTTCATCCAGAAAAAAAATATTTCTTTAACTATTCTACAATTAGAAAAGGTTAATAAAACTAATTACAGAATTGTGATCGTGTTATATAATGGAAACAATTTCATAAATGAAATACATCTGATCACGTTTTGGTCATAAACGTGTCTTGCCACAAAAAAACTTTATTTTTACACGAATATTTCCAAGAAAATTATCCCATAAAAGGGTTAATTCATTTAGGCCAATTTTCGATATCATGATGGAGCTATCATAGAAAACAATCCAGTAATCTAAATTTTCACGCGTTCGTGTTGTTGTAAGACAATAATAATCAACACGTAGTTGATTTCATTTGAAGGAAAGGAAGGGAACAGTTTAAATAATACAATGATCAACATGGTCATTTAAGTACATTTGATCAAACAGATTTTTATAGTCATATTTTTCATTTTTTATGCTTCTTCGTGGGCTATGTCGGATGCACAAATTTGGACAATATTCTCCTATCTTAATTTTGTTCAAACAGACGTGACAATTTTTTCAAGCTTATACACCAAGGTCATCTGAGTAACCTGTCCTGCGTTCTGGATCACCAAACGGTGCAAATAGTTTTTAATTGTACGTCGCTTTGCACGCAATTGCACGTACAAAGCGGGGTACGATCGGAAAACTGTTTGTGCCGTTTTGTGATCCCGAACGCAGGGCCGAATAGAGAATAAGCGTTTGTTTAAGTGTCAGATCAATTTATACTTCATTGAGTGTTTAAAAAACAAAACAAAACAAACAAAGATCTTAACGTTTTGCAAACAATAACTGAAAATAAACCTCTTTTTCTGTTCACGAAATAAAACATTGATATATTTACTCTGCCTGTTAAATTTAAATTATATTACTTACATGTAGAAAGAAATTTTTTAATCTGGCCAGGTAGGAAATTTTTTATCTGACTGGGGTGAAAATTTTTCGCTTGGCTGTAATGAGAAATTTTTCACGTTGGTTAGGAAGAAATTTTTTTTCTGGTGTAGCCGGGATGTGTATAAGGGGTGTTTGTACTGCCTTGTCGTTCAAGTTAGCCTAAATAGCGACGTGGTAGAGCACTCGCCTTGGTATGTAGAGGTCCCGGGTTCGAATCTCATTGGAGTCGAATATTTAATTTTTCATCTGGCCAGGTAGGATTTTTTTTACCTGACTGGGTTGAAAAATTTTTCTTTTGGCTGTAATGAGAATTTTTTTACCTTGATTAGGAAGAAATTTTTTCATCTGGCCAGGTAGGAAATTTTTTTACCTGACTGGGATGAAAATTTTTTCGCTTGGCTGTAAGGAGAAATTTTTCACGTTGGTTAGGAAGAAATTTTTTCATCTGGCCAGGTAAGAACTTTTTTTATCTGACTGGGGTGAAGAATTTTCGCTTGGCTGTAATGATAAATTTTTCACGTTGGTTAGAAAGAAATTTTTTTCATCTGGCCAGGTAGGAAATTTTTTATCTGACTGGGGTGAAAATTTTTTCGCTTGGATATAATGAGAAATTTTTCACGTTGGTAAGAAAGAATTTTTTTTTCTGGTGTAGCCGGGATGTGTATAAGGGGTGTTTGTACTGCCTTGACATACAAGTTAGCCTTAATAGCGACGTGGTAGAGCACTCGCTTTGGGATGTAGAGGTCCCGGGTTCGAATCCCATTGGAGTTGAATATTTAATTTTTCATCTGGCCAGGTAGGAATTTTTTTTACCTGACTGGGGTGAGAAAATTTTCGTTTGGCTGTAATGAGAAATTTTTCACCTTGATTAGGAAGAAATTTTTTCATCTGGCAAGGTAGGAAATTTTTTTTACCTGACTGGGGTGAAAATTTTTTCGCTTGGCTGTAATGAGAAATGTTTCACATTGGTTAGTAAGAAATTTTTTCATCTAGCCAGGTAGGAAATTTTTTTATCTGACTGGGGTGAAGAATTTTTCGCTCGGCTGTAATGAGAAATTTTTCACGTTGGTAAGAAAGATTTTTTTTCACCTGGCCAGGTAGGAAAATTTTTAACTGACTGGGGTGAATAATTTTTCGCTTGGCTGTAATGAGAAATTCTTTACGTTGGTTAGGAAGAATTTTTTTCTGGTGTAGCCGAAATGTGTATAAGGGGTGTTTGTACTGCCTTGTCGTACAAGTTAGCCTAAATAGCGACGAGGTAGAGCACTCGCATTGGGATGTAGAGGTCCCGGGTTCGAATCCCATTGGAGTCGAAAATTTAATTTTTCATCTGGTCCGGTAGGACTTTTTTTAACCTGACTGGGTTGAAAATTTTTTCGTTTGGCTGTAATGAGAAATTTTTCACCTTGATTAGGAAGAATTTTTTTCATTTGGCCAGGTAGGAAATTTTTTACCTGACTTGGGTGAAAAAAATTTCGCTTGGCTGTAATGAGAAATTTTTCACCTTGATTAGGTAGAAATTTTTTCATCTGGCCAGGTAGGAAATTTTTGTATCTGACTGGGGTGAAGAATTTTTCGCTTGGCTGTAATGAGAAATTTTTCACGTTGGTTAGAAAGAAATTTTTTTCATCTGGCCAGGTAGGAAATTTTTAATCTGACTGGGGTTAAACAATTTTTCGCTTGGCTGTAATGAGAAATTTTTCACGGTTTTTAGGAAGAATTTTTTTTTCTGGTGTAGCCGGCATGTGTATAAGGGGTGTTTGTACTGCCTTGTCGTACAAGTTAGCCTTAAAAGCGAAGTGGTAGAGCACTCGCTTTGCGATGTAGAGGTCCCGGGTTCGAATCCCATTGGAGTCGAATATTTTATTTTTCATCTGGCCAGGTAGGAATTTTTTTTTACCTGACTGGGTTGAAAATTTTTTCGTTTGGCTGTAATGAGAAATTTTTCACGTTGGTTGTGAAGAAATTTTTTCATTTGGCCAGGTAGGAAATTTTTTACCTGACTGGGGTGAAAAATTTTTCGCTTGGCTGTAATGAGAAATTTTTCACCTTGATAAGGTAGAAATTTTTTCATCTGGCCAGGTAGGATTTTTTTTTATCATATTGGGGTGAAGAATTTTTCGCTTGGCTGTTATGAGAAATATTTCACGTTGGTTAGAAAGAAATTTTTCATCTAGCCAGGTAGGAAATTTTTTATCTGATTGGGGTGAAGAATTTTTCGCTTGGCTGTAATGAGAAATTTTTCACCTTGATTAGGAAGAAATTTTTTCATCTGGCCAGGTAGAAAATTTTTTTACCTGACTGGGGTGAAAATTTTTTCGCTTGGCTGTAATGAGAAATTTTTAACGTTGGTTAGGAAGAATTTTTTTCTGGTGTAGCCGAAATGTGTGTAAGGGGTGTTTGTACTGCCTTGTCGTACAAGTTAGCCTAAAAAGCGACGAGGTAGACCACTCGCTTTGGGATGTAGAGGTCCCGGGTTCGAATCCCATTGGAGTCGAATATTTAATTTTTCATCTGGTCAGGTAGGATTTTTTTTACCTGACTGGGTTGAAATTTTTTTCGTTTGGCTGTAATTAGAAATTTTTCACCTTGATAAGAAAGAATTTTTTTCATTTGGCCAGGTAGGAATTTTTTTTTCCTGACTTGGGTGAAAAAAATTTCGCTTGGCTGTAATGAGAAATTTTTCACCTTGATTAGGTAGAAATTTTTTCATCTGGCCAGGTAGGAAATTTTTGTATCTGACTGGGGTGAAGAATTTTTCGCTTGGCTGTAATGAGAAATTTTTCACGTTGGTTAGAAAGAAATTTTTTCATCTGGCCAGGAAGGAAATTTTTTATCTGACTGGGGTGAAAAATTTTCCGCTTGGCTGTAATGAGAAAATTTTCACGTTGGTTAGGAAGAATTTTTTTTTCAGGTGTAGCCGGGATGTGTTTAAGGGTTGTTTGTACTGCCTTGTCGTACAAGTTAGCCTTAATAGCGACGTGGTAGAGCACTCGCTTTGGGATGTAGAGGTCCCGGGTTCGAATCCCATTGGAGTCGAATATTTTATTTTTCATCTGGCCAGGTAGGATTTTTTTTACCTGACTGGGTTGAATTTTTTTTCGTTTGGCTGTAATGAGAAATTTTTCACCTTGATTAGGAAGAAATTTTTTCATTTGTCAAGGTAGGAAATTTTTTACCTGACTGGGGTGAAAATATTTTCGCTTGGCTGTAATGAGAAATTTTTCACCTTGATTAGGTAGAAATTTTTTCATCTGGCCAGGTAGGAATTTTTTTTATCTGACTGGGGTGAAGAATTTTTCGCTTGGCTGTAATGAGAAATTTTTCACGTTGGTTAGAAAGAATTTTTTTCATCTAGCCAGGTAGGAAATTTTTTATCTGACTGGGGTGAAGAATTTTTCGCTTTGCTGTAATGAGAAATTTTTCACGTTGGTTAGGAAGATTTTTTTTTCTGCAGTAGCCGGGATGTGTATAAGGGGTGTTTGTACTGCCTTGTCGTACAAGTAAGCCTTAAAAGCAACGTGGTAGAGCACTCGCTTTGGGATATGGAGGTCCCGGGTTCGAATCCCATTGGAGTCGAATATATTAATTTTTCATCTGGCCAGGTAGGAATTTTTTTTTACCTTTCTGGGTTGAAAATTTTTTCGTTTGGCTGTAATGAGAAATTTTTCAACTTGATTAGGAAGAAATTTTTTCATCTGGCCAGGTAGGAATTGTTTTTACCTGACTGGGGTCAAATTTTTTTGCGCTTGGCTGTAAGGAGAAATTTTTCACGTTGGTTAGGAAGAATTTTTTTCATCTGGCCAGGTAGGAATTTTTTTTATCTGCCTGGGGTGTAGAATTTTTCGCTAGGCTGTAATGAGAAATTTTTCACGTTGGTTAGGAAGATTTTTTTTCTGGTGTAGCCGGGATGTGTATAAGGGGTGTTTGTACTGCCTTGTCGTACAAGTTAGCTTTAATAGCGACGTATTACACAAATGTAGAGCACTCGCTTTGGGATGTAGAGGTCCCGGGTTCGAATCCCATTGGAGTCGAATATTTAATTTTTCATCTGGCCAGGTAGGATTTTTATTTTACCTGACTGGGTGAAAATTTTTTCGTTTGGCTGTAATGAGAAATTTTTCACCTTGATTAGGAAGAAATTTTTTTATCTGGCCAGGTAGGAAATTTTTTTACCTGACTGGGGTGAAAATTTTTTGGCTTGGCTGTAAGGAGAATTTTTTTACGTTGGTTAGAAAGAAATTTTTTTCATCTGGCCAGGTAGGAAATTTTTTATCTGACTGGGGTGAAAATTTTTTCGCTTGGCTGTAATGAGAAATTTTTCACGTTGGTTAGGAAGAATTTTTTTTTTCTGGTGTAGCCGGGATGTGTATAAGGGGTGTTTGTACTGCCTTGTCGTACAAGTTAGCCTTAATAGCGACGTGGTAGAGCACTCGCTTTGGGATGTAGAGGTCCCGGGTTCGAATCCCATTAGAGTCGAATATTTAATTTTTCATCTGGCCAGGTAGGATTTTTTTTTTACCTGACTTGGGTGAAAATTTTTTCGCTTGGCTGTAAGGAGAAATTTTTCACGTTGGTTAGGAAGAATTTTTGTCATCTGGCCAGGAAGGAAATTTTTTTATCTGCCTGGGGTGTAGAACTTTTCGCTTGGCAGTAATGAGAAATTTTTTACGTTGGTTAGAAAGAAATTTTTTTCATCTGGCCAGGTAGGAAATTTTTTATCTGACTGGGGTGAAATTTTTTTCGCTTGGCTGAAATGAGAAATTTTTCACGTTGGTTAGGAAGAATTTTTTTTTCTGGTGAAGCCGGGATGTGTATAAGGGGTGTTTGTACTGCCTTGTCGTACAAGTTAGCCTTAATAGCGACGTGGTAGAGCACTCGCTTTGGGATGTAGAGGTCCCAGGTTCGAATCCCATTGGAGTCGAACATTTAATTTTTCATCTGGCCAGGTAGGATTTTTTTTTTACCTTACTGGGTTGAAAAATTTTTCGTTTGGCTGTAATGAGAAATTTTTCACCTTGATTAGGAAGAATTTTTTTCGTCTGGCCAGGTAGGAAATTTTTTTACCTGACTTGGGTGAAAATATTTTCGTTTGGCTGTAATGAGAAATTTTTCACCTTGATTAGGAAGAATTTTTTTCGTCTGGCCAGGTAGGAAATTTTTTTACCTGACTTGGGTGAAATTTTTTTCGCTTGGCTGTAATGAGAAATTTTTCACGTTGGTTAGGAAGAAAATTTTTCTTCTGGCCAGGTAGGAAATTTTATCTGACTGGGGTGAAGAATTTTTCGCTTGGCTGTAACGAGAAATTTTTCACGTTGGTTAGAAAGAACTTTTTTCATCTGGCCAGGTAGGAAATTTTTTTATCTGACTGGGGTGAAGAATTTTCGCTTGGCTGTAATGAGAAATTTTTCACGTTGGTTAGGAAGAATTTTTTTTTTTCTGGTGTATCCGGGATGTGTATAAGGGGTGTTTGTACTGCCTTGTCGTTCAAGTTAGCCTTAATAGCGACGTGTTAGAGCACTCGCTTTGGGATGTAGAGGTCCCGGGTTCGAATCCCATTGGAGTCGAATATATCTAATTTTTCATCTGGCCAGGTAGGAATTTTTTTTTCCTCACTGGGTTGAACATTTTTTCGTTTGGCTGTGATGAGAAATTTTTCACCTTGATTAGGAAGAAATTTTTTCATCTGGCCAGGTAGGAAATTTTTTTTCCTGACTGGGGTGAAAAAAAGTTCGCTTGGCTGTAATGAGAAATTTTTTACCTTGATAAGGTAGAAATTTTTTCATCTGGCCAGGTAGGAAATTTTTGTATCTGCCTTGGGTGAAGAATTTTTCGCTTGGCTGTAATGAGAAATTTTTCACGTTGGTTAGAAAGAGATTTTTTCTTTCATCTGGCCAGGTAGGAAATTTTTTATCTGACTGGGGTGAAAAATTTTTCGCTGGGCTGTAATGAGAATTTTTTTCACGTTGGTTAGGAAGAAATTTTTTTCTGGTGTAGCCGGGATGTGTATAAGGGGTGCTTGTACTGCCTTGTCGTACAAGTTAGCCTTAATAGCGACGTGTTAGAGCACTTGCTTTGGGATGTAGAGGTCCCGGGTTCGAATCCCATCGGAGTCGAATATTTGATTTTTCATCTGGCCAGGTAGGAATTTTTTTTTACCTGACTGGGTTGCAAAATTTTTTGTTTGGCTGTAATGAGAAAATTTTTTACCTTGATTAGGAAGAAATTTTTTTATCTGGCCAGGTAGGATTTTTTTACCTGACTGGGGTGAAAAATTTTTCGCTTGGCTGTAAGGAGAAATTTTTCACGTTGGTTAGGAAGAAATTTTTTCATCAGGCCAGGTAGGATTTTTTTTAATCTGACTGGGGTGAAGAATTTTTCGCTTGGCTGAAATGAGAAATTTTTCAAGTTGGTTAGAAAGATTTTTTTTTCATCTGGCCAGGTAGGAAATTTTTTATCTGACTGGGGTGAAAATTTTTTCGCTTGGCTGTAATGAGAAATTTTTCACGTTGGTTAGGAAAAAATTTTTTTCTGGTGTAGCCGGGATGTGTATAAGGGTGTTTGTACTGCCTTGTCGTACAAGTTAGCCTTAATAGCGACGTGTTAGAGCACTCGCTTTGGGATGTAGAGGTCCCGGGTTCGAATCCCATTAGAGTCGAATATTTACTTTTTCATCTGGCCAGGTAGGAATTTTTTTTACCTTACTGGGTTGAAAAATTTTTCGTTTGGCTATAATGAGAAATTTTTCATCTTGATTAGGAAGAATTTTTTTCGTCTGGCCAGGTAGGAATTTTTTTTACCTGACTTGGGTGAAAATTTTTTCGCTTGGCTGTAATGAGAAATTTTTCACGTTGGTTAGGAAGAAATTTTTTCATCTGGCCAGGTAGGAAATTTTTTTATCAGACTGGGGTGAAGAATTTTTCGCTTGGCTGTGATGAGAAATTTTTCACGTTGGTTACATGTATAAGTAAATATTATTGAAGCCTTGATCAATGATACTAATCGGTAAAATATGCAGTGATTGTACGTAAAAATCGAATTGATTCTTGCAACATCACAAAGAGATATCAAAATTCCTTTCCATCTTTTATCGCAAATATCTAATATCTTAGACTGAAAGTCCTAAAACGCGATTTTGCCGACATACATCAAAATGAACCTATATCTCTATTTAGATGGCTGACTATTTGTAAAAGAAAAACAATATGAGAAATCATATGGCTATAAACTTAAGACCTTGACGTGAAATTGACAAGATGAATGGCTTGGGAATGGTTTTGGAATGAAATTGAATGAGTGTTTGGAGCGAGTTTTGAGTGAATTTAACGGGTTCTCCAATATCGCTGATTTTGTTCAAGATGAACAAAATTAGCAATATTTATTACACCCCTTTAAAAAATCTAAGTACTTTTCAGACATTATGTGATTCGCGGATAAATCAGACACTTTTAAATCAACACCAGTCAATTAACTCGTAGAATAATTTGATCGATTTGAATAAAATGTTGATTTTCATGAATGATTTCGAAGAGATTTTTAATAAATTCGGAGCGTTTTTTGAGTAATTGAAGTAAGTATTATGAATGGATGAGCACTGAGTGAATGAGTTTGAATGGTTTTGAACGAGATAAGTGTCAATTTCACGATGTGTTTAACTGTAAGCAATATTTCATTTTCCAACAAAAACCGTTTTCATGATTCAGTATTTCATAAATAGAAATAGAAAGACCCTCAACTTGTAATCGAATATTTATTAAAAAAAAGTTTTGTGAGTGATCTTTCAAAGTTATGCTTATGCACAATTACTCATTAAAAGTAGGAGAACAATCTTTAGTAATTTGTTTGAATGTCAATCAGGAGAAGATTTAGCTGTTAAATCAATGATTCTGATTGTAAATATTAATGGTATACAGCAGTAAGAATGACATCGACGAGTTTGCTCGAAACAGGTGTATCAAATGGATAAAAAAAAAGAAAAGACGCCAGGGTTGAAACGATATAAAATCTCACTTCCTTTTAAAATGAATAATTTGGATCTTTTGAGCGATATTTTGGTTTAGTAGTTCTGCAAAGGTCCATTTTAAAAAAAAAAAAATACAATCCATTGTTCATATGAAAGGTACATAAATGCATTTTTTTTTGTAGAAAAAATTAAAATCTTCGGGATACAAATATTTGCTAAAATAAAGTGATTCGAAGCATGTAAGGCCTGTGATAGCTGACTAATATCGGAAGCCAGCATGACCCGTTTAACTTAGACGTATCGATTGGGAACCAAAACTTGATACAGTTAAAAATATCGTGTAATTGACAGAACGAATGATTTTGGAATGTTTCTGGAATGAAATCGAATGAATGTGTTGAGCGAGTTTTGAGTTAAATAAAAGACATGTAATCCAATATTATCAACTTAGTTGACGTTCACAATGTCATTTATGTCAGTGGAATCGCGAATTTTTTCCGGCTAAATTTATTTTGAATGAAGTTGTTGATCTGATTACTTTATTAATTTTGGAGTCTTTTTGAATGGTTTGAGTCGGTCTTTGTAATAAATAATTGGAGCGATTTAGAATGGTTTTGAATGATTTGAATGTCAATTTCACGATGTAAGTAACTGTAACTACAGTTTTTTCGATGCTAACGCTCCGCTTAGGTTATATCGCGTAATTTTTTAGAAATGTACTATAACTATTACTTAAAAAAGTTGGCTTCAACCCGGTAACACTCGTAATGTAAAAATAAGCTGTAGATGAAGTGCTTTTTTTTATAATATTCATGAATTGCTGAAAACGAAGATGAAATCTCAATTACCAGACTTAATATGGCCGTTATCGGAATTTGTGCTATTGATTTTGAAGGCAAATATATATTTGCTACCACAAAATTAAAGCCGTTTAACGTGTCACAAAACGAACAAAGCACTGGTCATTTGCAAAATAAGACAAGTTCAACTAAACATGAAAAGGAAACAATCTAAAAGGACATTTAACCTTCTGACTTCCAAAATAATATCTAAGACAAAATGATCATGCCAAATGAATGAAATAAACAACAATCATTTTGACACACTATTCATCAACGCTCAGCTTAACTATCAATTATTTATAAAATAACTAGTTGTAGTATATTAAATAATTGTCTCCAGGATTGAGTCTTCCGAGTTAAATGTGTTGTCCTATTTCTTTGGCCCTCTCAAATACACGTACCTTGATTTATTTTGAGTAACTTAAGAAGTGTTTATAGTTAAAAGAAGTCCGTGGATTTTTGTCCTGGTTTTGGTAGGCCAACACTGTATGACAAAATTGAATAGGAAAAAGATATTCGAGTCAAAAACCGAACAACATGTGAACTACGTAGCATTTTTTCCTTTGAAGTGAGTTCAGAATTCGGCTTACGATCCACATAGGTAAATGGAACCCTTGGTCTCCCTCGCTTAAAAAAGCCTTGCTACAAAGATTCAAATATTGGAGTACATGGCTTCAAATGTCCCCTTGCCTCTTTAAAAACCAGGCCTTCAGCGCTTTAGCACTTTGATTTATTACGTCAATGATCGCAGAAGAAAAGCGCATCTGATCAACGTGAAAAATATTGAAATCAACATGACCAATGTTTTCTATTTTTCCATTAACAGTTAAGCTCATAGTGAAATTGACACTCATCTCGTTCAAAACCATTTAAACTCACTCACTCAGCGCAAGAATCGCTTCAAAATCGTTCAAGAAAATCAACATTTTATTCAAATCGATCATATCAGGGCTTACCCTGGGTCAAAATTTCTTTTAGCCAAACTTTTAGCCAATCTGAAAATGTTTTAGCCAAATTGACTCCGTGGTAGCCATGTTTTTCTCCCAACTTGAAAAAAAACTTGCAATAATCTTTTTTTTAGTATTTTTTCATGAACAATTAACTTAATTAATTACATTTGAATTAAAGAGATTTTTTCAATGATCATCTATTGTTACAAAATGTATGAAAAAAATAAGAAGCTTTGGGCAGTTTAAAAAGAAAAGTCAAAATGTGCTGTTTTCACTTGGCAAAAAAGCAGACAGCAGTGTCATCATACCCATTTAGACAACAGCAACTATAGCCAATTATTTAAAGTTTTGAAGTTTCTCTGAGTTCATTTCAAAACCATGATTTGAAAGAAGATTACCAAAAGAATATTGTAATTTTAAGATTTTTGTGCATCAAATCTGGATATTACAGCCTTTAGAGAGCATCAATTAAAAGAATGCATGGTCTAATGGCTTAGTAACCAACTATATTTTAACTGTCAACAGGTCAATCAAAGGTGTGAAGGATTATCTCTCATATCATTTTGTTGTTTATCAATGATCTTTACACTTTTGATTTCTCTTTTCTGTATATTTTTGGAATTTACAAAATGAAATCCACCCTTAGCCAGCATTTTAGCCAATTGACTTTTCTTTTAGCCAATTTTTCAGAATTTTAGCCAATGGCTAAATTGGCTAAGGGCAGGGTAAGCCCTGCATATTATACTAGCATTTTATTGACTGGTGTTGATTTAAAAATGTCTGATTTATCCGCGAATCTCATAAATTCAGAAAAGTTCTTAGATTTTATAAAAGGGGGGGGGGGATAATAAATAGCGATATTGGATTACCTCCCTTTAATTTCACTAATCGTTCCACACACTCATTCAATATCAACCAAAATCAATCCAAAACCATTCATCTTGTCAATTTTCCGATGTTTTTAACTGTTTGTTGTTAGCGGAAGATATGCTAATGTAATAATTTAATCTTTGATGACACAATTTCAGTGATTAGTTTATACTAATTTGTTTTAGTTCGATTGCGACGAAAGCTTAAGCTTATAGAATCGCTCTCGAACACTCAATCCTGATGTTTTCACATCCCCGAGAGAGATAGGCAGTGGTTTAAACCCACTGCTACCCATTTGTACAGCTGGGTGAACCGGGGCTGGCTATTAAGTGTTTTGCCCATAAACAGTGCAGTGATTCAATGCCGTAACAATTACATTTCAGTACTTGCATGTTGATTTTGTAAAGAAAGGACAGTTTTGGTTAAAACAAATATGACGATGACTTTTAATTATGTCGTGGAACCGAATCTCAAGTTCAAATTAGTTTTTCTACCTTAATTTATTTCTGCATTTTCATGTAACTAGATAACTAGGTCGCTTGCCGAATTGGCATACAGTAAGTATGATCTTGAAATTTACATTCGCCTGGAGAAAAAAAATATTCTTAAACGCTCACTCATCGCTCCATTCATTTATTCCAAACACTCGCTACAACTAATCAAAAACGCTCCGAAATTACGAAAGAGATCAGTTTAACAACATCATTCAAAATAAGCATATAAAGGATAAGTCATGATTTCACCTACATAACTGAAATTGTATGCGTTTCATCAGTTTTTGAAGAATAAGGAAGCTATTTATTGAACTTGTATGCATATTTTATTAGAGCGAGGTAATAAATATGGCCAATCCTAAATCCTTAATCCTAAACTAAATTTGCGATATTGAAATACCGCCCTTTAATAATCTCAATACTTACTCCGCACACTTAATCAATACTATTCCAAAATCACCCACCTTGTCAATTTCACGACATTGTTAACTGTAGGTAACTAGAGGTCCGGATTAAATGTTGTTGGTGTACTGGAAGCCATGGTTCTAGATACATGTACTAGTCTTAGGTATATGATCGCTTAGTTGTTGAAAGTTTTATAATACAAACAAGTTCATCAACAAGGAAAGTCACTGGCATTTCAAGTTAAGATAGCAAACATACTTTTAAGAGACATCTGTACGAATCTCAAATAATTACAGGAGATTTTACTGTTTTGTCTACAAATATTTCACTAATGACATAATTTGGAAAAAAAAACTAGACCATAGGTCCTTCTGGCCAATTATAAATAATTTTTTAGACAGGCTTTAGGGCTTCTTTAACCATTAATGGTCGAGAATTCTACAAAGACTTCGGCGTAATTGATAACTTCAATATTCTTTTGGCAGAAAAAAATGGAAGAATGGAGTAACCCGCAACTCAAGTAATGGGCTTTAACGGTGTTAACCGAGGTTTCCTAATTATTTTCATTTGGAAACCTCGGTCAACATTGTGAAAGTTCTTCAGGTCCGAAATGTTGCGGAACTATTACGGTTCTACTACTTTAAAGGAAGAATCGATAAATAAATGTAGGGAACTAAATGTCGAATAATATAAACTTACTTCGTGATAACCAAATGAATTGAAAAAATGGCGTTTGTCGTTTCTTTTACAGTAAAGCATTCATAATAATTATCAGCTATAACTTGTCTTTGCGAGATCTTAAGATTGTTTTTGTTTTGTTTTTAATGGAGTACCCTGTATACCCCTTTTTGCTTGACGGGTCACACTAACTCGTATATATCAAAACACAAGTTGTGGGACACTTGACGTTTGGACGCTTCGGACATGCAAGCAGTCGTCGACATGGCAGTAAGAGTGAAATATCCCAAATATAATTACGGTATTCGACGTCACTGTTCTCCAGGGTCAGACTAGTCTGACTCTATACATAACGCTATGAGACACGTCATAGTGATACCAGAGGTAAGAGATAGTCTGTTTGGAAACAACAAAGTCATTTGTAACAGCTTGTCTTATAGAGCCTGTCTTGTAGCGACCAATAACTTTATGGCGTTGTTCCTCCGTTTGCTTGATATGTTTTCATTACAGCCATGTGCCTAGACGTTCAATTTCAAAAGCAATCAAGTTGTGGCATCTCATCCACAACTTAATGGAGAGCTATCGGGACTGTCAAGTGAATCTGGAACTGCACGTGCTCAATGAGAACGTCGGATTTTGCGTAATTGGACGTTTACGTCTCTATCCAGAAACGATATCGAGTAATTCATGGCAACATATGTGATATTCTTAATTTACAATTATTGTTCACAAATCAATAAAAAATTATCGAAGTTTTTACATGAATTCAGAAAAATCGTATGTCTTTCTGTGTCAAAAAAACTTTTTTGAAGAGTATGTAAGCGTACAACACGATGGCGTGAACGCATATATGAAACAAAAAGAAATTACATAGAACAAAATTAGCGATATCGAATTACCTCCCTTTTATATCACTAAGAACTAGCTCCAATTCACTTATTCAAATTCATTTCAATAATCATTCCAAAATCAATCACCTTTTCAATTTCAGTTAACTGTAGTGCCTCAAGTGTCAGACTGCTCAGAGGACTTCTCTGACTAACGTTTAGGGTGACTAACTCATGATCCGAAATGAGCATGATGTCGAGGGTTCGAATTCCGGCTAGGGCACTGGTAATGAAGTCATATTTTTGGGGAAATATTTTCAAAACGACAGCCTAGAGGCAGTTGATACTTTCCAAGAAACTTATTAATATGCAATCTTCTTCATGATAGTACTGAAAAATGATAGGTCGTTCCAAAAACGAAATGATTCGTCGCTATATTTGACAAAATGTGTTTGGAAACATTGAAAACAACCGAACACATCTTAGGAATCTCGAATATTGAAAAAAATAAATGTATATGAAAAAGAACACCCTTAACAAATTCGTTTAATTGATGAGGATAATGGTTTTGAATGATTTAAGAATGAAAATGAATGAGTTTGATGAGCGAAATTCAAGGGGGGATAATAGACTATTAATCATTTCGTCAAAATTGGACGAAATATGCGATATTGATAACCTCCCTTTAATGAAATATACATGTATTTTAGTTTGTTTGTCATCACCTAGAAATCATACCCTTGAAAATCCATACAAGCAAATGAAATTGTAAACTAATTTAATGGATTTGAATGAAACATTAATTTGTTTTAACAATTTCGAAACTTTTCTTAAAACTTCGGAAGCATTTAATTGTTTGGATTGAATGTTTCGAATTATTAATTGATGCGCTGAACGAGTGTTTTTGAATGATTTTGATCGAGATGAGTTTCTATTTACAACGTCTATTACTGTATCTTGATCATTGACCGAGTGGTTAGCATGCGCGACAAATGATCGAATTGTTGTGGGTACGATCCCTAACGGAGGCAAAGTGTATTTGGACATGACACCATACAGACGGAGTCTCGGTACATCCCGTCTACCCCAATCTTTATATAATTGCAAACCAATAAAATAAAGAATTCTGATTGGTTCAAATCGCATCACGTGGGGAAATCCATTGCACTTTATTTCTGTATAAAGTGCAATAGGTCGTTCGGGAAACCCCCGAACTTCGATCTGCAAGTCCTGTGTTGTAGGAACTCGAATTAACCTAGTTCCCGATCATCAACGCAACATTTCTATTCAATCTATTATAAATTAAGATATTTTCGAAAGAATTTACGATAACAAGCATGCAGTTCTGATTCTGTGCCGACGTAAATTTAGAAAACAGCAAGTCGACGAAGACCGTCAAGCAACCCTCTCAACTAAGACCGACCACGCCGTTTTCGTTTAAAAACACAGACTTACTTGGCAGAAACAAGCTTTTTTGTCATAAGTACCTCTACGAATTTTAATGTTGTCGTTTGTCTGTGTATCATTTGTTTCACTTCGATAGCGAGATAAACAATACGATAGTACACGATCTAAAAATAGATCGTGTAATTTTTTACGCGGAGAAAGTAGACTTGAAGCTTTAATGTTTGGCCGAGTATTTTAATAGTTTCTTCGATCTATAGGATTGCAATTATAAGGGACGAGTGTCTTTTTAACTGCGTTTATTTGGGTATGAAGTGCAATTGCCTTAGCACATGGCTTAAACATAACGCCCTACTGGCGTTATTTGCCATGTGCTAAGGCAATTGCACTTTATACCCCAATAAACGCAGTGAAAAAGACACTCATCCCTATAGTAGAGTTAATCACTCGTGAAGTTGACACTCATCTTCATAAACACCGTTCTAAATCACTCGCTCAATTCTTCTATCAAACATCCAATCGCTCACTCAAACCATTGAAAATGCTTCAAATTCAATCGAAAGATAAGATCTTCAATTACATTTAAAATAGAAATATCTAGAAAAAAACATGATTTCATTGCAATAACTAATTTAAATCTATTTATAAGCGTCTGATTAGTTCTTGAAAAATTAGAAGCTATTTATAGAACTTGCGTAAAGGGGAGGTGGGGTAATATTGACCGGTTATTTTGTTAATCCCGAACAAAATTAGCGATTTTGAATCACCCCCATTAATTTCATTCAAAATTCGCTCATCGTACTCGTTCAATTTCATTCAAAAACCATTTCAAAACATTTGACCTTGTTAATTTTACGATGTTGTTCACTGTGCATGTTCAATACTTGTTTGAGTTAGGACTAGGATGGAAATAAGTTTCTTACCTTTCATCGCGTTATCCTGGAATAAAAAAAAATCTAAAGATCTTCAAAGAACATGCAGTATATAACCCTGAGTAATCCGTTTTTCTTTATTAGGTTTCTAAATGTTTTGCAAAGCCATATATCAGTCGGATGTGCACATTTTATTGCCAAAGAAGCAACTATTTCGCCTAGTGATCGACGTTTCTCGATATAAATTGAAGAATCTAAAGGCCAAGAAAATATAATAAACATTCTGCATTGATTTACGGTTCCCCTTTCGTATGAACTATATTTTCTAGCCACCTTTATCTTTGTTTGTTTCTCGATTCTGTAAACCAAAATACAATGTTGATGATGATTTCTGGAATCTGTGAATCTGAAATCATGTTACTATAATTTACGATTATGAACTAATCGGTTTATACATCCGGAGCAAGAACCGCGATTTGTGATGTACAGTTAACAACGTCATGAAATTGACAAGGTGAATGATTTTGGAATTATCTAGGAATGGAATTGAATGAATTTGTTGCGCTAGTTTTGAGTGAATTTAATGGAAGGTAATCCAACATCGCAAATTTTGTTCGTGATGAACAAAATTAGCGATATTGTTTACCTCCCTTTAATAAAATAAACATACAAGGTCCATAGGTAGCTTCATAATTCTTCAAGAACCTCTTAGACGCTAACAATTTGATTTATGTCAAAGACATCGCGATTTTTCTCTATCCAAATTTGTTTTGATTATTGATTCTCTATTTTTTTAATGGGTTTTAGCGTTTTGGAATGGTTTGAGTGAGTGTTTTCAGTGAATACATGGAGCGGTGAGTGGGCGATGTAGAATGGTTTTGATTGATACGAATGTCAATTTCACGATGTAACTAACTGTAAAAGATTATCGAGTGAGCCGAAAACGGACCAGATGCATGACCATGACTAACATCAATTGGTATTGACATGTACGTCATTGAGATCTTTCATCATGCTAAATATTCATCCGGTCTTTGTTATGCTGGACGAAATAAGCAACCTCAAGTATTTTTTTAAGTTTTCAAAAGCTTTTCCTTTTCAGTTGACCCCGAATCCACTAGATTTCCTGCTGGGCATAATTAGCAATCTCAAGTATTTTATTACGTTTTTCAAAAGCTTTTCCTTTTCAGTTGACCCTGAATCCACTAGATGTCATTGACCTATGTATCTGCGGACGCGTGTCTTATACAGTTAACAACATTGTGAAATTGACAATCACTCCGATCAAAATCATTCTAAATCGATCTCTTAGCGCTCCATTCATTCATTCAAAACACTCACTCAAATCGATCAAAAACGCCCCCAAAACATTTGGAAAATGTTTCGAAATCGTTCAAGACGATCAATTTTTTTTTAAATCGATCAAATTATTGTACGATTTTATTGGCTTATGTGGATTTTAAAGTGTCTAATTTGTCCATACAAACACTTAAACAGTAAAGTACGTATATTTCATTAAGGGGTTGGGTTTTCGAGGACATTCTAAGTGAGTAAAGTGAACACATATCACACGCACTACCAGTATTGTAGAGCACTATAACGGTTAACTATTGTCAAATAACTTTACAAAGTCACGTGACTCTTATCAATGGTAATTCAGGTGCGTTACGAGTAAATGGGTCGTAATCGTAATCAGGGTAGCAATAACTCTGGTTTCAAACGTACGAAGGACGAGGCATCGCTAGAATCACCAAGTGATCAACCTGCGAAAATACAAATCATGGCTGAAACTTGGCATGCTGGTACCACAAACATTCGAATTAGTGGTTATGATTGTTTTTCCTGTCCACGCCCAAAGTATTGTAAAAAGGCTAAGCGCCATAGTGGTGGTGTTATTGTTCATTTTAGAAATCAAATTTCTAACCATATTGAATTTGTAAATGCAGACGAGAGAGGTATTTTGTGGTTTAAAATAAAAAAAGACTCTTTTGGTTTAGAAAATGATATATATGTATGTTGTTGTTATATTCCCCCAGTGAGTCTCCTGTATATGCCAATATTATTTCACAATTGTTTGAATTTGACTTTTTTGAAAAGATTAATCAGAACATTAGAAATTATTCCCAACACGGTGATATTCTATTAGCCGGCGATTTCAATTCTCGGACAGGTAATAGATCAGACGTAATCGATAATATTAATCTTGATCGCTATATTGATTTACCAGAATATGATGTTCCCGTAAACAGTATCCCTGTCCGTGTCTCGACAGACCGACAGGTCAACTGTTTTGGCAACAAATTAGTTTCACTTTGCAAAGAAAATAGCATTTTCTTTTTAAATGGTCGTTTAGAACCAGGTAACTTCACATGTTATAATATGAATAGAAATGTTTTAGCCGTTAGTACTGTTGACTATGTTATTGTCAATTATAATGTTTTTTCACGTATAGAGACATTTCAAGTACATGATATCAACGAATTCTCTGACCATTGCCCTCTAAGTTTTGCAATAAAGTGTAATGATTTCAATGATGATGAAATTTCTGGTTCTTTTGAAAAGTTAATCTGGGATGACTGTAATCCAAATACATTCTCAAATCTTCTTAAAAACAATAAACATGTTTCTGAGCAAATAACCAATGACTTAACTTCAGGCATTGGCGATATAAATACTTGTATGGACAAATTTTCAAAAACTGTATACGATATTTCATTTCAGTTAAATGGTAAAACATTTAGAAAAAGTAATTACAAATGTAAAAAGGTCCAACATCGTAAAGCACCATGGTTTAATGAGAAATGTCGAGTTGCAAAAAACATTCTTTATAATAACAAAAGAAAGTTCAAAGCAAATGATTCGAATAAAAATCGGTTAAATTTCTTAAAATCTTTATCGGAATTTCGCTTAATTAAAGGGGAAGCAAAGCGAAAATATTATACAAAGGAAAAAACGAATTTGGCTAAGCTTAGTAAATCAAATCCGCGCAAATTCTGGCGTTACATAAAAAAATATAAAGGCAATGCTTCAACGAATGATAACAATATCAAATTCAACGAGTTTGTAGAACATTTCAAAAGAACCTCTAATACTCCACATCCAAGTTCCTTTAATGAAAGTGATTCTAATACATGAGATTCTCCTTTACACATAGACGAACTTAATTGTCCATTCACCGAAGAAGAAATTAGAAGTACTATTGCCAATCTAAAACGCCATAAGAGTTGTGACCTTGATAAAAATGTTGCCGATTTCTTTATTGATTCACAAAACTCTATATCTCCATTTCTGACTATAATCTTTAATCATATTTTTGATTAAGAAGTATATCACGATTCATGGCGCAAAGGAGCTGTTGTACCATTATTTAAGAAGGGCGATCGAAATAATCCGTCTAATTACAGAGGGATTACCCTTATCAATATTATTTCTAAAATATTTTAATTATGCCTTAGAAAACGAATAGACAAATGGTCAGAAAGAGAAAATGTTTACATTCCTAATCAATATGGGTTTCGAAATAACCGTAGTACAACAGACTGTATATTCATACTTCATAGTATTATACAAAATGTTCTTTCACAAAATTCTAAACTTTATTGCTGTTTCATTGATTACGAAAAAGCATTCGACACTATACAACATGAAGCTCTTTGGATAAAATTGATAGAATCTGGTATAAGCTGTAAAATGATAAAAATGGTTCAAGTTATATATAGTAATGTAAAGTCATGTATTAAATGTTCCTCAAATTTGACGTATTCAGAATTCTATGACGTCACTCAATGTTTAAAGCAGGGTGAGCCGCTATCACCTTTATTATTCATTTTTTTCATAAATGACGTCAAAAGTATTCTTGACGTGAGTAATTTAAAAGAGTCTGACTTAAGACTTCTAAACGTGTTTCTACTCCTCTTCGCTGATGACATAGCCTTTTTTACAACAGATCCGGTCATTCTTCAAAACCAATTAGATGCAATCCAATCTTACTCGTTAAAATGGGGTCTTAAGATCAACACGAACAAGACAAAAATCTGTATTTTTGAGAAACGAAAAAGTCGGAATGATTTTACTTGGCAAATTGGCGATGAACATTTAGAAGTCGTAGAAGTTTTTTGTTTTTTAGGAGTTAAATTCTACTATACTGGTTCTTTAAGATATGCAGTTAAAGCGCTCAATGATCAAGCACTGAAAACCTATAACCATCTATTATCTATTTTTAGCCGCATCCATTTAGACATCAAAACCAAACTATCTTTATTTGGCTCTCTTGTAGCGCCAATTATACTTTATATATGGGGTGTTTATGACTATCAAGAAGTAGATTAACTCCATTTAAGATTTTGTAAGTATGTTTTAGGCGTTAAACCACAAACACAAAGCGCAGCAGTGTTAGGCGAACTCGGTAGATTTCCTTTTTCAGTTTTAAGTAAAATTAGATCATTCAGTTACTGGGTGAAAATAAAACAAAATGAGACTTCAATGATGCATGATGTATACCTTCAACAATTCAACCTATTGCAGAATCGAAGTAATTATCTACAAAATTCCTATTGTTCATCAATAAAGCGCATCCTAGATCAACTTGGTTTTGGTGATATTTATACAAATTTTGACATTTACACAAATTACAAACCAGTTCTGACTCAAAGAATTAAAGATCAATATGTACAAACGTGGTTTGACAAAATTTCGCAACAACCAAAATTAGACTATTACAGCTTATTTAAAACTGATTTCAAATTTGAAAAATATCTAGAAGTATTGAAAAATGATAAACAGCGATGTGAAATGTCTAGACTTCGATTAAGCTCACATAGTCTTAATATAGAAACAGGCCGATATGAAAGAATTGAGAGACATGAAAAATTATGTAAATGCTATTCTCAAAATATGTGCGAATCAGAATATCATTTTATGTTATGCTGCCCGGCTTATTCTGATCTCAGACGAAATTATGAGATCAGAGCAAGCTGGCCTAGCATAGCAAAATTTAATTCATTAATGATGTCGGAAAATCCTCTAACTATCAAAAGAGTGTCTGCTTTTATCGACCATGCATTCAAAAAAAGAAATGATATTATTAATTCTGATGCTGCTTCTTAAGAATATGTATATCCAATTACTTTCTGTTTGAAATGCCTTGTAATAATATATACATGCATGTATGTTATTTGTATTATGTACTGTCTTATGACCATAATCTATATTAATTTGTATTGTAAATGGTCAAAGGCAACTTGCCGATTTACCATTTAATTTTATCATTTTCTCATTTAAGGGAGGTAATTAATATAGCTTATTTTATCTTGGAAAAAATTTGCGAAATTTGATTACCTCCCTTTTATTTCACTCAAAACTCGCTCCACTCACTCTTTCAAATTCATTCCATAATCTTTCCGAAATAATTCATCTTTTCAATTTCACGATGTTCTTAACTGTAGTTGTTTCACCATACCAACGCTGAACACTTTATCTTGAATATACACAAAGCACTTATTCAGTTTTGTGCAGACGGATTAGGGTTACAGTTAATAACATCGTGAAATGGACAATGTGAATGATTCAGAAATGATTAAGGAATGAAATTGAATGAGTGTGTGGAGCGAGTTTTGGGTAAATATAATGGGAAGTAATTCAATATCGCAAATTTTGTTCAGGATGATTAAAATTAGCCATATTGATTACCTCCCTTTAATAAAATGTGCATATAAAGTAGCTTCCTATTTCTTCAAGAACCTATTAGACGCTAACACTTTGAATTATGAAAGTGAAATCGCGATTTTTCTCTATCCAAATTTATTTTGAATGACGTTGTTGATGCTAAATTTTTCCATGGGTTTGAGCGTTTTTGAATGGTTTGATTGAGTGTTTGGAATGAATGAATGGAGCATTGAGTGAGCGATTTAGAGTGGTTTTGATTGAGGCGAATATCAATTTCACGATGTAACTAGCTATAGACAATATACCCGACTCCTCGACACAGGATCACGTGATCTGAGGTAAACAGTCATGAAGTTTTAGCTCTGATAAAAATATTAAAAAACACGTTTAATAGTGAATAAATCATGGAATAAAAGACTAGGATTTATAGGATGTGAAGTGGACTAATGGATAATTGGATATAAGTTGTGAAAAAAAACCGGAAAAATGATGTTGTAAGCCTTTTTCTTTTTCTCTTTGTCTAAATTGGTCTATAAATAGACAGTATTCATATAAATAGATGAACTCATATCAAACTTGGCTATAGCTATTTATATACCACGATATACCACGATTTATCAATATTCAGTAACAACCGTTAAAACCAATACCTCTTATCGAACCACATACGACACACCAAAATCACCTAAAAAGATGTCGGTTAACAAACAAAGTCAACGTCAGAATAAAACAAAAACAGCGAAAAAAGTAAACCAGAAGGATAGCCAATGTCAGTCAGAATCTGAAGTAAGTATAGAAAATGATGAAAATGGACAAGTAAATCAAGAATTACAACAAATGGCTCTCGAAATCAAAAATATCAGCCGTGAGATGAAAAACATTATGAAAAAAGATGATATCAAGCTTCTCATAACAACAACTGTGACAGAAATAACAAAACAATTAGAAGAAAGGATAATGCGTGAAATGAAGAAGCAGTTTGATGATAAATTCCAAGAATTGAAAGAGGAAATCAACGCGCTTCGCTTTGAAAAAAATCAGCTAAAAGATAAATTAGAAAAAGAAATTACAAGTAATCGAGACCAGAAGACAAACACAAATCATGCAATCGCAGAAAACAAAAAGTGCATAAATGATGCAATTAAACTTGGAAACCATAACGAGCAATACTCGCGTAAAAACAATATTAAGATAATGGACGTACCGGAGGATGAAAAAGAAACTGAAGATGATATTACCGCGAAAGTCGGCAGTATTCTGAGTGATCAGGGTGTAGTGCTTAAGAAGGAGCAAATAGTGGCGATACATAGATTACCATCAAAACATAACAAAACGCGCCCGATAATCATTAAAGTGGTAAATAACAATGTAAAAACTGAAATTATGAAAAAAAGAAAAGATATGAAGTCGTCCGGTCACAGAATAGCAGACGATGTCACCAGATTAAATACCATGCTCATAAACAGACTCAATAATCATGATCAGATAGATAGTGCATGGTACTTTAACGGTTCTGTGTTTGGTCTAACAATCGCCGGAAAAAGAATTAAATTTGACATTTTCGACGATATTAACCAAGTTCTAAGTAACGCCTAGACATGATAATTAACCCTTCATTTTTATTTGAATAAGGTAAAACCCATTCCTATTGGAAATAATCATACCAAGACATTTTGATACTTAGCACACTTATGTTATATGTAACATCGAAACTACAACACAATTACCAATACTATCTTGAAATATCTTAACTAAATCTAAGAATCTGAAAGTGTCTCCTTATATCTGTTTTGTTTGTATGCGACCCTATTTCTCTCTTTATAATAGGATCTTTACTTCGTTATTGTAAATTGTCAAAAAAGAAAATTTGCATCATGTGGTCTGTTGAAGTTCTTAGGACTCGGAACGACAGCTTATCTAGAGCTGTGGTTGCGGGGTTTTGGCAATAGTCCGGTGATATGGGCAAATAAAAATTTTGATAACTGAAAACAAAATGTTAGGGTAAACCATGTAATTAAAAAAGTTTTTCTCCGCCCTACAAGTTTCTTTAGCAAGTTCCCTTCAAGATATCAATGAGAAACTCAAAACAATACAACTTCATTCATTTGGGCTGTGATTGAGATGATTCTACTAATAGATTTACCGATATTGGTTTATTGACATTTAATTTGTTAAATTTTACAATATTTATCTTTTGGATCCTAAAACACCGAAACTGTATAGCCCCGCAATTTGGAGTGGGTGATCGGGAGTCATTTTTGTCTATACGGGTATGGGCAAGGTTGGCACTTGATCACTCACTTGTACTTGTGGATCTATAGCTTTAATTGAGTTATGGTTAATGGAGAAAACAAGTAAAGACTATTCAACACACTTCCTCTTCCAACAATCACGTAAGGCATTCCTACATACAGTTAACAATATCGTGAAGTTGACAAGATGAATGATTATGGAATGATTAAGGAATGAATTTGAATGAATGTGTGGAGCGAGTTTTGAGTGAATTTAATGGGAGGTAATCCAGTATTGCAAATTTTGTTCATGATGAACAAAGTTGACAATACTGATTACCCCCCTTTAATACAATGTGCATACAAGTTCTATAGATAGCTCCCTATTTCTTCAAGAACCTATCAGACGCTAACAATTTGAATAATGTCATTGAAAACTCGATTTTTCCTTTCCCAAATTTATTTAGAATGACGTTGTTGATTCTATATTTTTCAATAGGTTTGATCGTTTTATTGAACGGTTTGAGTGAGTGTTTGGAATGAATGAATAGAGCGCTGATTGAGCGATTTAGAATGGTTATGATCGGGGTGAATGTCAATTTCACGATGTTACTAACTGTACAATATTGGAAGAGGAGAAAACGTTCAAAAAATTTCTTACTCTACTGATTAAATTGAACTCTATGACAGAAAGTAATAAGTGCTCTTGAAAAACATTTTCAACTTACTTCTTTAACAAATTGAGATATCATTGGAAAATGCATGTTTTGTTTCAAAAGCCTCGCAACTCCATCTTAGCGGTTCACTAGCCCCCGCACATTGAAATTCCACATGTAACACATCTCTTAAATATCCAAATATTATCTTTATGTGACCTGTATGTATACAGAAATGGAAATAAAAGAAGAGCAATTTTTCGGGAGGACGGAATACGCGTCGCCAAAACAGCTTGTAGAGGCTGTGATTTCGACGTTTAAACCGTTCGCAGTGAAAATAATTGTCAAAATGATGGAAATATCGGAGTTCAAACAGATGTACATTATAAATGAACGTTTTGATTGGTTGAACGATTTTAAAATTAAAAACAATGATCAGTAATTTTGGGCTGCGGTTGCTAGTATTCCTAATAATCAATAATTTAGTTTATGATGTATAGAACACCAGTTTTGGTCTAAGTCCTCTCAGCATTTTGACGTTATTATCTGTAATATATATTGTTAGATAAAAATTTAAAGAGAACACTCTTTTGCGACGACGAACTGAGCGTCTAAACTATAACTTGATCAAGCTGTGGTTACGATGTTAAAGTTCACCGTCTATTAAAATGATCGAAACAAAGGTTGGGAAAGGTCGGATTTCAACATTCATCTCAATGAAAACGAGGTTATTGATTGATTGGTCGATCGAATTTTCATTAACAGCAGCGATCTGTGAATGGAAGTTGTCGTTGGTTGATTTTGATACTGAACGAGTAATTTCAATTTTATCTGTATAGAACATCAAGTTTTTGGCAAAACACATATTATTGAACGATATCTATGTATCGACGACGACTATAACTAATACATTTTTGATATAGATCTTGGCTGATGTGCTAATGTCTTAGGTTCGAAGCTTGATGTGCAAATCCTCGAAAAATATTCCATAAGATAATACAAATGGGGATGTTTTGGCCCAGGATTCTACTGATTAACAATTCTTGAATATCTATGACAAACTGGTCTAAATAAAATTTCAATGACACAGGCGATTGTTTCGCGGCCACTCTTTGATATAAAAGTCATGCGACAGGGAGTTGGTGGTGGGACAAGCTCCAGGGATCAGCCGTGGCAGTGAAATTCAACAATGCACATGTCAATATGAACAAAATGTAACTGAAAAACGCCGTAACTTCAATTGGAGAATTTCTTTTGTCTAGATACTGTCAAATATTCTTGAATTTAAATAGATTTAATATCAAGTATAGAAAAAAGACCAATGCGTTTGGGACGCAAGGGCTTTTTTCTTTTTCCTTTTTCTCTAGCGTTTTATTTAGACCACATTCCTAGCGATCCATGAAAATCTATTTAGTGACGAATCACACTCGCGGAATAATCTGAAATAAGAAAACTATTTGCACCTTTTATACTGATGAAAAATCATAACATCGTAACTACAGTTTACTTTAAGCTCCGGTTAGCGATGTTTTGACTATTCACCAACGCTCAAATCATAAGAAGGGGATACGGGTAACCGAAATTATCTACAAAAATTACATATAACCTTTATCCCATACATTATTTGATGGTCGCCGTTTTGAGTGCGCATTAATTTCAGACTCTAAATTGCGCCTATGTGTACACTTGTGTAGGACCTATAAAGTATAATTTCTATATATTGTGGTGTTCGAGCTCATCAGGATGATCCTGATCGAGACAGTCCTGGTGAATTTCAACATCATTGGATTCAGAAAGAAATAGTTTGAAATTATACGCTTAAATTAATTGACTTTTTTAGTAGCCAGAAAAATGCTCATTTAGTGTTGGTTTACTTAGGGATTTTTACATGTTTGTTCCAATGAGTGGTAGCGATATAGGATTCCTACTATATATTTATTTACAGTAAATCTTTGATTTGAGCGATCACAAACGGGACCAAAAAGGAGGCTTTTAAGAAAATAATTGCTTTATACAAATTTACAATTAAGAAGCATAACTCTTGATTGAAAAAACACAATGTTGCAATATATATTCAATAATTCTGTGTTGTTGAACTCACTAGGAACGTTTCATTGAGACGTTTCTGATGAGTTTGATCAAAAAAGGATTCGTTTTCAACATTTTTTTAGACCAACCATGACTACATTTTTAGATTTTTTATTTAAAGAATGGGATTTTGAAATTGAATGTTAATAAAAATGGCCGCTAAACGGAGGTGGTCGCTTGAGCAAGATTTACTGTATATGTAAGTGGATATTTTTATGCCCCCGATAGGGAGGCATAATAAATTTGACTTGTCCGTCCGTCCGTCTGTCCGTCCGTCTGTCCGTCCGTCTGTCCGTCGGTCCGTCCGTCATTCCGTCCAAAAACTTTAACATTGGCCATACCTTCCTTATTACTATCAAAGCGGTGTCGGGGGCATTGTCATCTTACAGTGACAGCTCTTGTTGATTTTAAAACTGTCTCAAATCTTTGGAAAAAAGGCTGAGTATAAAAAGGTTTCTCCATGATTCCAAAAATCAAATACTTCCTACATCATATATTGCATTGAAAAAAAATATATAAACCAGACTTCTTTTTGAACCACATGAAAAGACAATCAAATAAACAAAACAACAACAACAACAACAACAACAACGAATGAATATGTTTTATGATAGCTCTATGTTACACTGAAGGTCAAGCCTTAAGGTAGGTGGAGGCCCAGTGGGATGAATAAAGAGCTATAGTAAAAAAAATAGTTAGATGCTTTGCCCATCCAATACAATCATGTCAACTTAGAATAACTATTTTTGAAAAATAAAATTAGAAAAAAAATTAACGTACTTTTGTCTAAATTATTGTCAAAATATCGGGAGCTTTGGGCTGGACCGCGACATCTATATACATTATATGGACGAATGTTTTGCCCAGAGCTCTCAATATTTTCTTCAATGCTTTTTATTTTTTGTCTTAAATCGACATTTAAATTAAACGCAAAACAGTTTATATTCCATGTTCTCCTTTGTTAAACAACGTGTATTTTAATATACAAGTATCTTTACCTAAGTCATGTTTCCATTATCCTTTTTTCACAATGTTTATAGGGTGTGCTTTGTTCAATCAAAATTATTTATGTTCAGACATCTTCGGTTAGCAATGAATTTTGTACCATTTCATAATATCTTTGATATATTAAGAATCAAAACAAATCAACTAGTCAAACTAAATGGATAACCTTGAAATAATTTCCTACAATTGCCGAGGATTAAATAATAGAAAAAAACGATTTGAAATACTAGAATTATTAAAAGAAAAAAAGTCCGATGTTATTTGTCTCCAAGAAACGCACTTTACACCAGATCTGGAAAAAACTATATATTCCGATTGGAATGGCGAATGTTATTTCAGTCACGGAAAGTCAAATGCAAGAGGTGTCTGTATTTTATTACGAAAAGAATCGAACATTAAAGTGATGAATATAAATAAGGACAGTAATGGCCAATGTATTATATTAGAATTGTCTTATTGCGATTTAAATTTTTTACTTGTTAATCTTTATGCGCCCAACAATGATGAACCAATTTTTTTCCGAAATATTTTCAATTCCATTGATTCAACGAACTTTAGAGATTCTTTCATTATATGTGGAGATTGTAATTTGGTTCTAGACCCATCCCTAGACTACAAAAATTACAAAAATTTAAATCATAATATCAACTCTAGGAAATTTCTTCTATCTGAAATAGAAAATAGACAATTAAAGGAAGCATTTAGAGAGATTAATGGAGATAAACAAAAATTTACTTGGAAACGCCTTAATCCGATCCAACAGGGAAGGTTAGACTTTTTCCTTTTAACTAATGGTTTAAGAGAATTTTTGAAAAACTGTGATGTTCAAAATAGCTATAAATCGGACCATTCATTCATTTCTTTGAATCTTAGCTTTTCAAAGACTAAACATGGAAAGGGTTATTGGAAATTTGATAACTCGTTATTACACGATATAGAATATCTTGAATGTATAAACAACAAGATCGATGAAATAATTCTACAATACTGTCTACCTATCTACAATTATGACAAAATTTTAGAAATAGACAAATCAGACATACAATTTACTATAAATGATCAGCTTTTTTTAGAAACATTATTGATGGAAATTAGAGGTAAAACAATTTCATATTCAACATATAAAAAGAAAGAAACAAATAAAAGAGAACACGAACTTATTCAAGAAATAAACCAAATTGAATGTAATTTAAATGAATCAAACAAGGAAACTTTTCTAAACCTGCAGACAGAACTAAATGAAATAAGACAAAGTAGACTAAAAGGGGCTTTCATTAGATCGAAGTCAAAATGGATCGATGAAGGCGAAAAGGCTACAAATTTATTTTGTAGTCTTGAAAAACAGAATTCCACAAATAAAAATATCCCGTTTATTGAAAAGGAAGATGGCTCAAAAATATTTTCACAAAAACAAATTTTACTAGAAACAAAACTTTACTATGAAAATCTATATAACGATCACTCAAAAAAAATATTTTTCGATTTAAAGTCAGATTTTCAAGATATTAATTATAATGAATTAAACTATCAACAAGCAAACTCCCTAGAAGGTCCACTAGGCTACCAGGAAGTGACAAATACTCTACATCAAATGAAAAACGATAAGAGTCCGGGTTGTGACGGTTTTTCGTCAAACTTTTACAAAGTATTCTGGAAAAGGATTGGTCATTTTGTTGTAAGGTCGCTAAATCACGCGTATATTACCCAATCATTCTCTAGAAACATCAAAATGGGAAATATAACTATCTTACCTAAAGATAATAAGCCTAAACAATTTTTGAAAAACTGGCGTCCTATTACCCTTTTGAATGTTTTATACAAATTAGCTTCGGGGACAATTGCAAATCGTTTAAAATCTTGCCTGAACTACTTAATATCTCCAGACCAAACAGGTTTCATTAAAGGCAGATACATCGGCGAAAACACTAGACTGGTTTATGATATTATGCAACATTGCGAAGAAAATAATATACCTGGCCTCTTAATGCTCATAGACTTTGAGAAAGCCTTCGATTCTATTTCGTTCAATTTCATCGAACAAACTCTTTCTTTTTTCAAATTTGGTGAATCAATCAAGCAATGGGTTCGACTTTTTCTCTATAATACCGAGGTATCTGTTCAATTAAATGGGGTTTTTTCAGACTATTTCACGGTTAAACGAGGATGCAGACAAGGTGATCCACTTTCACCGTATATTTTCATTCTTTGCACACAAATTTTAAACTTAAAAGTAAAAAACTGTACAACTATATCAGGTATCAAAATTCAGGGTGAAGAATTTTTAATTTCACAATTCGCTGACGATACCTCCCTTCTTCTTGACGGATCAGAAGAATCGTTACATTCAGTATTGGACATCCTTAATCAATTTTCAGAGGTGTCTGGTCTAAAAGTAAATTTCGATAAAACAAAACTCATATGGATTGGTTCGCTTAAATACAGCACAAGATCAATTAAAACACGATGGAAACTATCATGGGGAGATACACATTTTAGATTGTTAGGAATAAATTTTGACGTGGATTTAAAGAAAATGCTAAATTCTAACTATGATGATAAATTAGAAAAAAGGAATAAAATGATATCATTTTGGAAGAAACGCAAATTAACACCTATTGGTCGTATTACGGTTATAAAAAGCTTATTTATACCAATATTTAACCATCTTTTTATCAGTCTACCAAACCCTCCTCCTGATTTTATAAAGCAATTACATGATATTTTCACTGACTTCATTTGGGATGGAAGGCCAAAAATTAAAACAACTATAGCTAAAAAAAGCTACCAAGATGGAGGTCTAAGAATTCCTGACATTGAAAGTTTCATTAAAAGTATGAAGATAAAGTGGTTAAAAAACTTTTTCCTACAAAATGATAGGGCGTGCTATCAATTAGCAAACATCCTTATCAACCAACATAAAATGTTAAACACTGGTAAAGTATACTGCGAAATTATATTGAAAAAAATAAAAAAATGATTTCTGGAAAGATGTCCTCAAATCATACATTTCTTTCGTGGTCAGTTTACCTGTAGAAAATTGGACCCAAGTTCTTCACATGCCTATATTTCATAACGAAAAAATAACAATTAACTCTAAATATATCTATAATAATGTACTGTTCGATAAAGGAATAACATTGATCAAAGATCTTCTAAATGAAAATGGTACTTTTAAGAATTTCAATTATTTTAATGAATTATTAAACGGAAAATTAAATTTTTTAGATTATTATAGCATTCGTTATGCCATCAAAGTATTCATGCAGGAGCAAAGTGTTGAATGTGATTTTTCAATTTAAAAAAAAACGCACAATCCGTCCACAAATTACATGATTTTTCCTTTAATCGGGACATCAAAAACGAATAAACTCTGTTATCATACACTTATAAAGAATGACGAAATACCTACAAGTAAAAGAAAATGGATATCCATATATGATGAACCAAACAGAAACTGGGGGAATATATATGCAAATGCTTTTAAATTGACAAAAGACACATATATTCAATGGTTACAAACGCGTATTATACACAGAATACTACCAACAAATTCTTTACTATATAAGATGAAGCTAAGCGAAAATGTTTTATGTACATTTTGTCAAAATTTTGAAGAAAACCTAACCCATTTATTCTTTGAATGTATCAAAATAAAACCAATCCTTCAAGTGATTATTAATGAAATAAACATCTTCTATCCAAATTTTCTTTTACAGAGCAGTGACGTAATATTAGGATGTGAAAATAAGCCTAAAGTAGATATATTATGTCTGGAATTTAAGCGACACATATATAATTGTAAAATGAAAAATATTACCCCTACAATAATTGGTTTCGAAAAACATGTTTCACTCATTTCTAATATTATTCACCAAACAAACATCAACGATACCCAAAGAGAATACTGGGCAATTGTCAGAAGCATGGTACAAAATCTTTAATTGAATAATAAAAGAAACATTTAAAAAAGCTCAGCTAAAATGATTTGAGAGAATACAAGTACACCTTTTTAAGCATGCTCCCTATCTTTTTTACTTTCTTTTTGTCAATTTTTACTATTTGTTCCTTTTTCACATTAAAAAAAACAACATTGCTTTTGATTCATACTAGAGAAAAGGTTAAAATGAATTGGGATGATGAAAAATGTTAAGAAACGATTCTTTTTATTAATGTTAAAAATATATATATATGATAATTGTTGTACATGTATTTTTGTTCTGGTACCTCATCTTTTACAATAAGGAAACAGGTAATTTAATTTTGGTTTTATTTCTGAACGAAAATGGTGAAATAACTCTGTGAACAAACACAAGACATTCTGTTTTGTGGCTTGTCCTCTTTGTACTCAACTATTTGAAAATTAACCCTTTAAAACTATCTATTCTTTTACACTATACAAAAGACGAAAAAAAGGATGAGGTTTTTTATTGCTATATTATGTTTTGACGATGATAATATGTCACCTATCGAGAAAAATAAGAGAAATATTTAAAAAAAATATATATATATATATGTATGTATGTATATGTGTGTGTATATGTATGTATGTGGGTATGTATGTGTATATGTGTGGATATATGTATGTGTATCTGTGTGTATGTGTATATGTATATATGTGTATATGTATATGTATGTATGTATATGTGTGTATGTGCGTATGTGTATATGTATATATATATAGATAAACAAAACAAATAAATAAATAAATAGATAAAAAAAAATAAAAAAGAATTTTACACATTAATAATCATTAACACTATTATCATTATTATCCTTATTTTGAAAATTTTAAATAAGTCTTATAAGCCCAAAAAATTGAATTATTTTTCCCCAACTTTTCAAATGAAAAAATTTCTTTTAATTCATTCATATTTCTAAACAGTCCTTAAATCCTCCTCGGTCGCATTCCTGGGGGGGGGGGGGGGGGAAATAAGGCACCAAATACACAAGGTGACATATTATAATCATCGGGGAAAACTGAGATATTTTGTTTATTTTCATGACCTATTGTACATAAAAAAAAACTTTGTGAACATTGAACCAAAAAGCAATAAAAAAAAAACCTAAAAAAAAAAAAAAAAAAAAAAGGAGAACAAAACCAGTGTCTAATCTTTATATCATAAAAAATGCACACACGAAATGTTATAATAAAAGGTACGTATAAGTTAAGATGTTGTGTGCTGATCGACGGTTAGTTGGAATTACTTATTTGTATTTAGATAGAATGATTTATTTCCTTCATGTTATAACGTTTTAGATAAGATAGTACGCGTTATCTATCTTACTGTAGTATTATGAAGAAAGATTGTTGGATTAGAAAATAATGCCATAGAAAACGTAGGAATAAATATAGAATAACGACTCAACCGTCTCAACAGGGAATGCCTTAAGGCATATCTTTCAAAATCTTTAAGCAGTGCAAATTGACGCAAGTATCTTGTAGTTCGGGAAGTTTAGAAAAGGTATCATTACCTCGTAATTGTACCAGAAGGGCTGTCTTAGACATAGCAAGGCTTTTCTTCACAATAATAGCTCAAATAAATTGAGGCAATTTGTAAACAACTCTATTATGTAAATGTTCTTCAACAACCCATTAACACTAATTTAGCCTCCATGTTATCCGATTAGGTAAATGGACATTGAATTGATACAGAAGCTTACTGTAATAACGTTAACACATACTCAGACAGGCTTGTTGTTGAGTAACAAGATTTTCGTAATGGGATAGGATCAGAACACTTACATTTTATTTATTTCACATTGAATCAAATCAAATCAAATATCAACTTGTATGGTCCCAAAATAAAGCGGTTAAATTTATCATAAGATAAATATACAGTGTGAAATTGACAAGGTGAATGGTTTGAAATATTTTGTAATGAAACTGAATTAGTGTGATGAGTGTGATTTGAGTGAAATTAAATGGAGGCAAAACATTATCGCTAATTTTGTTCAGGATGAAGAAAATTGGCCATATTTGTTGCCTCCCCTTTTTAGAAACAAGTATACAAGTTAAATGAATGGTTCCCAATTTCTTCAAGAATCAATATCACGATTACTATTATAGTTATTTCAATGAAATCCCATTTTTCGATTTATATTATTTATTTTTCGAGTGATTTTGGAACGTTTTTTGGATGGTTTGAGTGAGTGGTTTGAATGAATGAAAGGAGCGCTGAGTGAGCAAATTAGAATGGGTTTGATTAGGATGAATGTAAATTTCTCGATGTAACTAACTGTAATTGCTAGAAAGCAAAAGGTGTATTCAATATGAAAATTGCGCCATGCGAGTTCAATACAAATCGCCACCTGGCGACCTATCCCTTATCTATCCCACAATCTTCACGAAACTAGTCCTAGATGTCCAAAACGATGGAATTCTTAAGTAAATTAAAACTTATAAGATTCAACTCCAGTGAAAATGATATGCGACTCGGTATAACGTGCTCTGGAACGTTCAACTGAGGATTGTATGTAGTAGGTCATGTTCCTTTAATACATACATTGTCTATAGGAAATAGGAAAATAATGTTCTCAATTTGGTTTCGAAGTTTAGAACATCACTGACGTTTTCTAACAAAGTCTTTCACCACGTCCTCAGAGCCATTAAAATGATACAACAGTTGAAATTGTCAAGGTGCATGAATTTAGAATTACTTGGAATTAAAAGGAATAAGTGCGATGAGCGCATTGTGACTGAAATTAAATGGAGGTAATCCAATATCGCTAATTTTGTTCACGATGAACAAAAATAGCGATATTTATTACCCCCTTTGATAAAATATGCATACAGGTTCTGTAAATAGTTGTTATGTCTCACTTACCTATTATACGCTCACTATTTTCTAAAATGTTACTCAAATAGCGTGATTCTTTTCTAGCCACTGTTAGTTTGAATGTAGTTTTTGATTTTATTTTTTTTAGTGAGTGTGGAGCCTTTTTTTAAAATGGTTTGAGTGAGTGTTTAGAATGAATGAATTGAGCGCTTGGTGAGCGAACTAGACCGGTTTTGCACGGAATCATTGTCAATTACATGATGTTTTTAACTGTACAATGGTGGTGTTTTTACATAAGGGACCAAGTCTATGTCAGACCTAATACAACAAGACATGATGGGACACATTAAAATATTACTAACCATAGAAGATGCTACATTATAATTTTCTCGTAACACAAAAAACCCAGATATTATAAATAAGAGAAGGGGAAAGTTTTTTATTTCATTGAATTCGAATTGTGAGAAAATTTGTATACATTTCTTTCCACGTGGTCAAAAATAATACAATAGATAAACTAGTAATTATAAATCAATTGATGCGTAGCCCTTCTCCCGCTGTTCACTATGTTTATCTTGCATTATAAAAAGCATTGGCAGTCAACAGACAAGTTACGCAGCCTAATCTTATCCTCTCTACTTGGTTTTTGTTTTAACAACTATATTAATTCTGGTTTAAATATATCAAAATTAGCCATTTGTTAGAAAATCGAAAGGAAAATGGTTAAACCCAAGATTGCGGTGTCGTGTGGGAGTTACTGCGAGTGAAGTAAGCAGAGCAACGATGGTAATACTTGTAACCTCTTTGTTTACGCTTAAACAAGTGTCTGAGCTCTTTTCTAAAGTAGGCTCCAGTAATGGAATACAAGAAAAAGTTAATACAATAGTTAATGTAGAAGATTGTCCGGGTCACGTGGAGCAATTCGTCCATATTATCACTGTTGTTGTCATGACTATGTATAGTGCCAGATCTCACAGACGAAGTTTCTTTATACAACAAATACCGCTTACACCACGCTGCGAAATACGGTAAGTTTAATGACACAAAACAAATAGAAATCGCCAACAGAATAAATGTAAATTCCAGTCTAATAATAGATTCCTCAGTCACAATCCGAATTTTTCTGTGTCGCTTGTTACGAATCACGAGTCTTCTTATGATTAACAAATTTAACACAGTAATAAGCACAAAGGGAATGAATGTGATCGTCAACCCAAAGATGCTGTCTAATATAAACGACAGATACTGATGGTCCTTGTCGCTGGTACAAATAGGGTCCCCACTGATCCCAGTATGTGAACGACTCAATATTGGTTCATAGACACACCCAGCTGCGGCCAGCACTATAGATCCTAGAATAATCCGAGAGGTCGACTTGGGATCGCACATATCCTTTCTTCGTAGTGGAAAACACACACCAATAAATCGTTCTATCGTAAAGAACACGACGGACCAGGATGACAGAAACCGAGCTATATATTGTAGGTATAGTAACATCTGACACGTGCCTTGATCTTGTAGAAATGACACGATATGGTACCCGTTTATTGGAGCCAGACCATGCTTCAGCCACTCTGGTAGTACATAGAAAACGAGAGCCAGCAAGTCGGATGTTGACAAAGCAGCGAGATAAATACTGGCTGAGAGTTTTCTCATGTTCTTCGATACAAAAACAACGAGTGACAGAGCGTTCCCAATTAGACCGATGACGAATATAACTGGTGTGAAATAAGTGTAGAAAAGCTGACATTTTGTGACGGCGATAGTTGTGTATATATCCGGAAGTATGATGGTATCGCCCAAACTGCAGTTTATGTTACTATCGTTCTCCGTTGTGTTTGTGACGTCAGTGTAGCTCCCACAATTCAGTAGTAACGGCAAGATGCTGGCATTGCTCTGAAATGAGAGGGTAGGAAAGTTCGTTCCATATGAAAGATATCGAAATCAGCATGACTCGCGTTTTTTTTTTAAGGTAGTTGACCCGTAATAGTTCCGCAACATTTCGGCACTCATGAACTTTCACAATGTTGACCGAGTTTTCCTAATGAAAATTATGTGGAAACCTCGGTTAACATTGTTTAAGTTCATTACTTGCGAAGTATTGCAGAACTGTTACGGGTCCACTACCTTAAAGAATGCTTGCTAAAGAATATGAAGATGTATTTTCGCCTATGAATATATCACTTAAGTGCTGAAATGTCTCAAGTGCATATATATTGTAAAGACCCCTAAATGTACGACATTTCAGTACTGCTACGATTGAGGCGTAAAAACGGAAATGTTCGGTTAAACCGGAATATAACGATGTCTCCCGAAGATTTCCCACGTCGACCCGGTTTCAAATTTCTTAGCGTATTAGGGATATATAGTGCGTTTTTATTGACCCGAAATCGACCTCTGCTATTTAGAATATTAACCTGATTATTTTTACTCGGCTTTACACGTGCTTTCATGGGAATGAATAACAAACGGTTTTGAATATAATATATATTTTGTAAATGGATAAAATGTCGGTTAGTGTTATTTAAGCTTTTTTCCACAGAAGTCAAATTCGGGTCAAATAAATCAAGGTATACAACCTTAAAGCAGTGTTTCAAAAGGATAGTAGGTAAAATGGGTTTTTCTAATCGAAACTGAAATTTTAAAAGTATCTCGTTTATACTCACATGATGGGACATAAGCTTATGTTTACAAGCAAGGCACAATTATTAACTGTTATACAATGGCCACATTATTTGGGACTAGATAATATTAATGATTAAATAAAGAAATTCGACAAATTTTTCCTTTTACGAAATAAGTGTTGTGGGTAATTATTGTTATCTGCTCTCAAATCGTCGGTATGCGACCATTCAGATAAGAACATCGTGAAATTGACAAGATAAATGATTTTGAAATTATAGTGCAATGAATATGAATGCGTGTTTCGATTTAGAATTATTTTGATCGGAGTGATTCTCTATTTCACCATGTTAGTAGCAGTAACTCCATCACTTCTAGATATTATTCATTATTAATATTAAGATATCTGCAAACGATTGTGAATATAAATTTTCGTGAAATAATTTTACATTCATTTGGGACAAAAATACAATTTCTATTTCGAATTCAAATAAAGCCGCGAAATAATTATTTGATTCAAAGCGAAAAGAATGATGTTGAATTTCGTATGGGTCCGAACACATTGAAACCACTTAGTAAAACAACGAAAGATTCAATTAGGATCTTTCGTCGTTTTGTAACAAGAGTTCTCAAGTGTGGGATTTAATGGAGAACTTCGTTTTTTGTGCCGTAAATGCACGGAATACAGCACTTAAAGTGGCAATAAAGAAATTAAATTGACGCCTTTGGAAATGTTTCCATGACGAAATTCATTAAAAACGTCAACGCACTGGTGATGAATATAGCTAATGCGAAATAAAAAGGAATGAGGCAAAAATGCCCGAATAGGCTGATTTAAGCCTTAAATTAGTGAGAGACAATTGTTACTCTACGTGAATTATCATGAAACAACTTTATCTAACTCCCGCTTGGTGTAGGACAACCCATGTGGACCTTCTTGGTCTTTTTAAAAATCAATCTGGTACATGTATAATCGATCATTTAAAATCGCACAAAGACTTTGTATTTGTTGATTGATGACTTGTTTAATGTAAGACCACTTACAGTTAAAACATCATGAAATTGACAAGGAAATTAATTTAGAATGATTTTGGAATTAATTTGATTGAGTGTGTGAAGCGAGTTTCGAGTGAAATAAAAGGGAGGTAATCCATATCACTATTTTTGTTCAAAATAGAGACATTTATTACCCCCCTTTAATAAAATATATGTACTTGATTGTTTTGGTGTCTTCATGGACCAATTAGACACTTTTTGGTTAATTTTTCATCAACCAGTAAAATCGTAAAATGATATGATCATTGAAATAAAATTTTGATCGTCTTTAACGATTTCGAAGCGGTTTTTAATAATTTCGGAGGATTTATGAGTGATTTGAGTGAGTGTTTTGAATGCATAATTGGAGCGCTGAGTGAGTGAGTTTGAACGATTTTTAACAAGAAGAATAGAATGTCAATTTCACGATGTTTGTAACTGTACTTACCCCTTGAGCTAACAGCCGACCGAGATTCTGACAGTCGTTCATATTAGCGGAATTCTGAAAATAGAAAAGAAACATATTGATAGAAAACGTAGCACATATAAATCTTTCTCATACCGTTAACTGCATAGACACAGCTTTACCAGACAGTGTTAACTAAGAAACGCCTGCATTGCCCATGACTTACTGATCTTAAACCAGTACAACCACAACATTTAATCCCAGCTACCAGCTGTCAATTCCTCTTATGTTTATTACTTATCAATTCCCAGAGGTAGAAGACAAATGACGCTTATAGTTAAAGACATCGTAAAATTGACACAGTGAATGATTTTGAAATGATATTGGCATGATATTGAATGTGTGTTGAGTGAGTTATGAATGAAATTAATGGTTAGGAATCCTGTATCGCTAATTTTGTTCAAGATGAACAAAATTAGCTATATTCATTACCATCCTTTAATAAAATATACATACAAGTTATAGCTTCTTATTTCTTTAGAAATCGATAAGACCTGTTTAACTATGTCAGTGCAATCATTGATCTCTAAGCTATATTTATTTAAAATGTAGCTGTTCATCTTATCTTTTTAAGTAAATTTGGAGTGATTCTTAATGGTTTGAGTGAGTGATCGGTATGGATCGCTGAGTAAACGATTTTACATGGTTTTGATTGATGTGAATGTCAATTTCACGATGTTACTAACTGTTTCGCTCAACAACCAGTTAAGAATACTGATCGTTCAATACGAACAAGTAAATATGTTAGAACGAAAATTGTCCACTGCAATAAAAATTACGTGATTTGTCTAATGAAGTATAAATCTCTATTGTCTAGACTAACATGATTAATGAGGCCATCAAACAAGTCTGAATTCTCCCATTAGAATTGTCCTGACGTCATTTGATGTACTGGACCCCATTATCGAGTACACAGGTTACAGAATTTTCTTTAATGCTTTTCGGTGGTTTATCGAGATTTAACGGTAGATTATCACTTAATAATCTCACCGCAAAAGCAGTGAAATTATCAAAAACTTATACCCTGCTTTTGTGCATTCCATCCTATCTGACGTCATCTATGCGGGGCGAAATAAATGACGTCACAATGAACGTTGCATAGCAATCACGCGCAAAATGACGCGCTTTACGAAATTGTGTCCTAGAAGTTTCATATTTTGTCTCATTTTTGCAATAAAGAAATAGAATAATCGTTTGTTTTTCGAGTAAGATCGATTAATATTTCATTTCGTGAACAACAAAAGCTATATTTTCACTCGTGGCTCTGCCACTCGTGAAAATATATCTTTTGTTGTTCACTAAATGAAATATAAATCGATCTTACACTGAAACAAACGATTATCCTCTATATGCTTTATACAGATAAAAGGTAAGACAAAACTATCAGCGAAACCAACACTTGTACTTAAGTTAGTGGACCCGTAATAGGTCCGCAACATTTCGGACCACATATTCTTTCACAATGTCAACCGAGATTTCCTAATGAGAAACATTAGGAAACCTCGGTTAACACTGTTAAAGTTCATTACTTCTGAGGCGTCGAAAAACTATTACGGGTCCACTACCTTAAAATTCAAAATTAAATTGTGACCCATCGCGCAAAGCCCGATTTCTTTTGTAAATTTAACAACACAAGGATTTGATCTAGATGTCGCATTAAACAAAAGTAATACGGAAAGATAGAATGATTATTAAATTTAAAAATTCTGTTAATTACTAGAGGCACCCACTCTGGCAAGTCTGTGCAGAATTAGTAGTTTGACTTGGTTCAACACTTTTGGCGTTTTTAACTGTCATTTTTGTGTAACGGGTCACAATTAATTTCTATCAGGTTGTAAATTATTATGAGATTTTTGAACGAAGTGACATTCTCTAACGTCTAGACGTATATGATCATTGAGAACGTTTAACAGGAATTATTACCCACATGAGTATATCGTTGACGTCATATACAGTTAAGAACATGGTGAAATTGACTAGATGAGTGAGGAATTATAGTGGAATGAATTTGAATGACAGTGTCGAGCGAGTTTCGATTGAAATAAAGAGGAGGTAATCTAATATCGCTAATTTTGTTAAACTACCCTACTTTAATAAAATATTTGTACTTTACTGTTTAAGTGTCTTCGTAGACAGACACTTTATTAGTTATACGGTTTCTTGCCAGGGTATATGACGATTTATTCCCGGTCGGAAAAAGTGATGTCACCCGAGCCGTAGGCCGGGAATAAATCGTTATATACTTCAAAGTTTTACTGCTAAATATCTGTCTATTGCCTATTTAATGCCTTGGTATAAACCGAATTCTTTTAACCACCAATATCTCTTAGTGCATTCCAATGAAAAGTTAATATTTTCAAAATGACGTCATATATAGTTGTTACGCCACACTACTACACTCCGCGATGTTGTGATATATGAAAGCGGTTCTTAGCTGAAGCTGGGAGAAGGTTGGTACTTAATATGGACAGATTTGTAAAATTTTAAGGTATTTATTGACACCTATATCATTTTTTTATTTATTTTCACATTATTAACTGACATACTTTTTAACTGTAGCCTAATGTGTATACTCGGGTCATGTTATCAGCGAAGCGAGAGAATCATGGCTGCCATTACCGTTTCGCTTTTTTGTCTATGTTCACGGCGAGGCGCCTTAAGGAAACATTAGAAATTATATTGGAGCGGCCGTAGATATCAAAGTTTGTCAGGTCAGCTTTAACCAATGAAAATGCTAGAATTTTCTTTGCTGTGTAATAATAAAATCCACATCAGCCAATAAATGTACCTCCATGAATGTATATAACTTCCACCAATGGGTTGATAATCGAACAGTTAGGAACGTAATGAATTTGACAAGATGAATAATTTTGTAATTATTTCGGAATGAATTCGAATGAGTGGGTGGAGCGAGTTTTGAATAAAATTGAACAGATGTAATTCAATATCGCAATTTTTATTCAAAATGAACAAAATTAGCGATATTTGCTATCTCCCTTTAATAAAATATGCATATATGTTCTATGAAGAACTTTCTAGGTCTTCACAAACGCATAAAACGCTTACAAAATTCAATTATTTCATTGAAATCGTTGATTTATCCGCCGATTTTTATTTTGAATGTAGTTTTTGATTTTATGATTTTTAGTGATTTCGGAGCGTTTTTGAACAGTTTTATTGAGTGGTTGGAATGAATAAATGGAGCGCTGAATGAGCGGTTTAGAATTGTTTTGATCGGAATGAGAGTCAATTTCAGGATGTTCTAAACTCTAGTACTATTTGGGATATAAGCTGTATTCTAGGAAAAGATGTTATGGAGATACTGGTGTGAGAAATACCAGAAATGAATTGAAAGGTTTTCCATCTGCCGCGATATTACTGATTGATTGTTAAAAGCGACTCATCCCAATTCAAAGAAAAAAAACTAAAATGAATGCAATCAATTATCTTCAATTTCTATAGAACTTATTTGATGATAACAAATGAAATAACTGTTTTATTTATTTTTTTTTTGCGCTTTTTTTGTGGGAATACACTGTGTGATGCACACTCATATTAAAATTTATCATTTATAATACGGAGTTCGCAAATGGTCATTTTTTCCACAGGTCCAGCATATACCCGTGCTTGCGTACGTGTGCGTATACGAGGGCCTTTCAGTACTTTCTCTTGCTCTTTCTGTAAAACGTATCATCTTATTTGATCATCTTGTCATCTTTGACTTTTCACCACTCGAATCAAGATGGAAGCACGTACTTTGCCAAGTCTGTGCTAACTTGGAACACTTTTAGAAATATCAAGCACCCAGCCTATGTTGTGTGTAATATATTTCCTTGACAACATAATCCCAGGAGTATGTGATTAACTTAAGTTTTATCTGAAAGTATCAGAAAACGTCTGGCTGTAAAAGGAATGTGTCATAATCCTCAGCTTATATTGACACCTTTTTTCTGTTTATATCCTTTTGTTTGAACTTACACAGCAGGGATCTTCGTCATTGGGGTCTATGCTCCAGTGGTGATGGCGGTGGCTTTGGAATCGGAAAGTCTAAGTTTCAAATTCGAGTTGTCCGTGGTAATTTTTCTGACTCAAAATTGCTTCTCTCAGCAGATGATATATATACGGTGAAAGTCTTATGACAGATGATTTTGGAGTGATTTTAAAATGATGTTTATTGAGTTTGTGGAGCGAGGTTTTATAGAAATCTAAGGGAAATGATGAAATGTCGTTTATTTCGTCTAAACTATACATAATAAGCGATATTTTGTTCCCTCCCTTTAAAAAGTTAATCGTACCTTCCAATGTTTGTGTCTTTACGATCCAATCAGGAGCTTTATTTTCCAACAGATAAAAATCTGGCTCGTTGGCCGAGTGGTTAGCGCGCTCGACTCGTAACGTGGAGGTTGGGGTTCGAGCCCCACTGGAGGCAGGTAGTGTATTTGGGCAGGACACTTTACAGACAGGGCCCCAGCCCACCCAGCTGTAAAAGTGGGTAGCAGTGGTTAGAAACCATTGTCTCTCTCTCTATGTGCAGGATAAGATCTGGAATGAGTTAGGACCACGATGGAAATAAGAGTCATTCGACCCTTTTTCGTGTTATCCTCGAGTTTAAAAAAAAATCTTAGATTTATTTGATGAATTTCAATAAAATGTTTGTCATTTTGAACGATTTGTAATTATAATCCGTGGTTTTGGAGCGTTAGAACGAGATTTGAGGTTTTTTTGAGTGCTTATAGAATCATTTGGAATGATGTAGATTGAGGTAAATTCAATTCCAATATTCGTGGACCAGCTAAATATGGATGAGACCTTACATTGTATGAGAATCGAGAGAAGTTCTGTCTAGACTTCACGAATGCCAAGGCGGACCAGAGGCTTTGTTTTTCGCACATGGGAAATTGTAAAAAAATGTCATGCACAGGTTGAAATATGCTGGTTGGTACTCATAGGCGTAACTAGGATTTGAAATTTTTTAAGGCGCTCAAAAGGCGACCCCCAATTGATATAAAAGATAAAGGCGATATGTCGAGAAAAGACGAATGCCATCCGTCTGCCCACTTTTTATGATAAGAGCTTTGGTGAACAATCAAAAATCGTAACTACAGCTTGAATAAGCTGTAGTTTCGATATCATGATCATTCATCATCGATGAAGATTTGCGTAATGTGCGTAATAGTAGTTACGCCCTTGGTACCCCCACTGTTTTATCTTATTTGAAATGAACTGTAGATATAACAAACAAAGAAATTTAAAAACGTTCATTTTGACAGATACAAAAATGACAACTTATGAACGTGACCATGGGTTAGATAGTCTGGGATATATATCTTATAAGGGTTATGATTATTGATATCAGAGTAGGCATAAGACGCACATTGCAATTTACTCAGATTTTCTGTTCTACGAAATGTAAATTTGTCTGGATACGTAAGTATATAATCATTGATAACCATATATTATATATTATATAATTTATGGCTAATGTTGACTTAATGCGTTCGAGGAATATTTTGATAAAACCCTACATATCATTTATTGTTACCGAATACGTTTTGTGTCCAGTTGGCAGAGGGACCGGGCCTACGATACACCAAGACTGGTAACAAGGTACGCAAAGTTGCCACCAATATTTGCGCAACCTTTTCTCTGTCAAACAAAGCTAATTTACACTAGTAGATTGTTTTAAAAATCAAGTTATTTTATTCGATCATGGTGTTTTTAATCCTCTCCATACCATTTATATACTAAATGGAGAGGATTAAAAACACCATGATCGAATAAAATAACTTGATTTTACTAACAACATCGTGAAATTGACAAGGTGAATGATTTTGATATGATTTAGGAATGAAATTGAATGAGTGTGAGGAGCGAGTTTTGAGCGAATTTAATGGGAGGTAATCCTTTATCGCCAATTTTTTTTCAGGATGAACAAAACTAGCGAAATTGATTATCTCCCTTTAATAAAAAATGCATAAAAGTTCTATAAAAGATTCCTATTTCTTCAAGAACCAATGAGATGCTTACAATTTGAATTATGTCAGTGAAAACGCGATTTTTCTCTTTCAAAATTTATATTTTGAATGACGTTGTTGATTCTATATTTTTCAGTGGGTTTGATATTTTTTGAATGGTTTGAGTGAGTGTTTGGAATGAATGAATGAAGTGCTGATTGAGCGGTTTAGAATGGTCTTGATTGAGGTGAATGTCAATTTCACGATGTAACTAACTATATAGGATTTATTCGTTAGTTATTATGTGACAAAAATTTATATCATATGATCCGGCCTTTGTGGTTTTTTTTCCCGATCCACGAATTAATTTCAAATAAGAAAAAAATGTTTTACAGTGAGTTTCTAAAGAAAGTGAAAAGAAATTTTACATTAATTTCATCGATAGGGAATCTTTAATTTGATTGTTTAGATTGTTTCGTGATTTCGGCTTTTTACATTAATTCCATCCCAAGTCTGAATTTGATCTAGGCGATTTCTCTGGTCTTGAAATTTAATAATTTCAAAGATGATTTATTAGTCATTTACAGTTAGTAACATTTTGAAATTGACAATCACTCCGATCAAAACCGTTCTTAATCGATCACTCAGCGCTCCGTTCCTTCATTCCAAACACTCATCCCAATCGATCAAAAACGCCCCAAAATCATTTGAAAACGTTAAACGAAATCGTTCAAGACGATCGACATTTTATTCAAATCGATCAAATAATTCTACATTTTTATTGGCTGAAATGGATTTAAAAGTCTTTTTGGGTCCACGAAGACACCAAAGCAGTCAAGTACGTATATTTTATTAAAGGGGGGTAATAAATATTGCTTATTTTGTTTATCTTGTCAGCTTCAAACGCCAAACGACCGTCCAGATTTCATAACCCCAATTGACAGCCATCTCGAGTACCTAACCAACTAAATGCTTGCACATCTTTGATCCACTCAATCCAAACCATTCTAAATCACTGACTCAGCGCTTCATTCCTTCATCCCAAACACTCAAACTATTCAAAAACATTTCAAAATCACTAAAAAAATATTATCAACATCTACTTTCAAAATAAATATAGCTAGAAAAATCGAAATTTCACAGCACAATTGAAATCAAAACTTCTGATTTCTCATTGAATAAATAGGAAACTATTTTTTAGAACTTGTTTGCATATTTTATCAAAGGGAGTCAATAATTATTGCTATTTTTTCATTATGAACAAAATTGACGATATTTGATAACATCCCTTTACTTAAACCCAAAACTCACTCCTCCCTCACATTCAATTTTATAAAAAAAATCATTCCAAATTCATTCGCAATGTCAATTTCACGACAATGTTAACAATACAATTGAGACAGAATGAGCAAATATACGTACGAGTGTTTAGTATGATTACAAATTTACAATTATTCTTTTGAAGTTGTTCTTTCCGAGGAATAATTACACTAATAACACTTATTTTTTAAACAAATTGTTATCATTCATGGATTGAGCGCTGAGTGAGCGATTAAGAATGGTTTTGATTGAGACGAATGTCAATTTCACGATATCACTAACTGTATTTACGTTTGTTAACAAGAATGATATATGTATAGAGCTTCTCTAATTGGAACTCCTTAGGTAGACAGAGAGAATCATGTGATAATGGATCGTGTTAGAAATGTACCATTAAAGAGGACATTGAATGAGTGGTCATTGAGTACCGAATTTATCAAACGAGTCACCTTAAACAGATAAAAACGAGACTATGCCGAGCTTCTATCGCTTTTAGTTGACGAGTTTAATAAATTCGGTATTTTATGAGAACAAATTTGATACGTTATTTATGACCTGAATTTTTAATAATAAGCAGGGAAATCCTAAAACATTATCGATTCAAGTTTATCCGCGAAACATTTAAGGTACAGTTTGCGAAATGACGTCGGCAAATGCATAAAATGTCATTTCACAAAATAAATATATCGTTGTTATACTTCTATATACTGCTCATTAGCATAGTTATTCCACAAGTGTTATTACACCTGTGTTATATCTCAAATATTCAACGGGTTTTTTTCACTCTTGCGATGTAGGTCATGTTTAAATGAAAATATGAAAAAGCAACCGATCAAGTTGTAGCTTGAAAAAAAAGAGAGTGAAAATGTCGTTTGAATGAAATTTGCAACATCCTTAATTTTAGAATAAACTGTAAAAAGGGGCCAAGTGTCCGTATATAAGTTTTTCTAGTCATTCATCATACAAGAGGACCATGATGGTCTTCTATCGATCACCTAAGTATGTGAGCTCAAATATTTTTTTAAACTGCTCTATGACATATTACAGTTCATCCTATGTAAAAAGTTGCCTTACTACATCTTTTGGAAGTTTTATGTTTAAATCTTTATTGAATCAGACCCTTTTCATTTTTTTTATTTGTTAAATAGGACCCCACATCATAAAGCTTATTTTGATCCAAGGGTAACAATTTTAACTCTTTTGCAGAAAACATACTTCAGTTTTTAAGCAGAGAATTAAATGACCAGGTCAAACTGTCTAGGGGATGTTTTCTAAGTTTTTTTTGTTATACTAAAAATACAAACATTACACACCTATTTTAATGTTAAGGCAATATACATGGATTTGTGAGCCACTTTAAAGATGTAAGCCTTATGGTTAGAAAAGAGAAGATTGTTGTTGGACTCTTCTTTATTTTTGTAATTAACCCGGAACCCTTCAACCCAGGGCTTATTAATATGAAAAAGGCAAAGCCTCAAAACGATCGCAGTTTTCAATTGTTGTCTTTTAACAATGTATTCTGAAAGGCTTTCCGCTCTTTTAAATAAATGAAGAGATTTTTTGATTATGTACTTTATTAATTTGCTGAAGGAATTTCATCCTCAGACTTAGCTTTATTTCTAATTCCAATATTTTGAATCAATACCAGTAACTCACTCATTTCTAAACTTCTCTTATGAATATTAGGGATTTGGTTTGCAAAACTTGAGGTACAGAATGGGCCTAAATAACTCATCTGTATTTTTTAGTCCAGTTGATGTAATCCAAGTATAATTTAGGGCACAAAGTTTTTAAGGAGATAGTGTTTTAAGACTTCATACTGAAAAAGGCCCCTACCCTGTCACCCCAGATTTTTTTGGTTTATCAAGTTTTTGCAAAAAAAATCTGAGAAGGAACATCCAAAGAATATTCTGGAAAAAAAATCATTAAAATTGGCTCAAAGGTTGAGGAGGAAATGTCTGTCAAATATTTTATAGTGAAACAAGATGTGTTTGTACAAAAAGAAATGCCCCCATAACCACATTTTTTTTCAAAATGTCACCTTTGATTGATGAAATTGACCGTGAAACATGACCTTGACCTTGGTACCAGAGATGCACCAAACGGAGACAATTTGCACTGGGTCAGTTGACTAGAAACATTTTGTCAAAGTTTCATCCAAATTGGTCCATAAATGAGGGAGGAGTTGGGTTCAAAAGAGTTTTTACGTGAAGGCCCCTTTATCCATGACGCTACTAAAATTCACAAAACTGTGACTTCATGCGCAAGCTCAAGTGATTGGAAATATTTTGTGAAAGTTTCATCCAAATCAGCCAACAAATGAAGGAAGAATTGCATTCACAAAATTTCTTTACATGAAGGCCCCTTTTTCCATGACGCAGCTATAATTAACAAAACCATGAATTCATGCGCTAGGTCAAGTGACTGTTAACATTTTGTGAAAGTTTCATCCAAATTGGTCCATAAATGAGGGAGGACTTGTGTTCACAAGATTTTTTTACATGAAGGCCCCTTTTGTTCATGACACAGTTGAAATTTACCTAACCCTGACTTCATGTGCATGGTCAGATGGCAAGGAACATTCTGTGAAAGTTTCATCCAAATCTGTCCATAAATGAGGGAGGAGTTGCGCTCATGAAAAAATTGGATGGACGGATGGATAGACAGAGAAGATGATGCTAATATTCACGAACTGACTGCCTCCAGCAGTGTATAAAAAATGTCACTCAAAAGATGTTCTGGCCAAATTCATTGAAACTGGCACAGTGGTTAAGGAGGTGATATTACACAAAGATTTCATAGTGAAGCAAGATGTCTTTGCACTTGAATAGCCTTGAAGTGATTGGAAATATTTAGTGTTTTATTAAGTTTTGCAGTCATTTAGTCAGACAGACAATGGTAAAACAATATGCCCCCTAATCTTTCGATGATGGGCATTAAAAGGCCGGACATATTACATCAATATTCAAGGGCCAATCAGAATTTTGAGAACACTTTTAAAAGGGTCAGCCAAGGACAGACAACAGATTCAGGGTGATCCTATCAAATCACTTTGAACATGTTGTGCTCATGTGAGCTTTTAAATAATTTTACTCATTTGCTTTAAGGTAGTGGACCCATAATAGTTCCGCAACATTTCGGAACTTATGTAACGTAATGGGTGTAAGATACTATCGCGTTGTGTAATCAAATGAAGTCAGATGGTTTGTTTAAATAACTTTATTGAACACCAATTCCACACTTCAAATCTATAATAAAAGTTCTAACTCTAAATTTACGTCAGCTTCCATGACGACTATGATCTAACTTTATACTCTATCTACCAACTCCTAACTCCCCGCGCTTGGCGGCTTCATCCCTTTATATTTAAGAGCTTGGCCAAGGTCATCTGACCAAGGTTACCAAGAAACAGACTTCCATTCATATGTCACGCAAACCCTACTGACTCACTTGCTGGCGATAAACTAGATCAAGTATCCAGGTTATCAAAAACATAAAACAATATTGTCGGATAATTGGGGTGTTTCCTAGAATCCAGGCAAACAGGAGATATCTCATTAGTTCGTTAACTCGGAAAGCATTGGCGGCATGACATTATGCCACACTCATGATTATTCACAATATTGACCATATATATTGATATAGTGAAAATCATTAGGAAACCTCAGTTAACATTGTTAAAGTTTACTACTCCCGAAACATCGAGTAACTATTACGGGTCCACAACCTTAAAGCAAATGAATAAAATTGTCATGATGATGAAACATATCACTGCATTATTTACAATACAATAATTCATGTAGACTGATGTTTCGCTTTTTAAGATCATGAACATAAAAGGCATTCGTTTGTTTTGTTTGCTTGAATGGGGTTTATGGGGCTTTCAACAATCTTTTTAAAAAAAGGCCTTGGAGCTGGAGGCTAGGAAAAGATATAATGAAAGTACTTGTGTGAATTCATTTTTAGGTGCTGCAGTCGCTGCAATGTATCCTAAAGATTGTTGAAAGCAGCATAAAACCCTGTTCAAATAAACGAACAAAGCAGCTACAGAAAGTTCATTTAAATATCTTAAACAAATCAAACATCCTTTCTGCAGGTAATTGAACCCTGGCCTCTACAATAGAATGAGTGTCCAGTAATTATTTTCTTCAAAGCATTGAATCTCACGTTTCTCCATAAAAACAAATGGTGAAACCTGACAATATTATCCAATTTTGCAGTCACTGGACTAAGGTTTGGGGTACCTATTTTTGCAAATGAGAGCTCTGTCCCTAATAGATGTCCACATCAACCTGAAATCATTATCATGCAGAATTATTCTATTGTTACTGTTGTCCTAACATAAACAATCATTCCACTTGTCCAGGGACATGTGGAGAAGATCCACATTTCCACAACACTTCTGTGAACAGTATGGAAAGGGTTAAAATATAACTACTTTAGATTATATTAAATTCATATATTTCACAAAATTGATATCTTAATTGGTTACAATTTGACCCCTGCCGAGATTTGAACTCAGAACTCCTGGGCACCTTGCACCAAGGCATTTTACCTTAAACTACAAGGGTTACTTAAAACCAAATACAAAATAACAATGTTTGTGAATTACATAAATCTAATAATTATATGCTCTCTCTCTCTCTCTCTCTCTCTCTCTCTCTCTCTCTCTCTCTCTCTCTCTCTCTCTCTCTCTCTCTCTATATATATATATATATATATATATATATATATGTGAGTGTCAGACTGTCTTAAATTAATATTTCTTTGAAGGTTAAAAGTAAAATAGACTCATGTTTCAAATCATTGAAAAAAACTTGAATAAAATCTAGGCTCTCAAGCAATGTCTTCATGGTATTGATATGCATGCATAAATGAACCCTTTTCATGATAACGAATTGTCATTTTTATGTTACCCAGATTTGCCCTGGTATTTATTTCTGCAAGCAAAGACAATGTTTGGCAAGTCAGCAGTGTTTATTTCAGGATTTCAAAAATGGGGATTTCAGCACAAAAATTGGCACATTTAAGAAATGTGGTAATTCATGCTCTTTGGATATAGTAAAAAATCCCCCACAAATCTAGAAAATATGGGACATCTTTGAAAAAAGTGGGGAAATCCCCCAATCCCCCTGCCTAGAATAAACACTGAGTCAGGCATAGGAATTCAGTTCCAAGGAATTCCACACCCCTGCAAAAAGACTGCTTCATTTACCAACAAGAGCTGTCTGAGGACATAGAAGCACCACTATTCCCAGAGCTTGATAGTAAAAGCAAACTAATGTAAACATCAGACAACCTATAAATTCAACATCAGAGTAATGAATCTTTGTTTAGCAGCTGATATGAAGGTCACAAAGGCATACATGCTCAAAGTTTCCAAGAAAACACTAAGTGAAACGAAGAAATTACAGATATGCACTATAGTTGCATGAAAATCTTAAAGATTTTAGATCTGAAAAGGGTTAAAATTCCACTAAATTAAGTATCAGAGTAAGAAATCTTTGTCTAGAGGCATATATTATGGTCTTGGAAGCATGTGCAATTTTTCAAACAATAGATTTAGTAGAAACCAAACCTGAATAGTCCCCTATTCAACGTAAAGTCAAGCAAAAATACACAATTTTGACCAAATTTTTGCATTAGATTAGAAAATTAAGCTGCGGAAAGAGTTAATTTTGACATCTGACCCCATCTAGATCTGCCACTGGATCATGGATGACCTGGATTCAGGCTGACAGACCAAGGGACAAACACGATTTAGATTCAATGCATGACAATTTCATCGATAAGCCATTAATTTGAAATTTTGTAAAAAGAACCAATCGAGACAACCACAATGACTTGAATGGACATGAGTGTCCAATAATGTTGAACATTGCTATATTTACATTGAAGATATATTAGCATGAAGTCATTTTTAAATCGTACTGCGAAGCAGTAGATTTATATCTACCGTTTTCCAGAAATCCAGTCTGTTTGACCCACTACATTTTTACCATTATCTTCTGAGCAATGTGTTCAAACCAAATTATGTGTTTTCAAACACCGAAGAAACGGCCTTTTCAGTCACAATCTACAAACTTTGTTTATACCTTATTTACTTTTCGACAAATAGAGAAGAGGCTAATACAAAATTTGATGTAATTTTCGCTTTTAGTAATTACCAGTTAGTATTTTCAGTGTTTATAACAAGATTTTCGGTTGAGTAAAGGAGTTGAAACGTACAATAGGTTAACTGTATAATTAATTTGTAGCACTTACAATGCACTGCTCTGAACTTTCTCGAACGGTCATTTACCAGTTGTAGGGCTGACAACCAATCAAATTCTGTTATGATTATCACTCGGTCAAAACCCACGCGTAAATTCAGACCACGTGGTATAGATGCAAATGGGCATCGTCTGCTCGAAATGTGTCAATTAACTTGTTTATCATTAGTCAATAGTCGTCTGCACTCAAACAGGGAGCGTGGGAAGTTTACTTTTTTTTTCGCATGTGTTAACAAATAGAAATAATTTTGTAATTTTGAAATATTTGATTTCAATGAGCACTCTGATCACGCTCCAATCCTATTTTCATTAAATTCAAATTTGAGTATGAAGAAAAATTATTCAACAACAAATAAACCGACAAAAACATACGATAAACTGATATAGGGGTAAGTTCATATCGGACTCGGTTTCGACCCGAGTTAACCGGGTTTCCATCAGAACGGCCTCCGTTTCGAAATTAGTGATGTCATTGTAACCTTTCAACCTCGACGCTTCTGATCCTGGGTCAGGCCGGTGTTCCTTGGGTTCCAAAATGGCGTCGAGAATAGTGCAATTCGATTACAAAAAAAAAAAAAAAAAAAAATCTCTATTACTTTAAATAACAAATACTTTTTTTCTTATTTTATATAGTATTTTGCACGAGTTTATCACATTTCTTAATGGGATAACGATATTTCATGGTAAATTAATTATTGTAGCGGTAAATGAGAAGTTTGTTTACTACCACCAGTGGGTAACTCCGTTCACATGAATGTCTTTTCTGCGCATGCATATTACAGTCAATTTTAGATTATTACATCATCTCACGCGTCTCTCGGGCTGCCATTTGAATTTCCCCTAGGATAGCAGCAAGAGCGATCTATTTTTAGAACAACTAATGAATAATCATAGAGTGCTGCTAGATTTAATCGATTTGTCAGAAACCAAAGATATAAATAGCATAGTTGGCGATTTCACGTGTTTCTTGAGGGAAAATGCATTTACAGTATTTGGGAAAACCCAATGCTTGAAATACAAACATGTTGGTAATCAAAATTGTAAATAGTTTAATGAAAAATGTTTGTTGCTAAACAGGCTTTTAAACTCTATAGAGAGAGGAATAATATTAACAGACAAGCTTTTAGCTTGGCGCGTGCTCATTATAACAACGTAAAAATCTGCTAAGAAATAATTTAGACTAGCAGAGGGCTATCGAATCAGCAAACTTTCAAAATCGGACCCACGAGGTTGGATGAGCTGGCGATGTCCTCGAAAAGATGGAGTGTTAAGACAAAAAACTCACAAATTTAAAGATTTTACCAACTTTATTGTCCAAATTTGAGCCCTTTTGATTGGCGAACTATTGCACTATCCCAGCCTCTCAATGATGTACGATTTACAGTGCTGACAGCACTTTGATTAAAGAAAGACGAAAGACGGATTGAAATAGTTTCACACGTTTCAACATCAATTAATCAGTTCTAAAAAAATGCCAATAAAAAAAGTGTAGGCAGTTCTTTTCTGAACATTGATGTCAGATCCTTTTTTGAACAGTAGTGCTATTCAAGCAACAACATATTTTGATTTATAAAATTCAGGGTAATTTATTTCTTTTTCAATCGGGGATAACACAACTCCTTCCAGATCTTATCCTACACAGAGAGGCAATGGGTTCTAACCTAAACCATTGCTACCCATTTTTATACGCCCGAAGGGTCGTATTATGTTATGGCCTCGGTCGTCCGTCCGTCTGTCCGTCCGTCTGTCTGTCCGTCTGTCCGTCCGTCCGTCTGTCTGTCCGTCTGTCCGTCCGTTAGCAATTTTTTGTGTGCGCGACTCCTCCTAAACTATCAGGGGGATTAAGCTGAAACTACACACAATTACTCCCTATGATGTCTAGTTGTGCATAAGACCTTTGAAATTCAAATCGCTCCAGTCATTCCTGAGAAATCTTGAATCATCTGCCCTTAAATATAACCAAAATCACTGTTTTTTGTGTGCGCAACTCCTCCTAAACTATTAATGGGAATAAGCTGAAACTACACACAATTACTCCCTATGATCTCTAGTTGTGCATAAGACCTTTGAAATTCAAATCGCTCCAGTCATTCCTGAGAAATCTTGAATTATCTGCCCTTGAATTTAACGAAAATCACTATTTTTTGTTTGCGCAACTCCTCCTAAACTATCAATGGGAATGAGCTGAAACTAGACACATTTACTCCCTATGATGTCTAGTTGTGCATAAGACCTTTGAAATTCAAATTGCTCCAGTCAATCCTGAGAAATCTTGAATTATCTGCCCTTGAATTAAACGAAAAATCACTGTATTTTGTGTGCAACTCCTCCTTAACTATCAATTGAAATGAGCTGAAACTAGACACAATTACTCTCTATAATGTCTAGTTTTACATAAGACTTTTCAATTCAAAATGCTCCAGTTATTCTAGAGTTATCTTGGATTATCAGCCCTTGAGTTGATGGAAAAAACAAAATTTCTTGTCAGCTCATTTTCTCCTACATCATGGATGGGAATGAAAGGAAACTTGCCATAATGACTCTGTAGGTTGTCTTTTTGTGCTTAGGACTAAATATATTTTCATATTTAAATGTTATGGTACCATTTGTCTGTCTGTCTGTTTGCAATATCTTTAGCTATCATTCAAGCTCACGTTACTGACAAGCCCAGGTTACTGACAAGCCCCTTCGGGCGTATATGCGCCGCTCTGCGAAGCTCTTGTTACAGCTTGGTGGGGGCCCTGTCTGTAAAGTCACCTGCCCAAATACACTACCTGCATCCAGTGGGGCTCGAACCTGCAACCCCCAGGTTATGAGTAGAGCTTGCTAACCACTTGACCGAGAAAAAACCGATTGGGGAACGAGATGACCAATTTTGGGGAACGAGTTGACCAAAATCGCCACGAGTTGACTGGGGAACGAGTTGACAGAGGAACGAGTTGACTGGCACTCCAAAATTACGATGAAACATGACATGGCTCTAAGTTCATTTGTTTGGAGGCAAGCTAAATTGATATATTGACAAATCAATGACTGTTTGTATTGATGAATAGAATAGATCAGACTCAGAACTTGTTTGAATAGAAAAGAAGCATAAGTTTTAATTTTCTTCACCGGTTTATAAACTCTAATGAACACGAAATGCTCAAGTTAGAATTTGTTATACAGCTCTTTCCTTGGTCCGGCGTCTAATTTTACCTTTATGGAAACCTAAAGGGCACATTGTTGGTTCAAATATATGTGACCAGTCATATAAAATGGGGCCATCTGGATAGTGCGTTAAGTGTCGACCCTAGTCAGACTGCGCGGCCTGCGCCGACTGACATGGGTCGAAACTTTTTGCAATGTGCTTATTTTCTGAATCTAAAATGATCAATCTACCTTCCAGTGAAAGAATTTTGAAATGCGACCTTTTGTTGACCTTTTCTAGAACAAATCTATTTTATCAAATTTCTATTTAATGAAGTTCCTAGATGGTCCCTTTTCGCGTGACGGATCTTATATTTAAGCATAGAAATAATTCATGTCTACATAATATCTCAGATGACTTAGACATTGGGTCTTGGGTCAAAACTAGACCACGTGATAATAATTTTAGAAAATTCACGTGTACAGTATAGAGGTTTAACTTTTTACTTAAATCGATTGACACCTGCACAAAAATCCAAATAGTATTAAGGGGAAAAACATTGTGTGCTACAGAACTCTCTTTAGCTAAACTTTCTTGAAAATTTAACTTGATATCTGAGGCAACCAAAAAAAAAAATAATAAAACTAGTAAACGGGTCAAAATGTAAGAAAATACCTTGTGTGCTATGTACAGGCCACAATTTATAATAAAATACAATGAAACTTATTTTGATACCTTGTCTACATAAAATTTTGGACGAACGCGAAATTCGATAAAATCTGGTCAAACGCTATGTCACGGGATCTAACCATAGAAAAATCTATGCGCATTCTAGTGGCAACGATATTGTCTCAAATGTCTTTAATGTTGATGCGCCCGCATCGTAAGATCATGTAATATCGTTGTACAGTTGTCCGCCTGTCTGTCCGTATGTCTATTGATCCGTCAGACTGTTAGCAAAACTTGTCCAAATAGACTTTATAATATGACCTACGTCGCCGGAGTGAAAAAACCCGTTGAATTTTTTTGATATTACACGGGTGTTATTACACTAGTGGAATAACTATGCAAATGAGCTCAGAGCAAATAGCAACGCTATTTTGTACACACGAAAATGATGTCATAAAGTATATATTGTGACGTAAGTTTTAAATGACTTTATAAGTTTCGCGGATAATTTAAATGTTGAATTTCAAGAATTTTGAAAATTTTTCACAAAATTAGGGTCATATTATAAATAGAATATTAAATGTGTGCTCATGAAATACAGAATTTATTAAACTCGTCATCTAAAACAGATAAATACTCGGCGCGTCCTCGTTTTTACCTGTTTATAGATGACTCGTTTAATAAATTATGTAATCCATTGCCACTCATTCAATATCCTTCATTTACATTGTCAGTTTCCTCGAGGCTTTGCTCAAGGCTTTTTAAGATACAACACTTATATTGGGCATCATCATAAATCTTATAGATACGCGTATGCAGATAAAATGTCATGGCCATGTGTGTTAAGGTTATTTGTCAAGTTGTTTGCTGGCATACGTGTTTTACGAACACATCTTGTTGTACATGATATCTTTGACGACATTGAACTTGTGTCATGTCGGGTCAAATACTACGTCATCGTGTTAAAAGGGCTTGAGTTAATCATCTGCCTAACTCCCCTTTTGGGTGTTAGAAACAGTAACCAGTCTAGTGACATTTGTGGCTTATGCAATCAGTCTCGAGACGGGTTTAAAGAATAATTCGACTCGTGTTTGAAAAAGTACAACCATTCTTCTGCATTTTGTTTGAATAGGGATGAACGCCGCTATCAACCATTTCTCTGTAAATTCGCGGTGGCTGAAGCACCTGCGATTTTTCATAATCCGAGTTTTGCCATTCTTGTAAATATGTAATAACCTAAAAGACGAAATTTGGATTGTTAATCAATTGCCCGTGAACTGGAGCACCTGAACATGGATTGCTGGTATTTCTCGCACCAGATCTTTTACTGGCCTACATCTTAACTTAGACTTCACCTTCTACCCTATTAGTTTAAGGATTATCCACAAATTGGTAGGAGCAACAGAATTTAAACTACGACTATATTTGCACAACCCATTAGCTGTACAACATACCTACCTGCATAAATCTTTTTTTCTTTTTTTCTTTTCTTTTTACACAATACCATCAGATAATCATTCTTTTACAAAACCCTGTCTATTACCGAAAGAGACCAAAATATTGTAATTACAGCGTTTTAAATGAAACAGCGGTCTTTAAATTAGGGGCATAGGGGACCCCATTCAGATCATTTAAGTTCTGGAACCCTAACGAACTACGTTTCATAGTCAACATGCAGAAGGACTGCTGTTTGATCTGGTAAAATATGGGTTCCGCATGTTGAAATTGAACTATCTTTCTGACTGCTTTTTTGGAGTTAAGAACGAAATGATGTTACGACAACATTGAAGAAGCACAGCGCTGCCACTCGTAGCATAATGATAATTGGAAAAAACTAAAAAAAAAAAAAAAAAGCAAATAATATCAAATTCCGTTTGTATTATGAATCAAAATGTAGATTAAATCAACAACAACAACAACCAAAACAAAATCAAACGATATTGTCTGTTAAGTGGTCTTCTTTTTCGTTGCAATATTAAAGAACAAATTTGGCATGCAAAACAAATTTGAATCTACAGTGAGAATCGCCGATATTTTGTCGAGACAATTTCCCTTAATTCATGTTCACATATATAATTTCTCTTTTCTCCACGAATTCAATATATCACTCTTAAATGCCATCAGAATCGGCCACCATCAGTACTTTCAGTGCTTTGATTTTTATAATTCCAATGTCCTTCGTTAGCAAATCAATCTTGTCCCTCTTTATACAAAGATACCATAGCGATATACGTACCAGTAAGGTGTTAATTAAGTTGTATGACCACAGCATCAATTTCCGACTACCTCCTACTCCATTTAACAGACACATACGTCAACATCTGTCCCGAGGGATATATTTACAGAGTACCTAAATAAGATCTATAATAGAACCGAGTACTCTATTAAACGAGAAGTGGGGGAATTAGAAGTCAACACATTAGGTCTTGGTCATTGGCCTGTCTTCTTCTAGATAAAAATATACACGTATACATATTTAGTGAAAAAAACAACAATGACCAAGTTGCGCATTCTCTCAGTCTACTTTTCGAACATCAAAGAATGCCTCTTCACGGTATACGGGTCAGATGTAAATATATGGGTTTCCAAAATATTTTGGTTTTATTTTTGTTCCAATCAAACGCGACCATTCGACTTTTTACGACATACATATATGACTGTTGTCCCAAAGAATTTGGTAATTATAGAAGGAATAAAAATGAATTATTCGCGCGTAACGTTCGCGAAACAAATTAAAAACTAAATATATACATAACGATGATGAAAACATGTTAGAAATGAGGTACATTGATATAAAGCGTTAAGGTTTTTAATTTTGGCTTTGATCCAATTAAAAACTTATTTCATATCAGTTCCATCGACGTTTTGAAATTTGGATGAAATTCAAATAAGCGATATTCAATCATCTCATTTTTTCAATATTCAAACTCCGTTCATCACACCTCAAAACCATTTAATCATGCAATGACGCCTGTATAGACCTGATATCACCTGTCTGATAACATAACATGATATCAGGTAGTCAATTTTTAGAAACAATTTGCATACACATTCATCTGATTTCTTTGATTTTTAAGGGTCTATCATTTTAAAACGCTGAAAATGATTGCATAATAATTAGAATGACATAATTATGTCTTAAAATATCAATGTTATCTGGTCTCGGCTGCCAGAAATTATCATGACTCGGCAGAGCCTCGTCCTGATAAATTCTCCCAACCTCGACCAGATACCATTGATGCTTTAAGACACTAACATGTTATTCTCTATCTCCTCGTCAATTCTACGACGTTTGAAGAGGCAACGATTGTCATGTTGTGCCAGTCCATTAGTGGAGCGTTTTGGGATTGTTTCAGTGAGTGTTTGGAATGTATGAATGGAGCGCTTAGTGAGCGATTTAGAATGATTTTGATTGATATTATTGTCAATTTGACGATGATGCTAACTGTATGACTTTAGATACTACAATGATTATATTGCATGCTGTAAAGTGCTCGATAAGAGAAAGGGTTTTAAAAGGTCTGTTATTATTTTGATATAATCATTGGATATAACGACAAACCTAGTCATTACCTGTGATCGCTTTGAATCCTCTTTTACTGTAAACTGAGTTTTCTGGAATGTAGCGTTTGGACTAAAACACTGGATTTTGCAATGTTTTATGGTGTAGTGTTTGAAAAAACAACTATAAACGTGACTGCATTACTTTAGGTGCGGTTATGTAGAAAATACAGATAAACATGCAAAATATAAGACTCAACAGTCGAGAAAATAATGGGTGTATATTGGTTCCAAAGTTATATAAAGCTTGTTATGCGAGTTCAAATACGAATGCAAACGCATCGATATCTGAATGATGGCCTTAATCTGAAAGAAAAATGTAAACTATTTTTTCAAATGAAGTAAATGTGTCTTGAAGACATCGAAAGAATTCGGAAGCCTTGGATTTGTGTTTAACTTTATTTACACTATCCTCAAAAGGATTCAACATATGGAAGTGGTCTTAAATTAGTCTCCATTGTCCAATTACAATCATTTTTTCTCCTCCACTCTAAAACATAGAGTCTAATTTAATTTTTAATAAAATTAACTTGAGATTATGATGCGAAAATGACAAGAGGAGAATTCTTTCTTTTACAGGGAAGAGAAAATAAAATAAGCTCTCAGTACCAGTTCTATATATACTGCTCAAAATTTGATAAGTACCACGTAAACGATTGGACTAAACTTTTACCTTGGAAGGAAAGGCATAAAATTCCTTCTGTTTATGAAAATATGCTCATTTGTCAAAATGTTTGTGCTAAAAAGCGAAAGAGTAATTTGATACATGTTTACTGTAAAAGTGTTTATTTTGAGCCATTGAATTGAATTTTAACTTCTGATCAGCCTCTCATATTCTTTGACATTCTCTCGGTTGCTTTCATTATGGGATGTGAGTCTGCCTATCCAAAGTTACTTGTTCTACTTTCAGAATCAAGGTTGACTTTACTAGGCAGGCAACTATTGTAACCTATTACATTTTAAGGACATCTGTAATCAATTAAGATTTGTGGATTTTGTCAGTCCTTCTCCCCTTAAAATGTAGTCTACGTGTACTCTTTGCTGACCCCAATCCCTTCTTTGCACGGTTATGAACTTTTTGGCGCGATAAACGAAATCAAATCATTGGAAACACTGCCAAAGAGAGCCAAATTCATCTTAGATGTCATTGGTTTATTACGAATTAATCATAGTGCCTATTTTAAACGATGTGTATGTCCGTTTTTTCATTGTACTGTTATGAATACCCATCCTAACTGCCACGTGCACAAAGGCCATGACCAACGACGAATACGTAAACGGACACTCTTTTATAGGGAAGTCCACAAACTCTTATTCAGTTCACCACGACTTTAACATGCCACCCAAGTCAAGCCAACCATTGTTCTGCGGCTGTGACTGGCAACACCCGATCGGTCTGTTTAACTCCCATTTTTCATCGGAAGGCTAATTAAAAGTCTGAATGTCGTTCTCTTGATCTCAAATCCAATAGGATAGCCTTCTCAAGCATTTTACCATGCAATTCAATCGATGCAGTGATTTTTCCTAAAAGCTTAATTTGTCTCCCAACCGAGTTGTTCCGCATAACTATTACCTCTACCGAGTTTAAAGAGATGTTACGCGTCATTGGCTGGTGAACCTTTTGTTTTTTAGCACAAAATTATAGTCAGATGTATATATTTTCAGAATTGAAAAAAAAAAAATGTTGATATTTCATTCCGGGGAATAAAATACCTACAATACAACAATTGGTCCTTATCAAATATTGAGGTATATCTGTAGGCTATCAATTTTGAAAGAGGCCTTTTAATTTCGGAATTAGAATTTTCGGATTAGGATGTCTAAATGCCTTAATCTGAAAGTAGTATTCTGTGACTCTACCGAAGAAGTAATCTATACTTAAACGAGGCCAACAAACAAATATCAAAATAAAACATTAATGCCGATCGCAGGAACCCGTCTCTCCCGTCCATTTAACCTTGCTTCCTTTTTCTCCTTTAAACAAAAAAATAATGCTTTTATATCAGATAAGGAGTAAAGAAAAACGAAAAAAAGACAGTGCATTTTCTTCCCTGATTTCCTGTGCATGATATTAATCATGGCTCAAGGTTGTAATTATAAAAACTTGGTATCCTCTTAAATAACGCCTTAATAGGATAAATATTTCATCAGTTCAATATTCCATAACTCGACTGCATTTCGAAGATTGTATCATTACTGTGTTTCCCTTTTGGAGCGCATTGATTTTCAAGTTCACCAGCTTGAATAAGTTCCTGTTTTAATTCATTGAATACCTTATATAGGTCTTTAAAAATCTGCTCTGCGTTCAGGATGACAAAGCGGAGCAAACGGTTTGCCAACTATACCCCGCTTTACGCGCAAGTGCACGAGCAAAACACTTGCGTGCAAAGCGGGATTTAAAATGCAAACTGTAACATTTTGGCATCCTGAACGCCGGGCTGGTTCTAAACGACGCCTATCAGATTATTGCAACTCGACAGAGCAAGAATATACTCTCCCCATTTTCCTTGTAAGTGATGCAGTGTACATTGTATGTACTTATATCGCATCACGTATATTTCTTTTAAACTTACTGGTCCATAAAGGCACACAACTATCAGATTATTGCAACTCGACAGAGCAAGAATATACTCTCCCCATTTTCCTTGTAGGTGATGCAGTGTACATTGTATGTACTTATATCGGATCACGTATATTTCTTTTAAACTTACTGGTCCATAAAGGCACACAACTTCAACTTTATAAAAGAATTAAGCGTGACATTGAAGAATGAACATAGATTAAGGGGGATACAACTGGAACCAAATTGTCTTGAAATTCTAATTTTGTTGTTTGCTGATGATGTTGCATTGATGGCAGATACAGTCAAAGATCTTCAAATCAATAAGATTTTCTTCTTGTTATTGCAAGGATAACTTTCTGAAAGTAAACATTGATAAAATTAAAATCATGGTCATTAAAAGGGGTGGCAATTTGTCTTATCATGAAAGGTAGCCATATGGTCAAGAATATCTCGAAATTGTTCCTTAATTTACATATACTTATGTAAGCGCAACATCAGGATCGTCATTTCACAACATGGCAACTTACATGGCAGAAAAAGCCAAACGAGCACTAGTTTCAATATTGTCATTTTTATATTCATATTGCCTACAACCTTATAATGTATATTTCAAAATATTTGATTAAAAAAAAATATGAATTCTTAATGGTGCAGACATTTTGGGTTTTCCTCTAGAGAACCATCAGAAAGAATTTTATATAATGCATATAAAAGGTTTTTATGCGTTGATAACAATTGCTGCAATATTTGGCGATTGCGCCCACTATCCAATATACATTGATTGTGCAAAATATGTATCAAATACTGGTTGCGCATCCTTAAAATGCCTGAAGATATGTTAAATGGTGTTATAAAATGCTAATAAATTCTAGTAATACTCATGACACTCAGTATAATTTGGCAAAGGAAGTAAAGCAATTACTATGTCAAACTGGATTTGCATATATATAGCATAGCCAGTTTGTTGAGAATGGAGAATTATTCTTAAAAAGTTTTATACAAAGGTTGAAGGACCAGTACTTGCAACATTGGCATGAATCAATTAACAGCAGCTCTAAGCTAAATGTCTACAGTGAAATTAGATTTACGTATCAATACGAATATTATTTAGATGTTTAAAATATAAGAAAGTTTAGACGTGCATGTGCCCAATTTCGCACTTGGGTTCAAGCATTAGAAATTGAAAGGGGTAGATATGAAGAATTACTTAGGGAGGAACGTCTATGTAAGATTTGATGTCTGATTTAAGATAATCACTAATTTCAGAAAAAGGTCAAGTCCCCTGGTAGAAACAAAATGTATCTTCTTTTAGATAGTAAACAGAACTAAACGGCCAACTTGCATTTTCCATATTTTAGTATATGTGAAGTCATTTGAAGTCATTTGATAAAATTTCATTTATTTTAATACAAGTGGTCGTTCAATTCAGCTTATTCTGAAGAAAGAATGGATTTCACGTGTTGTTCCTGGTGTCTGTAGTACATGGTCAAACACGAGACCCCCCCCCCCTTCAAAGACACACATGTCGCACATTTTAGACGAATTTCAAAATGCAGTTTTAGAAGTACTCGAATTAGTGATACAATGCGATGACTTTTGTGTGTAAGATATCAACTTATTAAAAAAAGCAACTTTGTGTTTGCTTTCCTTCTCACACGAGCTAACAATGTTAGAATAACCCCACCCACCAATGTTTATTTTGAAGTACGGGGTAACCTTGAAAACCGCTCCAATTCGTTGCTTTACCCAATCATTTCGGGTCAATATCGATTGTTGTTTTTCTCTGAATGATTTTTCTAACAATATTTTACTATTTCCAATTTCAAATAATAACAGAAATATAAGGACTTTCTCAAAACACCAATGTCATTACTTGTTTAATACTTTTACATTCAGAAAAAATATTTCTTAAATTATTCTACACTTAGAAAAGGTTAATAAAACTAATTTCAGAATTGTGATCGTGTTATATAATGGAAACAATTTCATAATTGAAATAGATCAGATCACGTTTTGGTCATAAACGTGTCTTGCCACAAATAACTTTATTTATACACCAATCTTTCTAAGAAAATTTTCCCATAAAAGGGTTAATTCATTTAGGCCAATTTTCGATATCATGATGGAGCTATCGTGATGAGGCAAGGCAAACGACCCAGTAATCTAAATGTTCACACTTTCGTGTTGTTCTAGGACAATAATGATTAACGTAGTTGATTTCATTTGAAGGAAAGGAAGGGAACAGTTTAAATAATTCAATGATCAACAAAGTCATTTAAGTACATATGATCAGACAGATTTTGATTTAGTCATGATTTTCTTTTTATGCTTCTTCGTGGACTATGTTGGATGCACACATTTGGTCAATATTCTCCTTTGTCAATTTTGTTCAAACAGACGTGACATTTTTTCAAGCTTATACACCGAGTTCATCTTACACATGTTGTAACCTGCCCTGTGGTCAGGATCACCAAACGGTGCAAACAGTTTTCCAATTGTACCCGCTTTGCAAGTGTTTGTTTCAGTGTCAGATCAATTTATGTTTCATTGAGGGATTAAAACAAAACAAAACTAAACAAACAAACTTATAATAATAATAATAATAATAATAATAAACAATACCTGAAACATATCTCACTTTCTTTTTATTCACCAAATTAAACATTGATACATGCATTCTGCTTCTTTAATGTCAATATTCTAACCCATAGAAATATATTATTGAAGCCTTGATTGATGAAACAAATCGGAATAGTATGCAGCGATTGCACGTAAAAGTCGAATTTATACTTGCAACATCAAAAAGTGACATCAAAATTCGTTTGAGTCCATCTTTTGTCCTAAATATCTAATATTAAAGAGTGAAAGTCCTGAAACGCGATTGGCCGACATACTTTATAATGTACCTATATCCCCATTTAGATGTCTGACTATTTGTAAATGAAAGACAATATGAGAAACTGTATTGTTATACAGTTAAGAACGTCGTAAAATTGACATGATGAATGGTTTGGGAATGATTTGGAATGAAATTGAATGAGTGTTTGGAGTAAGTTTTGAGTGATATTAACGAGTGTTCTTTCAAAGTTATGCCTATACACCAGAACTCATATAAAGGAGGAGAAAAATCTTTAGTATTTTGTCTGCATTTCAATCAAGAGAATATTTGGAAGTTAAATCAATGATTCTTATTGTAAATGTTAATCTACTTGGTATACAGCAGTAAGAATGACAACGACGAGTTTGTTCGAACCAAGCATTTCTGTATTCCACATTTTCACACTGACATGAGAAAGAAAAGACGCCAGGGCTGAAACAAAAAAAAATCATTTCTTTTTTAAAATGAATACTTTGGATCTTTTGAACGACATTTTAATTTAATATACTGAACAACAAAAAAAAAGCATCACTTTTCAATAACAAATACTCTTACCCTGAAATCGATCTGTTTACTGAAATGACATTACTTTAGTTTGGACGGCCCATAGGTACACAGTTGTTATGAAATTAATTCCTGAACTCATATTCAGTTGAGTAAAGTCACTTGAATGTGATAAACATGTTTTCCACTCGTGCAACAGATCGAATGCATCTCACGAAAATAAAGTTGGTCGAGAATTACAGCAAATAAAGATGGTAATGAAAAACAGTGTAGACATTTATCAGATCAAGCTAAGTCTTCGAGTTTGGCAGTATGGAAAAATTGAATTTCGGAACACCATCACGCATAGTCATATTGAACTGATTCATTTAATCAAGGACACTTGTCCATGCCATGAGGGATCATAACTCGTCCATTGTAAGGTTAAAGCATCGTTTTTAACAGCTCTCATTGCCATAGTTTGGATGCTAACACGATGCGGAGGCTGCATAATAAGGTAATATGACCGAAAGTTCTTACTCTCTATGTCACAGTTATTCAGATTTGATTGGACAAGTGATGACAGTGAACCATAAAAATTATGAATCTGAGCCGAGTATCGAATCCTTCAGTAGCTATAGCCGTATGTAATGTTATGGTCCATTCATCTCACGCAATGATAAACTTTCTTCTCGAAAACCTTTTACAAGTGATACCAAAGTCTCATTTTTCACCGACCGGACTTATCTCAAAATCGAGCACAACAAATTCGAGCTTGCAATGAGAGTAAAAAAAGAGCACGAAAACCCAAGGTTTTTAGTCAGATTGAGGCAGCACACACAGCTTATGGATAGCCATATTGGGAGTAAGTCTTGATACATTTTACAATTCCACGTGTCAGACATTCTTTTAGTGCATTTTTGCACGTAGATTCCCGCACTAGTGACTTTTACTGAGCAATAGAAACCTACTCTAATTTCAAAATTTTAATTTTGGGGGTTGTCGCATTTATGATTGGGTAACTCTTCAATGCGTATGTATACGTTGTCGTTCTTTTTGACACAAATCGAAAAGTGGCCAACGTTTATTTTGATATAACTATTCTTTCAAATTTTATATCATGAAAAAAGTTATATCTCAAAAATGAATTGATGCGTTAGTTTTGCTGTTCGGTATAGTTCTGCAAAGGTCCCGATCTTAACAAAATGCAATCAAATGTTTATATGAAAGGTTCATGTATGCAATTTTTTGTAGAAAAAACATAAACTACTTAAAGAATTCTAGGGATAAAAACATTTGCTAAAAGAAAGTGATTCGAAGCATGTTAGACCTGTGATAGCTGATTAATAGGGAAAGCCAGCGTGACCCGGTTAACTGTGATGGGGAACCAAACCTTGGTACAGTTAAGAACATCGTGTAATTGGCAGAATTAATGATTTTGGAATGTTTCTGAAATGAAATCAAATGAGTTTGTGGAGCGACTTTTGAGTTAAATAACAGGCAGGTAATCCAATACTATCACCTTTGTTCGGGATGAACAAAATTAGCGATATTAATTACCTCCCTTTGATAAAATATGCATACAAAGTCTTTAAATAGCTTCCTATTTCTTCAAGAACCTATCGGACGTAACTATTTCGTTTATGTCAGTGGAATCGCGATTTTTTTCTGGCTATATTTATTTTGAATGAAGTTGTTGATTTTTATCTTTTTAAATAATTTTTGAGCGTTTTTGAATGGTTTGAGTCAGTGTTTGGAATGAATGAATGGAGCGCTAAGTGAGCGATTTAGAATGGTTTTGAATGAGATGAATGTCAATTTCACGATGTAAGTAACTGTAACTGCAGTTTTCTAAATGCTAACGCTCCGCTTAGGTTATATCGCGTAATTTGTGAGAAATGAACTATAACTATAACTTAAAAGTTCAACCAAACATGAAAAGGAAACGATCTAAAAGTGCATTTAACCTCCTGAACTCCGAATAAATATCTAAGACAAAATTGATCATGCCTAATAAATGAAATAAACAACGATCATTTTGACACCCTATTCATCAACGCTCAGCTTAACTATCAATTATTTATAGAAGGACTAGTTGTAGTATACTAAACAATTATCTCCAGGATTGAGTCTTCGGAGTTAAATGTGTTGTCCTATTTCTTTGGCTCTCGTTTACAGAACTATGTATTTAAATGTGTAACGAACCCGGGTTCGATTCCCGGCATCGGAACCAAATTGTAACGAACCGAGCAGATAGACAGACGTGATCCATTCAGAGAAAAGGATCCTCAACCCTAAATGGGTCGACTCTGTCTATATAGGCTTCAACTAGCCATTTAACTTAGGGCAGGTCTCTCTCATTTGCATATCCAATGTAAGTTACCTCCCTTTAAACCGTTACATTACTCTCCCCTCCGAGAAGACTCGTCCCGAGTCTTGGCCTGGGAGACCCGTGGGTAAGGCAACTCCGGTCTGGCAGTTGTCATTATTCCACCGCTGCCACCAATTGTAACGAACCGAGCAGATAGACAGACGTGATCCATTCAGAGAAAAGGATCCTCAACCCTAAATGGGTCGACTCTGTCTATATAGGCTTCAACTAGCCATTTAACTTAGGGCAGGTCTCTCTCATTTGCATATCCAATGCAAGTTACCTCCCTTTAAACCGTTACAAATGATTCGAGTAGGATCCCTCAAATACACGTACCTCGATTTGTTTGGAGTAACTTGCAGCGTTTTTTTTTTTTTTTTTTTTTTTTGTTTAAGGTCCGTTGGATATTTTGTCCGGGATTAGCAGGCCATAGGAGACAACTTGAATCACGAAATTCTATAGGAAAAAGAAAATCGAGTCAAAAACCGAACAACGTGTGTGTAACATAACCTTTTTCCTTTGAAGTGAGTTCGGAATTTGGCTTACGATCCCCATAGGTAAATGGAACCCTTGGTTTTCCTCGCTTAAAAAAGCCTTGCTACAAAGATTAAAAAATTGGAGTGCATGGCTTCAAATGTAACCAGGGGCCCGTTTTATTAAACTTCTTACGAAAAAAATGATCGTAAGTCAAAATCACAAATCGTACCTGGTGTCTTAGTTCATTGTTAAATTCTGCCGTGCAATATCGCATTGGAATCGTCTTCCAAAGACGATTCCAATAAGATCGTGCATGGCAGAATTCCATATTTAGTTACTGCTGTAGACACAACTTTAATTTTTGACTTACTCAAAAAATGATCGTAAGATCTTTAGTAAAACGGGCCCCTGGTCTTCAGCGCTTTAGCACTTTGATTTAAAACGTCAACAATCGCAGAAGAAAAGCGCATCTGATCAACGTGGAAAATATTGAAATCAACATGACCCATGTTTTCTCGGATGTTGTCTAGTTTTCCATTAACAGTTAAGCTCATAGTGAAATTGACACTCATCTCGTTCAAAACCATTTAAACTCTCTCACTCGGCACTCGAATCGCTTCAAAATCGTTCAAGAAAATCAACATTTTATTCAAATCGATCAAATTATACTATCATTTTATTGACTGGTGTTGATTTAAAATTGTCTGATTTATCCGCGAATCTCATAAATTCAGAAAAGTACTCAGATTTAATAAAAGGGGGGTCGGTTTAATAAACTTTGCTAATTTGGTTGATCTTGAGCAAATTAGCGATATTTGATTACATCCCTTTAATTTCACTAAAACATCGTTCCACACACTCATTCAATTTCATTCCAAACTCATTCCCAAACCATTCATCTTGTAAATTTCCCGATGTCTTAACTGTTTGTTGCTAGCGGGAGATACGATAATGTATTAATTTTATTATGATGACACAATTGCAGTGATGCAATGTCGTAACAATTACAGCTCAGTACTTGTATGCTGATTATGTAAAGATAGGACAGTTATGATTAAAACAAATATAACGATGACTTTATGTCATGGAACCGATTTCACAAGTTCTAATTAGATTTTCTACCTTAATTCATTTTTGCATTCTCGTGTAACTAGAGAACTAAGTCGCCTGCCGAATTTGCAAACAGTCAGTAAGAGCGTGAAATTTAGAAAAAAAATAATAAAAAAAAAAAAAACTTCTTAATCGCTTACTCACCGCCCCATTCATTTATTCCAAACACTTCCTCCAACCAATCAAAAACGCTCCAATATTAAAAATCAAAAATATGAAAAAGATCAGATTAACAACATTATTCAAAATAACAATAGAAAGGATACATCATGATTTCGACTACGTAACTAAAATTGTAAGCGTTTGATTAGGTTTCTTTTTTTTTTTTTTTTTTTTTGTTTGAAGAACAAGGAAGCTATTTATTGAACTTTTATGCTATTTTATTAGAGGGGTTAATAAATATGGGTAATTTGGTTATTCCGAAACAAAATTAGCGATATTGAATTACCGCATTTTAATTTATCTCAGGACTTGCTCCGCACACTTAATCAATACTATTCCAAAATCATTGCAAGATCACTCACTTTGTCAATTTCACGATGTTGTTAACTGTAGGTACCTAGAGGTCCGGGTGAAATGTTGTTGGTGGACTGTTGGAAAGGCAAAATGGAACCATGTCTCTAGATAATAGTCTTAGGTATATAACCGCTTTATTGATGAAAGTTTTATATTATAGTACAAACAAGTTCAACAAAGACGAACGTCACTGGCATTTCAGGTAAAGATATCAAAAATACTCATAAGAGACATCTGTACGAATCTCAAATAATTACAAGAAATTTTACTGTTTTTTCTACAAATATTTAACTAATGACATAATTTGGGAAAAAACTAGACCACAGGTCCGTCTGGGCCAATTATATATAATTTTGTAGACAGGCTCTAGGGCTTCTTTAACCATTAATGGTCTAGAATTTTACAAAGACATCGTCGTAATTGACAACTTCAACATTTTGATGTCTGAATTATTTATTAAGAAAAAAAGGGGGAATGGAATTACCCATAATAGTTCCGCAACTCGTCGGAAGTAATGAACTTTCACAGTGTTAACCGAGGTTTCTTAATGATTTTCATTAGGAAACCTCGGTCAACATTGTGAAAGTTCTTGAGGTCCGAAATGTTGCGGAACTATTATGGTTCTACTACTTTAGAGGAAGAATTGATGAACAAATGTAGGGAACTAAATGTTTAATAACATAAACATTTTTCGTGATGACCAAATGAGTTGAAAATTGGCGTTTGTCGTTTCTTTTACTGTAAAGCATTCATAATACTGTCCGTTAATTATCAGCTATGCTTAGTCTCTGTGAGATCTTAAGATTATCTACTTTTGAACTGTTTTTATGGAGTACCCTGAATTTCCATTTTTGCTTGACGGGTGACAAAAACTCGTATATATCAAAACACTAGTTCTGGGACATTTGGCGTTTGTCGCGCGTCGGCCATGCAGTCATGTGTCCAGGCCCAAATTCGACCGCTACACCCGTTTGTTGACATTTTTCTACAAAACGGAATGACAATCCTATATTTAGGTGGAATGAACAACTGGATGCTCGACAACATGTGTCTTATAAGGGAAATAACATCTATACACTTAAAACTGTTGCCAATTAAACAGATTGAACATGTTCGATGTAGTTAACATTATTTGTTTTACTTATTTTAATAGATAAAAAACTAATTTCGACTTGAAAAATGTTATAACACATTTAGATAAGAATATCACGATTTCAAGAACATAAAGCAACTTTCGTGTTTGTCCTACTCACAGATTTACTTCGTCTTTGTAATACAAGAGTCGTATTTGGAAACCTTCAAAATGTCGTCAATATATTTGTTACCCCTTACATAACCGAGTTTATAAACAATCTAATTTTGTATATACATATGAAACGACTTTCACAGAAAACGACATCATCAACAAAACCAGAATATGAAACCCATAAGGCAAATAATATTATAAGCCTGTAACACGATGGCGTAAACGCATATATGAAATAAAAAAAAATTACATAGAACTTTATTCACCTCTCTTATAATAAAAATGATATCAGACAGATTTTTTTATGAACAATTTGCATAAACTTTCACCTGAATTTCTTTGATTTTTAAGGGTTTATTATACTTAAGCACTGAGAAATGATGGCATGATAAATAGAACAACATGTCATGATACATTTTCCCAACCTTAACCAGATAACGTTGATATTCTTACACTTACATACTTTTCTCTATATGTCATGTGATTTACTGTGTACACAGATAGCTCCACCCATTTATTATATTCAACGTCATCTTTTGCGGGAAAATTTAAGCTTTTGACGTCTTATAGCCCACATGCTAAATGACCCACGTCATTTTCTGTGAAATTTTCCGACACGTCAATATGCTTATTCTATCATTAATTTTCAATTCCTAAAGTGGCAGACTGCTCAGAGGACTTCTCTGACTAACGTTTATGGTGACTAACTCGTGATCCGAAAGGATAAAGATGTCGAGGGTTCGAATTCTTGCTAGGGCACTGGTAATGAAGTCATGTACTTGGGAAAATATTTTTAAAGCGACATTCTAGAATCAGTTGATACTTTCCAAGAAACATATTAATGGGTACAATTCTTCATGATAATGCTGAAATATGATAGGTCCTTCCTAAACGATTCATCGCTTTATTTAACAAAATGCCTTTGGAACTTTTGAAAACATCCGAAGACATCGTCAATTTCATAACGTTGTTAACTGTATCTTGATCATTGACCGAGTGGTTAGCGTGCTAGACAAATGATCGTATTGTTGCTGGTACGATCCCTAACGGAGGCAAAGTGTATTTTAGACAGGACATCATACAGATGGAGTTTCGGTACATCTTTTACCCAAATCTTTATGTAGAGTTAATCACTCGTGAAATTGACACTCATTTGGAAAAAAACCGTCCCAAATCACTCGCTAAATGTTTCAATCTTCCACTCCAACCGCTCACTCATACCATTCAAACGCCACAAAATCACATAAGAAATGAGACCTTTAATCACATTCAAAATAGAAATATTTAGAAAAAAATGATTTAATTGACATAACTAAACCCATTTATACGCGTCTGATTATCTCTTTAAGAACTTGGGAGCTATTTATAGAACTTGCATGTATACTTCATTAAAAGGGGTCAGTTAAAGCTGGCGTGCCTCAAGGTTCTGTGCTTGGGCCTTTACTCTTTTTAGTCAATGTCAATTACTCTTTTTAGTCTATGTCAATGACATTTCAGATAATCTTTCAAGTATTTCAAGGTTATTTGCTGACGATACATCACTTGCTTGTACATCTTCACGAGTATCGGACACTCATGGAATTTTAAATCATGATCTGTTTATGATATCCCAATGGGCAAAACAGTGGCTTGTTAACTTACATCCTTCTAAAACAGTTGTTATGTTTTTCAGTAACAATTTCGATCAACCTCCGAAATTAATATTCGATAATATTCACATTCAATATGTACTTAATCATAAACACCTTGGGCTTACATTCAGCAGTAATGGAAAGTGGCATGAGCATATTATTAACATTTCTAATTCTGCATCAAAAATACTTGGAATAATGAGACGTTTAAAGTTCAGACTAAAACGGGAATCCTTGAACCAAATATACATTTCATTTTTACGCCAAATTTCAGAATACGCTGCCTCAGTCTGGGATAACTGCGCGAAAAACGAAAATGACACCCTAGAAAAAATCCAAATCGAGGCTGCCAGAATAGTGACAGGTGTAACTCGATCTACTACTCTCAGTAACAGATATAGAGAAATAGGATGGTTAACTCTCGATGACAGACGAAAATATCAAAAATCAATTCTTATTTATAAGATAGTACATGGACTTGCCCCTGAATATTTACAAAACATTTTCCGTTACCAGTCAATGCAGTATCACTATGCAATGAGCTTCCTTCTCATTTAAAATGTTTGACAACATTATCTCTTTTTAAAAAGCGCATCTTGGAAACGTTTAATGCTTCACTAGTACCAAAATATTACTTAGAAGGCGAAAGAAGATATTCTGTACTGCACACAAGAATCCGTAATAATTGCAGTGATTTAGAATCGCATCTCTTTAGAAATCACATCTCTACAGATTCTACATGTAGCTGTGGACATTCATCAGAAGATCCCGAACATTACCTTTTCCAATGTCCACTCTACATAACTCCTAGAGTCAAACTTTTCCATAGCACTCGTAAGTTTCACTCTCTTAATACAAACGTTTTTCTCTTTGGATCTAGAGATCTTAACGTCGAAGAAAATTAAATAATTTTCAAAGCTGTAAAGCAATACATAAAAGAAACCAAAAGGTTTTTGTAGTGTCAAAGAGCGATCATTATACACCACGTGACTCAATCACCAGTGCCGATGGGCCGAACCGACATAGGATTCATAAAATTATAGACACCATTATTATTACTATTGTTTATCATTATAAATTCTAGTTTTTCAACATTACATGTACAAATTGCCCCGCATGAGATCCCTTTAATCACTGAAACAGAGTCGCCTTTGATATTTTTATTCTTCTATTGATGATCAAATTAATTATGCATTAAATTAAAGGCTTCAAAATGTGTATGTTAATCAAAAGGGAATGGCCGAATCTAAGTTGACAGAACTTGTGGCCAGACCCTTTTGCCTACTTTCAAATTTTTGGTGTAAATATTATGTTACATATTATGTAATATAGAGGCAATAAAATATGTTTAAAATTAAACTAATTAAAAGGGGTGGTATTTGACATTTGGTAATTTTGTTTAGCCTGAATTAAATAAGCGATATTGGATTACCCCTTTAATTTCATTTAAAACTCGCTCATCACACTCATTCAGTTTGATTCCAAAACCATTTCAAACCCATTCACCTTGTTTATTTCACGATGTTGTTAACTGTGCATGATCAATACTTGTGTGAATTAGGACTAGGATGGAAACAAGTGTCTTACCTTTTATCGCGTTTTCCTGGAATAAAAAAAATTTGAAACCTCCAAAGAAAATGCAATACAAAATCCTGAGTATCCAGACTTTCTTTAGTAGGTACTTAAATGTTTTGCAAAGCCATATATCAGTCGGATGTGCACATTTCATTGCTCAAAAAGCAAATATTTCTCTCTGTGATCGACGTTTCTCGAAATAAATTGAAGAATCTAAAGACGAGAAAATGAAATAAACATTCTGCATTGGTCTACGGTTTCCCTTTCATATGAACTATATTTTCTAGACACATTCACCTGGGTTTGTTTCTCGATTCTGTAAACAAGAATACAATGTTGATGATAATTTCTGGAATCTGTTAATCTGAAATCCTGTTACTATAATTTACGATTATGAACAAAATTAATTGGCTTATTCATACGTAGCAAGAACGGTATTTTGTGATGTAAAAAATTATCGAGTGAGCAGAAAACGGACCAGATACATGACCTTGACCAACATCAATTGGTCTTCACCTGGTGTCATTGAGATCATTTATCATGCTAAATATGCATGTCTGTCTTTGTTATGAAGGACGAAATTAGCAATTACGTTTTTTAAACGCTTTTCCTTTTCAGTTGACCCTGAATCCACTAGATGTCCTTGACCTTGGTATCTGCAGACTCGTGTCAATTAGATGTTTCACCATACCAACGCTGAACACTTTATCTTGATTATACGCAAGGCATTTCTTACAGTTTCGCGCAGACGATAAGGGTTAGACAAAATACATCGACTCCTCGATACAATAAAATAAAACGGCCAGTGTCCAATAGTTATCTCATAAAAAGTGCACACATGCAATATTATAAGAAGTTTTGTATATGGTTAGATATTGAGTGATGATCGACGGCAGGTTGGATTACTTATTTGTATTTAGATAGAATGATTTATTTCGTGTGGTGTTATAATGTTTTAGATAAGATAGTACGCGTTATCTTTCTTATTTTAGTATTATGAAGAATTAGAAAAGGATTAGAAAATAATGCCATTAAAAACGTAGGAATAGATATAGAATAAACGACTCAACCGTCTCAATAGGGAATGCCTAAAAGCATATCTTTCAAAATCTTTAAGCAGTGCAAATTGACGCAAGTATCTTGTAGTTTGGGAAATTTGGAATAGGCATCATTACCACGTAATTGCACCAGAAGGGCTGTCTTAGACATATCACAGCAAGGCCTTTCTTCACAATAATAGCTCATGTAAATTGAGGCAATTTGAAACAACTCTATTATGTAAATGTTCTTCAACAACCCATTAACACTAATTTAGCCTCCATGTTATCCGATTAGGCAAATGGACATTGAATTGACACAGAAGCTTACTGTAATAACGTTAACACATACTCAGACAGGCTTATTGTTGAGTAACAGGATTTTCGTAATGGGATAGGATCAGAACACTTACATTTTATTTTTTTCGCATTGAATCAAATCAAATGTAAACTTGTATAGTCCCAAAGTAAAACGGTTAAATGTAATTGAGGACATATATACAGTTTACACAATCGTGAAATTGGCAAGGTGAATGATTTTTACATAAATTGAATAAGTGTGATGAGAAAGTTTTGGGTGAAATTAAAGGCGGGCTTTTCAATATGGCTTATCTTGCTCAGTATGATACATATTTTGAATGGAGCTGTTGGTTGTATATTTTTGAGTGATTTTGGAACGTTTTTGAATGGTTTGAGTGAGTAGTTGGAATGGAGCGCTGAGAGAGCGATTTATAAGGGGTTTGATTGAGATGAATGTCATTTTATCGATGGAACTAACTGTAATTGCTAGAAAACAAAAACATGTATTAAATTGGATTAATTGACATCGTGGGATTTCAATCTTCACGGGCAACCTATCCCTTTTACCGTCGTCTTCACGAAACTTGTAATGAGTCCTTGAAGGTTCAAACGACGGCATTCTTAAATTAATTAAAACTAATAAGATTAAACTCTCATGTGAATCATATGTGAGTGGATTGAACGTGCTCTGATACAAACAACTGAGGCATGTAGGTCAATGGTATTGTTATGTTCCATATTGTATAAAGGATATAGGAAATTATTGTTCGCAATTTCTATGTGTAGCCGGGTTGAGTATAAGAGGTGTTTGTATTGCCTTGCCGTACAAGCTAGCCTTTTTAGCGACGTGGTAAAGAGATAGAGATTGTGGGGATAGAGTATTAGTGAAAAGAGTTGCTTTTGATGGAAAACACAAGATATCCGATAGATATGAAGAGGAAGTGTATGAAGTCATCGCTCAGCCAAGACCTTATATACCAGTATTTAAAGTGAGAGCAGGAGAAAGTGGTATTGAAAAGACTCTACATAGGAATCTCCTTTAAAAATGAGTAGGTAAGAATGTCATAGGAGATGAAATCGATGATGATGGTGATGATGATGAGAGAGACGATGCATCGCAGAAAAAGGATATAATGGAAGAAGAGAAGCTTGACAAAGGTGAAGGTTCAACTGCTGTAAAGGGTACATATCGAGATAGGGACGCCTGTCTACCTAACACTGATGATAAAAACAGAGAAAAGAGATGTGAAAGAGTGAGTTTAGAAGAAGATTCCGAATATGTCTGGGTTGATATTGATGAGGATTATTGGACAACCGGAGAGAAAACAGGTGACACAAAAGTAGTGCCAGAAAAGAAAGAAGATGATGATGGAGAGAGTGAAGAAAAAACAGAGAAGAAAGTAGATGATGCAAAGGAAGCAGTTAACCCAGAAAAGGAAGTCGATTTGAACCAGATTGGAACAAGTAAGGATAGCAAGATAGTAACAGAGGAGAAGAATGAGGATACTGATGAGTCGATGGGTGAACCAAAAGAGGCTGATGACGATAAAGCTGATGGAATTGCGGATAAATATAGAGAAAGGGAAGAACCCCCAACAGAAGAACCTCCCAAACCAGCACCGAGACGTTCCAGTAGAGAGAAGAAGCCTCCAAATCGGTATGGTGATTACGTCATGCACCAGATGACAATCCCAGTGAGTGCAAGAGCACAAACCATCGATGCTCTAGTGAAATCGGGAGTGCTTCATGAGATGGAACATGAGATGTTACATGAACTGTTGTGTACAGTCATTAAATGTTGTTTAATCAAATATATATGTTTTAACATATGTAATTCTTTTATGTTGTTTTTTTCCAGATAGTTCGATGCTTTGAGAAGATAAGTTGCGGATAAGGTCCATGAATGTATTAGATGAACTTATACTGACTTTCTAGTCGCAGTAGGTCCTGACGTCAATGCTGTGAAATGCATGGTAGCATTTTGGTCAGAGGAGGGGAAATGATAGAAGAAATGATTGAAGAAGAAGATTAAGATGAGAGTTGATAGAGCAAAGCATGAGACAAGATGAAGAACCTGAAGAAAATAGTGGAAGAATATTCGAGAAGAGACCGATTACTGATGATTTGCAGAAAAAGTATAACTGAAACCGAGAACTACGAAGACCGGTGGTGACTTCTTTTATTCACACTCCATGCTTCACTCTTTAAACATATTTTCTTTGAAATTTAAATTCTGAAGCCTGAACTTGTGGTGACATTTCTTAATTCAAACTTCACAATTCAAACATAATATCTTTGAAGTATGAAGTGTGAAGTTTGAAGTGTGAAGAGTGAAGTTTGAAGTGTGAAGTGTAAAGTTTGAAGTGTGAAGTGAGAAATATGAAGTGTGAAGCGTGAAGTGTGAACTGCGAACTTTGAAGTTTATATATATTGTAATTTGATAAGCTCCAACTTTGAAAATTTTCAACTTCACAGTTCACATTTCACACTTCAAACTTCACACTTCAAATTTCGCAGTTCACACTTCACGCTTCATACTTCAAAGTTCACACTTCAAAGTTCACACTTCAAAGTTCACACTTCATATTTCACACTTCAAACTTCACACTTCAAACTTCACAACTCAAGTTCATACTTCAAACTTCACACCTCACACTTAAAGCTTCACATTTCAAGATCATATGTTTAAATTTTGAAGCGTGAAATGTGAATAAAAGAGGTCACAACCGGTCTTTCGTAGCGAACAGTTCGTACAGCATTACTTTGTCGAGAATAGTGTATATAGTGTTTTAATCCGTTGCTATGTTTTATTCTCGTGTTGTTTGAGAAAATTTCTTATTTGTCCTTTCGTTTGTAATGATGAGACATCATTTTCGGATGAAGGGAATCGAACCTGGGTCCTCTACATCCCAAGGCGAGTGCTCTATCACGTCGCTTTTAAAGCTAGCATGTACGACAAGGCAGCACAAACACCCCTTATACTCAACCCGGCTACATATGTTAAAGTTTAAAACGTCTTGGCGTTTTTCAACATTCTTTTACCACGTCTTCAGAGTCAATCAGAGTCATCAAAATGTCATTACACGCGATGGGTGCATTAATCGGAGGGAATCAAATGTCGCTAATTTTGTTCACGATGAACACAATACGCGATATTTATTACCCTATTTAATAAAGTATGTATACAGGTTCTATAAATAGGTGTTATGTCTTCACTAGCCTATTATACGCTTAATGTTTTCTAAAATGTCACTGAAATCGCGCTTTTTTTCTAGCGACTGTTACTTTGAATGTTGTTTTTTATTTTATTATTTCTAGTGAGTATGGAGCCTTTTTTAATGGTTTGAGTGGGTATTTGGAATGAATGAATGGGGCGCTGAGTGAGCGATTTAGAACGACTTTGAACGGAATGATTTTCAATTTCACGATGTTTTTAACTGTACAATGGCGGTGGCGTTTCAAAAGTGACCAAGTCTATGTCAAACTGAATAAAACAAGATATTAAGGGGAACAATAGAATATAACTAACCAGAGAAGATGCCACATTATAATTATCTCGAATCACAAAAAACCCAGAGATTATAAATAAAAGAAGCGGAAAGCATTTTTTATTTCATTGAATTCGAATTGTGAGAAAAATTGTATACATTTCTTTTCACGCGGCCAAGCTTATACAAAATTTAGGTTAGATAAAATAATAATGATAAGTCAATTGATGCGTAGACCTTCTTCTGCTGCTCATTATGTTTACCTGCAGTACAAAAAGCTTGGAAAGACGAACAGAAAAGTACAGTTAACAACATCGTGAAATTGACAAGGTGAATGATTTTGGAATGATGTAGGAATTATATTGAATGCGTGATTGGAGCGAGTTTTGAGTGAATTTAATGGGAGTCAATCCTTTGTTCAGGATGAACAAAATGAGCGATATTGATTACCTCCCTTTAATAAAATATGCATACGGGTTCCATAGATAGCTTCCTAGCTTCATAGAACTTATGAAACGCTAAAAATCTAAATTATGTCAGTGAAATCGCCATTTTTCTCTATCAAAATTTATTTTGAATTACGTTATTGATTCCATATTTTTCAATGGGTTTGAGCGTTTTTGAATGGTTTAAGTGAGTGGAATGAATGAATGGGGCGCTTAGTGAGCGATTTAGAATGGTTTTGATTGAGGTGAATGTCAATTTCATAATGTAATTAACTGTAACACAGCCTAATCTTATCCCAAACTGCCTTCTTTCTATTTGGATATTGTTGGAACAACTAGAGTTAGGCTGGTTTATTCCAATATTCTAATAAGCCATTTGTTTGAAAATCGAAAAGATATGGGTTAAACCCAAGATTGTGGTGTTGTGTGGGAGTTACTTCGTGTAAAATAGGCAGAGCAACGATGGTAATACTTGTAACCTCTTTGTTTACGTTTAAACAAATGTCTGAGCTCTTTTCTAAAGTAAGCTCCAGTAATGGAATACAAGAAAAAGTTAATACAATAGTTAATGTAGAAGATTGTCCGTGTCACGTGGAGCAATTCGTCCATGTTATCACTGCTATTGTCATGGCTATGAATAGTACCAGATCTCACAGACGAAGTTTCTTTATACAACAAATATCGCTTACACCATACTGCGAAATACGGTAAGTTTAATGACACAAAACAAATAGAAATCGCCAATAGAATGAATGTAAACTCCAGTCTAATAATAGATTCCTCAGTCACAATCCGAATTTTTCTGTGTCGCTTGTTACGAATCACGAGTCTTCTTATGATTAATAAGTTTAACACTGTAATAAGCACAAAGGGAATGAATGTGATCGTCAACCCAAAGATGCTGTCTAATATAAACGATAGATACTGATGGTCCTTGTCGCTGGTACAGATTGGGTCTCCACTGATTCCAGTATGTGAACGACTCAATATTGGTTTATAGACACAACCAGCTGCGGCTAGCACTATAGATCCTAGAATAATCCGAGAGGTCGACTTGGGATCGCACATATCCTTTCTTCGTAGTGGAAAACACACACCAATAAATCGTTCTATCGTAAAGAACACGACGAACCAGGATGACAGAAACCGAGCTATGTATTGTAGGTATAGTAACATCTGACACGTGCCTTGATCTTGTAGAAACGACACAATATGGTACCCGTTAATTGGAGCCAGACCATGCTTTAGCCATTCTGGTAGAACATAAAAGACGAGAGCAAGCAAGTCGGATGTCGACAAAGCAGCAAGATAAATACTAGCTGAGAGTTTTCTCATGTTCTTCGATACAAACACAACGAGTGACAGGGCATTCCCAATTAGACCGATGACGAATATAACTGGTGTGAAATAAGTGTAGAAAAGCTGGCATTTTGTGACGGCGATTGTTGTGAAAATATCCGGAAGTATGCCGGGATCGCTTAAACTGATGTTTATGTTACTGTCGTTCTCCGTTGTGTTGGTGACGTCATTAAAATTCCCACAATTCAATAGTAATGGCAAGATACTGGCATTACTCTGAAAAGAAAATTAAGATAGTCCATATCTAAATATAATATTGAAATTGGCATGATTTGTGTTTTCTGGAATAATGTGTAATTCTTTTTAGAATGATAGCGGCGGTTAATGACGTTTAAGATGTCATTGTAGTACCTAAATGTCTCACTTGGGAACTCTCGGTAATTCTACGGAATAGACCTCGGGAATAATAAGGGCGCAGCATTGAAAGCGCGTCATATCGCACGTGGGTTTATATGACGTTACTAACTGACTGAGGATGACGTTGCAAAAAATAAAATCAACGTAAGGTTAAAATTGGGCATATTATAATTTGAAAACAAAACGCAGTCTTTTACTGCGTTTTGCTTTCAAATTATTACATGCCCAAATGATCTCCACAGACGATCAGAAAACATTTAAGGGATAAACTATTTTTCAAGCGTATCAACCAAAGTACCACCAGGAGCCGAGTTACCGAAAAAAATGACAAAAAAAATACTACCCTTACGTCCGAGGTACTTTCCAGTTGACGGAAAAGTCCGAGCGATGTTCCGAATGTAAATTTCTTAGGTAGCTGGACATTGGAAAGGTCCATAAGATATTTCTGTTCTGCTACGACTATCACGTACAAACAGAAATGTTTTGTAAATCCTAAATATAACGGCGTCTCCCGAGGCTTAACGACATCTGTCCGATTTCAAAATCGCTATTTACGTAATGTATTATCATAATTTTGTCAGAAAACAGAAATTTACATTCTAAAGAAATCGGTTTGGTATTGTCATGAGCGTTACTATTCTTATTTCTACAGGTCCGCCATAAGTATATAATGGATGCATGCAGTTGACAAATGGACTTGACACCACTAATTGTTTTAGAGGAAACTTGATAATTCTCCAAATAAGGAAATCCGTGTTAGGTTTAGATTATCGCTATAGGGACGCCTTTCGATGATGAATAAAAGAAGACACACCTTTCGGTCTGTTGATTTGTCTAGTAAATCTACTGATTTTTTAGATTTTTCTACAGATTTTTTTTTCCAAAGCTATCAAACGCTAAAACAGGAGTATTTGAAACAATGCGTTGTTGTTTTGTTTAGTATGGGGTTTGAATACATAGAAGCCACTTAGAAAAACATCGAAAGATTCAATTAAGTGCTGTTGTCGTGTTTCAACTAGAGTTCTAAAGTGTGAGATTTAATGGAGAACTTCGTTTTTTGTGCCATAAATGCACGGAATACAGCACTTAAAGTGGCAATAAAGAAATTAAATTGACGCCTTTGGAAATGTTTCCATGACGAAATTCATTAAAAACGTCAATGAACTGATGATAAATACAACTAATAAGAAATAAAGGGGAACGAAGAAAAAGATACTGAATTGACTGGTGCTTGGCCCAAGTTGGTAATTGAAGTGAATTATTTTTGAAGGGATTTTCAGTTCGAGCTTACTTTCGATAACCTTTTATATATAAAAAATAATCTTACACCAAAGATTTACAGTTGAAAACATCGTGAAATTCACAATCACTCCGATCAAAACTATTCTTAATCGATCACTCAGAGTATCATTCATTCCAACTACTCACTCAAATCGATCAAAAACGCTCCGAAATCATTTGAAAACGTTTCGAATCGTTCGGGTAGAGCAACATTTTTTTCAAGGCCATCAACTTATTATGCTATTTTATTGGCTGATGTGGATTCTAAAGTGTCTGAATATGTTGTATTAAAACAAAAGAGTGCGTATATAAAATAGCTAATTTTGTTCATCTTGAACAAAATTAGCGATATTTCATTTCCCCCCTTTAATTCCACTCAAAACTCGCTCCACACACATTCATTCCAAAATCATTCGTCTTGTCAATTTCACGATGTTCTTAACTGTAATAAAAGATCTGGGTCGAAAATACAAGAACAAGAGGCCATAAATTGCTCATCTCAACATTATGATAAATAAAAAGAATCTCATGAACGTAAACCTACTTCTAATTAGTCATTTAAGTAGAGCACGAGAAGTATTGCATAATAATGTCAAAGATGCAAGTGTTTGTTGAGTTCTGATAGGCCCTTCACTTGGCAGATACTGAAAAATTATCTGGAAAAAGCAATTTTACTAGCATGAGAACATCGGTATCCCAAATATCAAAATTAACAATGATGGATGGGGTAAATTTAACAAATTCGCCCCATTTACGCAATTGAACGTCTTAAGTAATAGTTTCTTTACGTTTTTTCTAGTCAGCTACCATTAAGGCATCGAAATAATAGTGATTTTTGCGAGTTTTGTGACTTTGTCAAAGTAGTGGTGTCTCCTTTTGTCTGCTACAAAATACCTTAACGCACTTGGGTATTAAACCATTTTTTCTGGTCTTTGCAAATGTTACCGCCAGAACTTTGCAAAAGTTACCGCCTGAAAAAATGTGAATTATCATTGCATGAAAGGAAAGACAAAAGTATTCTATTCAAGCACATGTTATGAAATAATTCATGGAAACGCTAAAAGAAAACTAACTCAAAATCTACAAGTATGCCGGCAAATTGTGTTTTTAATTGTCACTTTTGTCTAAACCGACGTTACTTCGTAAATATTTGACGTCACGAAATTTAACGCGCGAATAATTTCAACGTCTTTTATTATGCTCTAGATTAACGTTAGTGACATGAAGTGAATTTAATGAACAATTTCCATTTTCTTCAAAATTTAACAATTGTTTTATTCACAACGGAATACATTAATTAATGTTTTTGTGACAATTTTTACATAAAGATGAATTTCATTTGAATTTATTATATTGAATATGCCCCGACCGAGTATCTTTAAATAGAAAAACGGGTGTTTACGGCACGTGAATCATTAATCATTACTCATTAATCCTCGTTTACTCCCGTTAACGCCTGGGTATTGTCCGTTTACGTATGCCTATAACAAAAAACGTACTTCTTTTTCAAAATTGTGCGATATGTCCCCAAACCTTGTATAAAATGCCCAACTGTGTTGTACTTACCCCCTGAGATAACAGCAGGCCAAGATTCTGACAGTCGTTCATTTTAGCTGGAAAACTTCTGAAAATAGACAAGAATAATACTTATTTAAAATGATACCAAAATGACATGTCATCCAAGAAATAAAACAAATCTTGGAAGTCCATAAAATAAATATTCATAACAGAGATTGATTCTAACAAAGGTCTATCATTTAGAAATGTAGAGTTACAGGCGAAACGTCACGACCCGAGAGGGCCTGCGGAATCCTCATAGTCTAACTAGGATCGACAATTTAGTTTCTACCCTGATGAACCATTTTTACTTGACGTGTACAGGTACCTTATATCTGACTTGGTGGGTTGTACCCTTAAGAGTTCCGTAACATTTCGAAACTCATAGTCTTTCACAATTTTAAACGGGGTTTCCTTATGAAACATTAGGAAACCCCGGTTAACACTGTTGAAGTTCATGACTTATTACGGTATGAAGTGTGAAATGTGAACTTTGAAGTGTGAACTGTGAAGTGTGAAGTGTGAACTATGAAATGTGAAGTGTGAACTGTGCAGTGTGAACTGTGAAGTGTGAAGTATGAAGTTTGAATTGTGAACTGTGAAGTGTGAACTTTGAATTGTGAAGTATGAAGTGTGAAGTATGAAGTGTGAAGTGTGAACTTTGAAGTGTGAACTTTAAAGTGTGAACTGTGAAGTATGAAGTGTGAAGTATGAAGTATTCATACTTCAAACTTCAAAGTTCACACTTCATACTTCACACTTCAAAGTTCACACTTCAAAGTTTACACTTCACAGTTCACACTTCAAACTTCACATTTCATTGTTCACACTTCACAGTTCACACTTCACACTTCAAAGATATTATGTTTGAAATGTGAAGTGAGAAGTTTGAATTTAATAAATGTCACCTCCAGTTTACGCTTCAGAGTTCACATTTCAAAGAAAATATGTTTGAAGTGTGAAGTGTGAACTATGAAGTGTGAACTTTGAAGTGTGAAATGTGTGATCTGTGAAGTGTGAAATTTGAATTTTTTCAAACTTGCCATATATGTAAATTTCCTTGTTTACAATTCACATTTAACACTTCACACTTCAAACTTCAAAGTTACACTTCATACTTCTCACTTCACAGTTCAAACTTCAAAGTTCACACTTCATACTTCTCACTTCACAGTTCACACTTCAAAGTTCACACTTCATAGTTCACACTTTACACTTCACACTTCATACTTCACACTTCACACTTCATACTTCACACTTCAAACTTCACACTTCACATTTCATAGTTCACACTTCACACTTCCCACTTCAAAGTTCCCACTTCACAGTTCACACTTCACAGTTCACACTTCAAACTTCACATTTCATAGTTCACACTTCACATTTCACATTTCAATATCATATGTTTGAAGCGTGAAGTGTGAATAAAAGAAGACACCACCGGTCTTTCGTACGTATGTGATCATTGATGCCTTTTAACAGGAATTCAAACTCCCACGAGGATATCGTTGACGTCACGTGGTTCTGTGGGACAGAGATTAAAATGTACTTTGATTCGATTTTTTGGAATAAGTATACTGGAAACATCAAATAAAAAAAGAGTCTGTCTGTTAAAAATATTTCTACTGTAGGGCACAATTTTACTATAAAATAATTCGTTTTATTTATTCAGCGACCACAATGATAATGAATATTAAAAGCCAAATAATAACGTTAACTGACTGGGATCTAAGTATTGATTCTATAATAACTTTGCCTTTTCATGCCTTGAAGATTTTTGAGTTTTTTTGATAGAAAGTGTGAATCGCCGAAGCTTAAGTCAAATAACAATCGGCGACACCGACACGCTGGCGATTGCTATTTTTCACGAGTACAAAATAGTTAAAAAATAGCTTCGGTCGGACATCGGCGATGTAAGGAGAAAATATTTAATTTTTTGTCACATAAATTTTCCAATACGGCGATGTCGCCGATTGCTGGAAATTATGCTTTCGAATCGACATATGCGCCGATCAGTCGCCGTCTAGCCAACAACTTGTCTCCAATTGTATCACCGGTTCCGCAGAAAAGTCATCGGCGAGGCGCGTCAAAGCGATTTAAGTAACGATGGTTTTAGTCTAAAGTAGACATGTTTGAACGATTCCCCCCGTAACAGCACCATTGTCACTTCCTGTCGGAAAATCATATTCAGAATCTGTAAATTACATTGTATCATTATATTCCCAGGTAGTTAAAATCAATCGCTGTTCATGACCTGCATTTAAAGTGTATCAAATAAGATTTTTTTCAACCTTGGAGCGCTCATTTGTGCTTCGTTTTCCGGAACACAAGTTTATAGACGTATATCATCTCTCTAAGAGGACTTGGGTCGTTGTTTAGCTCTAGCATATTTGATAACGAGGAAATGATCAAATATGTGCATTATATAATATAAATTCTATTATTCTATTTTCCGACCGTCGGGAAAAAACTCAATCGAATGTCTACAAATGTCTTGGTCTAAACTTTTCTGAAGCTTGACCTTATTATTTTGTCTTCCTATATTGTTATTTAGCAGTAGATGATGTCTTTTGGATCCTATCTTTTTTTTCGAAATCAATTGAATGGAGCTCCCGGATGGTTACTTACCCATGACGAGGTTCGATTTAGTAATTAATAATTTGCAACAGATGGTCTTTTTTCATGTTTAGATACAAATTACTTTTGCCGAATGTGGGCTACTATGGAATAAATTTAGCAATATAAGCCATCGAGCAAAAGCCGTGTAATTTATTTCCTTGAAAACATAATCCAAGGAGTTGGAGATTAACTTTAGTTTTATCTAAAAGTATCAGAATACGTCTGGCAGTAAAAGGAATGTGTCAAATCCTCAGCTTATATTGACACCTTTTCCATTTTATATCCATTTGATTGAACCTACATAGCAACATTTGTCCTGTCTAACCAAGTTACCATGTATCTGAATAAGACATTGGCTCATTTTTTTTTCTTGCAGAAAATTCATTTTCCTACCAATGTATCATCCACGAAAATCCATCGATCTCTAGTCTGTAATCTTTAAGATAATAGCTTTAACAAACATGTATGCTTTAACAAACATGTATATAAAAGTTTGTAGATGGGAAAGACACTATACGAGTCTTTATTACAACTCATTTCTGATGTTAGCTATGGATTTCATATCTTTCAATAATGATAAAGTGATTTTAAGAAAGAACATTCCAGCCAAACATTGTCGAATTTGCCAAATCGTTTATCAGGAATTGAAATCAAAGACACCCCTTAATCATTTTTGTACATCAAACATTCTATGTCTTCAATGGAGGGGACTCCAACTATGATAATTCCAACTTCAAATGAGGACCATACCTACAGTCCAATGCAAAATACGAAGATCTAGACACTTAGATCAAGGCAAAATATAACCATTCCAAGTTAGCTGCTTTGAAACAAAAAGTAGAGTATCGTCATTTCCCTTCTGTCGTGTCAGTGCAGTTGAAGGCGGAGGGGTTGGCGATGCGACCACCTTTAACCAAGACCGTATCTCATGTTTAAAACTTGATGTTTTTGATCATCAGGGGGGAACCTTTGATATCCCTTTTAACAGGTATTTACTGTAAGGCACATGTAGAAGAGCGTGACATCTTCTTGTGGTACTTTTTTTTATATTCGTTGCCACGGCAACTGTATTACTGTGTATTCAGGCTGGAGAGATTTATCCCAATCAACATGCATATTTGTAAAAAATGATATCATGACAAACTATCGGATGAGGTCAAAAGACAAACTTTGGTCAACTTTGATCGAAGACAAAGTCAAAAGATAAAACCTTGTGAATTGATATGCTTCAATTGCACCATCTGTCAAAAGACTTAAAAATCACTGATCGTGGCATATGTATTGTCGAAGAGTGACCTTCAGTTTGAAAACGGTAGAATGAAATCAAATTTATTCAATACATGCAGGTATTATTTTCGCATATGACTGAAATGTGTACTTTTTAGAAGAAGCTCATTCACGACCTACATTATCCTTCAGCTCCCATGGGCCTAGTTTTATCAAATGTCGTCCGACCCATCACATATTATTTAAAATTACCCGTCCCAATCGATCGTTCGATGTGAAAATCGGGTCCCTGGTTCAGAGTCACTTGCCGGACACACAAACATGAAATATGTGCTATAAAAGGACCAAAATGGAAATAGTAGTTCACATTTTAAGTCCTCCTTGTAATTGATGTACAAATGTATAAACTGAGTTCTTAAATAAGGAAAATGTTACACAATTGTTCGTTGTAAATTATTATTAGATTTTTCTATTGTCAAGAAATAGACATTTTGAAATAAATGTGTTGAAAAGTTGTTGACGATTTAAACAGATAACTTTTAGTTGCGAAATGTATTTGGATTATGGTAAAACTTTTATTAAACAAACTTTGCAGATCTAGATCAATAAGCTGACTTCTGGTCTCTTATTTGTCTAATTACGAAGGGTTTTTGGAGAACTTTGAAGATATAACAGATCTGTAACCATGATTTAGTAGACACAGCATAATAACTGTTATACGTGTTATAATCCCCTTGTGGAAAAATGATAAATTATGAGCAGAAATATCTTGTTACTGCGGCGGCAAAAGGTAATGCATATTCAATGCTATCCGACTCTTCCACATTGTTACAGTTAACAACATCGTATGGTTTCGTTAAAGGGCTGTCACACCTTTAACATTTTAGCCTGCGTGTGCGGAACGTGTTTGATTTTTTATAACACGCTGCGAACACGTCGAGAACGCTATGGACGCGTTCCGTACATGCTTAGAGCATGCTGGGATACGCTGGCACACGTTGGGATACGCTGAGTATCTCGAAGAGTTTTGTGCATGCACAAAATTTCACACTTTGTGCCTATGGTGTTGACATACGCTAGAAACACGTTCCTCATGCGTTGCGAACACGCTCAGTACGCTAGAGACACGCTACAAACACGTTCACATACGCTATGAGCACGCTAGAAACGCGGTGTCATTTTCTTTTTAAATGTTCTTTTAGCGTGTCCCTTGTACAGAACGAGTTCGGAACCCGTGTCAGCGTGTTCATAACGGTTTTCTATTATATGGCATTGTTTATAAAAAAAACAATTGTAATGATTTTTGTAACTGTATATGTATATGCTTAAAATCCACGAGATACTTTTTAAAAAAAAAACCCAGAGATTTATTCGTCTTATTCGATAATTATCAATATGTCAAAAGGACAAGTTTAAAACAAATGAGTGATAGATAAAATGTTGGACCTTAATGTTTAAAATAATATTTATTTGTGTTCTAACATAGGTCTGAAGTCTAGATCTTGAATTATTTCTATTTGTATTTCAGAGGAAGAATCGATGCATCAATCTCTGCATTTTAAATGACTTGGACTTTTGTGGGATTGTTAATGTCCATATACAATATTGTTTATATCTCCTTATAGAACATTGCCTATTCTTGTTCGTAAAACGATCTACTGTTCTACTCTGTTCAGAGCAGAATATCTCTCTATTATATTTAAGTTTGATATTTCATTCCTTTCCTGATTCCTTTTTACATTTTCGACGAGTGAATATTGAACGAGATTATTCCTTTAATCAAAACCATCCTGTGTGGTATAAAATATCGTGGGAGAAAGGAATTTGTCTTGACGAACAATTTCTTCCCTTTCCGCAATAATTTTCGGTGAACAATAATCTAAGAAGCTTTAGACAATCTGAAACTCTCTTTTTTTGTATTGTGCATATTTATGATATGTAATTTTACAGCTATAAGTGTATTTTTCAACTTTTAATGTATGGGCCGGTAGCCTGTTTATACATGTAATATAAAAATAATTTATTTGAATTTGTAATAATATACCTATGGAATTTTTCATTTTTCTATTTCACACACGCTACGAACACCTAAGTCGCGCGTTACAAACACGTTCCGAGGACGTTGGGGACACGCTCAACAACGCATACGCTATCAACACGTTCTGGGCACGTTTCTCACACGTTCATAATCGCTTTGAACACTCTACAAGCGCGTCGTGATTTGGCAAGATGAATATGTAGGTCAGCGTATGCCGACGTTTTACAGACTTAGTCGTTTTTTTCAAACGCGTTAGGCGTTACACGTTGGCTAAAACGTTGAGGTGTGACAGGGCCATTAGTAAGTGATTTAATTGAGTGTCTCGAATGAATTATTGAAACACCGAGTGACAGATTTAGAACGATTTTGATCGATGTGAATTTCAATTTCACGATGTTACTAGCTGAACTGGACTCAAAGAATAGTTTTGTTTTAATACTTAATGAAATCGATCCATGTGAATGAAATCTCAAACACGGGACGGTCAGAAGAGCGATTCAATGCAATTAGACTTTTCACCGACCAGCTGAAAAAGGATACAGCTAACAACATCGTGAAATTGACATAGTGAATGATTTTGGAATGATGTAGGAATGAAATTGAATGAGTCTGTGGAGCGAGTTTTGCGTGAATTTAGTTGGAGGTAATCCAACTTCGCAAATTTTGTTCAAGATGAACAAAATTTGCGAAATTGATTACCCACCTTTAATGAAATATGCATAAAAGTTCTATTAAAAGCTTCCTATGTCTTCAAGAAACTATGAGACGCTAACAATTTGAATTATATCAGTGAAATCGTGATTTTTCTTTTTTCAAAATTTGTTTTGAATGACGTTATTGATTCTATGTTTTTCAATGGGTTTGAGCGTTTTTGAATGGTTTGAGTGAGTGTTTGGAATGAATGATTGGAGCGCTGAGTGAGCGACTTAGAGTGGTTTTGATTGAGGTGAATGTCAATTTCACGATGTAACTAACTGTAAGCCCTTCCTTATCTATCGTCAAAGCGTATGTGGAGCGAGGCAAAAGTCCATCCAGACTTCGCGAATGCCAAAGTGGACCAGAGGTTTGAAAAAAGAAAAAGAAAATGGCATAAACGGGCTGAAATATCTTAAAGGTTAGATTACGTGGACATTTTCAGCATAATGAATGGAAAAATCGTTTTCCCTCATTTTCAGCTGGCGATTCCAAAATGCCCGAATCATTGTTGCCCCTTTTGTCGTAAGTAGAAAATAACAAATCGTGGTCAGTTTCAGTTTATTGTCAAAAATGATAGGATAAATCAATAACTATGTAAATTGTCAATATTCGATGCTGTCTGTTGGTCTCGCATTTCATATTTAAGATGAACAGTAGACATAGCTAACAAAGTTATTTAAAAACGCTCAATTTGACAGATAGAACAAAATGACAACTAATAGACGTAACCATGGATTAGATAGACTGGTATATCTCACGTAAGGGATGTGATTTTTGCTTACATATTACAAGCGTACGATACATGAATGAAGTTTGCTCTGAATCGTCTAACGAAATAGTAATTTGTCTGGATATTAAATATATATATCTCCTCTTTAATAATACATTACATCTACACGATCTATGACCAATGTTCAATGAATATCCTGATATTCGATATAAATATCCTTTGAATGATATCAAGCCCTACATCTTAAGGTGGGACGTTACAGTTTTGGGGAGACAACTCGCCTAGAAAAAAAATGTGAGGGGGCCTTGTTAAAATCAACTTTATATAAAGTTGAGCGTGCACAGTGGAAGGCTTTTTTTCAAACAATCGTAATTTTGCCAACCTACACGCAGGATTGTCCTGAATTCAAAATAAAAACGTTCGCGAAACATTTCAGAAACATACGACTGCTAAGAAAAGTTCACTTTCTAAACGTTTGCAAATGTTTTTGCATCCTGAACTGCAGGTTTGGCCATTATTACGAGGGACAAAATGAATTCCGGACATGCGTTCAGAATAACGAATCACAAACGATCATCCGAAAAATGGTAGTCTGCATTACCGTGTAAAGTATATCTAATAAGTGTTTCACACTTGTGCTTCGTTATTCCAACGAAGTACGGGCGACGTTGATAGACCTATCACAAGCCATGCATTCAGGATGACAAAACGGAGCAAACATTTTTGCTATTTATACCCTGCATTGCTCGCATGTGCATGAGCTAAACGTTTACTGCGCATTGTTGTCCTGAACGCAGGGCTGTCACGTTCTCCTCGTCACCGAAAGGGAATGTTTGAGTTCGGGTCATATCGTTGTAAATATAAAACTATCATATAATGGATGCTTATAAAAGGTAGTCATCTTTCAGTTATTTGAGCATTGCTTGAAAAGGAGAAAAAATATGCTTTTTTTTATTTACGACTTCGGTAAAAACTGATACGGGATGACGAATCATATCCCAAAATAATAAGATTTTGCCACTTGGATGCGATTTCTCTCCTTTTCAGTTTACTTTTCTGCACTGTTAACTGTCTGTTCGTTTTCCACTATTCTTTTTATAAATCTTCAAAATGATATGTTACTTTTGCCTATAAAGATCCCATTCATTACGTATGTTACACGTCGTAAAAACGGAAAGAATACAACATAGAAAAGGACAATTTCAACCATTTAAAAATTCATTTCTTCTCTCTAAATTTCCATCTATATTTGATTCCGTTTATGTGTGTTTGCAAGAGTGAAAACGATAATTTGATAACAATTATTAATATTCCATCAATAGCTTTGTCAACATTGAATATTTCAATAAGCAATTGTTTCAAAAAGCTTTCGTATTATTCGAAGAGCGTATGTATTCGAGAGTCACTGCGTCTGCTCCTTGACCAAGAAGTCCCGAGATCGGGTATAAATACCGGGTATTGTACTTTTTTCCTTTATTTGGCCCCGAGACTGTTGAACTCTTCTGTAATCCACAGAATCAAGAGGGATCAAAGTAAAATTTAGGAAATTGGTTCCAAACCATTGTAAAATAAATTAGGTTAAAATTATCAACATAATCACAGAATTCTAAAATCTTTAAAATCAATCGAAAGTCATGTTTTCTTTCTTTTTTGTTTCAATCGAGTAATAAACCATCTTATCTTCCGTGGCAACTGAAATGGCATTTTATTTCTATATATAATTGCCTCATATAGAAAATGAGTTCATGGAGGAAAACCTCGTGTTTTGATCAGGATAATGGCTGTGCATGTGGCGGATCGAGAGGGAATGGGGTGTTCAGTCTTTCACTGGGTTTTTCGGCAAAACTTTGGTAATGATGTGAAATGACTACACCCCACCTTAATTGTAATTTAAACCCCGTTACAGAAATCCTGCAACTGCCATAGGCGTTACCAAGTGTATCAAAATTACAAATGGTTTTTATTGTTGATTGGGAAATCAGGGGACGTAACAATGCCTGGACAAAATCAAATTAGAGTAGTAAATTATGTGGGGTACTGTTCTTCAAACTTATGAAATTGACTAAAAGTGCCTGGATACATATACTTTTCTTAATTAATTTCAGTTGAACAATAGTTGGGCTAATTTTCTATTGACATATTTCGAGTTTATTTAATATAAGTGTTTGCTATTTTTGCCTTCAAAAAAATATTCACTTTTTATTTTTGAGGAGCACTTAAAGCAAAATGTCCACTTGTCACTTATTTATGCCCTTACTAGAACGTTTATTATATTTTTAAGTTTTCCATATCTATGGCTATAAATATATGTTAATTTAGCACACCAGCATTGTGATTGGTCGGTGTAATACTGTTCTTCAAACTTATGAAATTGACTAAAAGTGCCTGGATACATATACTTTTCTTAATTAATTTCAGTTGAACGATAGTTGGGCTAATTTTCTATTGACATATTTCGAGTTTATTTAATATAAGTGTTTGCTATTTTTGCCTTCAAAAAAATATTCACTTTTTATCTTTGAGGAGCACTTAAAGCAAAATGTCCACTTGTCACTTATTTATGCCCTTACTAGAACGTTTATTATATTTTTAAGTTTTCCATATCTATGGCTATAAATATATGTTAATTTAGCACACCAGCATTGTTATTGGTCGGTGTAATAAACGGTTTTCATTGATATTTTTGAAAACGAGACCACCTTAAGAAAAATGTAAATATTTTCAAAATATGCGTGGAAAGCTATGTTTATATTTTCAATATATCTGTGAATATGAATGCTCTAAAACATACATCTGTTTCGCGGATATCTGGAAATCTCCCGAAACTGTAACGGCCCTCCTTAATTATTATCTTTTATCATTACCGAAATCCTATTACGACAAGTCGATAAGATAGTGAATTTTCCACAAAGACTTAGAAATCGGAAGCGTGGTTTATTTTCAATGAAAACGGCAATAAATGTTCATACTATAAATTCAATATAAATACATGTACTGAAGGTACCGTCGAGAAATTGTCGCTCATCTCGATAAAAACTAATCCAAATCACCCAGGCGCTCCATTCATTCCAAACACTCTTTCGAAATAGCCATCCCCGCAAAAGATCACCAACGGTATACAAATCGCCTGTCAAAAGAGTATACACGGGGGGTGATGTCCATAATCGGAGCCACCGGCTCCGCTTTCAAAATCATGTGTGGAACTTCCGCTCCACGTGTGGCTCCGATTATGTAGATGTAAACATTTCATATTTTGAATGAAAAATGGGGTAGGAAGTCGGGATTTCCTCATTTATCTAATATTTAATTCATTAATCATAAAAAAGTCGAATGCTATTCGACCAGTTATACATTTTGCAACGTAAACGTACTCAAAAAATATAAGAACGCTCGTTGGTTTTTGTTAAAAATGATTTCTTCTGGGAGCAGTCTTGAGCCAGGAATGTCAAAACACGTGGTTTTACCTCCAAAATGCAATATTCTGAACAGAATTGATAACGCAGACCACTGTTTTCAGTGTACACGAGTTTAACAAAACAACCACAATAATCTTACCCAATGTACTTTTCTGCAATATGATATATATCAAAGAAAATTGTATGGTTCCGATTATGTGGATCGGCTCCGATTATGTACCCTGGCTCTGAAGTTGTGGAGTGTCTTCTTCTTCTTCCATATGCCCTAACAGCCTTCAATATGAAGTTTCTATTAGTTCTATGGGGCGCTGTTTTCTCGTCATTCCATGGCACACGTTGTCTATTTTATGTCTCACCTTTCTCGTTTACTTTTATTCCCTCCAAAATGCAATATTCGGAACAGTATGTCTGATGATGTAGACCCTTGTTTTCAGTGTGTACGAATTCAAGAAAACAATCACAATATTCTAGAAAGTTGTTCTTTACTGAAATTTTAGATGGTTGAAAGAAAAATTATTTGTCTCTAATTATGTACCAATGCTCCAAAGTCTGTGGAGTGTCTTCTTCTTCTTCCATATAACATCTTCAATATGAAATTTCTACTAGTTTCATGGGGCGCCTGTTTATCATCATTCCAAGATGCAAGTTACGTTTGTTACGTTTCACTTCTACGTGTTTACTTTTATTACAATATTCCGGTTACTAGACAGTCAGCTTCATTAATATTACTTAGTACATGTACATGCAAGAGCATTGTCGGACTATAAACCAGGATTAAATGTGAAGAGATATAAAGATTTCTTCGGAGCCTGTCAATGGTTTTTCTTGCTTATTATACTTCGCACGCTAAGCGTTCCAATTTTAAAAACGTCACTACTAACACTCTTTCAACGTCGATAATTCCATGAAATTTTTTCAGATATATTTTGTGAGTGGTATCAAAAAAAGATGTTGCGAAATTCGCGTTCATTTGATACATATTTCAAGAAATACGATTAATATATCATCTCGGACAAGTTCGAAATTGGGTCAAGTGGGGTCAAAATTGAGGTCAATGGATCATATCTTAGAAAAGCCTCTGTTCACTTTAGATGTCACATTTTTAGCCCCAATATCATGAAACTTGGTCAGAATGTTGGTCTTTACCAAATCTTGGTCATGTTGTAAACATGGTCAAATGAGGTCAAAAATGAGGTTAAGGGGCTATATCTAAGAAAAACCTTCTGATCACTTTAGAGGCCACATAATTTGCCCTTATGTCCTGAAACTTTGCCAGAATGTTTGACTGCATCAAATCTCGGTCAAGTTTGAAATTGGGTCAATCGGAGTCAAAAATGAGGTCAAGGGGTCATATCTTAGAAGAACCTTCTGTTCGCTTTTGAAGCCACATTCTTGACCCAAATGTCCCGAAACTTGGTAAGAATGTTGGACCCCATCAAATCTAATCTTGGTCAAGTCCAAAACTGGATCAAGTGAAGGCAAAAATTAGGTTAAAGAGTCAAATCTTGAGAAAACCTTGTGTGAACTCTAGAGGCCACTTCCTTTACTCAAATGTCTTGAAACTTGGTCAGAATATTTGCCTCCGTGAAATCTCATTAAGTTCAAAAATTGGTTAAGAGGGACCAAAAAATGATATCGATAGGTCAAATCTAGAGGACATTTATTTGTTTTAACATATTGTCAGGATCTTTGTCTTGAAATCTTAAACTGGGACATCTCTTCAAATCTTTGAAAATCCTTCAGTACTTTAGAGGCAACATATTTGACTCAACTGTTTTGAAATGTAATCGGAATGATTGTCTTTTTGATATCTTGGACTTTTGTTGAGCTAGTCATGAATTTCAAATAAGTAGTTTTGACACTTTGCCACATTTGTCAAATACTTGTAAATGCCTCAGGTTAGCGCTTAAGGACCAATGGTCCCTTGTTTTTAAGCCTCGCGTAACATTTAGTTCCGAATTTCCGCAATGTTTTGAACATATTTATATAAATTCCGATTAATGTCATAATTTACTAACTTAATAAAACCAAAACTTATTTCAGACTATGAAAACCAAATACATGTACTGAAAATGTTCCGAGCGCTTTTTCTGTATAGGGGTACCATTTTATAAAGGCGATGTTGAAAATTAAACAAAGTATAAAAATTTGACATTTAGCAAAACGGATCAATATACAAGGGCGAAAACACGTTTTATATATACTGAACAACAAAAATAACGCATCACTTTAATTTTTAGATACAACTTTTTTCCATAATCTAGAGTTTGGAAAATTGGATACACCAAAATAAACGTACACTTATTATTGATCTGTTACAAAAAGGATTACACCGAAGACATGCGCATTGGAGAGCTTGGTGGTAGCGAACAAAATGATTTTCGGAACGTCATTGCGCATAGACATATTAAACTGATTCATTTACGCGATTAAAATCAAGGACACTGAGGTGTCATAACTCGACCATTGCCAGGTTAAAACGCCGATAGTAACAACTACCGATGCCGAACTTCGGTGCTGACTGGATGGGGAGGACGGATTGTACTACAATTTGTGTTATAATCGGAAACTTTTTACTCCCCAGGTCACATTTTTTTAAGGTTATCGTGGACTCATGGTGACAGTAAACCACAAAGACGAGGTATCTGGGCCGTTTGTCGACTCCTTCAAAAGCAATAGCCATAGGGTGAATCCCTGTAAATAAGTCAATATAATGGTCTATTCATATCATGCCATTGTGGATTTAATTCGTGAACACTTCCTTAAAGTGCGACCAATGCCTATTCTTTCACTGACCGGACTCATTTCAAACCCGAGCTTATCGAAAACGAGTTTACAAAGAGAGTAAAAAAGTTGCGAAACCCAAGATTTTGAGTGAGATCGAGGCAACATGAACATCGAATGCATAGCCATGTTTGGATTTGCTCCTAGGGATAGTCGCCTTCACGCGCCTACAACTCTTCAATGCGTATGAATACGGTGTCATTCCTTTTCTCACTAACTAACTGTCTAACTAACTAAATAAATGAATGAATAAATAAATAAATAAATAAATGTAGTTTTAAGGCAAGTGATTATGAGTTTCGGTCTTTAAAGGTTAGGCACTCCAAGACTTTGGAGCATTGGTACATAATTAGAGACAAATAATTTTCTTTCAACCATCTAAAATTTCAGTAAAGAACAACTTTCTAGAATATTGTGGTTGTTTTCTTGAATTCATACACACTGAAAACAAAGGTCTACATCATTAGACATACTGTTCCGAATATTGCATTTTGGAGGGATTAAAAGTAAACGAGAAAGGTGAGACATAAAATAGACAACGTGTGCCATGGAATGACGAGAAAACAGCGCCCCATAGAACTAATAAAAACTTCATTTTGAAGGCTGTGGGGGCATATGGAAGAAGAAGAAGACACTCCACAACTTCAGAGCCAGGGTACATAATCGGAGCCAATCCACATAATCGGAACCATACAATTTTCTTTGATATCATATTGCAGAAAAGTACATTGGGTAAGATTATTGTGGTTGTTTTGTTAAACTCGTGTACACTGAAAACAGTGGTCTGCGTTATCAATTCTGTTCAGAATATTGCATTTTGGAGGTAAAACCACGTGTTTTGACATTCCTGGCTCAAGACTGCTCCCAGAAGAAATCATTTTTAACAAAAACCAACGAGCGTTCTTATATTTTTTGAGTACGTTTACGTTGCAAAATGTATAACTGGTCGAATAGCATTCGACTTTTTTTATGATTAATGAATTAAATATTAGATAAATGAGGAAATTCCGACCTCCTACCCCATTTTTCATTCAAAATATGAAATGTTTACATCTACATAATCGGAGCCACACGTGGAGCGGAAGTTCCACACATGATTTTGAAAGCGGAGCCGGTGGTTCCGATTATGGACATCACCCCCCGTGGTATAGACGTAGAAATCTATTCAATGAACTTGCATGAATATCTTTAAAGGGACGTAATAGATACTTGATTGGCCTCCTCATTCGGCGTGAGAACAGGTGAATTTGCCATGAAGCAACGTGAAGAGGGAATGATATAAAATGAAACAACTTGATTCTCTACCGTTGAAAAATAACCAGTTTTATCATCTTCGAAGTGTTACAATACAATACAATACAATACAATACAATCAGAAAGACGTTTCTCATATTGTATTACAGTTAATAACATCGTGAAATTGACAATCATTCCGATCAAAATCATTCTAAATCATTCACTCAGCGCTCCATTCATTCATTCCAAACACTCACTCAAATCAATCAAAAACGCTCCAAACTCACTGAAAAACATGTAACAACAACTTCGTTCATACTGATAATAGCTAGGAAAAAAAAATCGGGATTTCACTCATTTAATTGAAATTGTAGGCGTCTGATAGGTTCTTGAAGAAATAGGGAGGTATCTATAGAACTTTAATACATATTTTATTAAAGGGAGGTAATCAGTATTGCTAATTTTGTTCATCCCGAACAAAATTTGCAATACTGGATTACCTCCCATTAAATTCACTCAAAAGTCGCTCCACACATTCATTCAATTTCATTCCTAAATCATTCCGTAATCGTTCACCTTGTCAATTTCACGATTTTGTTTACTGTATGTGAATTGAGTAAATTATTGAAAATCACACTACTTGCATTAGCCGCCTTGGTTGAGAGGGTAAAGTTAGCGTTCCTCATTGGTGCCCCCAACCCACATCCCAACCCCCTTAAAGGTTGGGAGGCGGCCATAATCTCATAAGAGCTTGCCGGTGTGCTCATGAAAAACTCAGATATCAACGCTTGAAAACTTTCATGATTTTCATTAGAATCTTTTTCGAAAAATGGGCGAGTCTTTAAGGATAATGGACTCGTTTGATACCACGTGATCAAGGCCGACCAATGGTACGTTTTTGCATTTTCTGTTTTGTCTGTATGACAAACACATTTCACTAATGGATAGTTAAAGCGGCAATTTTGTAACTACAAATCTAAATACAGAAACAGTGTTGTTGTTTTTTTTTCGAAAGGCAAAAAGAATGATAAAAATAGTTCAAATCTCGTCATATTTATTATTTACTCAGGCGCAATGAAAACGCACCACCAAAAAGTCTTGCACAAACTGTCCTAAACTATAAAATTTTCAATCGGCTTCTTTTTCAACGTCTTTCAACCAATAAAGGAACATGTAGACATTGCATGTTAGAAATTCAACCATAAGACGTCGCTGTTTGTGTGATGGTCATTAGAAAGGCCCTTTTGGCTTACCCATTTAATTGTATTTTTGAAAAAAGTATTAAATTACATAATTAAAAGTACTATTTCTTAGAGAACGAAAAAACAGCATTACATTTCTCATTTTTCCTAGCCAGTAAAGTGATCTCAAATAACGTATAGTATGGGATTAACTAAGTACAGTAATTGATTTTTTCTTAAAAATCTAAGATTCGTACAAAACATTTTAGTACTCGTGTTTTCGAGTGATTTGAACTCCAAATGACATGTGTAAGTCAATCAGGGACGCCGAAGGTAGACATAGAAATAATTGAGCGTTAGCCTTTGCACGAATCAACTGTCTAGACTAAGGAAACCGTTCAACAAAGTGAAAGCCAGCATTTTGTCCTGAGTTAGAGGTTATGTTAACGAAATTCGAACAGCAGAAAGGGTTTGCAAAACTACTTTGTAGATATCAAATTAACGATTTTTAACCTTTTTCTAGAGTCAAAGGTTCAAAAACCTTCTACCGTTTCTGAGGTTACTCTAACATTATTGTGTAGTAAATGGTCCATAGCAAATTTATTTAGATTGGCAATATTCATGTCTGAAGTTTTGGTACATGAATTAGATATACGAGAAAAAGTTCAGGTGGTGTGTTTTCATTGCTCGTGAGTATATAATTTATCAATTTCATCAAATATGAGACAATGCGGAGTGGCGCAGTGGCAGGAGGTCCACCTTTCATCCAAGCAACTGTTGTTCGAATCCAAGTCTAAACTAGACGTTTTCTTTCCTTTTTTGATTATGTTTTTTTTTTTTTTTTTTTTTCTTAAAAAAAAAAAAACGATAAAACACGGTGAATTTTAAGATTCACAGAATTTTAATTTTCACATATTTTTCAAAAGTCGGATTTTCGCATGTAACACTTGCATTGTAAATTAAATTCATACATTCTGATGCCGGTATTCACAGTAACACAAATTGACACAACTCGCGAGTTTCTTGTTTCAAACTAAATCAACCTTTTCCATGATGCGTACTGAAAGCTTTGACTCGCAGCGAGGACTAAGATCAGAATTCAAAAATCTTTGCCTACTCTCCTTTCACGTTATTTTAACTGTTAAGTTATTCTTTTAGAAATTCAAATACAAACTCTAGAACCAAGCCATTTTGATAGGTCTTGAAACACATTATTCGGGAAAAAAACACCAATGTCATCCAGTATCAAGAGCGTAACGGTATTTGGATGTATTTTCTCATAAGATCATCTAAGATGATTCTGTTGTTATCCTTTTACCCCTTTTTTATTGTTATAGAATTATAGAACATGTTATTGTTGTTATTTACAAAGCGCCGCATTTTATTTCAAAATGGGTTCTTATTTCAAAACGGGCTGGTAACGAATTGAAATATGAATTCGGGGGTACTTAACAACCCCGACCTACTTGGAAATAATTTTGTTTCAAAACGGGTATTTATTTCAAAGTGGGTTGTAACAAAGGGACCTTAACGACAATTTTCTTGTTTACACTCTAGACGCAATAAATGGTTGCACTAAATATGGTCAAATCTTCATAAAACTAAGTCGGAATGTTTGTGAGGTCACAAGGATGAACCCCATCGAAAATGCAAAGGATCGATGCTATATCAAGGGGAATGGGGTCTCAATGACAATCTTTCTTTTTACGTTCTAAAGACCACAAATCTGGCCTAATCATCATAAACTGATCAAATTACAGTGATAAACCGTATTCAATATGAGAAGGATACAAGGCATGTCACATGAAAATAGTCATTAATTACAGTTTTCTTGTTTACACTCTAGGAGCTACATTTTGGAACAATTTTCATATAATTTGGATAGATTGCCATTTAGTCAAAAGGATAATCCCTATTGAAAAAGAAATTTACTTATAGTACTTTAGGAAAATACGGTAAAAGAGGCCTTCGTGCTCTAAATCCACTTTTCCACTTATGTTTTTTTCCAGCATTTCAGCATTTTGTCTTATTTTATTCAAAGTTATAGCCCCTCTGTCGTTTCGTCCCACATATGTCATAGAGTACGACTTAAAAAATTTGAACTCACACACTCAAATGAGCGATAAAGGACCATCATGGTCCTCTTGTTTTACAGTGTGTGACCTATGATACCCTACGATTATTGAAAACTCCAAATCTATCACCTCACGACAATTTGAAAGCAATTAATTCATATTAAGTATAAGTAGAACCCATTCTGAAACAAAAGGATAATGTCAGAAGGTAGATTCTTATGTGATTACTATTTTATCTTAATCATATCATTTCACTACAAATGGTATAAGATAAATTAGTTTGTTATCCTGTGACGAATTTTAAGATATTTTGATCTTTGTTTTTACCAATTCATGAATTAATTTTAAATTAGAAGAAAAGGTTCTACACTAATTTTTCGATAGGGGATCTTTTATTTGATTATTCAGTTTTTCATTAATTCCATCCCAAGTCTGAATTTGATTTAGGCGATTTTTTGTCCGGAATTTTAAATATAATTATGTTATAATTTATGAAATCAGCTTTTATTGCCGAAAAAGACACTGAATAATGCTGTTGTTACAATATCAAATATTTTAAGTTTCATTTTTAGTTGGCACAAAGCGAACGTTAAAATTGCAGAAATTAGTTTCATAACCCATATTAAAAGACATTTCGAGTACCATCAGTAAGTAATATCGTAAACTTGACATAAAACTCGATTAAAAACATTCAAATTCACTTACTCAGCGCATCGTTCATTCATTCCGAACACTCATATAAACTACTAGTATTCAAAACCCTCTGAAATTGTTCAAACACTTCGAAATCGTTTATAATGATCAACATTTCATTCAAATCAAACATATGAGTGCACCATCATTTTTTAAGGATTTAAAAATGTCTAGTTGGGTTCCAATAGATATACAAACTGGAAAAGGCATTGGTATTTTTTTAAAAAGGTAATAAATAATCGATCATTACGTCCATATAGACGAAATTATCGAATATGTTTTACCTTCTTTTAAAACTATTCAAAACTCGTCCAACGCATACAATCAATTTCATTGAAAATCACTCAAAATTAATTCACCGTGTCAAAGCAAAAATGTCACTTACTGTAGCCATTTTGAATGGAAAAGAAAAATGCAATGCAGTGGACATATTTCTTCCAACAAATCGACAGGTTACTGATGAAACTTAAGTAAGTTCACGAATAAATATAGACTTGTGAATGAATTGAATGGTTGTCGATTTCCGATATATAGACAATTTCCCAAAATAAGCCCATTAACGCTATTTCCTGTTATGATCGTAAAAAACGAATGTCATGTAAGTAGGAAGTCTCGCCAAAATTCGTCTCCCATCCATGAAATCATGATTCCATATTCCAGAAAACGGGAAATGAAAGTAAACCAATTACTCCTCAACCCTTTATAAGTGCAGTTTATGTAGCAAAAGCAGAAGCAGAGTAATCACGAGTGAATATGAATTATATTGAGAAGAAAACATATCGTATCGACATTGAGATGTAAACTGAATCATGCCTTATTTGAAAGTAAATAACATGTAAGGAAATCAAAATTATCTAAATGAAAATACGTGTGCAATTTTGAAGGATCGCACCCATTTCGTCAAGTACATGTATAAACTGTTTTCGCACGCCGACGACGACAAAGCTCTAGTAATACTTCTCGAAGAAAGACTGAGCTAAAAGCCGAACGTCGGTTGGCACATTACAAAACGAATTTCCTGTCCCAACATAAGATATGACATAAATTGACATGCATTCCTGGATGAACCAAAGATAACTGTGGATCGCAGTAGCATCCAATTATTTGGCAATCCAGGTTTGACCATGATGACTTGAATTATGACCAATACATTAATTTGAAGTGACCTTAACATATCAGTGTGTCTGTAGCTTACAATAAATAGTATATCCAAAACGTTATTCTAAGTAAAACAGAAAATCTTTCAAAATGTTGTGTATGAAAGGGTTAATGCGTAATTCAATATTTCCAGTAATTGGCATTAAGGTTTGTCTCTAAAAGATCATTGTGGTATTATGTTGCAAAGAGATGCTTAATGACTTTAAAGCTTTCTTCCTGTGCGTTTAAGACTAATTTAAGGATTGTGATCGTGTTATAAAGGATATAACTTCAATATCGCTATGATGTGCCCACGAATACATTCTGACAGTGGAGAAGTAAGCCATGCCATCGAATTTCACTTTTTGCATATAACGCCTCCTCCATCAAACTTTATTCGTGGACACTTCAGTGCGAAAAAGAGAAGTTGCTATTACAATTATGAGTATCTTTGCAAAATTTTGCTATTCATTATTATGTCATACGTTCCCGATGTGAAATAACATGGTCTAATTACAAACAACTTTGTAAATAAGCTTAGGGCGTTATACATGTATAATTTGTTGGTGTAAAATGACGTCATTATGTATACGATGAAATTAGTTTACTCACATCGTTATAACACAGGATCCAGAATAACTCGAATATCAATTAATGATCATTATCTACTATATGTATCGATTTCAACATTTTAAACAGATAAAAACTCGTCAGACTCTTTCTTCAAGATGACTCGCTTGATAGATTTACTGCTTTATGAACATTCGTCGAATATTACCTATTTCATTCTCATCTTTCAATATTTCCACGCCTGCTAGTTACCATCGTAAAGTTTTAATAGCAATGCCAACCATATAAGTATTTCTGACCAGAATACCGCTGGTCGCCTCTATCATGTTCTTCCTCTTTGTCAATTTTTTTCTAAAATCGTGACTAACATATCGAATTCTAGCTACATGTATAGTCACGCCTTTTAGGTTGCCAACGAATGATTTGCTTTTTGTTTATGTCCATGTTATTTAAGACAAATGGCCATTCTTACATCTGGGTCGGTCTGTCGTGTCTGGTGTCAAGGTGAGTGGTCAGTGGTCTTATTTAACTTCACTACGAGATAACACGTGTCTGGAACATGTTATCGTCTTCGTTTCCTGTGAAGAAAACGGGAAACGTCTCAAACTGCTCACCGTTTAACGATTTACATGACATAAAACTCTAGCAGTTTACTGTTTAGTCTGGATAATAAATCTTTTATCCTTCGTTAAATATACATTACATTTGTAGATTTTATGATAAATGTAATTTTGATCCATTTAATGGACATTTATTGGATCACATGGTGGTTTATGGTAATCACCTTGAATGTTTGCCGGGAATAGTTGCAAAACTTTACTTTTCGTTTGCCAACGGTATTAAACCATATCGACGAGTTCATAATAAGGCAAATGACTTATGACCATTATTCTATGTTCACAATTGCATGTTTTATTAACTTCACCATGTGTTTGTCCAGGCAGCGAAATTCCCATTATTCACGCATGAATTGTATAAAATGTCACGCACTAGCTCATTTTCCTCTTTTGATTTTTTTTCATATTCCCTTGTCTTGTACCAAGGGATACAAATCGATGCATATAAAAAACGAATCATTCAATAATAAAATAACAAGATGGGTTAAGATCACCAAAATATCAAGACGGTTTTGAAGCTGTTTTAGGCTTGACTATTGAACTATTAGAAAGTTAAAGATGCCGAATAAAACATTTTTTAATTTGCTCTCTGCATCAAAAATGATTTAAAATATGGTTGTAATAAGGAATAAGAATATCATTTATTTTAAGATTTTAAATGCATTTCCTACGCATCAATTGTGATCCTACTTCTGGGCATTTTTTATGGCCCCGCGTCGATAGATCTGGGACATATCGTTTTTGTTCTGCCTGTAAGCCTGGTTGTGATTTTGTCCGTTTGTCGCCCTGCCACGCCCTTTTTCCAGGAACAAATCAAAATTTCTTGTGGTTCAGTATAAATAGGCGCTGCACAGGTTAGGGCATTCACAAGTTTTACTTAACCAACGCATTTAAGGTTACATTTATTTATTATTTGTTCTTTTGAGTGTAATTTGTTTACCAAATGAATAAAACTGTCATGTGTGAAAATATAGGCTTGTCAAAAATTGGCTTATAAGTGTCCGTCATAAGACGAACAAAATCTTAAAATATCTTAGCCTGTTATTGACATTACCAACAATTTCATATGTGCGCAAGGCGATTCTTCTGGTCAGTTTGTGAATCTGTAAAGTCTAACCAGAGACTTCACTTTGCGTTTTGTAGATAAATATTGCCTCAATGTATCTGTAGAAAGTTAGGCAATCTTCTAACCGCACTGTGTAGCTGTCCAGGCTGTTAAATGTTTACACCTCATCCAATGTCACACACATGCTCATCTGTTATCTTATAAATTGGACTATTGGATATGAGCAAGTTGTAACTAATTCTCCCCTATGGCATTTATTCAGTGAAGACATCGTGAAAACGACAAGATGAATGATTTGGGGTTTTTTGGTAGATATTGTATGAGTGTTTAGAGAGAATATTGCATATTTATAGTGAATTTCGTGAGAGGTAATCCAATACCGCTAATTTTGTTCAAGAGGAACAAAATTAGCGATATCTATTACATCCCTTTAATAAAATAGGCATACAACGTCCATAAATAGCCTCCTATTTCTTCAAGAACAAACGAAACAGTTATTATTTCGATTATGTGAAACAATGTTTTTTCTTGCTAAATTAATTTCAAATGTTGTTGTTTATCATATCTTTTAAGCGATTTCGGAGCGGTTTGAATGGTTTGAGTTGGTGCTTTGATTGAATGAATGGATCGCCGCTGAGTAATCGATTAAGAATTATTTTGATCGAGGTGAATACCAATTTAACGATGTTACAAATTGTAAAATCAAATCGCTAAATGTTCGATTACAAGTCTTATACTCAAATACAATACATATTGCCGGCAATGGCTATCTCTCATGGTTCCTTCAATTGCATATTCGATCAGCGCGAGCACTTGCGATTTCTACAGGAATCAGAATCGAGAGAGATTATACTAATGTAATTCACTTCTTTCACAATAACATCGTGAAATTGACAAGGTGAATGGTTTAGGAATTATTTTTGAATGATATTCAATGAGCGAGAGGAGCGAGTTTTGCGTGAAATTTAAGTTATGTCCTTCTGAACAAAATAAGCGATATTCATTACATCCTTTTGAGAAGATATGCATATAAGGTCTATAAATAGTTTCCTATTTTTCCAAGAACCAACAGACGCTTACAATTTCATTCATGATTTTGCATTATAGATTTCTTACAAGCCAAATTCATTTAAATGTAGTTTTGGATCTTATCTTGTTTAGTCATTTTAAGCGTTTTTGAATAATTTGAGTGAGTGTTTGGAATGAGTAAAAGGGGCGTTTAGTGAGCGATTAAGAATGGTTTTGATTGGGACGAATGTCATTTTTAGGATGCTACTAACTGTAGTTACAAGTGTTTCCCTCTAACATACTACTATATTCAACCGAAAAGAGCACAAAACTATTGTAAGAAAACCAACTAGAAAATCTGCACACTTAAGCCTACAATCCTCCCAAAAATAATACATTGATCAAGGGGATTAAACTTTCTTTCATGATAGAGAGAGTGTATCCTTGTTTTTATTTTAAATGGGGGCGATACACTAAAAAAATTTAATTTCAACTCGATTTCATCAAGCATGATTTTTAGGAATCTAGTTTTATACCGCAATAAAAATCATAAATAACATCAAGCAAAATACTCAAAAACTATCAGCAAATGCAGAACTGTAATTGTAATTTCTTTGTGCACAGACATATAAAATTAATGTTTGGTTGTGGCCAAAATATTTCTTTCTTTTTTTATTCTATTTCTGTCGAATACATGAGAAGTAAATTAAATTCGGTCTTGTCATTATAGTTAAGTACATTGATTTTATTTTTTTATCCCTATTTCGATCAATTTGAAAAAAAGTAACCACACCCCTCCCCCTGATAAATTCTACAATTAAAAACATCGTAAAATTGACTTGATGAATTATTTAGGTTAGATTTAAAAATTGAAATCGTATGAGTGTGTGGAGCGAGACTGGAGTGTAATTAAAGGCAGATAAACCAACATCGCTAATTTTGTTCATCGTTTACCCCCCTTTAATTAAATTTACGTACTTTTCTGTTTTAGTGTTCTCATGGACCAATCAGACACTTTTAAATCCAGCCAATAATATGATCGATTTAAGTAAATGTTGATCGTCTTGAACGATTTCGAAATGTTTTCAATATTTTTTGGAGCTTTTTTGGTCGTTTTGAGTGAGTTATTGGAATGAATGAATGAAGCGCTGGGAGAGTGATTTAGAATGATTTTGATCGAGATGACAGTCAATTTTAGGATGTACGTACTTTTGTGTTTTTGTGTATTCATGGAAAAATAAAACACTAATAAAGCTGCACCAGTCATTAAAAGCCTACAATGATTTTGTTCGAATTGAATGAATGTGGTTCGTTTTAACCGATTTAAAATGTTTTTGTTTAATTTCGGATATATGTCATATTGAAATTCGGTTTTTATGCCAGTGACTTATGATTGATGAACATATTCTTTTGTTGCTAAGATCTTGATAATCCATCTAAAAACATCGCAGAAAACATTTCGAAAAATCAGCGAGCAAAAGTCTACCAAAATTGTTCCATGTAATCCTGTCTATGTCTTACAGTTAGTTACATCGTGAAAGTGACAATCACCTCGATCAAAACCTTTCTTAAACGATCACCCAGCGCTCCGATCATTCATTCAAAACACTCACTCAAATCGTTCAAAAACGCTAAAGCCCATTGAAAAAATATAGAATCAACATCTTCATTCAAAATAAACTTGGATAGAAAAAAAAATCACGATTTCACTGACATAATTCAAATTGTAAGCGTCTAATAGGTTGTTGAAGAAATATGAAGTTATCTATAGAATTTGTTTGGATATTTTATTAGAGGGAGGTAATCAATATCACTAATTTTGTTCATCCTGAACAAAATTTGTGATAGAGGATTACCTCCCATCAAATTCACTCAAAACTCGCTCCACATCCTCATTTAATTTCATTCCTTAATCATTCCAAAATCATTCACATTGTCAATTTCACGATGTTGTTAACTGTATTTTATTTCCTAGACGACGAATTCCCAGTTGGAGGTTATGTTTAGATTTAACCGAGAATTATCAAAAAAAACGTCTGGCTGTAAAAACAAAATGTCAAATCCAAAGTTTATTTTATCCCTCGCTTTCCAGTATCTTTCCAGTTGATATTTGAAAATCCTTCGCTACCTTCATGCCGTTCAAATTTCTGCTGTCTTTAATAAGTCTTCTCACTTCCGTAGATCAAAAACAATATTATATGGTACATTAAGGAAAACTATTCCATAAAAAATACTTTTTTCAAAAGCTGAATTCTTCTCGAGTTCGGCAAAAGGACATCAATCCACGCTGCAATCTGAGGACATGATGGAGAAGGTATCACAGAATAAATGACAATCGTGTTAGAATCCCCTTGTGTTCAGTGTGAGTGATAAATTACTTAATCAAATTCCTTATTGATACAAGCAAAAATTGAGGTTATATATAAATAATAATTTACGATATGGTACAAAATAAAACTGGTTAAAATGAGTAAAATCAATACTCTTTATGTATAAATGAATCTGTCTATATTCTCCTACATGTAAGATATAAGATTACAGAAGAGAAACCTTAAAGTACAGTTAGCAACATCGTGAAATTGACAAGATGAATGATTTTGGAATGGATTTGAAAGAGTGTGTGGTGCGAGTTTTGATTGAAATTAAAGGGAGGTAAGCCAACATTGCTATCAAAATTGTGTACCTTCCTTTAATAAAGAAAAAAAGGTACTTTACTGTTTCGTGTCTTCGTAGACCAATTAGACACAAAAAAAATGATGCGATTTTAAACGATTGGTGGAGTGTTTGGAATGAACGAATGAACGAATGAATGAATGAATGAATGAATGAATGAATGAATGAATGATTGAATGAATGAATGGAGCGTTTATTGAATGATTAAGATTGATTTTGATTGGAATGACGGTCAATTTCACGATGTTATTTTAACTATAATCACATGCCCCAAAAGCGTTTCAAAACATTGTGAGGTCTTGAAACTCTTAGCTTCCAAAACGGCGATATCAAAAATATATATATTGTTAGTATCATTTAAATTTACTTAGATAGAACCATTGCATTTCATTCAATATAAGCATAATTTTAATGAAAAACGTTGTAGTTTATATTCGTCCTGACGTATTACATTATACGTCGTTTTTTTCTGTTGTCACAGCACATTTAATAAAACTTTGGAAATAAAATTGCGTGTCTCATTGGGATACACAAATAAAATACAGAGTATCTGTTAGGACAGCGTAAAAATCTGCTAAAACTATCCTAAGAATTAATTGTGAAGGAAACAAGAGCAAGTTATATATTGCGAATGTCAATTTAAAAGTATGAGGCCACCGAAATCAAAATAAATCGTTCATTGTTACCAAACTGTACAATATGTCGCAATCATTTTTCACCATTTTTGTCGACAATTCTTGTAGATGGGCGATTTAAGGATCTTAATTAAAAAATCATGACACGAATATGATTTCATTGTTATATGACCACAAACATAAGTTTTGCAGACATATTGCGTTACAATTGATAATAAATAAATATACGTATTGACCAATTATTACCTGCCTGATAACATAAAATGACTTCAGGCTGTCTATTTTAAAAATCAATTTGTATACTCATGATCTTAGCAGGAACAACTTTCACCTAAATTTGCTCGATGCAAATGATTTTGTAGAACAAAATTTAGCGCCGATAAATGATTGAATGATTAAAAGAGTAATATGTTTATGTCTTTGAATATCACTGTTATCTGCTCTCGGCTGGGAGAATTTGTGATGACTCAGCAAAGCCTCGTCATGATAAATTCTCCAAACCTCGTCCAGATAACATTTTTAGGCACATCTATATACACGTCAGAGATAAAGGGGTGTGGTCAGATAGCGTGTGTAACAAGATGGAAGGTGTCTGGAACATGTTGGTCTGTGTTTATTACTTGCGAAGGAATCACAGGAAACCTAGAATTGCGCACCGTAAAACGATTTACATACAATAAAATTCTAGCAGTTTAGTATTTAGTCTAGATAATAAATATTTTATCCTTCGTTAGATATAGATTACATCTTCAGGTTTTAATGATAAATTCAATATCTATCCGTTAAATAGACATTTATGGGATCACATGCTGGTTTATGGTAATCACCTTGAATGTTTGCCCGGTAATTGTTGCAAAATTTTATTTTTCGTTTGCCAAAGAATTGATACCTTACCAACGAGTTCATATTACTGGACAAAGTTTCACAATACAGCGATGTCAATAATTTCAAGCTTTTTATTGTGTTACGCGACAAAAACCTTCGTATTAATACGGATTAAATCTGATATTCTTTTCAGCTTTCGTTCTATAATCTAGATGAATTTTTTTCCCTTAAAGTTTACATTGTGCTCGAACTTGATTTTTTATTGATTTTCCTTCTAAATTTTCTAAGAATAAATTGGTTTTATAGATAGAAAAAAATAATACATAAATTAATGTCATGCTGCACTCACATAAAGCGATTAACGTGCTTAGAAATATGATTTATTTGAAATGTGAGATTTCAGCCTCTAATGTTGCATATAAACCAGATTTAATTGGCAATAAAACACGTAGAAACGAGACAATTTATAAAGAAAAATTTTTAGATTGTATTGTAATCCACAATTTCTCATGTTAATTTTCAAGCTTCATTTGACAATGAACTACGTCTGAAACACTCGCCAACTGAAATAAATAACGAGATTTCGAAGAAATTCACACAAATACCAAGAAGAGGCTTGGGTCAGCAGAAGTAGATACACAGTCTGATCAATACCTGAATTACATCGTGAAAATGACGAGGTGCATGATTTTGGAATGATTTTGGAATGAAATTGAATGAGTGTGTGGAGCGAGTTTTGAGTGAAATTCAAGGAAGGTAATCCAATATATTAATTACCTCCCTTTCATAAAATATACGTACTTTTATATTTGTATGTCTTCGTTGACCAATCAGACACTTTAAAATCCACACCAGCTAATAAAATAGTAGCATAAATAAATCAATTTGAACTTATTGTTGAAGTTCTTGAACGATTTAAAATGTTTTATTATGAACGTTTTCGATCGCTTTGAGTGAGTGTTTGGAATGAATGAATGGAGCGCTGAGTGAATGATTTAGAATGATTTTGATCGGAATGGGTGTCAATTTTATGGGCTTTTTAACAGTACCATTCCAAAAATATATAGTACATTCGCAACTATGAATCTGAGCTTTCTATATATCAATAGAACAGCTGGGAAAATTATATTCGCGGTCTATTACCTATATCGTGGATTATTCAATTACTCTGGCTAACGTTAATTATCGAGTAAATTCCTTCTGCAATACTATATTGTAGCCAATAATCTATAACCGAAAATATCAGTCTTCAAATAATAGAGAGCTAGAATGTGTACATATATCTAATAAACTAGGGCGATTTTTAATATGGTTTGAAAACATCACTTTTAGCCGTCGTAGTGATACATGTATTGTGGCACCTGGGCTCTAGCCAATCGTCTCATCAGTACTAACTACAGTAAAGAATATCGTGAAATTGACTAGGTAAATGATTTGGACCGGTTGCCGATTGAAAATGTTAAGTTTAGTTTATTTCACTTGTACATAACAAATCGTACATTGTGATACATACAAAGAAACAAAACAAATATTGGTCAACATGTGCGTGACGTAAATAACTATTTAGGGTACATATTAGTAAAATACATATACCTTATGTCACGGAAGATGTAAAATACCGTGTCGGCTCTTTACTAGATAAATATAACTTAGATAAACTTGGTTATAATGAACTATGAGAAGCGAATGCGTGAATGTTAAATAAAATTAAGGGGAATCTACAAATAGATGGGTGTTATCGCGGTCAAATAATATACTTCTACAATAAGGTTATAAGATCATAAAACCTTTTAAGGGTACTGATCGTTTTAAAAAACATAGGCTCGTTTTTTAAACGAAGTGGGGCGTTCTTAAATGAGTTGAATTATATTTGTGACGAATGAATGGAGCACTGAGCAAGTGATAGAAAGTTTTCTAGTGGGGTGTCGATTTCACAATGTTACTTACTGTATTCATATGACCAAATGGTGTTGTGTACTTATTGAATAATTCTAAATAATGAAACATTGAACTTCTTTTGGAATTTGGTTTGGATTAGAGAAGAATATATAAGTGTCTTGAAACAGCATTGTTATCTGGTCGAGGTTAGGAGAATTCATCATGGCGAGCCTTGCTTTTTCCTCGCAGTCGAGACCAGATTAGTTCGATATTCTAAGACACTAACATGTTATTCTATTTAGTATTCAAATATCAGTGCTTTGATTTTAGGGGAAAAATATAATCAAAGACATTAAGGCCAGAGGCAATCTAGTAACAATAATTTATATGCAAATCGTTTCTATAAATAGACCGCCCTGATATATTACAGTTTACAAACATCGCAAAAATTGAAAATGTGAAAGATATTGGAATGGTTTTGGAATATAATTGAATGAGCAAAGGGGGTGAGTTTTGATTGAACTTAAAGGGAGACAATCCAATATCGTTCATATTGTTAATATCGCTAACATTGTTCAAAATTATCGGTATTTATAACACCCCCCCCCCCCTTTAATAAACTATGCATTCAAGCTCTTTATATTAAGTTTTTGATCAAACAATTTTAGTGATTTTGGAACATTTTTGAATGGTTTTAGTAAGTGTTTGGAATGAATAAATGGAACCCAGAGCGAGCGATTTAGAATGGTTTTGACTGAGAAGAATGTCAATTTAACGATTTAATTATCTGTATTAGGTAGCGTATCAGGTTAAAACAGGCTGGATTGCGCGATAAAATAATAAAAAAAATCTTAATTGTCTGTCTCATGTAGCCCCCGACGGCGGGATCATCTTTTCCGACTCTTTATCTCCCACCAATGGGTTGATAATCGTAGACCTATGTGGGATAGCAGAATGAGGCTAGGAAAGGATGTGATGGTAGTATTTGTGTGAGAAGTACAAGGAATCCATTGTTAGGTTCTCCAGCAACCGCGATATATCTGAAAGATAGTTGAAAGCGGCGTAGAATCCCATTCAAACAAACAAACAAGCAAGCATATCTTGTGTGATTCAGAAGATGGAAGAAAGGCTTCGATAGCTTAAGCTTTGTGCTGTTAGCCCATAGCTATCACTTTACGTACATGGATTATAAGAAGTGTAGACAATCGAGCTTTCAATCACAATTAAAATAAAACATAATAATAATAAAAAGATACCATAGTGATGAACAACGAGATTATTTTGTTTTAAGTAAAGTATCCGTAAAATATTCTTACAGTTCAAAAAGAGCAGAAAGAGGTCTTAGATAAAACAATTAAAGGCATTTCGTAGCATGAACACAATTAATAACCCAATTAATAAGTCATTGATTTGACTATCCGTTTCTGTACATGATAAGCAAAGTGAAGTTTGGTGTCACAAAGTAATAAAATATTTATCTGACAAGTCAAGCAATTAGAGTACGCGTAGATTACATCTAAACACCAATCAGTGTTTAGAACCAAGGCGACGTTTCTGGACGATTTCAAGAATAGATTAAGGCTATTTCAAGTACATATATCTTGATGCTACACTGACTTTTAACGCGGCTTTGCTTTTAAGGTTCAGTCAGTAAGATCGCGAGGGGTATCGTCCATTCGGAACATCAATCGGCCATTTCCGTAAACTACAACATACCTCGGATGTATGTAAGACGGATAGAAATGTAACGAAATCGTGCATTTTGTTAGCCGGAAAAAGTGTAAGAAAACTAGCACTGTAGATTAATATTTTTATGTTAAATAATGGCTGAAAAATCTTAATTTTTGAGAATGATTCGTCATTCTCAAAAATTAAGATTTTTTCAGCCGTTATTTAAGAATCTAAAGATATTTATATTATGATTCGATGGTTTCACGTCAGTGACTTAAACGAGTAGCGTTGGCGACGTCGAATGTTTTCACTCACAGTTTCGAGGGCTAACGCCTTTTTAAATGACGTCATCGAATTTTCAATGGTTTTCCCGTACATTTTAAAAATAGTCCGTCTATGTACATCCGAGGTTGATCGTGAGATTGGCCCAGTGGATTTCCGAATGGGGTATCGTCCTGTATTCAAAGGCTGCGTTAAAATGTCTGGCGGGGAAATTTATGTATCATTCATTACATTAGTGATGTTTTTTCTCGGATGAATTATCATCTGAAATATGCATGTATAATGTTTGTATGTATTTGTCTTTGCCATATTCTGTTTGTTTTGTAAATGGCCATAGACATATATATGTCGAACTTTGCCATTAAAGAATTGAATTGAATTGATTGATATTTCTTATTCTAAAAAATTCACACTAAAAATAGAACAAGAGGACCATAATGGTCCTAGATAACTCACCTGAGTCTCTTTGACCCCTGGGACATGAAATCATTTAAATAGGCAGAGGTCATAAAGGAGATAATTTCAACACCAAACCAAATTTCAAGAAGATTGGGCCAAAATTGTGGCCTCTTGAGTTATAACAAGAAAATTATCATTAGGGCCCCTTTTCCTGTGATATGGTATGGATCATTCCCATTTTCAATAGGGTTAATCCTTGTTACCTGGCAAACATTCTGAACAAGTTTCATGAAGATTGGGCCATATTTGTGGCCTTTAGAGTGTAAACAAGAAAATTGTCATTAGGGCCCCTTTTTCTGTGATTTGGCATAGACCCTTCCCATTTTCGATAGGCTTCATCCTTGTGATTTGGCCAACATTCTGACCAAGTTCCATATTTGTTGCCTTTAGAGCTTAAACAAGATAATTATCGTTAAGGCCCATTTTCCTGTGATATGGAATGGATCCTTCCCATTTTCAATAGGGATAATCCTTTTGACCTGATCAACATTCTGACCAAGTTTCATGAAGATTGGGCAATATTTGTGGTCTCTAGGATGTAAACAAGACAATTGTCATTAAGGCCCCCTTTCCCATGATTTGGCATGGATCCTTCCCATTTTCAATAGGGTTAATTCTTGTGACCTGGCCAACATTCTGACCAAGTTTCATGAAGATTGGGCAATATTTGTGGCCTCTAGAGTGTAAACACTAAGATTGTTGACGCCGGACGCCGGACGACAGACGACAGACGACACACGACGCACGACGGACATCCAATGATCACAAAAGCTTACCTTGAGCACGATGTGCTCAGGTGAGCTAAAAACTAATAAAAAAAATGATAAATAGAAAATCAATAAAAAAAAGGATGAAATAGATAAATCATTTATTAAACAATACGATCTGGATTTTAGTCAACTTGCACCAGGAGTTTTAGAACAGAAAGGTAGCAGAACTTGTATCACTATGAGGTCGATGTTGTTGTTGTAGGCGTTTGTTGGCAAGATAACTAAATCTGGTCTATATATCTCTGAAACTCAAAAACTAGAAAGTATTCTTTTTCAGTAAGTGATCGTAGACTTCATTTGTCAAAAACCTATTATATGAATCCTTCATATATGTCATATTGGAATTGGGCTTTCACTCAGGTGACATATGATTGATGAATATATATACTATTGTCGCGGAACAAGTTCAAAAGTAGTTACCACAAATACCAATATAAAGATTTTAGCGTCGGAACCAATTGACATTTAAAGTTTCATTAAACATCTGTCAAAATAGCAATCGTCATACGTCGTTTCTATGGAAAATATTGCAATTGTTTTATCTAAGAATTGTTAAAATCATAAGCTATGGGTTGATATGGGACACGTTGTTTACTTTCATTTGAAACAGCAAATGACTAGTCGTCAATGATCGGGATTTGCTATTTAGGAACCCGTCACGAGTAAAGTAATCATTTTGTGAGCAATGTGACGACATTGGTAAGCCTATGGTTAAAATCATCGTGAAATTCCCTTCAAAAACATTCAACTGGTTTTATGATAGAAAAGGATTTCTTACGAATAATCCGTTTTTTTCCAATCACTTTTGTGGAAAAATGATGGCAAAATTTAGCAAAATTCGAATGCACAAAATTTGCTTTTCTTTAGATTTTAGTCTTTATTTCCCAAAACAAGCATGTAAATTTACACACTTTACTAATGGGTATAAAATAAAAAAAATCATCTCCAATACATTTTCAAGATTTTTGTCCAAACTGTGTAACTTTACGCAGTTACCAGAAAACAATCTCCTATCAAATTTCATTTCTAAAACTAGAAGATCAAATATAATTCATTTGAGCTCTAACGTGTTTCATTTTTGCTCTGAAGTGTGTAACTTTACGAACTTTGTTCATACTAGAAAAATACGCGTATGCAACCTCTTAAAAGTGCACGCTACTTGTAAATAGCACAATGCGATCCAGTTTCGAACTTTGAATAGAAAAAAATCTAGACGGCTTGAATTACTGTGTAAAGTTACACACTTTCAAAAAGAACCGATTTCCTATCCAAAGTTCGTAACTACACGCAGTTTCTGAAAAATGACAAAGAAATTTCTATTTCTTTTTTTTATTAACATCGCGTAAAGTTACGTGCTTTTGAAGGAGGTGTATAACAATTTCAAGAAAGCAGCTTCTCTATAGTGTGTTACTTTATGATGATAGAAAAAAATGAAATTCATTTCAAATAACATACATTTTTCGTAAAGTGCGTAACTTTACGCAGTTATTAACAATTTGGAATTAAATCAAGGCAGCTTGAATATTCCCTTTCTTGTAAGTGTGTAACTTTACACAGTAATTGAAATTTTGAAAACAATCAAAACATCTAGGTCAGCTTTAATAAAATGATGGAGACAATCTGGACACTGAATTCCCCCCTTCTAAAAAAAGTGTGTAAATTTACGCGGTTGTGTAAAATTTGGAATAAATCAAAATAACTATGTTGCCTTTACATTCAGTGATGACAACTGCGTAAAGTTACGCACTTTGGAGAGAGAAAATCTAGACAGTTTGAATTTTCTGTTCTTAAAAGTATGTAAACTTTATGAACTTTAGATGAAGATAAACAAGCGAGTCTAAATTTTTTTCTCTCAAAAGTGTGTAAATTTACGCGGTTATGGAACATTTGAATTGTATTCAGTGAAAAGTGCGAGAAGCTATGAACTTTGGATTGAAAAAAATCTAGACAGCTGAATTTTTTTCCTTTTTAAAAATGTGTGTAATTTTACACGGTTATTAGTAATTTAGAATTATTACCATCACCAAATACATTTTTTAAACGTGCGTAACGAATGAACAATTTGAAACTAAACAAAATGATTTAACTTCACATCCACTGTGAAGTGCGTAAAATTACGAACTTTAGACAAAGTTAATCTAGACAGTCTGAGTTCTTTGTGTAGGGTGTACTTTAATGCGGATTGGAGAAATCTTGAGGCTAACCTTTATACACATGTACTATAAAATAATTGAAAAGAGCGTTATGAATCGATCATTGAAGAGAAAAATTTTAGACAGAATCTTCTGCCTTCAAATTGTGTTATCTTAGTGGTTATTGAAAATTGGAAATTAGCCAAAAAATGTGTTGACTCTACATCCACTTTAAGTGTGTAAACCTAGGTATTTTGGAGAGATTAAAATCTAGACATTTTAATTTTCTCCTCTAAAAACTTTGTACTGTTTACACGATTAAGGAAAATTTGAAATTAATATAAAAAACAATGTTAACTTAAGACCCAGTTACAAGTGCGTAAAGTTACGAACTTAAGACGAAGATAAACTAGTGAGTATGATTTTTCTCTCTAAAAAGTGTGTAACTTTACGCGGTTATGGAACATTTGAAATTAATCAAAATACTGAGTTGTGTTGACTCTACTACATCCAGTGTCAAGTGCGTAAAGTTACGAACTTTGCAGAGAAAAAACACTAGACAATGTGAATTTTCTCCTTTAAAAGTATGTTACTTCACGTGGTTATCACATCTTTGAAATTAATAAAAAATAAATAAATATTCATCTCACATCCAATGACAATTGCGCAAAGTTACGAACTTTTAAGAAAATATCTAGACTTTTTTAAATATTCTCCCGTAAAAATTTAACCGTTATTTAAATTGCAAAATAAATCAAAATGTCTATGTCTCGATTACATCCTATAACAAGTGAAAAATGCGTGAAGTTACGATATTCCGAAAGAAAAAACTACAGACTGGATTTTCTCTCTTGCACTTCACGCGGCTATCGAATTTATTTTGGAAATATCATGGCTTGACTTATCATTTCAACCAAGATGTAATGAACAAGATTCTGATTGGTAGAATATTTAGTTTCATATTCCAGTGGCTACAAAAAAACAGGTCCGATTCCTTACAGATCTATAAGAAATCTGTCCCATTTGGTGAAAAGGCTTTTAGGCATTTTGTTTTCAAGATATGATTTTGGATTTTGACCCTAGTTCAATCAAAGGTCTTGAAGAGCTTAATCATTTTTTCTGCAATTAATAGTAAAAGTAATCAATATTTAGGAGACTGTACTTATAGATTGTAGGAAAGAAAGTAACAGGAAAAAAAGTAACGGAAAAAAAGTAACAGGAAAAAAAGAAACAGGAAAAAAAGTAACAGTTTTGCATAAAAGTAACACTATACAACTTAGTTATGGCATTAGTAAAAAGGACATTTTGAATAAAAAATATTTATTTTAACTAGAAATATGAACTTTGATAATTTAATATGTTGTGGGTTTCATTATGGTAAAAGAATTTAACACCTGTTCAGGTGTCATTATTTGTTATACTTGTCAAGATTTTTTAGTTTTTATGTTAGGTGTGAACTTTTACACTATTATCCAATTAACAAAGTAATGCTTTTTGCTTATTGTAAAATGTAAATTTTATTGAAGCTTCAGATATTTCTATCTCAGTTGATTTTTTTTCATATTCAGTATGAAAAGTTCTTTCTTAGTACCTGACCTGTTAGTATTTCACAAAAAAAAAAAATCCGTAGAACAAAATAACCCTAATGAATATTTCTCAATGACAACCACACCACCACCAACAACAACAAAAAAAACCACCCCGTTTTTATCAAGCTTTTCTCTTTTCCACATTTTTTCAATATAAAAGAATTGAACTTTAAGATAGTTTTCCTTCAAATACATTAATGTCCCTAAGATCAATGAAATGCCATTTATATAAATGATTTTTTTTATTTTAAAGAAGGTTTACAACATCCAAGGATCCTCTAAATTCAATTAAATTTCATTAATTAAAAGTCAAAATTCATTTTTAAGTTTATATAATGTTAAGTGAATATTGTAAAATACAAAAATACAATAAACAAGAATGAAATATAAGAAAATTTGATCTAATTTGAAAAAAATGTTACTTTCTTTCCTGATACTTTTTTTCCTAGCTGAAATTGTTACTTTTTTTCCGTTACTTTTTTTCCTGTTACTTTCCTTCCGTTTACCGTACTTATACTAGCATTTATTTCTAACAACAATTGCTTCATTTAAAACTATAATTGTTACCTAGAAACAGCTTTCTACTTGCTTTTATTCCCAATATGAATATCCACCACACAATACGCATTAAATTTGTGTATTTTTTCGCAAACAACAAGCGGCACGTCAGTCACGTGACAAGACCGGGTAGATCAAAAGACGCGAATTTTGTTGATTACCCTTTGCGCATATTCAAAGCCGAATTTTCAATTTGATAGAACTAACTTTTAGAATAACGCATAATGCATTTTTCATTTTCTTCACGCCGAGTAACCTTTACTTAATCAATACTTGTAGGTCGATCCTACCAAAATAGCAATAAATAATACATCTATAATCAGGTAGAATCATTCAAAGAACGTATTTGTTTATGAACCAAGATTTCATGCGTGTTAAAGGTTGTGATTGTTGCAAATTACACAATATATTCGGTTTTGCGCCGAATTGAGACGGTCACTGGACAGATCCTTTACTCCAAGTTATACATAGCCTTTTCTAAGCTAAACCGGCAGCCCGCTGATCAGTATCGATCCAGTCTTATTGATAACATTTTCAAAGCGATTGAAAACTTAAATGATGGGATTTGAAGTAAGCTTGGTATCTTTATTTGGCTGTTTTTTTTGTGTGTGTGTTTTTTTTCAACAACCGCTTGCGGCTGCGATATGAATGAAAGATTGTTAGAAGCGGAGTTAAACCAAATAAAAAGAAAACAAACAAATTCAACAAAGCTTTCTAATAGTTGTATTATGAAAAGAATAATTCTTATACTCGCCCTGAATTTCGAGATTATTTCAAAAGCTTTTTTAGGAAAAGGCCTAATGAAAGAAAGTCGAAAATAGCTTATATCATTAGATAAAGACGCTGCCTAGTTTTTGGTGTTAATCAAGCGGGGTCCGGAAAAGGTGTCATTTTGATTCTTTATCACTTGTTAACACGACAAAAACGCGTGCTTATTGCAAAAATATATATGTCTTAATTATGATTAATTCTTAAGTCCAGAGAATTTCAGTAAATAAAAAAACTGACGTTTACTTTTCCCTTTATCGTTTATTGTGTTGTCACTTTTTCAAAGTTCTAAAATAATGATAGAGAAAACATGTGCCATACTTTCACACTTCTTAAATGCAGTGGGTACAGGGATATTAAAGTAGCAATATACTGATTTCCTTGGAAACCGATGAAATCAAAGTACTGAAAGTACTGATAAGTTGGAATGCGTTCAAGAGACGGTGACCTCAAACCACTTTAGAAGCGTACGCCTCCCGCCCACCACAGGTGATCATATAATACGCATCGTCTTTAGACGGGCGAATATAAATCAATGTATTTCGCTAAAACCCCTGAATCTCCATACAGGCCTGAATCTGATGAAAGAAAATTTGACAAAAAGGAAGGAAATGATATGGATAAAGCGGCTTTAGCAGGTGATTAGCTTCACAGGCCTTAGATTTGGTTGATATCCATGTTTTAGGTTCTGAGAAAATGATTTTGAGAGTGCCCACTATATAGCATACAGGGAAATGACCTCCGCCCATAAAGGACATATTTTCATCTAATCACAATATTTTTTGTAATCTGGTAAAGAGTCACCAAAGGATAACCATAAAGGTCGATATCCATCTTTTAGGTTTTCGAGAAAATGATTAAGTTTAAATTATTTTACATATAGAGATATAACATGTGCCTATAAAAGACATATTTTTCATCTAATAACAATATTTATTGTAGTTTGATAAAGGATTACTTAAGTATGCCAAGAAAATATAATATATACAATAGTAAACCAAGAAAATATATTGGTTTTTACTTTTAATCAATGCACACGCAGATGATATGATAACCATGCGCGAACCAAGGAGAAAAGAGCATAATTGCCCATGAGTAGTGTAGGTATTCCGGTGGGAGTAGAGACTGGACCTGAAGGCAAAACACGTTGGGTTGGTAAACTCGTTCAGATATTTTATAAAAGGCTGTTTTAACTTGTGATAATCTTCAATGATATTCAAAGGATTGCGCACGTGCGTATTTTTGCACAAGTAAAATATCGCAGCTAAAGGTTAAGTATGCTAGTTATATATTATATTATTAATTGAATTAGATCTATTGTTTTGGGATAATTTTTTTTTTTATTTGTATGAGTTCAAAATAACAACGACATGCATATACATTTAAAGAAAATCGTGCCGAGATGGCTATATCCCCTATATTTTCCGTCCATGTTCGAAACGAAAAAACAAGGAATGGGATTTGGGGAATATGATACAAAAATACCCGTAACCGAAACAAACTATTTATATTACCCAACAACAATGTTTGAGATATAGACGAGAGGTGTAAATTGCCGGGGCATTTGAGAACATTAGTCGTCTGGTTATGGGTTAAATTTTATTTCTTATCAAGGTTAGTAGGTCAATTGGTGCGCGTTTACAAGGATTGTTCGGAAAGTTCGTAGACATCGTCTAGTACATAAAAAACAGTATATCTAGCGTTTTTAAATCGGGTTACCGATTTATATAAACCGTTTTCCAGCAATCGCACCAGTTGGACACATTACATTTTTACCTTATCCGCTGAGCAATGTGTACGAGCCAAACTATGTGTTTTCAAACACCGAAGAAACGGCCTTTTCAGTTACAATCTACAAACTTTTTTATATCTTATTTACTTTTGCGACAAATAAAGAAGAGTACAAAATTTCATGTAATTTTTGCTTTTAGTAATTACCAGTTAGTATTTTCAGTGTTTATAACATGATTTTCGGCTGAGGAAAGGAGTTGAAACGTACAATAGGTTAACTGTATAATAAATTTGTAGCAGTTATAATATTACTGCTCTGTTTTTTTATCGAACGGTCATTTACCAGTTGTAGGACTGACAACCAATCAAGTACGTTATGATTATCACGTGGTCAAAACCCACGCTTACAGATGCTAGACACTTACATTTTGCGTGTTATCCACTGAGCTATTTGTTCAAGACAAACAACGCAGAAACGGCCTTGTCAGCTACAATATACATTTTTTTATCTCTTTCACTTTTGCGACAAAAAGGAAGAGGCTTATACTTAATTTGATGTAATTTTCGTTTTTAGTACTTACCAATTAGTATTTTCAGCGTTTTTTACAAGCTTTTCGTTGAGGAAAGGAAATTGAAATTATCTTTGTGCTGTTCTAATTTGATGTTCTAAAAACTGTTTAATGTGATCAATGTCTATCCCTGCGGAGGGGATACATTGTGAATAAGGGAAAACAACTTCTTATATTTCATAAAAGAACAACAACAACAATAATTCCATACCCTCCTTCCTCTCCGTTTTCCTTCGTCTCGAGTTCTTTCTTCATTTGTCGTCTGTTGGAATCGTCTGCTTCTATAGATTACATGGTTTAATCCTAGTCTATTTTTAGCACAGATTTCTTTGCCATTGCGTTGATTTTGATCGGTTTATTAGAGTTTACGCCGTTTTCGACTGAAGTTGTCATATTCAGCGGCTGGAGCACCTAACCATAGATTCCTATTGATTCTTATACCGGCATTGTTAACTGGATAAAATCGTTCCCCATTGAGTTCTAACTTTAAGCTCTCTGCGCGAAAAAGGGCTTTTCCAGTCCACTGGACCAAAATCTAAATAATTTTGTTGAAATTACATGTGCAAATTTGCCTTCTCCACTGTTACTGTGCCTATACACTGCAGAGACATGACCGGGATTTACCATTATCTGCCTCTATATAAATGCTTCCCTCAGGCATCAAATTGATGCCGGTTCTACCCCTTGACGTCTGACCGTATAGCGCAGTTGGTAGCATGTTGAATAATCAATCTTAGTTGAACTGGGTCCGGTCCCAAGTTGAATGGAAACGTTTTGTGACATATCTCTCAAGTTGAGTGGATATAATTATGTAAACTCAAGTTGGATGAGCTGGCGATGTTCTCGAAAAGATGGAGTGTTAAGACAAAAAACTTACAAATTGGGCAAAATTTTACCAACTTTTATGGTCCAAATCTGAGCCCTTTGATTGACGAACTATTACACTATCCCAGCCTCTCAATGATGCCCGATTTACAGTGCTGACAGCACTTTGATTTTAACATTGCACGTTAATATTCAATTTTATTCAAAGAACCATTTTGCAAATTTTCAAGAAGATTCTCTAGTAAACAATGAAATTATATGGAATTTTGTAAAGGCATATTAGTTGTCGCGGAGCACAAAAGGACGTTACGCACAATCTGGCGTCGACGTAAAACTACGGCTACTTTTAGTCGAATCTATTAATGCACGAATTACAGTTATTTTCGACGTTTTGCCTCAATTTCAACCTACCCGTTGTACAATGTCATGATTGAAAAAGAGCAAGCCTTGTCCTTTTTAGAAAAAAATGTGCATTGCTTGTAACCAATGAAAAAAAAGATGAACATTAAATTTTGCCCCTTTGTTTTTCAACTTAATACATTAATCTAAGATCAAAGAAATTCAACTGAATTTAAATATGCCACCAATTAATTAATAATAAATGTTTCAAACAATGCTGGTTGGTTGCTGAGGCCAATCAAGGTCATGTGTATCCTGGATAACAGTAGTCTTGTAATGTTTGTTTTCATGAAAGCCATACCAAAAACATGCGCAAAACTCATTTATTTGTATTGTTTATAATCTAAATATATATTTTTTCTTTCAAAAAAGAAAAGGTCCAGATGTACATTTCTTCGCGTTTCTCAGATTTTTAAGAAATATGCAGATTAGACGCTGCTCAGGCCGCCGCAACGTCTTACGGCGTCATTTTCTGGTAAATTTGGCGCATGGTTTGCTATGATATTGTTCATCCATTCGAGTTTTTATGTAGCTATCATCTTGAAAATATTAAAAGATAAAACTCATAAAATAGGCACAAAAAATACATGTTAATTTTGTTATTCTCAAACGATATAACCCTTGAAAAAGTTGTTTTCAATCGTTATCGGTAAAGGTTTATAATTTCGACGTGCTCCGTGTACCGCTAGGTGGGGCTGTTAAGGCAACTGACATATACATGTCAATAAAAATGTTGAACATTTTTCTTCGGGTATGAAGTCAGTGATATTTAGGGTAGCGATTAACATAGAATTATCAATTAAAAGGAAGTAATTGATGAGAATTTCAGACTGTCTACGAACTTTCCGGACAACCCTCGTATGTTTTTATGAGATTTTGGGCTATATAGGAACATTCCATTCGTTTGTAAACTTGACCTTTCGTAACTCATGAGTACAGATTTCATTCATAAAAGGGCACATAAAATCGTAGTAGGTCATCACTTGTGGTATGACTAATCAGAAAACGGATTTTGTTTACACGCGCGTGAGGTCAACTCTTGTCATAGGGGAGTACACGGGGAAAAAGATTTTAAGGTGCATAGAGAAATAAAAGGAGAACAGTTGCTTGATCGGGGTTTTAATACAGATACATAATCTGTAGATGTTGCGCGTTTCAAATGATGGTTTACGAAACAAAAAGGTACAAAGCATTTTGTCTAATTTGTTGCGTCATAAGATCGTACAGAAAGAGAAACTAGACCTTTAAAAGAAGCTATAATTCTACGAAAAACAAGATGCGTCATTACCAAATAAGTAGATCACGTGATTGGTTTGTGCTATTGTCAATAACTGACGTTTTGGACTTGACTTATCACATGATTTCCAAATATAGTAATGCAAACATGTGATACTAGTAAATTCGTACGCAACTTTTAATAAATATCATTTAAAACATAAATAAGCGTGTTAATAATATACATGAAGTGATAGTTGTAGTGATAGTTGTGTAATTGTACAACATTATTTCTTTTTTGTGTAATTAACTATGTATATGTCAAGTAAAGATATACAAAATAGGCCGAAGTGTATTCACATCCTGTTCACGTGATATGTGTTCTCAAAAAACCCGAAATGAAATTATCTTGTGTTCATTTTGCGGTTTTGTTAAATCTAAGTTGGAATTGCTCCGCATTCCAACTTAAAAACCAGAATCATCCCGCCTAGTTTAGCCGCAAAAATGAATTCCATAGGAACAGTTATTTATGGGACGGCGCCTTTTATTTGTCGCCCTTTTCACAACTATGTCTCAAATCAAAATTTGGTTCACACTCACTTCTCCTAAACTCATTTCATCTCCACTATGAAAAATCTAGTTTAGACCAAATTATTCTAATTTTGAATAACCCTGTCTGACTCCTTAAAGTTTTCAAATTGAAAATAATAATAATAATAATTTAATTCAAGTTATTTCAAGATTTCAACATCCTGATTGGCTTAACAATTGAAAGGTTGATTTTATTCCTCAATAAAAACAAATTTTCGGTACACATCTTATATTATATTATCTTATCTTACATTCCGTGTGAAAACGGAATGATCATAAATTGATCTTTAGATTTTTTGCTCAATGATACTGAATTATAATACATGGAGGTAGTATTTGATGATTTCATGGAAGTATGAAACTAAAAACCAAATCAAATCACGCATGATTTAACTTCGCGTACTTGGGTTTTAGTTTCATATATCCACGATATCAACAACTATCTTTTCATATCATAACTTAATTTGAAAATATTTTTATTTCATTTCTTTTATCAATTCTTGTATACGGTATATATCTGTTTTTTGAACCATGCAAAATCCTGTAAATATGTGATAGATATTTAATGAAGTATTTAAAGTTTGAATTAAAACATGTATGTTATTCCCGATTTTTATATATGTTTTCTATATTTTGGCTATTTCCATTAAGAAAATACTTATTTATTACATTGAAGAGAAAGAAATAAGACTAATGGAAAAATAATTCTTACTGTTATCTTAAATTTCAAGACAAAATGAGAATTGGTTAAAGTAAGGTTTTTAGACGAAATTAGAATTAAACTTTACTACATAATGCGTGTAGGCGAAATGATAGCTATATATTATTCGTTATCATCATAGTTACCTTTAACAAATGGTTTTTTCTAGTCATGTCCATCAAGATTCCGTCATTCTGATTGACTGAAAAATCTTTTAAATGAAAAGGTAAGTATGAAGCTATTTTGTAAGCTTACAAGAAAAGTAGATCCACGAGGAATATGTTCAATTATTGACAAATCTTTGCATTTTTGCTTTATCTTATTAAATATTAAGATATAAAAATATTTTGTTGGTATCATGGAGGTATGAAAATGAAAAATCTAAGCACACCCATTTTTCAGCCGACTGCTTACACACACAAAAGTAAAATTACATTGTCACAAAAGAATTGTTATCAAATGAAAGTGTGTAGGCCTATATGATGTATTTTTGTACGTAAAACTATCTAAAGCCTGCTAACGTTTGACAGTTTCGATCCTTGTTTTCTGCTTGATTTTGGTTACAAATCATTAATGCATAACTCTTTGAACCGGTTTGATTGAAACTTGTTATTGCTTTTTTTGCGTGAAAATAATAATTTACCAACGTTTTTTATCATGCTTAAAAGGAGAGACATTTCCTGTGTTTCCCTGTTATGGCCAGTGGCGAATCTAAAATGTTCTTACACAAGTAATTGCCAGAAGTGAGTCCTCGAATTGGCACCACAGCCCCCGAAAAAAAAAAACCCGCGAGCAATTACCTCAATCTCAAAATTGCTTCCTGCGGGCATTTATGTTATATAACGAAGATCAAATAAGGGCACGGCGGCTTTGAAATGCGTAAAGTGTTATCAACACACTTCGCGACTTTTTATCTACCCGGTCATGTCACGTGATTAACATGTTGCTTAATGTCTGCGAAAATACACAAGTTTAGTGCCTATTGTGTGATGGAAATTTTACCGTGATTAGGAGCAAATAGACAGCTGTATTCTGGTAAGAATAAAGGTTCCACATAAAACCGTTTGCTTTTAGAAAAATAACATTACTGATAACAATAATACTAATCTTTGCACATTCAAATAAAATTATGATTATTTACGATTGATTGCTGGAAAAAATAGGCTCTTGGGGATCATTGATAAAATAATGGGGGAAATCCGAAATTTGAGATAAAGTTCAAGCGAATAAATAATCAATTAAATTCAATTTATTTAGTGCAACTGTTTCTAGATCAAAAAGCAAAATTTTCGGACATCTAATCCCGGTTTAAACTATTGAATAAATTATCGTCGTCGGTAAACAAAAAACTTAGTAAACCCAACTTATTCAATTGAAAATTTAATTAAGGGGTGAAGAGGGTATTTTTATTCCACATCTGGTATTTAGTTTCATACCTCACCGAAATAGAAACAACCTCACTTAATATTTTAACATTTCATACCATGAAGCAAAAATGCAAGGATTTTTTTGCACAATTGGGACAGATTTCCAAAGGGTCTGCATTGTGTAAAAACTTACAAAGAAGTCCTTTTATTGTCGAATATTGGTTTTGAATGGCATCACCGTGCCAGAAAGAGTTGTAAAATATTGCAGCTACGGGAATATGAAACTGATATTTCTACCAATCAAAATGTTGGACACAACTTGATTCAAATGATTAGTTTTTTTGAATACAAAGTTGACGTAGATATTTTGATTGATTTCAAATTTTCAATTACCATGTAAAGTAATGAACTTTCTAGAGAGATAATTCTAATGTCTAGATTTTTTCCCTCAAAAGCACGTAACCTAACGCAACTCTCATTGCATGTGAAGTAAATATAGTTATTTTGATTAATTATGAATTATAACTAACCGTGTAAAGTTACACACATTTCTTAATGGGAAAATACGTTGCCTTACATTCAGTGACAAGTTCGTAACTTTACGCACTTGTCACTGAATGTAAGGCAACGTAGCTTTTTTATTATTATTATTATTATTAATTTCAAATGTTCCATAACTGCGTAAATTTACACACTTTTTAGAGAGAAAATTTAGACTCACTGTTGTTTTTTTCTTCTTCGTTATTTATTTTTTTACGCCAATGTCACTGGATGTTAAGTCAACATAGTTATTTTGATTAATTCAAAATGTTCCTTAACCGCGCAAAGTTTTTCAGGGGATGGGGTGGGGGTGGGGACTCTGACTGTATTTTTTTTTTTGTTTTTCTCTTTAAAGCTCGTAATTTTAAGCAACAACGTAATTTTGATTTATTTCAAGTATTCTATAACTGCCTAAAGTCACTCACTATTTACAGGTAGAAAGTTAAAACTGTCTTGATTTTCTCTCTCCAAAGTGTGTAACTTTACACACTTTTCACTGGATGTAGAGTCAACACAGTCTTGTGGCTAATTTCAAATATTCAATAACCACTAAGATTACACAGTTTGAAGACAGAACAGTCTGCCCAGATTTTTTTCTCTTCAGAAGTTGTTACTTAACTTTTTTTTTTTCAATGAATGTGATCAGATGTCAACATTCCGTAGTATAAAGGTCAGCCTCAAGATTTCCCCAATCCGCGTTAAGTTACACCCTAGGCAGAAAACTCAGACAGTCTAAATTAATTTTCTCCAAAGTATGTAATTTTACGCACTTAACAGTGGATATAAAGTAAAATTATTTTGATTTGTTTCAAATTGTTCATAATGCGTTACGCTCTTTAAAGAAATAAGTTTCATGATCTTATTGACTCTAAATTATTAGCAACCGTGTAAAGTTACACACATTTTTGGATAGAGAAATCAAACTGTCTAGATTTTTATTTCTACCCAAAGTTCGTAACTTTACGCACTTGTCACTGAATGTAATTGAAATGTTCCATAACCGCTCCATAACCGCGTAAATTTACGAACTTTTAAGAGAGAAAATTTCAGACTTACTAGTTTATCTTCGTCTAAAGTTCGTAAATGTTACGCCTTTTTCAGTGAATGTAAAATAAACATATTTTTCGTATTTATTTTGAATGTTCAATAACTGTCAAAAGTTTACATGTTTTTAAGGGCAGAAATTTCGAACTATCTAGATTTTTTCTCTCCAAAGTGCGTAACTTTACGCAGTTGTCATCACTGAATGTAAAGGCAACATAGTTATTTTGATTTATTCCAAATTGTCCATAACCGCGTAAATTTACACACTTTTTTAGAGGGGGAAAATTTAGTGTCCAGTATTTCTCCATCATTTTATTAAAGCTGACGTAGAAATTTAGATTGTTTTCAAAATTTCAATTACTGTGTAAAGTTACACACTTACAAGAAAGGGAATATTCAATCTGTCTTGATTTAATTGTTCATAACTGCGTAAAGTTACGCACTTTACGAAAAATGTATGTTATTTGAAATGAATTTCATTTTATTCTATCTTCATAAAGTAAGACACTATAGAGAAGCTGATTTCTTGAAATTTTAATACACCTCCTTCATAAGGACGTAACTTTACGCGATGTTAATAAAAAAGAAGAGAGGTTTTCTTTATCATTTTTCAGAAACTGCGTGAAGTTACGTACTTTGTATAGGGAATTAGTTTTTCTTGAAAGTATGTAACTTTACACAGTAATTAGAGCTGTCTAGATTTTTTTCTATCCAAAGTTCGTAACTTGATCGCATTGGGCACACTTTCAAAAAGAACTGATTTCCTATCCAAAGTACGAAACTACACGCAGTTTCTGAAAAATGACAAAGAAAACCTCTCTTCTTTTTTATTAACATCGCGTAAAGTTACGTGCTTTTGAAGGAGGTGTATAACAATTTCAAGAAAGCAGCTTCTCTATAGTGTGTTACTTTATGATGATAGAAAAAAATGAAATTCATTTCAAATAACATACATTTTTCGTAAAGTGCGTAACTTTACGCAGTAATGAACAATTTGGAATTAAATCAAGGCAGCTTGAATATTCCCTTTCGTGTAAGTGTGTAACTTTACACAGTAATTGAAATTTTGAAAACAATCAAAACATCTAGGTCAGCTTTAATAAAATGATGGAGAAAATCTGGACACTGAATTCCCCCCCCCTTCTAAAAAAGTGTGTAAATTTACGCGGTTGTGTAAAATTTGGAATAAATTAAAATAACTATGTTGCCTTTACATTCAGTGATGACAACTGCGTAAAGTTACGCACTTTGGAGAGAGAAAATCTAGACAGTTTGGATTTTCTGTTCTTAAAAGTATGTAAACTTTATGAACTTTAGATGAAGATAAACAAGTGAGTCTAATTTTTTTTCTTTCAAAAGTGTGTAAACTTACGCGGTTATGGAACATTTGAATTGTATTCAGTGAAAAGTGCGAGAAGCTATGAACTTTGGATTGAATAAAATCTAGACAGCTGAATTTTTTCGTAACTTGATCGCATTGTGCTATTTACAAGTAGCGTGCACTTTTAAGATTTGCACACACGTATTTTTCTAGTTCGAACAAAGTTCGTAAAGTTACACACTTAAGAGCAAAAATGAAACACTTAAGAGCTCAAATGAATTATATTTGATCTTCTAGTTTTCGAAATGAAATTTGATAGGAGATTGTTTTCTGGTAACTGCGTAAAGTTACACAGTTTGGACAAAAATCTTGAAAATGTATTGGAGATGATTTTTTTTATTTTATACCCATTAGTAAAGTGTGTAAATTTACATGCTTGTTTTGGGAAATAAAAACTAAAATCTAAAGAAAAGCAAATTTTGTGCATTCGAATTTTGCTAAATTTTGCCATCATTTTTCCACAAAAGTGATTGAAAAAAAACGGATTATTCGTAAGAAATCCTTTTCTATCATAAAACCAGTTATTCCTAATCGGTCAATCAGCGCTTCATTTATGAATTCCAAATACTTGCTCGAAAAAAGGTATAAATAAATTATATATATATATATAAGAATGTAAATTAAACATCAAGCCTTATATGAATTATATTCATCAAAATTTAATAATCCTCAACCGGTTTCACAATGCTCTTCAGGTCTTCCTCCTGAAGAGCATTGTGAAACCGGTTGAGGATTATTAAATTTTGATGAATATAATTCATATAAGGCTTGTTGTTTAATTTACATTCTTATAAACTTTCTCCGTACCGTTGAATTTCTTCCACTTTATATATATATATATATATATATATATATATATATATAAACGCTTCGAAATCGTTCAAAACCGTTTCGAAATCTTTGTAAATGATAAATATTTCAATCAAATCGTTCAGATCATTGCATAATTGTATTGGCTTGTGTTGATTTTTAGCGTACATTTACATTTTTTACGTGCATGTATATTATATCATTCATGAAAAATGGGCATAATTGATCTTAAACCTTTTTTTATGGCGAGTTTAATCGCGGACATACTGAAATGTATATAAATTTATATAAAGCAAAGCAAACTTCAATGATTTGGTTTGAACTGGTGTTCAACGCAGCTTTTAATAACCGAAACTGGGTCTCTAAAGTACCTTGTTGATGGGTAAATTCACCTGACTAGTTGCGCGGTGGAATTCGACTTCCCTCAGAAAACAAGTCCTTCATCTAGACTACTGAGCAACGCAGGCCCCCGAGATCACTATAAAAATTTGTATAAAAACGACGATGGTCAATGTGACAATAAGATAACATTTTTTCAAGGGCGACAAACCATGTTAAACATGCATCAAATGTTGATACATTGAATGTCAATTAGTCTCACATGTCAACTGGCTAATTAGATAGTCATTGATAAGCTAACTCCGATGCAATGATCCAATGATAGAGAATAACATCCGGAAAATGTTGATTTGTTCACGATTCTACAATACTGGTTGATGCATTTTTTACAGAAACTATTCCTTAATTTACGATTACCAGTTCACTCAGATTCTATTTTTTAGAATTTAATTGTGATTGCACTCATAGAAAACTGATCAGTAATGAATAATTTTGTGATGATAGACGAAACAGAGAAAAGAAAGTAAAGAAAGAAATTTCGATCGTTATCTTTGCGAAACTAGTAATATGACACAATCTTTTAAACACGCATTAGATACGATTCACTAAGAAATGAAAGGGTGCCATTTATTTATTTTACGGCGCACATTAGCGTTTTCCTGAAGTTTAGTATTTCATCATGGCAAATTTGATATACAATGATACATGTTCAATGAAAGTAATACACTCAGATACCTTAACTTTCGGATAATATATAGTTGCCAGAATTATATGAGTAAAACCTGCAATATGATAGTCATGTATTACCGTACAATAAAATTCTTGTTTTAGAGATAGAAAGCAAATCAATCATTTTCGATATACAAGTAAATACGCAGGTTGACAAGTACAAAAACCCAAATAAGGCTGTTGGTTAAAACAAAGAGCACCACTTCGCTTTGATTGCAATTTGTTTTTTGGTTGTACCATAACTTGACTGGACTATCACACAAACCTCAAGTATTCCGAATAGTATCAAACTGAAAGAAAACTTGTTGAATCATATTGCAGAATCATTATATCAACGATTTATTCACAAACCAAAAGAAACTAAAATCAGAGTCTGAGCTTAGTGTCCGTCTTAGTATTTCATATGAATCTTAAATACATAGAGGATATTGAATGAGTGGTCATGCAATACCGAGTTAAAACGAGTCATCTCTAAACAGATAAAAACGAGGCTGAGCCTTTCTTTAAAAGATTTTTTTACGAAAATGTGTCAGATTTATTGAAATGCAACATTTCAATTTTTCGCGGAACTTGTAACGCCGCTTAAAACTGACGTTACAATATATACTTTTAGACATCTTTTTCGCGGTTACAAAAAAAAAAGCGTTGCTATTCGCTCTGAGATCATTTGCATAGTTAATCAACTAGTGTAATAAAACCCGTATCAAAAATATTCAATGGGGTTATTTCAATCCCGCGACGTCGGTCATATTATAAGTGAAGATAAATTCTATAAGCTCTATAGGATAACCGCATCAAACTCAAACAAAAACAGGAAACATTTTTTAATAAACATGATTTTTTTATTAACTTTAGAAAGCAATCAAAATAAATGTATGTGGTGTGCGAAGGGGATGAAGGATTTTCTACGTAATGAAACGTAATGCAAGAATTTTGACAGAGAAAAAATCACAGCGCAATGACAAGGACATTATAAAGAAACAAACAAGGAAAGCGATTAAGTTTACAACATTCTGTCATATTCTGTTTCCTAGTAGCACATTTAATTATCTTCTTTTTCAGTTTGCTAAACCACAACAAACGCTGTAGAAACTATTCTTTCTTAGCATTCTTACTCAAAACAGAAAGAAAAAGGTGGGAAAAGGATCCTTACGATCTATTACCTATATCGTGGATTATTCAATTTCTCTGGTAATTATCTAGTAAATCCCTACTGTAATGCTAGACGTAGCCAATAATCTATTCACCCTGAAAACCGAAAATACCAGTATCCTTCATGTAACAGATAGTTAGGTGTTAAGATTAACTTCGAAATTACCATTTGAGTGTTTGAAATGGGTATAACGCAACTTTTAAGTGTTTCAGACTTCACGCGGCAAATGATGTACCTGACCTGCAATTACTCTCACCGTTTCTACCACGTCTCCATTCTCGACTTTCCAACAACTCAGCCACTTTTAGAGCACAATTATTCGTCGATTGGGGGTACATGAAGACGAATATCGGGAATAATAACCCAATCACAGAAAGAGGCCTTGGGAAAAACAGTATTCATAGTGACATATCAAGAATAGAAATAATAAGCCATCTATTAAAGTATTTTATTTCTGTCCTTTACGTGAAAATTAAAGTGACGTTCGATGTCACAAACGTATAAAATATTTATCTGACAAGTCAAGCAATTAGAATACATGTAGATTACATCTAAACACCAAGGGGTGCTTAGAACCAAGGCGACATTTCTGAACTATTTCGATGTTAGAATAAGACTATTTTAAATATCTTTACGTTACACAGACTATACTTCCGTCTTGTGTTTATATTTCAATCAGTAAATACGCACGAGGCAAGATATAATAAATACTTTTTTACTACTTTAATATTTTCTTTTTTTAAGCCATTAATATTAATATGTATATAGGTTATGATATGTAAACAAATGAAACAATAGATAAATAATTTACCATGCGATACGATACAATCTGGTAGCTTCCGACACCAAGTTGTTGTTGGTGTTGATGTATGCGTTGGTGACAAAAGAATTAAATCTGGCATGTACATCTTTGAAATTCATAAACAGACCACATATTACTTTTTTTTTTCAGCCAGTGTCGTAGACTTCATTTGTCAAAAACTTATTATATGAACATGTCATATTTGAATTTGGCTTTCATTTCGGTAACGTATGATTCAATTTGATGAATATCTACTTTTGGCGCGGATCAAGTTCAAAAGAAGCTAACACAAAAGCCAATATAACGATCTTACTGTCGGTACCAATGAACATTTAAGGTATCATTAAACATCTGTCAAAACGACTTCTAAGTATGTCGTTTAAATGGTCAATATTGCATTTGTTTTATCTAAGAATTGTTACAGTTAACAACATCGTGAAATTGACAAGATGAATGATTTGGGAATGATTTGTGAATGAAATTGAATGAGTGTGTGGAGCGAGTTTTGAGTGAATTTAAAGGGAGGTAATCCTATATGGCAAATTTTGTTCAGGATGAACAAAATTTCCGATATTGATTACCTCCCTTTAATAAAAAATGCAATAAAAGTTTTATACATAGCTTCCTATTTCTTCAAGAACTAATGAGAGGTTAGAATTTTGAATTATGTCAGTGAAATCGCGATTTTTCTCTATCAAAATGCATTTTGAATGACGTTGATAATTCTATATTTTTCAAAGGGTTTGATCGTTTTTGAATGGTTTGAGTGAGTGATTGGAATGAATGAATGGAGCGCTGAGTGAGCGATTTAGAATGGTTTTGATTGAGGTGAATGTCAATTTCACGATATAATTAACTGTAAAAGCATAAATATGGGTTGAGATGGGACAAGATGTTAACTCTCTTTGAAACAACAAGTTATTAGGCGTTTTTGATCAGGATTGTTATTTGGAACCCGTAAGGAGTAAATTGACCATTTATGAGAAATGCGACGACCTTGGTCATTCGGAACATCCGTCGGTCATGTCCGTATACTGAAGCAGACCTCGGGTGTATTTAAGGCTATGTAACAAAAAGGTGCCGAAAATACTGTAAGTCTTAATAATGCACTTCCGATAGAAGCATTTGTTCTCTTGCACTGTCTCCGGAGTGCGATGAGTGAGTTTTGAATTAATTGAAGGGAGTTAACCAATATTGCAAATTGTGTTCGGGATGAACAAAATTAGCTATATTTATTACCACCCTTTAATAAAATGTGCTTACAGGCTCTATGAAAAGCTTTGCTTTTCTTCAAGAACCTTTTAGGCCCTTATAATTTTAATTTTGTCAATGGAATCGTAGACTTTTTTAGCTATTCTTATTTTGAATGTAGTTGTTGATTTAATCTTTTAAAGCGATTTTGGAGCGATTTTGAATTGTTTTAGTGAATGGTTGAAATAAATGAATGGAGCGCTAAGTGAGCGAATTAGCATGGTTTTTGATCGAGATGGATGTCAATTTCACGATGTAACTATTTGTACATATAAAACATGTACATTGTATTTTCCCAAGTGATCGTTTTTCGAATGACTTGTCATACTAAAATCTGCCCTGTGTTCAGGATGTTAAAACGTTTCGCGAGCGCTTTGAGATGATACCCCGCTTTGCTAACGTTTTCATCCTGTACGCGGGGCTAATCTGCGTTAAGGTTGTCAAAATAGTGAAACTGTTTGAAAATTGTACCCCGCTTTGCTCGCAACTACACGTGCAAAACGGGGCACAATTTGCGCAATTTTTCATCCCGTCCAAAGGGCTGTATACGGAAGCAATTTACATGGATATATGAACAAGACAAATGCAGATAAAACTATTCGGGCCCGAATGATTACCTTTTTCTGCCAATATTAGATCATTTTAGATATCATTTATTGGCGATCAAAAGTGTGAAATTGTGACATCTAATTGTAAATACCAACTTTATATTTTTCGTTGCGATTATGACATCATAATATATTCGCTGACGTCATTTTAAAAACGTTTTTCGCCAAAAAAACTTGAGCCGATCAATTTCTGAAATTTCCTCGATTTAATGACAACATACAGGTCATATTAATAAATAGAATATCAAATTTGTCTTCATTGAATACCGAATTTATTCAACTCGTCATCTAAATCAGATAAAAACTCTGCGAGACTTCGTTTTCACCTATTTATAGATGACTGGTTCGTAGAGAATATGTGGTTGGTGACTTGAGATGGAAAAAATTACCGGGCAAGGCGTAGAAATTTATCTGGCGAGCCGGAGGCGAACCGGATTAATTCCGCAGCCGAGCCTAATAAACGTTTCTATCTCAAGTCACCTATCATCTATTCTATTTATCCTGTTACGATCTTTTTCATACTAACGAAAAATATTACGTGATATAGAGCTGTACCTTGTTGTAAAGTCTAAAATATCGTGAAATTCAGCTTGATCAAAATCATCCTTAATCTATAGATAGGCGCTCCATTCAATACATTCAAACCGTTCAGTCCAAGCACCCTAAAACGCTCCAAAATTGCTGATCAAAAAACGCTTCGATGTGGTTTGAAACGAGCAGCGTTTCATTCCAATAGATTTAATTATTGTGCTATTTTATTGTTTGGTGTGTACTTTAATTATCTGATTGGTCCGCGAGGACTCTCAAACAGAAAAGTACGCACATGTATATTTTATTAAAGGGAAGTAAAACATATGGCCATTTCGTCCAATCTTGACGGAATTAGCAATATTGTATTAATACATTTCACCAAAACCTCACTCATCAAGCTCATTCAAGAATCTTTAACCTTGGCAATCTCATGATCTATTTCCTATACGCGACTGACAAATGACAAATGAATTGTTAAAAGTATCGAACCTAGAGTAAATCGAAGTACATCCAGATAGACAGATACAGTTAATAACATCGTGAAATTGACATTCATCTCAACCAAAACCATTCTAAGTCGCTCCCTCAGCGCTCCATCCATTCATTCAAAACACTCCCTCAAACCATTCAAAAACACCCAAAATGACTAAAAAATATAAGATCAACAAGTACATTCAAAATTAATAAAGAAAGAGGCAAATCGCGATTTCACTGACATAATTGAAATTTAAAGCGTCTGATTGGATCTTGATGAAATAGGAAGCTATTTGTAGAACTTTCTTGCATATTTTATTAAAGGGAGGTAATTAATATCGCAAATTTTGTTCAACTTGAACAAAATTTTCGATATAAGATTACCTCCCTTTAATTACACACAAAACTCGCTAAACGCACTTATTTAATTTCATTCCAAAATCATTCAACTTGTCCATTTCACGATGTTGTTAACTGTAACAAATTGATTGTAAGGGATTCTCACTGTTTTTAGGTAAAAATTCAATGTAAAATGGGCATACCTGATTTTTATACACTTTTTCTATTCATGAAAAGTTAAATCACGAACATCCTGAAACTTATATATATAGAGCAAATCAGACTTGCATACTTTTAGTCCAGTCAATCTAGACTTATACCTCAAAAAATTGCAACAGAAACTATTTTTGCGTTATGATGTTATCCTGAACTTACTTTTCAACATATCAAAAGTCTAGAAATATCTAGATTGGGGAAATGTGATTTTTGGCCACTCATAATTTTGTATTTCGCAATACAATTTCATGGTAATGTTAAGTCACCATACTTTATGACAAATATAATGGTAATGTTAAAATAACATTTAAAATAAGATGAAAAGTATTACTGTGATTAGTTTGTCTAATTTTATTGAAAATTAATGAAAAAAATGAAATTTTATGACAATTTGTCTTTGGTTTTCGTGGATCATTCTTTAGGAATAGCTGTATATTGAACCAAAACATGAAGTATCATGCTTGAAGACGCACTGGTGTTATACATATGGTATTTTATGTTTGAAATAGATCAGAGATTAGTTAACTTAATTAAGCTAGATCTTTTTTCTCTGTTTTTGGTGATAAAAATGGGTAAATCAACAGAAGAGAAAATGAATGTATGGTGGTCAAATAGGACCAAAAAAAACTGCTTTTATTTCAAAATTAGGAAATCGCATTTAAATTCTAATTTCATGAAACATATTATGAGAATGATTACATTAACAGAAAACATTGAGCAGATATATATGAATTTGTCCTTTTGAATTAAAAGTCTATATTTCTACCGTGAAATTAGAAATTATGCCACTATTTGAATTACATAATGGTACTGTGAATTCGTCTAAAACCTTTTATAATTCATTCAAACAATGGATTACTCAAAGATCAAGATCTTAGCCTTAGTATTTCATTATCAATTGAGAGGGGGCGGGGTAATTGACCCATGGTCATAACCAAAGTACGACATTGTCAACCAAAATCACAAGTCACGTGTCATTTAAATGGGACTAATTTTTGCTACTCTATGGTCTAAAGTTATACAATGAATCAAATTTCTTCAATGATCCAGGTCTTTGATAAAGTTAAAGCACAAAGTGATACAAATAATTCTAGATTTTTTTTTTTAGTTTTTAGCTATTTTTTATCTGCGTTTTTCGTCCGAGTTTTCCTGACTCGAGTTTTATAATTAAGCCCCGATATATCAAAAACATTTTTCTGTAACTACATATTTGAAGTACTTGAACAGTTTTAACTTACACTCACAGTTCTTTGTGTTTCTTATTGGAATACACAGTGCTCTAGTTCAATGAAAGATAGATAGCATATATATGATTAAAGGTTCTTACGCTAAGCCTTATCCGTGCATCCAGCCAAAACGGAATAGCCTGCTAGAGTAAAAAGTAAACGTGTTGGATAAAAAAATTAGAATGAGAATTTTATTAGAGTAAATGGGGTCAATGACCAAACTTAAGGTGTAGATTTAAAATGCTTCATTTAGGGTACTTTTGGAAATATAAAGTGAAACAAAAAGACAAGATTTGACAAATTAAGATATAGAAATATGCAGTAAAAATTATTAAATTAGACTATTTTTATGATTCATTCCTTATGCAAGCTTAGATATTTTACCAAATATTTATTGAACATGGCCTCATTGTAATAATTTTTGCTGTATTTTCGTATAAAAAAAAATCTGCTAGGGCAGAAATCAAGCTGTATTGAAAAACTAACCAGTTTTCAGCAAGAATATCTTGTTAGCACTATTCGGGCCACATCTTTGGCCCAATTTTTATCAAACTTAGTTGGAACACTCGTCCGGGTTAAAAGGGTGACCCCTATTGAAGATTTTAAGAGAATGTTGCATAAGAAAATAAGAGAAGAGGGATCCTAATGACAACTCATGTCCAATCTTCATGGACTTTGTTTGTTTCAATGAGGTTTAACCCTACTTTTGATACTTTTTCAGCCTTATTTTTACGGGTAGAGCAGCCTAACAAAGGAGTCTTAGTATTTCTAGCACCAGTACTATCATTACACCTTTTCCAAGCCTCAATGCTGCTATCCTACTAAGGTTTGCGATAATCAACCGGTAGGCTGGAGACAAATTATAGAAAGGATATGTGCCGCAACTGGGGATAGATCCCCTGACACCCTATGTTTGAAGATTGGTAAAATGATGCACTATCGACTGTACTATGACCATCTCCATGGAACTTGGTCAGAAACTCTTCAGGTCTAAAGGATTTTTTTGTTGAACCTATTTCAGTTTTGAGGGTTCCATTGAAAGTCACGCAAACAGCACCCGAATTTCCCTGTGATTCTTCTGTGGCCACAATTTTGGTCCAGTCTTCATAAAAGTTGGTCAGAATGTTTGTCTCGCTATAGTTATGAACCTTATTGAAATGGTAACCTTCCATTTGAAAGAGATCCTCAATTACACTTTCTTTGTTATTGTCCAGGGTTTCTATTTTGGTCCAACCTTCATAAAAGTTGATCAGAATGATTGTCTCGTAAGAAGGATTACTTCTTAAAATTTGAAATATTCATTTGGAAAACTGTCCGTTATGACATTTCCTTCGCCAACTCTTTTGATGCCATCTTTGTCAATCAAGAAAATAGCTTTATACACTTTTTCATAGAAAGTCTGACTTTAAGTCTTGGAGCAATATTAACAGTTTACATTAGTCTTTCATACTACTTAAAACAGATTGAAGCTTGATTTCACACCTCTATTTAAAACGAACAAAAACATCCTTGCTCTCTTTTTTTTTATTTGCATCATTTTTGTATAAATGGCAAATCAATAACCCTAAAATAAGCTCATAACCCTTTTTGATTGTCATTCTGAGGCCTCGGACTCCATATCAAGAAATCTTAGATTAAAGCTTCAAATGAATTATAACGAACTCTGCTAAAAAAATTCGTTCATTCTGAAAATGCGATTTTAATGGATGTCAGTTTATCAAAATTATAACCATGAGTGTTGTAGCATAGATACATACAATGGTAGCGATAGCATATTCTGCATATGAATCCAAATAACTATTGTTTGTATAATAATTAAAAGATATTATCATTAGCCATTAATCAAGACTATTCTTTTATAAATGCCATAGTTATGAAACAAGCTCATTTATATTTCTTTCTTAAAGTTTCATTCTTGGCATCTTAAAGTTTGACATTCATCTAACGGCATATTATTTATTATCTCAAGATGGTGTGAAATTGCGGAAATCCATGTAAATGAACATCATAAGTTATGGAGCATACACACATATCTTATTCCTTATTTAACCTTTGACCTCTTATTATGACCTTTAACTTGAGCTGACACTAGGTTTACCTTTAATGGCATACAGGGAAGAACATTTCTGCCAAGTCATCTTGGATTCCATAGCATTAAAAAAAATCGCGAAGCTGGCATATGTACACACAAAGCTCTGACCCTTGACCTCTTTCAGGTCATGTGACCTTGAAATCTAAACATCAGACTTTAAAATTGTACATTTGACATTGTCTTAAGCTAAAGAGCAGTTTTGCCAAGTTTTGAGGTTTTTTGTTTTGATATCCAAAGAAAAATACTTTTAATTGGCAACGAAATGACCATGAGTATTAAGCTTAGACTGTGTTTGACCCTATGACCTTCTATTATCTATGACCTTGTAGCCACATATCTAAGATAATTTACCAAATCCTAAAACCATATTACATAAGATAGTGAAGAAGAAGTATACAAAGTTATTTAAAAAAAAATTGTGTCTACATATACGAGTAATGAGTCCCAAAAGTAACTTTACACAGACGGATAAATGCATATGACAGAAGTCAGATTCTGATATATTTATCTACCTTGTGTGTCATATTTGTCAAAAACATGACTCACCAATAAAAAACAGTAGTGTAAGTAAAAATAACATAACTCAAACATATTATTCAATTTTATATGAAAAAAAAATCTTGATAAAGATTGAAATGGTGTAATCATTAACCTATATCCACTTGACAGCTTTTGACCAAAGTATCTTACCCCATCCACTTTTGTTTGCAAATTTTCAGAATACAAATAGCTTTTACTATGTTATTTTTTCAATTAATTTTGGAAGAAATATAACAGTGTCGTTAATATAAAGAAAAGTGTATATATCATTTATCGAAACTGTTTTGATGCAGAAAATTTAGTTTTGTGTGGCCTTAGAAGCCTTGCACCACCTTTAAACCAATGGTTTAGGGTGCCTCATTTTGACTGCAATTTTTAAGAATTTCCCCCACTTGGATTCTTCTAGACTTTTGATATGTTATAACACACATGTTGTAGATAACAAATCACTTGAAAACATTTCTGTTGCAATTTTTTTGAGGTTTGGCCTATTTTTGGGCTAAATTGGCTGGACTATTTGGTTTGAATTGGTGTTCAATGCAGCTTTTAATAATCGAAAACGGGCCTTTTAAGAGCCTTGTCCAAGGACAAATCCACAAAAGTCAGTTGCATGGTCGACTTTCCTCAATACACAAGTCCGTCACCTTAATCACTGAGCAACGCAAGACCCCCCGACGTCACTCACATTCCGCGTAAAAACCACGACGGTCAATGTGACAATGAGATAACATTTTTTCGAGGACGGCAAACAATGTTAAACATGCATCAAATGTTGATACATTGAATGTCAATTAGTCTCACATGTCAACTGGCTAATTAGATAGGCTTTGATAAGGTGACTCCGATGCAATGATCCAATGAAAGAGAATAACATCCGGAAAATGTTTATTTGTTCACAATTCAACGTACTGGTTGATGCATTTTTAACACAAATGACGCCTAAATTGACGTTTACCAGTTTAAGGAGTTACTATTTTGTAGATTTCATTTGTGATTACTTTCTTAGAGTAATCGATCAGTAATGAATGATTTTTGGATGAAACAAGAACCTAGAATAAAAAGAAATTCTATGTGTTATTTGATTGAAACTGGTCTTATTGAATTTTCTTTAATATTCATTAGATGAGTTTCACTGAAAAATTCAAGCTGCCATTTCTATTTTACGGGCATGTTGATGTTGGGTTATCCCTAAAGATAGTTATCATATCATGGCAAATGATGTACAAGAATACATGTTCAACAACAATAAACTATTCAGAAACCTTAACTGTCGAAAATTATAGAATTATATATCTTAATGCCTACAATTGATGTTGAACATGTATAACCTTATATTAAAACTGTTGTATGAGGAGCAGACAACATTATAAATGTAGAAAAAATATTCTATATATATTTACTAGTACTTGCTTAATAAAGGGAAAAATCGGCAACTGAACAAATCCTCACACCAGGTATCCATCACGAACAACAACAAAACTCTGGAAAACTAATTAATAGGTTCCTATTCTACCAAGGTATTGGTAATTAAGTATGTATTCTTTTGTACTATAACCTTTCTAATTGGCATAAAATAACAATTTTCACTCCGAGGATATTTAAAACCGGTCTTTCTACAACTTTCTCAATGACAATACTTCAATAATTAATGAGTATGACTTAGATTATGATTCGTTTATAACAAATCTTAATTGGTATAAATTGTGACTATTTCCTTTTTTTCTTGCTAGGCATTATTTCGATTTGGTGAATCGGACTCAGCAATTGAACTGAAAAGCGTGACAAGACTCTCACGTGAAAACTCGGAATTACAGACTGAATTTCAACATTGAAAAAAGACAGTTCAATTCTGTGCTAACAAGACACACTCATTGTAATACAACATGCTAACGAGTCATTTCCCGTTGTAACGAATCTGAAATTAGAAGGTCTTGACGCAGGGGTACCTAACGATACTGTGATTGTGAAACCTTAATGTTTAAATTGCATTACATTACGTAAAATTCTTGAGATATCCTTTTCCTTTCTAGTTTCACTAAAAGCATTTCAATTTGTCACGTTTAAGTGACGGAGTAAAAAAAAAGTGAGGTATTTTTAAACACTTTTCAAATTCTCATATGGATATAAGGCATCTGATTTGTTCTTGAAAACGCGCAAATACATGTAGGTACGCACTTATATGAGGGCTGATCCAAAAGTTCGTAAAATGAGGTTATGAATCTACAGAAAATGTAACTATCAAAATAAAAATTATAGTCTTTTAATTCATCATCTGTGTAATTAACATGGAAATTTTTAAATTTTTACGTTCAATAGCGGCCATTAAGTGCATAAACCAAGAGAGAGACCCCCGGGAAGGCGGAGGGAGCAAGAACGTCAAATGCGACGTCATTATTAACTCTCCTCTACATAGTCTCTGCTCATGCCTTTCTGTGCCTGATACATCAACTTGCAGAATCTATCTACAAACCATTTGGAATCAAAACTCTGTACAATTTCTATATGCATGGTATTTCTAGTGAAGTGGACACCAAGATGCAACACCTTTAATTTGGGAAAATAATGAGAATCAATTGGGACAGGTTCGTTCGTTGAATTTCTAATTTCTCCTATGAAGCCTGACCCTCTTTAAATATTCCGGGTAGCTTAAGGAAAAGTTTTCTTCTGCACATTTTATCATTTTTATAAATTATTATAAATGTTTGGTTTGGTGAAGAGCATAGATCATGACAAAATTCGAAAAATAAACGGTATTTATATTTTGGTGTTGTCGTCTTCTCATTTTCCCCGAATATGCTGTATTATTAAAACTTGTCTGTGTCCGTAAAAGGTCTCTCAGCAAGCTGTAAAATATTACAAATATTTTTTTTTTACATTCGTCTAGCTTATTTTAGCCAAAGAATTTCAACTAAACTTTTAGAAAACTTTCAGAAAATTCGATTTATTTAACGAAATTCAAATAATTTTTCACGATCTCCCACCTATGCATACAAATGTTACTATGATAACCGTATTCTAAGACCGCTTAAAATAATTCTGCAATAATATTAAAATATATGCTCTCCATAGTTACTAAACTGCATATTTACTAAATTATATGCTGAACAAGCCAGAAATACGAGAATTATTAGCCTATATACGAACTTCTGGATCATCACTCGTACAAATAGCAGCATCGTGAAACTGACCGTCATCTCGATCAATATCATTCTAAATCGCCTTCTCATCACTCCATTCATTTATTCCAAACACTCACTCAAATCGACCAAAACGCTCCAAAATCATTTGAACACATTTCAAATCGTTCAAAACGATCATCATTTTATTCAAACCCATCAAATTATTCTACGATTTAAATGGCGGGCGTTGATTTGAAAATGTCTGATTGGTCGACGCAGGTATGCAAAACAGAAAAATACGATATTTTAATTAAAGGGAGGTAATGAATATCATCTTGTTCATCTTGAACAAAATTAGCGATATTGGATAATCTCCCTTTAGTTCCACTCAAAATTCATTCACATTCAACGCATTTAATTTCATTACGAAATCATTCCAATAACATCCATCTTGTCAATTTCAATATGTTGTTAACCGTGAATTATTAAAGGGAGGTAAAGACGTTGCCAATTTCGCTCAATTTGAACGAAATAAGTGATAATGTCTTACCTCTGAATTTCACCCCAAACTCGCCCATTTCCCTTATTCAGTTTCACTGCAAAATTAAGTCATTCCGCAATTTAAGTGGCTGGTGTAGTTTTTTAAAGCGGCCGTTTGGATGGTGAATAAACACGAACTGAAAATTATGAAGAATTAATAAACCATCGCTAAATTCGTAGAACTGGACAAATTATTGAATTATATAACCACCATTTTATTTAATTCAAAGCTAACTCCTCCAGCCCAATTGATTGCATTCTGTAATCATTAAAACCAATCGTCGGCTACGTTCTATAAGGACGAACCCGGGAAAAGCCTACTTTTCAGGAGAAGGAAAAAACTTAATATCTTTTACCTATAAACACTGGTACAACCATTTTGATCGAAAACATTTCAAATCGAATCACTAAATATATTATCTGTCGTCATAAATATTAAATTTTGTCTCTATAATGAATTATTTAAGAAAAAACAACAAAAAAACGTCAAGTACGTCATTTTTTCACTTAATTTTTACGGTACAAAATGCTGTATAGACAAAAAAAGGCATAAAAAATAAATGCATGAAAAAATTATTAAATTTGATGTATATAAGATATAGGACAAATCGCCTGTAAAAAATTTCTTTTCGTGTGCATACGAGACCCCGAAAGCCGTTGGGTGAGACGTTTCTCGAAAAAAAGTGAAAAACGCATATAACAATTTTTATGTATGTAACTGAGACACGCGAATAATCTGGCCTTGGTAAAGGTTGTGTTCTTTTTCAAACTGATCTTTTAAAATACACTTTTATCATAAGGAAACATGAACAATTATCAAATTTGTCAATACGTCATTTTCGAACTTCACTTTTCTATCACTTCCGGTGCGAATATGACGTATCTTACAAGTCCATGAACCTTTTTTTTTGGGGGGGGGGGGGGGGGGAGATACGATTAGCTTTCAGGTCCAGCATCTTCGCAAAAGACGCAGAAATATCATATGTGTGCGAAAACGCAATAAAAGAAAAAAAGGAAATTTGCATATACGTCCTTACAGAACGGAGCCGACGCAATTCATTTTATACATCTCACGATGTAGTTAAATGTAGTACGTGAATACAACGTTCGTATTATATGTCTAACACCATATAATACGGTTGTGCAGCCTTGTTTATATAGGAAATGATTAGATTCCGTAAAGCTCTTTTTTATAACATATATAGTCAGTCCCAAGGTGAGAGTTGGAAAACGAATGAATCTGTTGAAGAAAAGCGTCACTAATTAGGTTTCCAGGCTATTTCAACCATGGGTTTCCTGGCACGTAAAATCATCCTTCAATTAATTGTCAACACTGAAAATCTTATTTACGATCTTTCCACTGATTATTTAATTAACTAACTTGAATTGGCCACTGTTAGGGTACAGTTAGCAACATCGTGAAATTGACAAAGTGGGCGATTTTGGAATTATTTAGGAATGAAATTGAATGAGTGTGTGGAGCGAGTTTTAATTGAATTCAATTGGATGTAACACAATATCGCAAATTTTGTTCAGGATGAACGAAATTAGCGATATTGATTACCTCCCTTCAATAAAATATGAATTCAACAATCTATAAATAGATTCATATATCTTCAGGAACCTATCAGACGCTTGAAATTTGAATTATGTCAGTGCAAACGCGATGTTTTTCTCTGTCCGAATTCATCTTGAACGACGTTGATGATTCTATATTTTTCAATAGTTTTGAGCGTTTTTGAATGTTCTGAGTGAGTGTTTGGAATGAATGGAGCGCTAGGTGATCGATTTAGAATGATTTTGATCTGACTGATTGTCAATTTCATAATGTTGTTAACTGAATATGTGACTTGTCTGACAAAAAAGATCAAAGTAGAAAATGAGACGATGCCCTGCAGATATTTACTTTGACTATCTTTTCTTTTTAGATTCTTTAATTAATGTATTACTTACAGTTAAGCATATCGTGAAATTGATACTCATCTCGTTCAAAACCATTCAAACTCACTCACTCAGCGCTCCAATCATTCATTAATAATACTCACTTCAATCGATCAAAAGCGCTCCGAAATCATTTAAAAAAAAGGCGAAAACGTTCAATGGGATTATGGTTTAATTCAAATCGATCAAATAATTCTACGATTTAATTTGCCGGTGTGTTTTTTTAAGTGTGAGACACTTAAACAGTAAAAAGCGTACATTTCTTTAAAGGGAGGTAAAACATATTGCTAATTTTGTTTATTTTGAACAAAATTAGCGATATTGGATTAAACCCCCCCCCCCTTTTATTTCAGACAAAACTAGCTCCACACACTCATTCAATTTCATTCTTGTATCATTCAAAAAACATTCATATTGTCATACTCACGATGTTCTAATCTCTTTATGATTATCATTGTGATTATTCTTAAATAGTGTTAGGAAAACTCAAGATTAAGTTGAGATATAATTATACAGTTTACAAATATCGTGAAATTGACAAGATGAATGAATATTTGAATGCATACAAATTCTATAAATAGCTAACTATTTCTTTATTACCAATAAGACGCGCATATTTTTTCAATTATGTCAGTGAAATCCGGATTTTTCTAGCTATATTGAATGTGTTTGTTGATCTTTTCTTCTTTTCGTTATTTTGGGGCGTTTTTGATTGGTTTGAATGAGTGTTTGGAATGCATGAATGGAGCGCCGGGTGAGCGATTAAGAATGGTTTTGAGATGAATTGCGATTCACGATTTAATAACTGTAACATCAGATTTCGACTCTGTCCTTTCAATTGACGGGTGAAACATCAAAGTTAGTAACATCGTGAAATTGATATTAATCTCGTTCTAAATCGCTCATTCAGCGCTACATTCATTCATTCATTCATTCATTCATTCAAAACACTCATTCAAACCAATCAAAAACGCTTCAAAAACTATGTAACAAATGTGCTACCAGGATTACATTTAAAAACATATTTAATTTTATCCCCCCCCCCCCGACACACACACAAATATGAATAAATGAATAAATAAAATTAGGGTAAGATGTGTTGAAAACGCCGCAAAAATGAGAAGATCGATATTTGAGACTGTAGCCTTATTTTCATCGTCCAATATACAGTTAGTAACATCGTGAAATTGACATTCATCTCAATCAAAACCATTCTAAATCGCTCACTCAGCGCTCCATTCTCTCATTCAAAACACTTATTCAAACCATTCAAAAACGCCTAAAATGACTAAAAAATATAAGATCAATAAGTACATGCAAAATTTTTAAATCAATAGGCAAATCGCGATTTCACTGAAATCTAAAGCGTCTGATTGGATCTCGATGAAATAGGAAGCTATTTGTAGAACTTTTTTGCAAATGTTATTAAAGGGAGGTAATTAATATCGCAAATTTTGTTCAACTTGAACAAAATTTTCGATATTGGATTACCTTCCTTTAATTACACTCAAAACTCGCTCAACACACTCATTCAATATCATTCCAAAATTATTCCCAAATCATTTATCTTGTCAACTTCACGATGTTGTTATCTGTAGCTAACATTGTTTATGTCGTACAATATAGAATACCTCGCTTTGGAAATAAGTCCGTATTGCATAGTAGCCTCATTTTAGTTATCCAATATACTTCTAGGTATTTCACCCTCACGTGATGCTAAGCAGGCGATGTAATTGGTCTAAATTACTTAGGTGTGAAATAAGGAAAGATATATATTAACGAAAATTCGATTTGCCGATGAAGCGGGTCACTTATTCGATTTTAGGTTTTATATTCCACACGTAACTCATTAGAATAGAATTAGAATCTCACTAATTGTCAACACAAAAAATCTTATCATCGGCAATAATAACACTGTTCCTTCTGTTACCATTTACAGCCGACAAAATAACAGATGATCCATCTACATGTAGCTACGAAGACTTTAACAAGAAATAAAAGTACATACCAGAAGGTAGAAAAAATGTGAATAATAAATGTTTAATCAATGATTTAAAGGACTTAAGATCACCTTTGAGTTTTATCTCAAATTTGTATTTTAATATTCACGAAAAACGTTTCATGGGAATATTTCTCGTGGGTCCATGGTAATTAAGATAGCAATTAGTTTTGTATGAATTATGCACTATATTTGACTATCAAGGCCAAACGGAACAATGAAAATAGGTCTTTATTGTGTATGTTTAATGATTATTTGTCTGTGACTCTTAGACGGCGCTTTGAGAATTTTAGACTCTTAGATTTTCGAAGAATATTTATCTGGCATAAAATCCGTGTAATAACATAATACACTGACGATATAGTACGCTGATTTATTTTAAAAAGTTGAGTTTCAACTCTCAGAATTCTGCCGACAAATACAGTTAGTTACACCGTAAAATAGACATTCACTCAATCAAATCCATTTTTTATCGCTAGGTCAGCGCTTCATTCATTTCCAATCAAATCACTCGAAACGCTCCAAAATGAAGAAGAAGAAGAAATTTTATTGACTTAAACTACAAAAGTTTTTCGTCATACAAAATAGATAATACATTTAACATAATGATAAATTTGTCACGTGTGCACACTCTCGCTACATACTAGCTCTTACAATTTTGCACTCTTACGAACAGAATAGCAATATGAATCATTTGCTTGTAGTCAGAACCAAGCAGCTACAGTCTATTTAAACTGTAGATACGATACTCTGGCCGCCAGACAATGATATTTATTTCCATAAAATAAATTCAAAGGTTAGTTGAATTAAAGTTAGTTCGAGGAAGTAAGTTAGTATTGGAGAATTCCTTTTTTCTGGTAATATGCACCGAATACCTATCTCACTGTAAGAGTTTCTATGTATACATTTTAATGGTATTAAAACATATCAAAGTACAATATACTTATTTGCCTAACTTTGGTAAGTATTTTTACTTAGTTAAATTGGTCTTGATTTTTTAAAGAAATTCTTCGTGCAAAAGCCTCACGCAACTAATAGGATAAATTCAGTATTATATTCTTATTCCCACTTTGAAGTAGATCAGTGAATTTTACCATATTAGGCCTAGAATAGTAGTCCTTTTTTAAGAATCTTTTTCGCAAATCTGTGTACTTATTACATGATAATACAAAATGGAATTCGTCCTCTATTGCTTGCGAATTGCAAAAAGTACAAATCCGAAGAGATCTGTCAACTCTGTTGTTTCCATATCGTCCTGTTTCTATACGAAGAGAATGAGATGAAAGTCTAATTTTTTGTTATAAAAGATCTCAAATTAGGATTATGAATAATACTTAAATATGGCGAATATTCAAATGTCTGTTTAATATATTTGTAAAATGTTAAAATTCTATTAGAACTTAAGTCTGAGTACAATGATTGAATGAAATTATCTACTAGCCTCTGCTTAAATTCTTGCACAAAGGTCTTTTGGTTCACAGACCAAGGGTTCGACCAAACGTATTGAAAACCATTTTCAGCTAGAATTTCTTTAAGAGCTGTAAGCCAATTTTTGTGTTTCCCAAGATCATTTAGAAGTGAAACATATATAGTTCTCAATATGATATTGTCAGTAGAGAGTAACTTAAACCAGTACTTTAAGGCTAGAACGAATCTATTTATGTACAAAGGATACCGACCTAATTCAAGATAGACACCAGCATTGCTCGTCGTGCTTTTAACTCGTAGTAAACATTTCAAAAATTTTAGATGGATTCTTTCGATCGGTTTTGATTTATTTAGACCCCATATTTGGCTACCATAACTTAGTATTGAGCTAACAAAAGTGTCGAAAAGCTGTAAACATTCCTTCGGGGGTAAAGAGAATTTACGAAGGTGGTTGTTCAGCACGTTCATTGCTTTAAGAGCTTTGCCACTTACGTATTGTTGATTTGATGCAAAAGATCCAAAGCAGCCAAATACTACACCTAGGTAATTAAAATCGTCAACAATTTCGATGGATTGGCCATTATAGGTCCAAGACTCGTTTAGCTCTAATTTACCTCGTTTGCGGAAAACCATTGTTTTCGTTTTCTCTATATTAACCGAAAGGCTGCATGTATTACAATAACTGTTTAAATTATCGAGTGAATTTTGTAAATCTCCCGGGGACGATCCTAAAATGACCATGTCGTCGGCAAATAGAAGTAGAATTAATGTTATGTCATTCAATGTAAGGCCACTCTCTATTTTGTTTTGAAGAATTAGTTCCAGATCTTCGAGGAAAAGGGAAAAAAATGATCGGCGACAGATTATCGCCTTGCTTCAGACCAACCAAAATGGCGAAAAAATCGCTTTGGCTTCCGTTAAATTTGACCGATGCTTTAACCGATGAATACATCGAACGAATAATTCTTAATAACTTTCCCTTAATTCCTAACTTGGAGAGTTTGAGCCATAGCGCATTGCGATAGACTGAATCGAATGCTTTTTTAAGATCGATAAACGCGCAGTACAGTCTTTCTTTTGAATTCAAGATCCTATCGATTATACTTTTTAATATGAAAATCGCGTCGACAGTAGATTTTCCCTGTCTAAAACCGAATTGGGAGTCAGAAATAATGTTATTGGTTTCGCACCAATTTGAAATTCGACTTGTAATTATGCTACTAAATAATTTACCCATGCAACTGAGGAGGGTTATGCCTCTATAATTATCTGTTAGATTTATATCACCTTTTTTATGAAGTGGCACGATAATACCTTCGGTCCATTGCTTTGGGACCAGGAAGAGGTAAAATCAACAGCTTTAACCAAAACAAAAAGAAAAAGAAAAAGAAAAAAATCGCAATTTTATTGATATAATTGAAATTGTAAACATCTGATTTGTTCTTCAGAAATAGTAAGCTTTTCATAGAGTTTGTGCATTTTTTGTCAAAGAGAGGTAATAGATATCGTCATCCTGAACAAATTAGTGGTTTTGGATTATCTCCCTTTAATTAAACTCAAAACTCTATCTTCGCACATATTTCAATTCTTTCCGAAATCACTCCAAAACCAACCACCTTGTCAATTTTACGGTTTTGTCAACTGTACATCGCCGTATCGATATTTTCATAGCTTGATAATGCATCTTTACTTGAAAAGACTAACACCCTAATGTCTGAATCCGTTTCGTGTGAGTTTGACATAAGTGTAAAAATCATTTTCGTTTTATACCTCTATGAAATTAAGAACAATATTTTATCTCTGTAATATTTACTGACGAAAATAATATGAAATAAATAATAAATTGTTCCCTGTGTGATACATTTAACAACATTGTGATAATGACATAGTGAATGATTTTGGAATGATTAAGGAATGAAATTGAATGAGTGTGTAGAGCGAGTTTTGAGTGAATTAAGTGTGTGTGTGGGGGGGGGGGGTATCCAACATCGCAAATTTTGTTCAAGATGAACAAAATTTGCGAAGTTGATTAATTACCTTTAATGAGAAATGATTAAAAGTTCTATTAAAAGCTTCCTATGTCTTCAAGAACATATGAGACGCTAAGAATTTGAATTATATAAGTGAAATCGCGATTTTTCTTTTTCAAAATTTGTTTTTAATGACGTTGTTGATTCTATATTTATCAATGGATTTGAGCGTTTTTAAATAGTTGGAATGAGTAAATAGGTTAACGATGTCTGTAAACAAATAGTTCCCCTCCACAGGTATCCATCACGAACAACAACAAAAGTCTGGAAAATAAATCCATTTGATATCAAACACAGGTATCAATAATTAAGGTTCTTTCATAAAATTCTTGGAATTCATGAAAAACAAATGTCCTAATCAATCAAGTACAATTTATTTGTTATAGACTCTAAGTTAAACATGAATTTGTCCTAAGGCTGCCACAAGAAGTATCATCAAAAGCAATAACTTTATTTTGTTTGTTTGGATGGATTTTACGCCGCTTTAAACAATCTTTCAGCTATATCAAAAAAGCCGGGCACCTAACGATGGATTCCTGGTATTCATCTCATCATTACATTACTACCATCACATTCTTTCCTAGCCTCCAGCTGCTATCCCGAATAGGTCAACAACTTTCGACCCATTGGTGGGAGACAAATAATCGGACAGAATGAGCGCCGCCGTGGGGGGTCGAACCCGGGACATCTAGATTGACAGTCCGACGTGCTACCAACTGCGCTATGATAGAGGCCAGCAATAACTTAAAGAAGAGTTATCAAATATTTCGTTCCAATATTACTGATATAATTTTATCAAAAAATAAAATTGACATCAACATGAATTATGGACTGATTTTGGAATAAAATTGAATGAGTGGAGCGAGTTTTGCGTGAAATTAAAGGAGGATAATCCAATATCGCTAATTTTTGTTCAAGATGAACAAAATTAGCGATATTAATTACCTCCCTTTAGTAAAATAAACGCTCTTTCCTGTTGATGTGTCTTCGTGGACCAATCAGACACTAAATATCCCCACGAGGCAATAAAATCATAGAATGATTTGATCGATTTGAATTGAATGCTGGTGGTCATGAACGATTTCGCAAACGTTTTCAATGATTTCGGAGCGTTCTTGATCGATTGAAATGAGTGTTTGGAATGAATGAATGAATGAATGAATGAATAAATAAATGAATGAATGAGTGAATGTTTAAATCGAGCACTAAGTGATGGGTTTAGAATGATTTTGATCGGCGTGATTGTCAATTTCACGATGTTACTAATTGTAGAATACCTTATGTATACGAACTACTCCCTTGAAGTGGACAAATTTAAAAAAAAATGCAACACAAAAAAATCAACCTCCTTTTGTAGTATTTGAATCCCAGGAATTTGAAATTCTCCAAAAAAAAACAAAAAAACCCTGATATATAAATTTGATCAATTAATCCCATACTATCCCTGTCTATATAGATATGGGTACTATGGGCTATCTTCTCGAATTCTCGGCCAACGTCGAACCCCCTTAATAGAAACCCTAGATCTGTCGCTGAATTAATATCATGTGCGCATCTGATATTTTACCATACTTTGAACTACAATGATATGCATAGAGCCATAAAATCATCAATCATCAACCCTATTTCTAACCTTCTTATTACAGTTTTAACAATTTACTAATACGAAAATTTGAAAACAAAACCGACGATGTAAAGAAGTTACTCTAAAAGAATACATAAATCTTTTCTCGCGAATTAAAACAAATATTCCCGACATAAAATACATATGTAACAATTTACGCTGATGGCATTTCCCCTAAAATCCCACAGAAACTAAGATATTCTTATTTACTACAAGCTATGAATATTTAAATTAGAATTCTAAAAGATATATATTTCAAGTTTCCAGAGATAATGTAGTGGAACTTAAATTTGCGCATTTATTGTTCCTTTGTTAAGTCCAAACATTTTCGGAATATTTGTAGTTTCAACTTTGAATGACAGGCAATATTTGCATTTTACTGTAAGATACAATATGAAATTGAAACTCGCCACATTCTAAACCAATCTGACTGCCTTGATGGCCTAGTGGTAAATGCACACGAACCGTGACCTTGAAGTCCGTGGTTCAAGCCCCACCGTCGCTGGATGTGTTAATGGGCAACACCTAATAACCAACCAAATATACCCAGCTGTAGAAAAATCGGTAGCGGGTTTAAACCACTGCTTCTCTCACAGGGACGTGAAAACATCAGGGTTGAGTATTCGAGGGCAATTTTTAAAGCTTAAGCTTTTTTCAAAGTCGAACTCAAATGGATTCATTCATTCATTCATTCATTCATTCATTTATTCATTCATTCATTCATTCATTCATTCATTCATTCATTCATTCATTCATTCATTCATTCATTCATTCAAAACACTTATTACAATTTGATTCAAAACATGCTCCACTCACTCATTCAACATATTTCGAAATCGTTCCAAAACAATTATCATTGTAAATTTCACGATGGTATTAAATCTATACATAGAGGGTAATTAATAATTTGGTCATGAGATACCGAATTTATTACATTTACCAAATTCAATTACAACTCATCATTTGACAGATATAGTAGAGGCCTTACTGTTATATGAAACATCCTTTACCCATTTTTTTTCTATTAAAGATTACTCAGAAAAAAAATACAGAATAAATAAAATACGAATTTATACTGTTCTTGTAATAACTTTTTGAGATTAGTCGATTCATTTCTTGAAAATGATCGATTCGCGTTATTTCGGAAAAAAAAAATAATGATAAGAAGAAAAAATAACGCCCAATATAAATTAAGGACAAATACTCAGTATAAAATAGAAAACCTCTGTAAACGCTTCAATCTTTATACAATTCACACCATCGTGAAATTGACAATGTCATAATAAAATATGCATATACGCTCTAAAAGCTTAATATTTTTTCAAGAACCAATAAGACGTGTATAATTTCAAGTATGTCATTGAAATCGCGATTTCTTCTAGCTACAATAATTTTCAATGCAGTTGTTGATCTTAAAATTTAAGTAATTTTGGAGCGTTTTTGATTGATTTGAATGAGTGTTTGGAATGGATGAATAAGCGCTGAGTGATCGATTTAGAAAAGTTTTGATTGGAATGAGATTCAATTTCATGATGTCACTAACTGTAACACAGAAACTGTTGTTATAACACCCGTTTGGTATTAGATATAAAATGAGGTTTTTTTTAAATTCAACGTCGTATCTAATATTGTAATTTTGAAATGACAAAAACAAAACAAAATAAAAAAAGGTGACTCTGTTCAGAATGAATATGGTCGCAAAACGTTTCAGAAATCTTACCCAGCTTTGTATGTCTCTCTCGGTGAACACATTTTATCTAGATTGTCAACGCATATTTATGTTTAATAGCATTAGACAACGTAATCCTGTCATTTATAGACCCGCAATTTAGAGTGAGTGATCAAAGGTCAATTTTGTCTATACAGGTATAGACAAAATTGACCTTTGATCACTCACTTAAACTTATGGATCTAAACCTGCCGAGGAAACGCCAGTTTCCTTTGGGAATGCACAACTGTGTAATAGCATTTTATGCACAAACTAACTTTTCTCCCATTTTGTTTATACTATTTCCTTTAAATTCGTTCTACACATTGTTTTTCGTGTAATAATATCTAAAGTGAACAAATCTACTTACCGTTTATGTATAACCGTCCGTTATTGTCCAAAAAGTTTATGCTTATCAAAAAAGTCAAACTTTGTCGTGTTGACAGTATGTGCACAAATGAAACGAGTTGTGTGTCCACACGTCATTAAGTCCCAACTGTATTTGCGACTAAGATCCCATACAATAATTATACCATTTCCAATGTAAGATTCTATCTAAGCTGTTGATTACAAGAGAGAAACCAACTGGTTCATATCGTCGATATTTTCTTGTTTTCTGCTGTAGCTATTTGTAACGGTTCACGGATCAGGCAGACTTGTTATTCGCCGAGGGTCTTGTCAAATTAACTTGTTACTGAAATGCTGAAGTGCAGAATATCATTTATAATGTTCTTCTCCCGTTTAATTAGTGGTTAAATAACTAGCAATATTAATTATAATAGCATTGTGGTTTAACCACAATCACAGCGACATATCGAAACGTACAGGTTCCAATGTTGTTCATGCTGGATTTGACATTCATTGCCGCAAAAAAAAACATTCAAAAACATTCGCTCATCCTATAATCATTCATTCTAAACACTCAATCACTTAAAAGACTCTCAAATTTATTTAGAAAAAAAAATTAAAAAAATAAAGCGCTTCGAAGTCGTTCATTATGACAATTATTTCAATCAAATCTATCAAAAATGTGTATGATTTTATCGGCTGATATTATTTTTTATCTTATAACTATACAAATATCCATATTATAACTTCCCGTATGATATTTTTTATGATATCACATGGTTATTTTTAGAACAATGATATAATGCGGTTATTTTTAGAAACTCGCGTTTCAGTCAGAAACATCGACAAAAACAAGACAAATACAGGTTATAAGATAAATATAATACGTACTTAGTGTATTGTATAAAAAAAAATCTAACTCGGTTGTGAGAATTGATAATTGCCTCGGCAGAGCCTCGACAATTATCAATTCTCCCAACCTCGTTAGATATTTTTTCTCATACAAAACACTAAGTATGTATTATATATTTAGCTTCTGATTTGTTCGTGAAGACAAAAAAATCAGGAAGATACGTAGCTTTTATTCAATGAGGGATATCGGTTGATTATCTCCCTTGAAATACTCCCAAAGGAGGAAGGGTCCAAATGAGTGGTTACCTTGGGTTTTATCCTTATTTTCTTTGCACTGAAAGTCTTAAAGATAAGCTCTCAATCAAATATTGCGTAATTCGTTAGAAACATTTGATGTAAAATATATATTTATTTTCTACTTTGCTATTTAAAACTTTTTCATAAATACGATTTGCATTAATAAGTCTTTTGTTTTTACAAAAGTAAAATTCGCAGCATCCCCATGGAAACCATGGAATTTATAAAAGGACCGCTAAGGATTTTGGATTACCTCTGATCTAATCCATATTACAATCAAGGGAGAAAACACACAAAAGTCTCTCATTGGGTTAAAAGAAATATCGGTAATTTCGCCCAAATGGAAAAATAATCAATTATCTTTACCTCCCTTGAATCTGATTCAAAACTCCCACACACATTCGATTCAAGGACGTCCGCACATCCGGTTTTTCTTTTTCCGCCATTAAAAAAACATTTGCATTTCTGTATTCCTTATTAAACTAAAAATCGAAATTCAACCTATGTTTTTGGATAGAGCTGAATGTAAGGTTGTCAAAACATGAAAAAAATTGTATAAATTCAAAAATTTATTTTTCACCCCAATTTTTCGGGGCATTTTTCCCGATTTTAGAGTATTCAGAGAAAACGACAAGCCAGTATTCAATGTTACTCCTTGCCTATTTTTCGGATGGAAAGCAAATAAAAAGTATGAATATGGTAAAAAGAACCCCTACCTCATATCCCTGAACCAAAATACCAACAAATTTGTTATTTCCAATATTAAAGAATGTATTTTGAAATTTAATTATTTTTTGTGAATTACCTCCCTTTATTTTAACAAATTAGTCAAAATATCTCAAAAAGTAAGACTGTGACCCAAACTTTTTTTCGTGTCAAAATATTCCTCATTGTGTCACAAAGTTATATTGAGAGTATAAGAAAAAGTTAAATAGTAGAACTATATATTTTTTTACTGTGTAGCATGTATTAGAAGCCCTTAATTTTGAAGAAAAATACTTCTATTAAGGACCGAATAAAGATGTCATAATTTTCTTTTGCTTCATTAAAATTTCATATTTCTTTCATAAATTAGTGAAATGGAATGTCGTTTTTAAATAAAACACAAATCACTTGCTTTCAGAATTTTAATTTGTCCAAAAGTGACAACTTCAAATCAAGGGTGTAATTTTCGAAGAAATTCAAAGGCAAGAACTTAAGTGCACTAAATGTATTTGGCAACTTTTTTCAAACGGCTTTGACAAAAAAATAAGCACAGTGATCGCATTTTTTCTTTTCAAAAATTGAAATTAAACATTTAGATCTCTCTAATAAATCAGGTTTAAAGAAAAGTTTAATAGTAGGGAAAAAGCCGAGCGAACTTCCTTAATTCCTATTTCATTCCAAAAAATCATTCAAATTGTCAATCTCATGATAATTAGGTTAATGTATATGTTTTCTCAGTTTACTTTTACAGACAAGTTTTAGGAATTTAAGAACTTGTAGCAAGTAGGCATTAAAAAAATCTTATAAAGAATATAACATTTCTATATTGACAAAATTGGGGAACAAAACGTCGAAAAGGATGGGCGTCCCCGTCAGGAATCGACCCAGAGGTCAAACTGTGACAGTCAGTGAGAATAAATGATAAAAGAAAGAGTAAGAAAAAACGTACAGCTTCTGTAAACTACTTAAAAACAGAGATCCGAAACACATGCGTCTATCTATAAGTAACCTTTCGACCACACATTTATTTTATTACCCTAGACGCTTGGAACCTTTTATGTTGACGGGTTTAATTGATATTTTATTATGCAACAAGTTTTTAACATTTTGTTTATTTCATGGTGTTATGCCACATTTTATCTATTGGATGCGTACATGAAAAAGTAAAAAGTAAATATGCTTTTAAAATTTACATTGTTCAAACGATACTGCAATGAGTAGAAACATAAGTCGATCGCTCCGGTGCTAATCCGAAAAAAAACAAAAAAAAAAAAAACATACGGTTTCTATCCGGGGGATATGACGATTATTCTTCGCTTGAAAAATGATGTCACCCGAGCAGCGGCGAGTATTGACATCATTTTTACTGCGGGGCACAAATCGTCATATATCCCGGAAAGATACCGTATTAAGAATTTGTTATACTGTAAAGTATTAGACGCAATCCATACGTCAGGCATAAGAGGGAAATTGACACCATTTTTACTACCGGGAACAAATTGTCATATATTCCGTCAAGAAACCGTATTACATTCATTATACTTCAAAGTTTAAGACCAAATATATCGCTTTTGCCTATTTAAGGCCTTGACATACGTCGAATTCAATCAAAAATACCAATTTCCCACTAAACACCTCAAATAAAAAGTAAATATGGAGTGACGGCATAAAGCAAAGCGAGAGAATCATGGCCGCCATTACAGGCTTTAATTTTTGTCTATGTTCCCAGCGAGTCGCCTTAAGGAAACATTAGAAGTTATACCGGTGCGTCCGTAGATATCAATATTTCTCAGGCCAGCAAAAGCCAATATAAATGCTAGATTTTTCTTTATTATATTTAAAAAGTGTTACAGGGCGCCGCCATAGCGCAGTTGGTATCGTATCACACCCAAAACGTTAATCCTAGGGTTTTATGGCTTAGATCCACGATGGCGGCATATTTTAATTTTCTACATTTGTCTCCAACCAATGGGCGAATAATTCTAAACCTAACTGGAACCTCAAGTACAGTTAGTTACATCGTGAAATTGACATTTAACTCAATCAAAGCCATTCTAAAGCGCTCACTCAGCGTTCCAATCATTCATTTTTCATACCATTCGAAACCATTCAAAAACGTTCCAAACTAACTGAAAAACATATAACAACAACGTCGTTCAAAATAGAAATAGCTGGGGAAAAATCGGGATTTCACTTATTTAATTGAAATTGTAAGCGTCTGATAGGTGCTTGAAGAAATGGGGAACTATGTATAGAACTTCAATGCATATTTTATTGAAAGGAGGTAATCAATATTGCTAATTTTGTTCATCGTGAACAAAATTTGCAATACTGGAATACCTCCCATTAAATTCACTAAAACCTCGCTCCATACACTCATTCAATTTCATTCCTAAATCATTCCAAAATCATTCAGCTTGTCAATTTCACGATGTTGTTAGCTGTAGATGTCCTGAAAGTATGTAATGGCAATACTGCTGTAGAAATATCGCCGTCCCTTGCTAGGTGCTCAAGTCGCCCCTGTTTGACTGAAAAAAGTGTCTTCGTCAAGCAATTTGATTATGATCTAGTTGCTATTTTATGTGGTACTAGACGGCACCAAAATCGATTCTTTTATATCAAAACAAAAGATGTAATGGAAACAATGTTAGAAAGGCAATGGTCTGCTGAATGAAATAATAATTGAAACATTTCCATGTTACATTTTGTGGTTAATTTCAGTACAAGCATCAGCCGTAAATAATATAACTCGAATAAGGTATTGTGACTTGTAATTACAATACATTTATATATATATACAATCTACGGGTCAAAAAAGAAAATTCTATTTATAAATGTAGTAAGAGGTGTGATTTTGGACTCCTTTTGAGGAAAACAAGTTGCTCACGAATGTATAGAAGTGGTTATAGCTTTAAAGAGTACACATCTTTTGCTCGAAATTTGGGGAGAAAACCTCAAATATGTAATAAACTTTACCCTTTTTAACAAGGAAACTTCGAATGTGACACCATATTTTAGCTGAGAATAGACCTTCGTTCACTGTTAGCTACATCGTGATTTTGACATTCATCTCAATCAAAACCATTCTAAATCGCTCACTAAGCATTGTATATATTCACTCCAAACACTCGCTAAAACGATTCAAAAACCTTCTAAAATCATTAAAAAGATTAGAACAACAACTACATTTACAATAAAAATAAGTAGAGAAAACTCACGTTTCACTGACATAATTGAAATTATAAGCGTTTGGTTAGTTCTTGTGGCGATAGGGATGTATTTATAAAACTTGTATGCATATTTTATCCTGAACAAAATTAGCAATGTTGGATTACTTCCCTTAAAATTCACTCTAACCCCACTCATTGAACTCATTCAGCTTCATTCCAAAATCATGTACAAATACATGTACGGGTTTTGCTTGAATTCATATAATCAAATATATAAAGGTTTGATTCGCTTTGGATCTGTAGTAGAGTTGTTGTTTTACGTGTGACTTGTTCCGACTGCTCATCGCCCGAGGTATAGGTAGATTTTGAGCGGTGAGCCGTGAAATCTACTTTTAACGGTTAAAATCCATACTGTTCTTTCAAAATAGATAAAACAGACATAACAAAGATACGAATTACTTTTCAAATGAAACTTAGTACTTGTCTTAGATCTTAAGGTTTACTCATAGACCTATGGTAATGAACTAAACGCCCAGGTCAGAGCTCAGTTTTGAAAATACACCTATACACATTGAAAATATGGTGATTTTGCGCGCACAGGCTTTGTAATTTACAGTTCTATCTGTAAAATACTTCTTAAAAAGCTATGAAACAGTTTTCCTATTACACCCCGCTTTGCACATGTTCTTGCGTGCAAAGCGGGGAATAATTGGAAGACTGATTGCACTGTTTTGTCATCCTGAACGCAGGGCTGGTTTAATTGAAAAATTGCTGATGTCCGGCAAAACATTGATTGATCAATCTAAACACCAATTCAATTAGGTATTTAGGTATGACCGTTGACCTTCCTTTTCGTTTAAAATATTTGGATTGAAGATTTAAACTCCGTTAATAAAAAAAAAAACAAATATTACGTTATGCAAGGTCGCCGCGCAAATGATTACACCTGTAAAAAAAAACAAAACACACACACACACACACACACACAAAACAATTTCACCACATGTGTTTTAAAACTTAACACTACAAGACTCCTTTCTCTCACCATCTTATGTAGAATAAGTGCTTAAACCATGGCCAATTTATACATCGCACTTTCTTTAGCGAACTATCTTTGTATAGTTCCGTTAAAAAGAGTTTCAATTTGTGATTTAATCAAAATAAATAAATAAATAAATAAATAAAATAAATAAACGAACGTAGTATGTTACATGAAAAGACCACCAAGTAGTAGTAGTAGTTAAACGCTAATGATTGAAAATTAAACGATTTAAACAGCCGAAAGGAGGGAGCGTAGCGACCGACTGGGGCTGTTTAAATCGTTTAATTTTCAATTATTAGCGTTTAACTGACTTAGTCTTTTTCCCGCCTTTTATATTATTGGCATCATATTGCACGAGTTAAATGGAATAAGCCTGATACATTTATTACAAGTAAACGCCCCTCTCTTTCCAAATATGGAGTTGTTGAAATATGCACGCAATCATTTAGTCTTTATAAAGAGCCATTAAAGAAGATAAATATGAAGTATAATTTGGTTTTATTTACCCGACAATATAAATGAACAAAAATCTTATACTTTTTCACTCTGTTTAGCACGTTTCTTCGAAAGAATAAAATACTTAACGGAATTGTATTATCGCATCTAATAAAAAGTCTCTTTATTGAATAAATGTGCCCGTAAATGGTTACAAATCATGTATGAAGGGCAACCTAAGAAATAAACAACTAAGCAGATTATACTATTCTGTTGAGAAAAAAAAAGATGTTATACAGTCCACAACACCTTGGATATATGCACATGCAATGACCCCTCTTTGTGGACGTTTTCTTGTGTCATCAACTAAATTAATTGTCTTTGTAAATTTTAGAGGACTATAATAGGCCTCATCTAAGGCCGACCATGAAATGAGATTTGGCCAAATTTAGAAAGGTACCAAAAGTAATTAAACGAGAAGTTTATTGGAATAATCGTTAAGAAAGAAGTATAGGATTTATTGCACTGTACAATTAGCTCTCATTAGTTAGCGTTACTTTTCTTGAATGAATGTACAGGCAAGTAGAAAAGTCGTGACTCGTCGTTCCATAAGAGATTCGACATGGCGATCCATGCCATGCCAGATCAAAATCTACTTAGGATATTCGTTATACAACATGTGCATGAGTTTTACGATTTTCAAGTGTACTTATCACGTGGTCATTGCATATTTTTGAAGGGGTAGTTTCGAGTCTGTACGCATGCGTGGTATATCATATAAACCTCGACGTTTAAATGAAATAATGATCAAAATAAACCTGGGCTGGAAAGTTTATGGAAAATAAACCTTCAAAAAATTTGAAAATCCAGCCTTCTGATTGGATGATAATGTAGGACAAAGACTGATAATGCTTAAACCTTTTGAATACATCAAAAGCAAAAAAAAAACCAAAAAAACAAAAACAAAAAAAAAAAAAAACACTGTGTTATGTTTAACAAAAAGTGATTTGTTTGTTTGTTTGTTTGAATGGGTTTTACGCCGCTTTCAACAATTTCGCAGCTATATCGTGGCGGTCGGAGCACCTAACAATGGTTTCCATGCATTTCTTTCACCTGTACTACCATTACACCCTTTCCTAGCCTCCGACTGCTATCTCACATAGGTTTACGATTATCAACCCATTGGTGAGAGACAAACGTCGGAAAGGATATTTGCCGCCACCGGGGATCGAACCCACGACTTCCGACTTCCAGATTGAAAGTCTTATGCCTAACCAACTGTGCTATGGTGGCGGCTTTAACGAAAAACGAAGCGTAACATCAAGCAGTAAGACACAGAATAAAGGCGATCCATTCTTTACTTTCATTTTAAATGGTAACTTGAAATCAAAAATATTATTTTTCAATATTACTTAAGTATGTAAATAAATATCAATTTGAGTTGAACGGAAAATTAATAAAATGCAATTCTTGTGGAAAGAAATCTTTTCAGACTGTTATAAAACTGTGTTTTTTTCTTTTCTTAATTCGCTATAATGAGCTTTTTTCATACTGTACGAGAATTTGAATTAAGTTAAGGAATATTATTTTCTCTTGGTAATCATACCAAAATTTTAAGAAAAAAATTTACAAATAAAAGAGGTGTCGATATTACATGTAGTTTTTGTGGAACGATTTCTGAAAAACGCGCATTTTCTTTCGGCGACGTCGTTTGATATAAATTAAAAACCAAATTTCTTCTCGGTAAGGTACTACAATAAATACTCTTGAGTTTTGGCTCGGCGTGCGATGGTTACATGGGAGGCTGAAATTGACTCCAATTGTTTAAAAAAAAGAATCTGAACATCATCAAATTGTTATCTTTAATCTGTTTCATTTATACTTGTTGTTTGCGACTTTGTTTAATTAAAAATGCACCTCATTCTATCAGCTACAATATCGAATAAAACACCTAAATGAGGTCGAATTGAGTGGTATCATTTACTGGTAAATTTATATATTGTCTTTAGAATGCGTAGAAAAGTGATAATATTTGTATCTTTGCCAATTGTACCTAAAGTGTATTGTAAAAAGACAAACAAAACAAAAGTAACAAAATCAACAACAAACAAACAAATCAAAAAAACAAAAAAAAAAAAAAAAAAAAAAAAAAAAACCAAAAAAAATCAAGCAACAACATTCATTGTGTAAATTGTAAGAGGTCGAAGAACTTTTTGAATCGCAGAATTTTACCTTGCTTAATTAAAAAGTCTAGTGCTTTATGAGATGTTTTCTGGTTGTTATTCATTTCTTTGGTAGCCAAAGGATAGACACAATATAATAACAACTTTATTTATACCAAGCTTGAATTACCAATTAATGAGATCAGATATTCAGAATTGATACTCGGGTTAGATAGGGGTGAAGATAAAAGCAACATGTCAACAACATAAAGGTTACTCAACAGATCTACACCCGATCTTGCTTAAATTACACCCTTTTTAAGTCGAAACTTTACAAGGCTATGTTATCTTAAATGGCATCCCAATGAGCTCAGTCGGAGCACCTGACTTTAAAACAATTGAAGTTCGATATCGCGGACTCGATTCCCGCGTTGGCACACTAAAAAAATAATTGTCTTTCGGATGGGGCGTCAGATAGAGGCCCCGTGTGATAAAAGAACCATGGCGGATCTCAGAAGTTGGTTTGTCCTTGCACTTTACCACGTAAAAAATCACCTTCTAATTAGCGCGTCGCAAATATTAGCATTTGTAACAGTAACGACGATAAATGAACAGAAATACGCATATACAAACAAATACCAGACAATTAAACGCATTATTTAAATAAGTGTACAGTTAAGCACATCGTGAAATTGACACTCATCTTGTTCCAAACCATTCAAACTCACTCACTCAGCGCTCAAATCAATCATTCATAACACTCACTCCAATCGATCACAAATGCTCCGAAACACTAGAAAAGAATCGAAACCGTTCAATAGGATTAGTGTTTAATTCAAATCGATCATTTCTTTTCTATGATTTTATTTCCCGGTATGGATTTTAAAGTTTTTGATTGGTCCACGAAGATACTTAAACAGTAAAGTACGTATATTTTATTAAAGGGAGGTAATTAATATTTCTAATTTTTTTAATCTTGAACAAAATTAGCGATATTGGATTACCTCCTCTTAATTTCACTCAAAACTCACTCAAAACACTCATTTATATTCATTCCAAAATTATTCAAAATTATTCATTTTGTCAATTTCTCGATGTTCCTAACGGTATACTGTCTTTGCTGTGGAATAGTAAGAATCTTAATCAATCGTGAATATTATTAGTTACACGGTTTCTTGCCGGGAATTGATGATTTATTCCCGATTGGAATAAAGGATGTCATGTCACCTGAGCCGTAAGCGAAAGTTGACATCATTTCTTTCTGCTGCATATAAATTGTCATAATACTAAGGCAAGGAACCGTATAACGAACTCATCATACTTCAAAAGTGTAAATATCTGGCTTTTGCCTATTTTTAAGGCCTTAGTATATACCGAATTCTTTGTAACTGCCAATATTCCCAAATGCACCCCAAATGAAAAGGAAACATGTAGTGACGTCAAAAGTAATAATTACGTCACACTATTATATCCTGCGATGTGAAAGCGGTTCTTTGCTGAACCTGCGAGAAAGCACGCTTTTAAAATTGATAGATTGTTATAATTGAAAGATATTTACTAGCATTTATATATTTTTTTTATTTGTATGTTATTAATTGACATGTGGTTTACTGTAGCATAATGTGCATATCCGGTCGTCTTATCAGCGAAGCGAGGGATCATGGCTGCCATTACTGGTTCGAATTATTGTTTATGCTCCCTGCGAGGCGCATTAAGGATACTTCAGATGTTAAGACGGAGCGGCCGTAGATATCAATGTTTGTGGGGTCGGCACTAACCAAGGATAAAGCTAGAATCTATTTGAAGTATAACAAAAGTGTATATATCAAACCATTTCATTTAACAACCTTTCAAATTTGATCATTTTAGCTCACTTTAAAAGAAAGGGAAAGAGTTAACAAAAAAAAAAAAAAAAAAAAAAAAAAGATTGGCATGGTATTTTCTTATTATCTTTATTCAGCTTTGCTTTCTAAAATGTGCCGATCACAAATTGGTTAATATTCGATAGAATGAGCGAATGCAAACTCGCTTGGGTAGGTTGAAGTTCTGGAAAAAGTTACGTTAAAGATAAGGTAGACAGAAGACAAAGAATAGCCCATAGTGTTATGTCAAAAAATAGAAATGATTCGTATATTTCTGCCATGAGATACGAGATGGCATTATCATAATCATTTTAAAAATATCATGACAAAACAAAGATTCCAGGAAATTTTATCTTGATCATAATTTTTTTCGTGATAAAAGTATTGTGATATTGAGATCTGTTATTTTACTTTTTAACGAATAATGCCCACCATTGACATCAAGATAAAGTTATTGTGGAAGATATTCCGACTTAATAGATAGAAAAAAAACTCATTCGGATAAGTCTGTTTTCCTGTAAGGAAAAACTCTAAGCCGAAGGATAAAATTGAAATGTATCCGAAAGACGTAATTCAAAAATAGTTACTGCGAATGTCAATTTCTGGTTCATGATTGTTTTATATCGATGTCAGTAGTGGGCATTATCGTAGAAAAATATCAAGATACTAGATACAAATATCACGATATTTATAATGAGAAAATTTTGACATACGACATAAAATTTTCTGGAAAAAGTATTTGATTTTGTTTAAATAATCATGATACTACTATCTTGTATCTCGTGGCAGAAATATGCCACCATAGAATCGACAGCGTGAAATTGACACTTATTCCGATCAAAACAATTCAGAATCTCTTACTCAGGGCTCCATTCGTTTATTCTAATCACTCACTTTGACCATTCAAAAAAAGCTCCGAAATCTCATTTAAACGTTTCTAGATTCTTCAAAACAATCAACATTTCATTCAAATTAATTAAAATATTCCACAGATTTATTGGTCGTTTTGAATATAAAATCGCTTGATGGATACCTGAAGACACAGACATCCAAAAAGTGCGAATAAATAAATAAATCGACTTGGATTTTTTGTTGAAAGTCTTGAACGATTTTTAAATGTTTTATTATGATTCGGAGCGTTTTTGATCTATTTGAGTGAGTGTTTGGAATGAATGAATGGAGTGCTGAGTGAATGATTAAAAATGATTTTGATTCGAAGTAGTGTCAATTTCACGATGTTTTTAACTGTACGTTTGATGAAAGGGATCAAATCCAGATTGTAAACAGAGCACCTAAACCCCGTCACGGTGATGATTTAAGAGTGTTATCATAACAATTAACAACATCGTGAAGTTGACAAGGTGAATGATTTTGGAATGATTTCGGAATGAAATTAAATGAATGTGTGGACTGAGTTTTGAGTGAAATTAAGGAAGGTAATCCAATATCGCTAATTTTGTTTAAGATGGACAAAATTAGCGGTATTAATAACCCCCAACCTTCCATGAATTATACATACTTTTCTGTTTGTACGTCTTCGTGGACCAAAAAGACACTTGAAAGTCCAAGTCAGCTTATGATATCGTAGCATGAATAAATCGATTTGGATTGATTGTTGAAAGTCTTGAGCGATTTTTAAATGTTTTATAATGATTTGGAGCGTTTTTGATCGATTTGAGTAAGTGTGTCGAATGAATGAATGAATTTATTAATTACTGGAGCCCTGAGTGGGTGATTTAGAATGATTTTGACCGGAATGAGTGTCAATTTTATGATGTTTTTAATTGTACGTTTGATAAAAGCGACCAAAGCCAGAATGTAAACGGAACACCGAAACCCCGTCAGCATGATGGAGTAGACATTACACAATAAATGACATTCGTGTTATAATGCCCTTGTGAATCAATGATAAATTACTTTCTCAGATTTCCTGTCGCTATACAGATTATGGTGAAAGTAATTACAAATGAAAATGAATGTTACATTCAATAACAAGAGGAACAGACGGGACATAAATCGCTAACCTGAAATTAAAAGGTCCAACGGTTGTCACCAAAGTAACATTCTGGCAAAGTGTCATTGAAATGTCAAGAAGTAATGTTGTTCAAATATTCCATAATGAGAAGAAGGCACTACCCTGCCACAATCTGATCTATGACCAAATCAAAGTTTGGAAAATAATTTTGGAAGAATTTTCAACAATGAAACATTCTTGTAAAATTTCATTTAAATTGGTCCAGTTCTTTAGGAAGAGCTGTCATTCATAAAATTAAAATTGAAGTTAATGACTTCGCACTGCCATACCCATATTAATGACACAATCAAAACATGGCTGACAAATTTTGGAAAGGGTCACTATAGAACATTGAACTAGACATATTGATTTCGGACGAGATGTCGTTTAAAGAAATTAAAGGGCAAACATGACACGCCCCGGCACGCCCCCCCCCCCAATTATTGGCCAATTAAATATTGCTAAACAAGTTTGTAAGATTCACCAAAAGAACATTTTGATAACGGTTTTTATTGAAATCTTCAAGGGATTCGGGAAGGGGGGAGGAGTTGTAGTTCAAAGATTTCATGGTGAAAAAAGGCCCCACCCAACCAAATGATATTTATTGGCCAATCTTGACTTCGCAAACAATTTATTAAACGGATAACCCTTGAAACATTCTGAGTAAACATAAATTATATTTTTGAGAAAAGAAAGTTGTTGTTGGTAATGAGACGAAACCTTTTTTTTCGATCTAAAAGACGATTATTCTTATTCCTGAATAAAAAGATTGGAAGTCTGACGTGCGACCAAATATGCTATGTCACGTGCGACCAAATATGCTATGTCGGATGCCTACTAATATCGAAGCTCTATTGGAATTGTCTTTGCGTGTCCACGCTGTGAGATAAAGATTTATGCATTGAAATATCATCTACATCTCAAATGAATACATCATCCTTAGTAAATTAAACATTAAATCTATGAGATGTATGATAAACACAAATTTGTTAAAAAGACAGTTATGGGATAGAATAGAGTTCATCATGATCAATTCTTTCTAGAAAATAGAGATTGAAATTGTCATGTTGCCTTTGGAATTGCGAAGCCGTAATGTTCTATTTAACGAAAGTTTCAATGTATTAATCAGAGAACTTCTACCGATACTCCTTTCTTTAGGCTACTACTCGGAAAAAGCACCTTTGTACAGTAACAAAGAGAATATTGAATGAGTGCTTGCTGAATACAGAATGTTTTGAACGAGTCAACTACAAACATATAAAAACGTTTTTGTTTAGTTTATAGATGACGAGTTTGATAAATTCGGTATTGAATTAGCTCAAATTTTATATTCTATTTTGTTATATGACCTAATTGTTTTTATTAAACGAGGAAACTACGATATTTATCGATTTAAGTAATTCAGCGAAACTTTAACGTCGTTTGCGAAATGACGTAAGAAAATCCACTTTGACGTCATATCAACAACGAAATATAACGATATTCGTGCATAGCTCATTTGCATTATTTTGAACTAGTGTTATAACACCCGTGTAATATCAAAATTATTCAGCGGCGTTATTTCAACCCCGCGACGTAGGTCATTTTGTAAATATTTGTATATCACTGCATGGGCGTTTAAAAAAAGTCTTCCAAGAACGAAAAAAAAAAAAAAAAAAAAAAAAAAACGACACTGGATCCTAAGAATTTTCCTAATTTATAAGATTATAAATCAGTGTTAAGAAGTAAGCTTTAGACATAAGTTTATTTCAAGCAGACAGGTCAGCCCTGCTTTCAGGATGACAAAACAGTTCGCAATTTTACCATGCTTTGTATGCAAGTGCACGTGTAAAGCGGTGTATAATAGGTAAACTGTTTGCACCTTTTTGTCATCCCTAAGGATACTAAGCGTTTGCGGGCGTTTAAGAATGTTACACCGCTTTACACGAGAGTAATACTATTAATTTTTATACATTTAAAACGTTTGCAGACGTTTAATAATGTTACATCGATTTACACTACAGTAATACTATTAGTTACACACATTAAAAAGAATCCTTCAAGACAATCTTAAACAGTTTTCATTTTATTGATAGCTGCATACGAAACAGTTGCTAGTTCCTTTAAATTTGACGGCAGGTACAACTACTCCAGGCTAAGCCAATGATAAAGTTCTCCCAAACAAAAAGAGCTATGCCTTCGCATTTAAATTAAGAAACAAAACGTTAGTTTTGGACAAGGCAAATAAAGATAACAAATGATCAGAAAGATATGACGTATGGACAATAAATTATTTGAATCTCAGTCGATCACCGACAGATAGACTATTGCCAAACAAAGTCCATTACCAGTGCTTCCTGTTTTGACCACAAAAAAAACAAAACATCGTAATTGTTAAGCATCTTTGAATTTTTCTTTCACCAAGGAAATCATAATTGATGGAATAAAGACATATGGCAATGGTCGTTTGTATTCCTTGCGGGGGATTGGTTTACGCTTCTGTGAAGCGATTCCTTGGTAAGTCTTGGTATTCTGATCACGATCAAGAAATATAATTGTTTACGAACACAATAAAAAAATAGAATGGTGCTAAAGACAGAATGAAAAAATATGAATATAATTAATAAAAATGATATCGATAACTTTCATTTAAAAAAAACAACGTTTATTTGATGTTTCTTTTAATGTCGAATGTTGTTTTCAAAAACGAAAACATCACTTGCAACAATTCACTCGTATTAGTTTTATAAGCACACTCAGACTAGCGCCATGGTGCATTTATAGAACACAACTTTTACTTTTGTAGATGAGCCTGTGCGTGACATTTCCAACAAATTCACAACTACGTTGGATAGCGTTGATAACGACACAATGTAATGATAAGGTATGCTGACTGCATGAAGATGGATTAGGATCTTATATATCAATAATGCGCGTATTTAAGATTCTGGTCAGACTGTGCGACTGCACAGGCTGGCCAGAAGCTTTGCTTTGCGCACATTTGAAATTGTTGGAAATGTCCCTCACAGACTCAAATTATTTATTTTTATTTGGTAAATGTATTTTGTATGAATCTGTTTTATGGATAAACTTAAACTTTTTACTTCCTACCGTGTTTCTCTAATTGTTATCATATTTTTCTAAAAGAAAGACAGAGTTTTATTACATTTTTTATTTATAATGACACCCAAAAGACTGTTCAATGTCTTGATAGCTTAACCATTTTGACTATATTGGTATTCGAGAAGCTGTAAACCTGAGGATTGTAAATTTGGATTTTTTTTTCAAAATATTTTGACACAAGAAAGCCACTTTTCCATTTAAGATACATTTATGTAGTGCGCTTAAATGGAAAGACAGCATATGGAATCATACGACTGTATTTTTATTGCAGAAAAGATTACCCCCACCTAATTGGGTCCCAAAGTTGTCATGATATAAAGTAGAAAGTAGTACCAAACTGACAAAAAAAAATACATTTTCAAACAGGAGCATTTTTGAGAGTAAACAAATGAAATTTGAACACGATTCTTTTATAATGTAAATTTGAATTTAGAACAGAGAGTATGCACGGTTTCCAATAAGTATTTCTGTCTTAAATACTCAACAATGCAAGAATGTATATTCTTGTTAATTAGAATAAATAAAAAGATATTTGAATTTCTTGGATAAATACACTCTCAGCAATTAACGTCCACAGGAAACACAAATGAGATATACTTACCATAAACTTTGACAATTACAAGTTCAAGAAGATAAACGACATTTTCCCTCCTAAATGATATGACAGAAAACGTTATCACCCCTTACCCAATGTGACTTTCATCAATGGAATGTAGTTAATAATATCTCGGAATCTCTAAGGGGGATGATTTAAGAAAGATTTCAGAAATTAAAGAATTGAGTTGGAGGGGAGAGTTTTGAATGAAATTCGGGGGAGGTAACAAAAATGACTAATTACGTTAAATTGGACGAATTAGCAATATTTTGTTGTCTCTCATTAATAAAATCTACGCGCTTTTCTCTTTTCACTTTTTTTCTTTTGTCTCAACGGACCAATCACAATAAAATATAAACCAAACCAACAGGAAAACCGTCTATGGATGCAAACGCTCGGCAATTTGGTGCTTGACGATGGATAAAAAATCTAAGTCAAAGCTATCTAGAGTAACCACCCTTGAATAAATGGGTTGAAATGTCCCAAAAGAATACCTTCAGTAATATCAGACATATCACGAAATATCAAAGTTTTCGCACAACGACGGCAACGATGACGACCCTTTGTTGTGAAGTGATAAAAGTCTTAAACTTATAAATGCACATACATATTAATTCCGATTACTTGGTTCTTTTGTAGTTTCAATCGTTTACCCCAAAGATAAACGATTTAAATTACAAGAGAACCGAGTAATCGCAATATATAATCACTTACAATACACTTTTCTGTAGTTGCTAATGATATCAAAATAGTGTAAATTTTACATACTTGACATGTATAATAATGACTAAATTTATGTGATATAGTAAGGTTGTGTTAATTTTATGTTTCGTGTAAAGGCCAGGTCCAACTGTACTTGCGGATGCATTGGGTAAGTAAAACGTATGAATATCTCTACATCAGTTGAAAATACGCTTTGCATCTGTTGTTCACCTTGTACGCTTTGCATACTTTCTTTCCGACGCACGTCCGTCCTTTGAGATTTCATCCGCGCAAATAGTTTTGAGCTTCACATAACTTGTAAAACGGATAAATTTTCCGCTATGTACGATGTAAATACGAGGAATAAACGCTCCGTATCCGATACCATCCGTTTTACTTCCGCTGTATCCTCAACCCATCCGTAAGGCATTCTCGATACTCCAATCCGGTTTGGGTGAAAACTGACAGTGGACGGAATTATCATGTATACGAAAAGTATATAAAAGGGATGTAACACGGATATTTAAGTATTTAAGCGTATTAATCGCGTAAAATTTAATGATCCAAGCTGTATCCATTTTGCTTACGCTCAGCATACGTCGTGTAAATGTCTAATGCTCTTTGCGCTCTTTTTTTCCGCTTTTCGTATACGTTACGATTAAACTCGGTATCCTCTTCTGAGTTGTCACCCGCTCTAACAAGGTTTCCGATCAACATCCACTTAACATCCCGGCTACATACTTTACGCGTCCGATACTTTCCGTTCTGTTTTCACAAATCTTGCCAATATTATCAGTTTTTATCAAGCGTTTGAAAACGGATAGAAATTTTACTATTCCGCCGTGTCCGTTTAGCAAACGTCTTGTATCCGTTTGGCAGTGGGACCGGGCCTTAATGTTTGATGTCCTGTTTTTTTTTTGTTTTTGTTTTTTTTTCGAAGTAATTGTATATGCGAATTTTCTTTAAAGGAGGAAAAATACAGTTTATACACAACAGACGTTTAAGAATGATACACCGATGTAATGTAACACAATTAAAAATCAATGTTATGACTGTAAATTTATGATTTGTTAGAGTTTAAACAAGAAAATTGTGACCAAGGCCCTTTTCCCCATGATATGACATGGTTCCTTCCCATTTTCAATAGGGTTTATCCTTGTGACAAGAAACACATGCTGACCAAGTTTCAAGAAGATTGGATCATATTTGTGGCCTCTGGGTTGTAAACAAGGAAATTGACATTAAGTCCTCTTATCCTGTAATATGGCATGCCTCCTTCGAATTTTCAAAAGGGGTCATCCTTGTGACCTGACAAATATTCTGACCAAGTTTCATGATAATTGGACCATTTTTGTAGCCTCTATAGTGTAAACAAGAATATTGTCATTTAAGCCCCTTTTAATATGATATGGCATGGATCCTTCCCGTTTCCAATAGGGTTCATCCTTGTAACCTGTCAAACATTCTGACCAGGTTTCATGAAGATTGAACCATACTTGTGGCCTATATAGTGTTAACAAAAACATTGTCATTAAGGCCCCTTTTCCCGTGATATTGCATGGATCCTTCCCATTTTCAATAAGATTCATCCTTGTAACCTGACAAAGATTCTGACCAAGTTTCATAATAATTGGATCATATTTGTGGCCTATAGAGTGTTAACAAGAAAATTGTCTTTAAGGCCCCTTTTCCCGTGATATGGCATTGACGCTTCTAATCTTTAATAGGCTTCATCCTTGTAACCTGGCAAATATTCTGACCAAGTTTCATGAAGATTAGACCCTATATGTAGCCTCTAAAGTGTAAATAAGAAATTTGTTTTGTCTTTTAGGCCCCTATTCCCGAGATATGGCACGGATCCTTCCCATTTTCAATAGGATTTATCCTTGTGACCTGGAGAACATTCTGACAAAGTGTCATAATGATTGGTCCAAATTTGTGGCCTCTAGAATGTAAACACTTAAATTGTTGACGTCTGACGACAGACGACTCACGACGGACATCCAATGATAACAAAAGCTCACCTTGAGCACGTTGTGCTCAGATGAGCTAAAAATTCTATGAAATAATTATTTTTTCCGCAATTTTCATTCTCAAATAAAGAAAGAAATGGTAAGTGTTAATATACACAGGTAAACAATTGCAGAAACTCGTCTCGAGATAGGCTGTGTTGTGTTGAAAAGTGAAGTAAAACCCCTTTGCATAAACCTTCACCACACAACCTGAATGTATCGCTATTCATGTGTATTTTTTATTTTCCATGAATCGGCCATTGTTATATATACATAAGTAGTGTCAGGGGAGGTTACCATTCCAGTAATTCCATTCACCAAGTGACCACCCATACACCATTGGAAAAAAAGGGGCAAATTGCTCACTCTGCCTGAAAAGTAGTTCTACGCAAGAAAAACGTTCACCTGATTCCAGAATTGCATTTGATTTGGCACTTATAAGATGTCTCTGGGGTTTCAACAAGTTATGAAGATTGCTTGTTTCACTCCATTTTGAAAATGCATAGTTGTCAGACGGATACAATTCTTGAAAAAGAGTAAATTGAATCTAAGTGAGCACTGCTGTTTTGAAAACCTATTAACATCTGACAGGATTATTCTTACATGGTATTAACACTGGTGAACGTAAACGTCCACCAAAAAAAGCCTCCAAGGCAAGCTTAAACAATTTTTCATTAAATTGATGCTCCGTACGAAGCCGTTTAAGATGAATGAAGTTACAAGCGTTTAAGGCTTAGGCAATAAATTTCTCACAAACCAAAAAAGCTGTGCCTAAACATATAAAGTAATAAACAAAACGTTAATTTTGGACAAGACAAATAAAGATAACAAATGATCAGATTGATCAAAAAACGATTTGTATCTCAATCGATCACCGACAGATAGACTTTTGCCAAACAAAGTCCATTACCAGTGCTTCCTGTTTTGACCATAAAAAACAAGTTATCGTTATTGTGAAGCAATTTTAAATTTGTCTGTCATCAATGAAATCACGATTGATAGAATAGAGGCTAATGACGATGGTCGTTTGTATGTCTTGCGGGGGATTGGTTTATGCTTCTGTGACGCGATTCTCTGGTGGGTCTTGCTATCTTGGTCAAATGCAATAATCTGACGGTCCCTCTCTTTAAACAGTTGACAACAAAAATTCTTTTGTCCCAATTTTTTGTTGAACTATGGACGTTTCGTACCATAACCATTTCATACCAGACGGTTCGTACCATAGGCGAAGACGTTTCGTATAGGCGAAGGCGTTTCGTACCATCGGCAAGGTCGTTTCGTAACATAGGATAAAGTGACAATGTAAAAGTATTTGGGATTATTTTTGACCGAAGTTGAATATTTGATGAGTGATTTTTGAGTGAAATAAGGGTGAATAAAATAAGCGATACTTATTACAAACCTTTCATAAATTATGCAAACAAGTTCTATAAATAGCTTCCTATTACGTCAACAATAAACCAGACGCTTATAATTCTAATTATATCAATGAAATTGCATTTTTTTCTCGCAATATTTATTTGAATGTAGTTGTTGATTGTATTGTTTTAAGTGATTTTTGGAACGTTATTTAATGGTTTGAAAGAGTGCATGGAAGGTATTATTGGAGCACTGAGAAAGCGATTAAGAATGGTATTGATCGAGATGAATGCCAATTTCACAATGATACTTACTCTCGATCACAAGCTTTACTGAAGGGCTGGAAATTAAAAGTACAGTTAGTTACGTCGTGAAATTGACATTCACCTCAATCAAAACCATTCTAAATCGCTCACTCAGCGCTCAAATCATTCATTCAAAACACTCACTCAAACCATTCAAAAACGATCAAACCCATTGAAAAATATAGAATCAACTACGTCATTCAAAATAAATTTTGACAGAGAAAAATCGCGATTTCACTGACATGATTCAAATTGTTAGCGCCTCATAGGTTTTTGAAGAAATTGGAAGCTATGTATAGAACTTGTATGCATTTTTTATTAAAGGGAGGTAATCCTATATCGCAAAATTTGTTCATCCTGAACAAATTTGCGATATAGGATTACCTCCCATTAAAATCACTCAAAAGTCGCTCCACACACTCAATCCTAAATCATTCAAAAATCATTCACCATGTCAATTTCACGATGTTGTTAACTGTACATATAATACTTAAGGGATGGGGACCGACCAACGAGTATTGGCCACGGAAAATGCATCGATGCCGATTTAATAGTGTGGGACAAGGGGATTAACAATACCCTATAAGAAACAGCGTAATTTCTCGGTAACCGATACATTACAAAACGCATTTCCTGTCCCTGCCATTAATAACAAATAATCGACAATTACGTGCATACAGTTAACAACATCGTGAAATTTACAAGATGAATGATTTTGGAATGATTTACGAATGAAATTGAATGAGTGCGAGGAGCGAGTTTTGAGTGAATTTAATGGGAGGTACTCATACATCGCAAATTTTGTTTAGGATAAACAAAATTTGCGATATTGATTACCTCCATTTAATAAAATATGCATACATGTACTTTATGTAGCTTTCTATTTTTCAAGAACCTATTAGACGCTTAAAATTTGAATTATGTTAGTGAAATCGCGATTTTTCTATGTCCAAATTCATTTTAAATGACGTAGTTGATTCTATATTTTTCAATGGGTTTGAGCGTTTTTGAAAGGTTTGAGTGATTGTTTGGAATGAGTGAACGGAGCGCTGAGTGAGCGTTTTATGATGGTTTTGATTGAGGTGAATGTCAATTTCATGATGTAACTAACTGTATCTGACAGTCGGTCAGGGAACTGAAGAAAAAATTTGAGCTAAAAAATTTACAATACCGACTACATAAATCACGTATGTCTTATTATTTTAGCCTGTCTTTTTGGGCAATGCTCAAATCATTACGTCCACGTTTCAAAGTAATGTATTCTTAAATCTAAATTTTTAAAAATGGACGGTCGTTGCTCTTATTTTCTTATTTTACTCTATTCGGCCATCAGAGGTCCCAAACTTAAGAATTGTTTATATTCACAATGTTGGGTCGGTATAAAAACAATCTACATAGTCCAGGAATCCATTGTTTAGTACTTGAGGCGCTGGGATATGACTGAAAAAGTCTTTAAAATTGATGTTTATCCAGTCACCATTCAAACAAACGTTCAAAGTTCCTACGAAATACCAGGTACAGTTAAAAACATCGTGACATAGACAAGATGTATGATTTTGGAATAATTTTGGATTGATATTAAATGAGTATGTGGAGCAAGTTTTGAGTGAAACTAACGGGAGGTAATCCAATATTGCTACTTTTGTTTATGAGGGACAAAAAAGGCGATAATCATTACCTCTCTTTAAAAAATGTGCATATAAGTTCTGTAAATTGCTTCTTATTTCTTCAAGAACCAATCTGACGCTAACAATTTCAATTATGTCAGTAAAACCGATATTTTTTCCCAATTATATTTATTTTGAATGTAGCTATTGCTTGTATACTTTTCAGTCATGTGGAGCGTTTTTGATCGATTTGAGTGAAAGTTTGGAATGAATGAATGTGAAAGAAGTGAGTGATTTAGAATGGTTTTGTTTAGCTGAATGTCAATTCCTCGATGTAATTAATTGTTTATCAATAAAAGAACTGATAGGGATTTTTTTTTTAAACAAATATAACAAGAGGACTATGATGATCATTTATTGCTCGGCTTCGTATCATTGACTCAATTGATAAGTATCAAAACACTCAGCAAAAGTCATAATTCAGCTTTTATGATCCAGGGCCTCTAGATTGTAAAAGAAATGTGTCACCATGGCCAATTTTACAGTTTTATTTGCATCCTTCCCATTTTCAATAGGTTTCATCCATGTGATCTGACAAACATTCTGACCAAGTTATATGAAAATCCTGCCATGTTATTGGCCACTAGAGTCTAAATGAGAAAACTATCTTATGGCCCCATTTTCCCTGATATGACATAACACCTTCCCATTTTTCGATAGGTTTCATCCCTGTGACCTGAATGAGATTGGGCTATATTTGTGGCCTCTAGAGTTTAAACAAGAGGACCACGATGGTCCTATATCGCTCACATTCGTCTGTTTCAGTCCTCCCTTAGCAAAATTAAATGCTTTTAAGATCATTAAATGACTATTAGATTGTTCAAAGAAGGGCATTATTCTATTCCTATGATCCCTGCATAAGTTTCTAGCCTTTTCTAAACCAGTTTCATGTGCCCTGGCCATCATTCTCCCCAATTTTCAAGATTATTGAACCAAATTTGTGGCCTCTAGAGACTAGAGTGTAAACATAAATTGTCAGGCCCCTATTCCCATGATTTGGCATGTATCCTTCCCATATTCAATAGGGTTCATTCTTGTGACCTGACCAACATTCTGACCAAGTTTTATGAAGATTGGGCCAAATATGTGGCCTCCAGGGTGTGAACAAGAAAAAATTTCATTTTGGCCCCTTTTCCTGTGATATGGTATGGATCCTTCCCATTTTCACTAGGGTTCATCCTTGTTACCTGGCCAACAATCTGACTAAGTTTCTTGAAGATTGTGCCATATTTGTGGCCTCTAGAGTGTAAATAAGAAAATTGTCTTGAAGGCCCCTTTTCCCTTGATATAGCATTAATCCCTCCCATTTTCAATAGGATTAATCATAAAGATTGTGTGATATTTGTGGCCTCTAGAGTGTAAACACTAAAATTGTTGACGACGGACGACGCAAAACACGCGACACATGACGCACGACTGACGACGGACATTCAATGATCACAAAAGCTCACCTGGAGCACGATGTGCTCAGGTGAGCTAAAAATTAAATTGTTGACGTCTGGCGCATGCCACGCGACGCATGACTAACAATGGACATCCAATGATCACTGAATCTCAACTGAGTACGTTGAGCTAACAATTTCTTTGAAGATAAATGTAAAGGTAGATTTTGCGCGGTGGGTCTTGAAACCTACCGTTAACCTTTAGATTCCCATTTCATTCGATTGATAAAACAGGTTTAAACAACACTATAGAGAAGTTGAAAATCTACATTTCAATTGAAAGTTTTTGATTGTCTTAAATCGTAAGGTATTATAATACATTTGCTTTCATAGTTGAAGTCAAGGAATAAGTTTAATTCCTATCATATGCTTTTAGGATATATAGCGCGTTTTTATTGACCCGAATCTGAACCCGGCTATTCAGATGAATAAAAATCTGATCATTCCCTCTCGAATCTGCACGAGCTTTCAAGGGAAAGAATAACAAATGGTATTGAATGTAATATACATTTTGGTAATTGATATTCTGCGTAATAAATGAACTGGCAGGGCGGGGCTTAACCGTGACGTATTTGGCGAGTTTACTTTTAAATAATTTGGGTTCTTTCAAATTTTAGTCGGTAATCTTCGTAAACGCGTGCAAATAACTGTATCCTACAACCTAAAGGATTCACGTACTTAGAGAGATTAAACACATTTCATCGTTTGGTTACCAAAGTCTCGTAACTTCAGCTTGATTAAGCTGAAGTTACGAGGATTTGGTTACCAATCTGGAATTTTAGGTCTCGAGTTATTTTCGTCGACTCTCTTTAGAAATAGGTTATTTTAGATAAAAGCTGATTTCCCTTAACCTTAAGTGTAACGACCCGTTACTTAGGCTCCGCCCTGCCAGGGCATTAATCATGGATAATAAAATATGTCGGTTATTGTTATGTAAGCATTTTTCCACAGAGGTCAATTTCGGGTCAAATTAAACAGGGTATACCCGATAATACCTATGGTAATGGACTCGATGCCTACGTCAGAGCTCAGTTGTAAAAATACACCTATACTGTAAACATAACAACAATCAAGTGAAGTTTGCTGGTATGCCCCATATTGACAAAGTGATCAGGGAATTGGCCACTGTTAGGCTTAATGATGGGCTCTGCCAATGCTAAGTAGCTAGAGGCGTTTGTGTTCTCCAAACCCCGTTAAATCGATTTGCCAGTTGTTTAAGAACAACGGGAACCACTGACGATCGACTAAGATATGATAAGTCACGTGTGACGTCACATGTCTAGGATCACAACATTCGATAACGCCCTTTACGAAACGGACTTGTAAATACTGAAATAATAGCCGCAGACTTTCCATTTCATCGTAGGATCAGTTCTAGAATAATTGAAGTGATCAATAGCAGAGGATCGTAAACGAGATAGAGGTTGATGTGAAAAGTGTGGACAGGGTTGTGTGACATAAGACAGACTTGTAGAGCTGAAATGGAGCTGATACCATTCTTCAAATGCTTCTACTCACTGAAAATTGGAATGAGATCAATGAACTGAAATTTGTTTAGAAATACAGTTAGCCTTGTTCGAGCGACTACGTCTATTAAGCAACCTTTTTTTATTAAGCGACGGTTTTCAAAACCCCATACTTAAACTCGCAATATCAAAAAAAAAAAAAAAAAAAAAAATGACGGAACTGGTATAAAAAATATTGTAATTGAATCTCATGTTCTTAAAACTCACCAGAATTGTCTCAATGAGACGATTCTATAACGTTTAACAGCATAGGATCATTGAGAACTTTGCAATAATATACATATTCAACCAAAATTATGTAAACAAAACGTGTATTGAGCGACCATTTTCTTTAACCACCACTTTTTGGTGTTCCCGTTTGTGGTAGCTTGATACAAGCAAAACTGTATAGTAAATAAATAAAGTGTCAAACTGTTTAATCATGTGTCATTTCTTTCTTCGGTCAGTATAATAAAAATTCTTCTTAGCATTGATCGACACCCTCTTAGAGTTTGAATATTTCATTTGTAAACACAAGAAAAGAATGAAATGGTGCTTAAGATGACATTGAATGATAAGAATTTTCTCGGTTAAAATGATACCAATAATTAAAAGAAAGTTTATAAGGTGTTACTATTTTTAAATACGAAAACTGTTTTGAAAAATGAATCTTAACTTTCAATATTTCAATATTTTTTTTTTATACACACTGCAAACACACTCAGACAAACCAAATCTTAGTACAATGTAATCACATAAGCTGCATGAAACATTTATAGAAATTAGTTTATCTATATATATATATATATTGTAAATGTAGGTTGTTTTTTTTTATTTCGATTTCCGTTTGCCATGACTGAGAAGTCGCTTATTATTATTCGAATTGTAATCACGCTTTGTTTTTGTCCATAATGGTCCACGATATAATGCACAAAGTTGCCCAAAAATAGACAAATTGATACTTCTTTCAAGTGGAGCATTTTGTGTGATATAAACAAACAAACAAACAAATAATGAAAATCAAAACTGAAAGTTCCGATGTTTTTTCCCACATTCGCAAAATACATCGTCTAATATATAAAGTCACCATCATAGCGCAGTTGGTAGCGCGTCGGACTGTCAATCTAGAGGTCCAGGGTTCGACGGCGGCACTCATTCTTTCCAACTATTTGTCTCTCACCAATGGGTCCATAATCGTAGACCTAGGAAAGGTTGTGGTGGTTGTACTGGTGAGAGAAATACCAGTAAACGATTGTTAGGTGCTCCGGCCACCGCGATATAATTGGGAAAAAATTGTTAGACGCAGCGTAAAACCCCAGTCAAACTAGCAGTCTACTTTATAAAACATAACTAATTGCATAATTTGATTTCTTGATAAAGTACACACATTAACGTCTGCAGAAAACCTGATTGATTTGATCTATAACGAGATCTTGGCTTCAATTGGGACATAAACCTTGAATAAATAGGCAAAAAAGCGATACACAAATGAGATAAACTTACCATAAAGTTGGCAATTATATTTATTTTACTTTTTTATTATTCATCTCTAATTCACATACATGTACTAAAGGCAATTAATAGCAATTAATAAATATAAAATATTAGACAATAAAAGATGTATATGACCATTCATTATTTGAATTAAAAGAGACTTAAAAAAAACACGTACATGCATACGCAATTTAAAATTTTATACCAGCAATTACATCATACAAACTGCAACATACACACATAACACGCAAATACTCAATCACACATTCAGAATTAATAGAAGTTGACTCCACATTAGGAATATAAACAAACAAATAAACACAGAAACAAATAAACAAACAAGCACACATACATACATTTTGGGCTTTGGTAGACCTTCATATCGTCCTGACTCTATTCTTAGTGGTGTGACACCACACCTAAACTTACTAACCGCGCTACTTTATTTGGGGGTACAATTATCTGGAAATGACATTCTACTTGGTACGACGCTTTGAACAAAGTATGTACGAAGCCTATTTGAACCGTTTCCAGAGGGTCCATTTGTTTTATGAATGAATTTTTCATCACAGAAAATTTGAAAAAAATCACGCCCAACTTGACTAACAAGTTGTTTTTTCGCTTATTGAATATTCGGATTTATGTTATTTTCCGTGACAACTTCATTGACAATGAAATGCCAATTTTCACAAGATGTATGAGAAAATGACCTCGCCAAAGTGGAGACTCATTTGTTCAATCTAGTATTGTTAATTCTATCCAGTCTGCACCAAAAGAACGCAATTCATTTCCAGTATTACAAATGAGGCATCCGTCCGATCTCCCCGGCCGTCGCAGCGTTTGGTGTATATTTTTCTACTCCCAAGAAGAAGCGCATGGCTCTATTTTGAACGGCATTAATGGCCGAATAATTTCAAAAGCCCCGTATAGCTGCACCATAGCTTATAGGAGGCCAGACGATAGTGTCGTAAAGTCGGATGAATACTTTATATGGTACACTACCCATTGACTTGCATTTGGCTATTACAAGTCCGAGGGCACGACTTACACTTTGCGCGACTGCCTTACCATGACACTGTAATCGAGATTTTCGTTCAGTATTAAGCCAAGATGTAAATAAGCTAAGACGAAAGCAAATGTTTCGTCCCCAATAGAAAATGAAAATGAGGTCCTTGACATTGAATCAAGGACGAAATGTACAACTTGACTCTTACTTACATTTATTGCCATGTAATTCTTTTTACACCAATCGCCTAGACTATTTAACAATGACTGGGGTTAGTTTTCGTTTTCAGCAATTAAAATAATACGTCTCGATAAAAATGTGAATTTACATCGTTATTAGATGACGAAAATGGACTATTTTTTCATGATCGTTCACTTATAAGTTCATAATGCTTGTGATGTTAATAGCGTTTGGAAATTTGAACGTTTAAATGGGTACAAATTAAAATTCAAAAAGGCGGACTAAACACAAAGGGAATTTAGTGATTTCGTGGTCATCGACCGTGACGGACGAATACAGGTGTACATATTGCAACGGTATCATAAAGTGCAGTACAGGTAAATACGACAAAAACAATAACTCTGTTATATAGGTATACACATTATATGCTTCAAATGGCATCTTTAAAAAGTGCAGATGACACAAGCGAATTTACAGATGTTGATGATACATTATCACAGACTTCTCAGTCGGATCATGTAGAAATGACGACAAGCACTCCGACAACTACTAAACGTAAAGCCTCTCCATTATTCTCCACAAACGTTAAACAGAGAACATCACGCAAAAGTAAACCAACGCCTCTAACAAAAGAGACATTGATAGAAACTTTTAACAACCCGTCCTTTATACAATCGATTGCTCCCGCCATCCGAAATATAATAGCCCCAACAATCAAGGCAGTAGTGGAAGCAGCAGTAAAGTCGACTGTAGTTTCAACTATTGATACTGCAAAGGCCAATATTTTGGATCAAATGGTTCAAAATAACAATAAACTACAACAAACAATTGATTCACAACTGGCTCTAATCAACCAACAAAAGATAACAATCGACAAACAAGCAGCGCTGATAGATGAAAAAACTTATGAAATCAATGATCTATGTAAAAAGATTGAAAACATGTCCGCTGAAAATTTAGCCGTAAAAACATCCTTGAATAATCTGGAGCAATATGGCAGACGAAATTCCCTTAGAGTTAACAATATGGAGATTGACACCAAGCTCACGGAACCAGAAATGACCAAGCTCATGGTAAACTTCATCAACAAAAGCGTGTTTAAAACAGGTGATTCAACCGTAAGTGAATCAGATATCGATCGCTGCCATCCCGTGGGGCTTACAAGTGGCAATATGTCGAGACAAATGCTGGTGAAGTTTAAATCATACCATACTAAATGGAAGGTATTTCGCTCGAAATCAACCCTGAAAAATAATAAAGACAATATAATCTTGTGTGAAGACCTCACCAGTACAAACTTTAGACTAGTTAAAGATCTCAATCAACTAAACAAGTGGGCCATTGGCCCTAAAGCGCTCACCTGATGCATGGCTAAACAAAAGTCAAAGAGATCAAGAAGAAAACATTTCAGTTAAAAATGTTGCCTCTAAAGTACTAAAAAAGGTTTTTGACCCTCTATCAAACTTGTGTAAGATTTCAAGGCAATTTCAAACTTAACCTAGGTTTCATACAAACATATTGACCAAGTTTCAAGATATTTGAGTAAACATGTTTTCTTATTTTTAAGATTTGACCCCAATTTTGACCCCACTTGACCCAATTTTGAACATGACTGAGATTTGATGGAGACAAACATGTTTCAAGACATTTGGACCAAAGATGTGGCCTCAGGAGTGCACGCAATGTTTTTCTAAGATTTGACCCAGTGACCCCATTTTTGACCCCACTTGACCCAATTTGAACTTGACTGAGATTTGATGAAGATATACATTCTGACCAAGTTTCAATACATTTGAGCCAAAAGTATGGCCTTTAGAGTGCACACAAGGTTTTTCTAAGATTTGACCCCTTGACCCCATTTTTGACCCCACTTGACCCAATTTCGAACTTGACCGAGATTTGATGGAGACAAACATTCTGACCAAGTTTCAAGACGTTTGGACCAAAAATATGGCCTCCAGAGTGCACACAAGGTTTTTCTTAGAATTGACCCTTTGACCCTATTTTTGACCCTACTTGACCCAATTTCAAACTTGACTGAGATTTGATGGAGACAAACATTCTGACCAAGTTTCAAGACATTTGGGCCAAAAATATGGCCTCTAGAGTGCACACAAGGTTTTTTTAAGATTTGACCCCTTGACCCAATTTTTGACCCCACTTGACCCAATTTCGAACTTGGCAGAGATTTGATGGAGACAAACATTCTGACCAAGTTTCAAGACATTTGGGCCAAAAATATGGCCTCTAGAGCGCACACAAGGTTTTTTTAAGATTTGACCCCTTGACCCCATTTTTGACCCCACTTGAGCCAATTTCGAACTTGGCCGAGATTTGATGGAGACTAACATTCTGACCAAGTTTCAAGACATTTGGGCCAAAAATATGGCCTCTAGAGCGCACACAAGGTTTTTCTAAGATTTGACCCCTTGACCCCATTTTTGACCCCACTTGACCCAATTTCGAACTTGGCCGAGATTTGATGGAGACAAACATTCTGACCAAGTTTCAAGACATTTGGGCCAAAAATGTGGCCTCTAGAGTGCACACAAGGTAAAGTTTGACGACGGACGACGGACGACGGACGATGGACGACGGACGACGGACGCCGGACAGCAGCCCATCACAATAGCTCACCTTGATCACTTCGTGCTCAGGTGAGCTAAAAAGAACGGCGACATTCACAGCTTCTGGACGACCAATGGAAACGTCCAGGCTAAAGCTCGTGAAGATGGGCCAACGGTCAGAATTAATCCTTACGAGGACATAGCTCTAAAGCTCGGTCTATAAGAGTAATTGACATTTATTGATACACTTAACAAACTGTGATTATGCTAAATAAACTTTGAATTTATGGCTCAATTTGATCACCAGAAATGGGAAGTAATGTGGGAAAGTGAGAAAAGTATTCTCCTTTTCACACATTACTTTCTATTTCCTGGTCCATCATAAGTGACATTTATTGTCGCCATTCCTTCATTGAAAGTCTATAAGCTACCATTTCAAAGATTGGAGCCAACACACATTTCATTTTCCCTTTATCTATTAATAATACCTCATAAAATCATTTTGATTAAAGTGAAACAAACGGTTTGAAATCGGAAAATCCAGTTTATGTCTATAAATAGATCAGTTGACATGAATTGAATGGGTCGAAAAAAAAAACAGTATCTATAAATAGGTTTTGCACGGACTAAGTATGAATGCAAATGAGCGACTATGATATATTTATACGCATCATCGAATCATTAACAGACGATACTTTTTCTGGTTTGCGAGGGTCCCAAATATGTTGCAGATGACAGTTCGATACCGAAAGATTTATTTATTGTTGATTGCAATTGGGTTCAGTATTTGGAATAAGATAAATGACAATCAAAATTTCTTCAATGCTTTCTCAAGTCAATGTTTGTATCGCAATGGATTTAAATAGTTAGATTACTTATCATTCAAACAGCTGGTGGCTCTAAAAAATGAGGTTTTTTCACTCGTGTGATAAGTGTTAAGGTGTGGTAGGCGCACCAGCCGTCACGCAAAAACGAAAAATTGTTGAAAATGGCGTTAAAACCCGTTCAAATTGACAATAAATTAAACTTGGTATCTGCATGGAATATATGATAAAACATGAAATGTAAATGTATGTCTTTCTTAAAAAGGGTAGCGTGAAATTTGATGAGATCGTTTTTATTCTCGAATTTTATTTATTCTTAAAAGATAAAGATAATTAATTCTTGTAAAAGCTAATTCATCAGCCATAACTTTTTTATTGTTTATATTATAAACTTACAAGAAAAAGGGAAAAAAAATTCTCCTTTGAAATACACTGCATGCCCTAGTTAATTTGATAACTTACGTAGGTCCTGAGTTCAGGATGCGGAGGCGTTTGCGAGCGTTTTTGGGTAACATCCCTTGAACGTTTTGTGAGCTTTTGTGTCTTGAACGCAGAGTAAGATTATACAAAGACTTTAAATCACTATATTTTGTTCTTGTAATGTTCTGGTGATAAATGTAAATGGAATAGGAACTAACCGATTTATCGAAAATGAACATATATATTATGTCTACCTTCATAGTACCGCATGTATCTCAGAAAGAAATTTCAACACAAACATATATAAAGGATGTAGCAACCTCTGTATATAAAATTTGGTATTTACATTAACATGCTGTCGCATTACTCATTCGCATATTAATTTTTATATATCTTCTTACTTTTTCAATGGGATGTTTGTTTTAATATAAACAGAAAACAATCTTGATTATAGTTTTGTCTCAATATTTTAAAACCGAAGTTTAGAAAATTATTTGTATGGCGTCGTTAGCTGATAAAACAATATAGATTAGCCTCCTAAAAGGATGTATAATCAATGACTTTTGTCGTGAAAGGGCGGGGCATTTGAGCCCTGCCAGGTCAAGAATAACGCAATTTACTCCTCAAAGTTTAAAGTATAGTGCGGACTTTGTATTTATAAGGGTTCATTGATTTGTTGTCACGCATGATTTGCCTAGTTAGACTGATAAAAACCAATGGATGATAACAAGCCATTTGATATATCGTCGACGTTTTTCTGAAACCTCGTAACTGCAGCTTAATTAAAGCTGTAGTTGCGGGCTTTTAGAACGACATCGAAGATATTAATATATAGCCAATCATTCTAGAGTATCATATAATTTTTTATCGAGGTTGATGGTCAAGCCGGTATCGGTTGAGGCCCAACCCTCTAACTTTAATAAACTTTCTACAAGTCAAAATCCCCCTTTATATCAAGGTATTGAGAATCGCATAATCTTAAGTATTAACCATTTCAAGATAGCAATGATACATTACTATTTCATTTCTTTTTTATATTTAAAAAAATGTTGTTGCGGTTTCCTGGTTAACAAGGTTGATTATAGTTTCATTTTTAGAGAGTTGAAGGTCAAGCCCTTACTGACGGAGGCCCAGCTTCTTAAACTTACGTTTCAACTATTAAAATTTAAATACTTTAAGATCTATTTTGCACCTAAACGATTTGTCTGCTTTTCTTTTCGACAGACTATCGCAAAGGTGTAATCGTATTAAACAAAATGATGTCATATTTAAATCGTATCCTACTGTCACGTCCAATAATAACATTTTCCCAAACCTATCCTGTATTTTGAAAAAAACATTCGTCGAAATATTGAAACAGAGTTTTTTATTAAAATGTGTATACTGTATTTCTTTTCCGCCTTACCAGGTCCTGACATATGTTAGGGCAGGGATGGTTGAATAGAACGAAATTTGTTATTCTTAACATCAGCATCACATTCTTTTTCAAATTAATCATTTTGTTAATTCACATTAAACAAAATTCCTACATCTTCCACTAGGATGTATATACTCCAAATTTATTTGTTCATAATTTCTTTTTTTCATTGTTAATGTATTATTTTGTTACAAAACACCCCTTTACTTTTCCCAACTTTCCAATTTAACGTGCGATTTGATGGCTATCGTAGTATGAGGTTGTTTAACATGGGTCATGCACCCAAGTTTGCTTCTGTTAAAAGGCGCGCTCGTTGCCTGACCTCGTACCTTTTTTTAATAAACTCAATAACATAATGACAGAGAATACTGCACTTACTCAAGCATTCAGGCAGACGCGCCACCAAAGAATTTTCCTCTGTTATATAATTCTAGTAATGATTGTCCTTCGAATTTCACCAGTCTCACTCCTTACACTTGAATCAAATCTTAGATATGTCTCATTAATTAAACAAAATTTGGTTCCACGAAATTCGAAGCACATTGTTATAAGTGATAAACACCAACAGAATGTAGCGTGGTCATTTCAACTTTTGCATTATACATTATGTAGTATAGCAACCACCATCTCGCTTTGGTTAATACTCATACTTATATTATCAGGCGATGTGCATCCTAATCCAGGCCCTGTTTACTGTCCTAGCCATAGCTCTCCATCAAGTGATATTTATGGATTTTTAAACCTCCCGAATCATTTGTCTACTATTCATTACAATGTTCAAAGCTTGCGAAACAAGGTAGAAGTGTTATATACAGAGTTCTCACAATTTGATATCGTATCTTTCTCTGAAACTTGGCTAAATGAATCTTGTCCAAACAACGAACTACATTTCCCATCTTTCCAATCACCAGAGAGAAAGAACAGAATACGCGATAGATATGGAGGCGTGATCATTTATGTTAAAAATAATCTGTCTTACACTAGAAGATTAGACTTTGAATTGCCTGATCTTGAATGCATCTGGATAGAGATAAAATTAAGCAATAAAAACATATCCTGTACGGAACATTTTATCGCCCCCCAAATTCAACTATTGCTTACACTTCTCTTATAGAAGACTCGATTGGACTGGCCTGTGACGCTAACATACCAAATATCATCATTACTGGTGACTTCAATTTCAATCAACTTAATTCCACACACTCTAACAAAATTCAAAACCTATGTAATCAATATAACCTTACGCAATGCATTGATGAACCTACCCACTTCACAGAAAACGCTTCTTCAATCATAGATCTTCTCATAGTCTCAAACAGAAATTCATTGCTTATGGCTGGTGTTGGTGATCCTTGTCTGGATAACAACATAAGATATCACTGCCCTATCTATGGCGTTTTTAACTTTATCAAGCCAAAGATCAAGACCTTCAAACGGAAAATTTGGAAATATGACCAAGGGAATTACGATGAAATTAGGCATGAATTGTGTCAAATTAACTGGAGTACGATACGCGATGATAATGTCGATAATTATGTAGAGAAATTAACTAGCTTAATGAAAAACTTATTAGAAAAGCATATTCCTTCCAAAGAAGTTGTTATTAGACCTCTTGACCCTGTATGGATTAATACAACTATTAAACGAAAAATCCGCCAAAGAAAAAGGGCATATAAGAAAGCAAAATTAAGTAATAATCCCGTGCATTGGTCTAATTTTAGGAGGTTAAGGAATGAAATTATAACAATGATACGACAAGCAAAAACAATCCACTTTCTTAATATATCCAATAGGTTTAATTCAGGTCAACTTAAATCTAGTAACTGGTGGAAAATATTGAAGTGTCTACTCAACCAAGAACAAAAATCTCTTATACCTCCTCTTTTTGACATTGCAAGAGACGAGCTTGTCATGGACGACCACGAAAAAGCAAATATTCTTAACAATTACTTTGCATCTATAACTTTAATAGATGAATCATCTAATAAAATACTACCAACTAACGCTCCACGTGGCGAAGTAAATCTCGCTTCTATTGTTATACAGTGTTCTGGGGTACTAGATGTTCTAAAATCTCTTCCTATTAATAAAGCTTCAGGGCCAGACGGCATTAGTAATCGTGTACTACGTGAATGTGCACATCAATTAGCTAAGCCTCTCTGCGAATTATTCAACAAATCATTAGAATTAGGTATTGTCCCAACCAAATGGAAAATATCCAATGTCTGTCCAATATTCAAGGCAGGTGACCCGTCTTTACCCTCGAATTATAGACCGATATCACTGCTTAACACTATGGAAAAAACTTTTGAAAGAATAGTATTTAAACACTTATTCAATTTTCTTCAAGACAATAACTTTTTTACTCCTCGTCAGTCTGGATTCCTACCTAGAGATTCAACCGTCAATCAATTATCAGTTTTATACAACACTATTTGTAAGGCGTTAGATGACGGCCTTGAATTTCGAGTCCTTTTTTCGACATTAGTAAGGCTTTTGATAAAGTCTGGCATAATGGCCTAATATTCAAACTCGAGAAAGCTGTAGTAAATTCTAAACTACTCGAATGGTTCACAAACTATCTTTCTAACCGTAGACAAAGGGTTGTTTTGCCTGGTTCAAACTCAAATTTGTCTCCCATATATGCAGGGGTCCCGCAAGGATCAATTTTAGGCCCCTTATTATTTTTGATTTATATAAATGATATAGTTGATGATATTAACTCTAGTATTAACCTTTTCGTCGACGATACAAGTCTCTCTGTAATAGTTGAGGACCCTGTCCAGGCTGGCTCACTTTTACAAACAGATATCAAAAAAAAAAATGAAAACTGGGCTAATTCATGGCTTGTGAAATTCAATCCATCGAAGTCAGAATCTCTTATTGTGTCTAAAAAACGTTCAAAACCCACACACCCTGACCTACATATGTCAAACGAAGTTATACCCAATGTAGAATCACATAAACATCTGGGGCTCTATATTTCAAACAATGGATCTTGGGATCAACACATAAAAATAACTGCGGAAAAAGCATGGAAAAGGGTAAACGCCATGCGAGCTTTAAAACTCAAACTCGATCGAAACACACTCCAAACCATATACGTTTCATTTATAAGGCCTTTATTAGAATACGCCGATATTGTTTGGGATAATATTTCTGATATCTCAAAAATGATTTAGATAAAATACAAAATGAATCTGCAAGAATTATAAGTGGTTGCACAAAAAATGTATCATTAGATAATCTAACAAGAGAGGTAGGCTGGGAATCTTTAAGATCTAGAAGAAAAAAACACAAGCTTATTATGTTTTTTAAAATGATCAGAGGTCTTTCACCTGACTATTTATCTTCACTTGTCCCTATTAGAATAGGCAATACATCACATTATAACCTACGACGAGGTAATGACCTCCAGGGTATTCCTTGCAGAACTTCACTTTACAAAAAATCATTTATACCATCCACAGTTGACGAATGGAATAATTTGCCCCAAGAAATTCGAGATTTGAAATCCTTAAGTGCATTTAAAAATTATCTTAATAGGGATAAGCCAATACCAAATAAACTTTATTTCGTCGGCGAAAGAAAGTTCCAAGTAATCCATACTAGGATACGAACTAGATGTAGCGCTTTGAATTTAGACTTATTTACTAGAAATTTAATAGACTCCCCACTTTGCCAATGTGGTGAAGTTGAGAGTAGTCAACATTTTTTCTTTAATTGTAACTATTACACCGCGATAAGAGACAAATTACTTCGTTCCCTGACAAATGTCCCAAATATTAGTCTGGATGTTCTATTATACGGTGATGATGGCCTTGCTTATCATGAAAATGTTAGTTTATTCCTAGAATTACATGCCTTTATCAGGGATAGCAGAAGATTTTGACTTAGGGCTGCCAACGGAGGTAAAAATTTCATATCTTCCTTTTTCCAAGTTTCAGAGTGAACAATATCCATTACCCCCGAAACATGATATTGGTGTTATTTCGAAGGAGTATAACAGAGGCTTGATCACGATTTTTTTTAATCATTTTAAAGAAATGTATGTGTTGAATAGCTTTTATTGCGATAGCAGATCCCCTCGCACGACTTATCTCTCTCAAAAACATCATGGTTAGACATTTTACTTCGTGTTTCTCAAACATAATTACCAAAGAAGACTCAGGGTATACCATCTTGAACAAATGGAAATGAACTTTATAAGCTCAAGCTTCCGTTCTAATCCATTTTATATCAAATATCTCTTTATCTTATGTAGTCTCATTGTATTTGTTTGTTGTACATTTTGATATGAATAAAATATGTTTAAACCAACAATGTATATCACAACAATTCACGGTTTATATTATGATATGCCTTTTGCAAGCCTATAAATGCACCGTATGTATATAACCTTAACTTCTTACTTGTACTAATAATATTTGTCAATGAAGAAACATGGTCTATAATTCTTCTAGCTTTCTTAAACCCATTTTGCTAGTCCACAATAATGTTATTCGATTCAACCCATTCAATAAGACGACAAAAGATTTTGAAAATTGAAGAAGCTATTGATATACCTCTGTAAGACAAAGGCTTTCTAGGGTCTAAATCATGGGGTTTCGGTATTAAGCTAATAAATCAATTGCCCCATGATGAGGGAATAGTGCCATTGTGGAAGCAAACGGTAAAAATTGAGTGCAGGAAAAGTGTGTTAGTGTCGTTCTTGAGAGCTTCAGCAGGTTTTACCATAAATACCAACTGCACGACTATTCTTTGCACTGTCAATGGCTTTCTAAACTTCGATTACTGAAAAAAAGGTTAATTGTAATATAAGCTATCATTATTTGAATTATCGAAACAATCTTAAAATGAAACGTTTGACATTTGGTTATTCAACAAAGTGTAGAAATCGTTTTTCAATTTACTTAGAACATCCTGCTTATCCCAAAAAGATACACCGTTGTCAAATAAAATCTCATTCGGAATTTTCTTGCTCTTACTTTGTCCAATATCTATATAACCAATAGATTTCGAAAATTGCGTTTGGTTAGAATTACAATTATAGAGAAAATCTTTTTGAACCGAGTGCCAATAATTGCGTTTTGCCTTTCGGACATCTTAATTAAAGACTTTTCGATGTCTTACATCATTACTCTTTTTTGGGATTTGATCAGCTCTGTTTATACCATTAAGCCACTTACTGTCGGCGACAGATAGATCAAACCACAACTTAGTTAAATATTCGTTCCACCATTGCTTGTTAAGGCGATATTCTTGGAAGATCTACCCATGAAATATACTTTATGTGGTATACAATCGTACATTTTTTTTCATTACTATACAAACCAGTCTTCGTATATAATTTTAATTTTATTTGCGATCGAAGACCATGCTCATGCGTAATAATTGTCCTGTTTACTTTGCATAAAGTCTCTAAATCACACACAAACAATATACCAAAATCTTTGCAATCAAACTTAGTATAATTACCAACATTTTTAAAGCTCTCCGTATTTTCAGGTACACAGTCATGCCCTAATTCTTATGTAACGTTCAACGACAACAATGAGTGATCCGGAACACTTGATCTAGCCAACGAGTTCAATAAGATGAACGGCATTTCTCCCTCTATTTTGATACGACAGTAGCTCTCTCAGTCCTAACCCAATATGATTCTTATTTGAAATGAACAGTTAAAACCATTTTGAATTTGACAAGGTGGGTGTTTTTGAAATGGTTTTTCGGAATAAAGAAAATACAATGGAGATAATACATATCGCTTTTCTTTCGAAGTTAACGAAATTAGCAATATTTTGTTGCCTCGCTTTAATAAAGTATACGTACTTTTTTGCTTGTGTGTGTCAGGCACTCTTTTATCCGCACACAACCGATGAAGAATTATGTTATCGATTCGAGTTAAATATCGATCGTTTGGTACGATTTCGACGTATTTTTGATTTTGATTAGAATTACATGAGTGTTTGTAATGAATCTATTGATTTTTGTGCGATATATCTAGACCGATATTGATCGAGATGAATGTATTCGATTAATTTGGGTTCTAACATCGGCTTTATTAGCACTAAGAACCCATTACTTTGGGCCTCAAAATTCCAACTTTGGATGATCTGAACATATAGCATCATTTCTTATCACAAAGTCAACCCTTTTAGAATAATAAATCAATTCTTTAACAGGTTGACGGGTTGCAACCCTGGGTCCATACCATATACGCTTCGAGCACGGAAGGACATTATAAAACTGCAAACACACACACACACACACACACACAGGTGAATGTAATTGACACACATTGTTTTTATCTGTTCAGTCATCATTCTAATATGCTTCTTCTGAAGAGACGATGTAACTTTTAAGACTTACGTTACTATATTTACATGTAATCAATTTAATCCTGTTAATTACAATCGAGCTATACTCACCAGAAAGGCGTTGTTGTTGTTTGTTTGTTTTGTTTGATTGTTTGTTCGTAAAGGGGTCTCAAGACAAAACCTCTATGGCTTTTTTTGTGGATGCCTTAGATCTTATTGATAAATAGTATAATACATCCGTTTGCGTTGACAATATCTTATCAAGATTTTGTATATTGGGCTTTTGCAAAAATGCCTAATTCATACCAGAGGCTTAACCCTTTGCTGTTTAATCCATGCTTTTTACGAGCCTGTGGTTTTATAATTGAAAAAAACATTGTGGAAGAAAGAAGAAATTGCTTCTGACGAGCAATTTCTTCTTTATCCACACTATTTCTACCCTACTGAATGGTTATTTTTCAAATTAAATCCACTTTAAATTTTCGTCTGCAAAACCTTTGAATTTGAACAGGTTCAAAATTTTGTAAAACAGGAAAGGGTTAAACGTATACCTTTGGCCTTGACTTAATTTCTCGATAATAAGATAGATTTAATCAAATTCAAAACATTTCTGCACGTATATGTATTATTGAGGTTTAGTGTGATGGGCATCAACTTGTACACAACAGGTTAAAGCCGGATCAAGAATTTTGTTCAAACAACGAGTTTCATAAACGTTTGCAATGAAGAATGAATTAAAATAAGTAATGTTTGATGCGTTTCGTTCAACCACGATATAAACTTGTATAAATCTATTCTTGCTGATCTCAAGTAATGTTTGATGCGTTTCGTTCAACCACGATATAAACTTGTATAAATCTATTCTTGCTGATCTCAACTTATTTCGTAGTTACTTTTATGGAAGACCACTCTCACCACTGTTCTGCATAGCATCGTTGGTTTGGATACAATGTCTGACACCTGCGTCAGGGAAGATGATTTTTGGCTCCGTGGTAGAGCATTGGATTTGTAAACCAAAATAATTGAATATTGTTGTCCGCGTGGGTTCGAGGCTGGCTCACGACGGATATTTTTCAGCTATGCTTCGCTTATGGACAGTTCGTTTATAACAGTTGCTAATGGCCATTATTTTAAGAACAAATCTTTCTTAATTGGGAAACGAATAATACTTACGTTGGAAATGAATGTCGGTTTTTCTTCATAATGATCAGCGGTGTAAATTAACAATCCCTGTATTCGTTTACAATGTATAAGTTTACCTTCAAGGTTAGATAGAAATAAAAGCACTCCTAAACGGAAATGTGCCTTTATCCTAAGCTACAATTACACATTGCATCAGAAATTTCATGCTTTCATCACTTAAGTAAATCATATAGTATTACAGCGAAAGGTTATATTTCTTTAATGCTTTTCGGTGGTTTATCGAGAAATAACGGTAGATTATCACTTGATAATCTCGCCGCAAAAGCAGTGAAATTATCAAAAACTTATACCCTGCTTTTGTGCATTTCATCCTATCTGACGTGATCTATGCGGGGCGAAATAAGTGACGTCACAATGAACGTTGCATGGCAATCACGCGCAAAATGACGCGCTTTACGAAAATATGTCCTAGAAATTTCACATTTTGTCTCATTTTTGCATTAAAGAAATAGAATAATCGTTTGTTTTTCGAGTAAGATCGATTGATATTTCATTTCGTGAACAACAAAAGCTACATTTTCGCCACTCGTGAAAAATATAGCTTTTGTTGTTCACTCAATAAAACATAAATCGATCTTATACTGAAACAAACGATTATCCTCTATGTATTACAGCGAAAGGTTATATGATTGAGAAATTTAAGTATAACTTAAGAATTCTTACTCACCCGAGTACATAAGCGGAAATTAAGATGATATTTTGTTCAATACTAAGGAGCGAATTATTTTAGAGGCTACGCACTGGACTCTAGTGACAGGAATCCCTAGTTCGACAACACCCTACCCCCTCCCGCCCCACTTCTTATAGATTCAGGATGCGACGTTTAAGCAAGGCCCTGTCTCCGTATGACCTAAGATGTTGATCGGGAAGTAAAATTAAATCGCCCATTGTTCAATACTATATTAAAAAGGACAGACTACATCATAGTATACTGAACAACAAAAATAACGCATCGCTTCATTTTTAAGATAATTTTTTTCATAATATAAAGTTTGAAAGAATGGTTATATCAAAATAATCGTTGACCAATTAATGATTTGTGTCAAAAAGTTCTACAACGTATAAATACGCATTGAAGAGTTACAACCCCGAAAATGAAAAAAAAATTAGATAAGGTTTCCATTGCTCAGTAAAAGTCACTAGCGCGTGAATCCATGTGCAAAATTGCACCCAAAGAATGTCTGACACGTGGATTTCTGAATTTCATCAAGACTTACTCCCAATATGGCTATCCAATAGCTGTGCGTGCTGTCTCAATTTGAATCAAAACCTTTGGTTTTTGTGCTCTATTTCGACTCTCATTGCAAGCTCTTATTTGGCGTGCTATATCTTGAGATAAGTCCGGTCGGTGAAAGATTAGACATTGATATCACTAAAAAACATGTTCGCGAAGAAAGTCCATAGTTGCGTGATTTGAATGGACCATAACATTGACTTGATCATGGGGTGTTACATATTGCTATAGGTACTGAAGGATAAGATACTCGGCTCAGATTCATATTGTTTTTGTGTTTCACTGTCATCAATAGTCCACTAAATCCTGAAAAACTGTGACATAGAGAGTAAGAATTTCCGGTCATTTCACCTTAAAATACAGCCTCCTCATCGTGTCAGCATCCAAAGTATGGCACTGTGAGCTGTTAAAATCGATGTTTTAACCTTACAATAGGCCAGTTATTGTCCCTCATAGCAGTTGCAAGTATCCTTGATTTAATGAATCAGTTCAATATGACTATGCGCGATAGCGTTTCGAAATTCATTTTTTCGCTACCGCCAAACTCGAAGACGGTGCTTGATTTGATAAATGTCTACACTGTTTTTTTATTATCACCTTTATTTGATGTAATACTCGAACAACTTTATTATCGTTAGTTGCACGAGTAGAAAACATGTTTATTACATTCAAGTGTCTTTATTCAATTGAGTTTTAGTTAAGAAAAAAAATCCATCACATTTGTGTACCTAATGGCCGGCCAAACTGAAGTAATGTCATATCAGTAAATTGATCGATTTCAGGGTAAAATTATTTGTCAATGAACAGTGATGCGTTATTTATGTTGTTCAGTATATTTTGCAGAGGATAATGATTGTATGAGAAATTGAATTTGCACATGTATACTGCAGTTGAAAGTTTTTCGCGCTTTTTACACTATAGGTAATTTTCCTACCAAAGTAAATCTGCATTGGCCAAAGCCGGAGAATCGACCGTCTCTGAATGACTATGAAATGCTTCTATGTTCGTTTAAAAGTATTGTACTTTCAGTATCTCGGCTAACACGTATTTTACGCATGCTCGTTTTGAATCTGACAGGTCACATTTCGGGTACGATATTATTCCACAGTAAACAAGACAAAATTTTGATGTAGGCCGCAAATTATTTGGTTGTCATCAAAGAATAATGTTTTTTTTTATATAAAAATATTTTTTTGCAAATAATACCTATCTAGATTTTAAAGATTTTAACAACAATAATGGCCCTACTTTAGCATGCACACCCGACTTAAATACACTAAGGAGTACTTTATTTCAACATAGGCACAATGAATTACACATGATGGTAAAGTGATTGCTTTTTTTAGCTTGTCTGTTTTCTAAGAAAAGTTGAGGTAAGGAGATCATTTTAGCGGCGTTGGCATTGTTGTTGTTGTTGACCTGTTGTTATTAAAGATATCTTCATGAAATTTAGCCTGTATGTTCACTATTTCAAGAGCTATCCAGACAATCAAGGGGGACAACTCTGAAAAGGGTTTTTGTAAGAGTCTCTTTTTCCACTCAGCTTTTTGTATTATCCAGCACCTGCAGCCAAGCACAGCCAAGGGTTGCACCCATAGGCGCTCTTGTTAGAATAATATATTTATTCAACCTTTATGCTGATGTATGCGGAGTTATCCGAAGAAATGAGCATAAAGAAAGAAAATACAGACTAAAAATAATAGCAGAAACAATTCTGAAATCAGAACACGAGGCAAAAGATTCAAGTTATCATTCAATAGCTATCATTCAAACTAGTACTAAGGCTGCACCTATTTGAATTAAAAGGACCTACTTCGGTTGTCCCAAAATAGTTTGGTTAGAAAAAGTGATATGCTCCTTTTGTCGCATTGTTTTAATGTTGAATAACAGTAACTGGCTTGACATTATGTTATGCTAAGTGCCAGACAACTGCTACATATCACACACAGGATGAGATTAATTAAGGTAGAAAAATTTATTCTCTAGACCAGAGCTTTGATATAAGTCATCACACACTTTTGTACCAAAAGGATTTTGAGTGTAATTGTGCACAATGAAATATTGTGCACAATTCAAAACCGCAAAAATGCCATTTTTACTGTATGTTTAACAAGACCAAAACAGACAGGAGTGTAACCATAGATGTATCTCCTATTAGCATCACTTTGATATAAATGTAAAAAAAAATGCAGAAAACAGGGGGAAAGAGAGTAAAAAATAGGTCAAACATGTCTGAGTGATCAGTCATTTTAATGAAATTTGCAATATTTGTAAAACCAAGTTCATAACCAAAAACCCTGATTTTATTGCTCAATATTTTTCATTACAAAACAGTTTTTGAAAAACTGTTGTTTGATCCAGGCTGCATTATACGTTTTTCTATGTTTTGAATAAAAACATTGGACAGGTTTTGTAATAATGTATCCCTAATCCCCCATGGTCATATTCAAAACGCATTCATACTGGTAGGCCGCTTTTGCGGCCTACCTATGAAACTAACTGTTGACTTTAGAACATGTAGAAACATAGAAGCTACTCCTTTCAAGTATAAGCCTATTTATGGTACCAAGAAAATAAGTATGGCTTGGGTACAGTGAAAAAATCATGAAATTGACAATCATTCCAATTAAAATCATTCTTAATAATTCACTCAGCGCTACATTCATTCATTCGTCACACTCAATCAAATCGGTCAAAAAATGCTCCGAATCATTAAAAAACATTTAACAATCGTTCAAGACTTTCAACAATAAATTCACGTCGATTTATTCATGCTACGATTTTATTAGCTTGTGTTGACTTTCAAGTGTTTGTTTGTTCCAAGAAGACGTAAGCAAGTAGCAAGGTACGTAAGTAAGTAAGTAAGTAAGTAAATAGTTTATTATAGTGACATGTGTATACAAATAGAAGAATACAGTTATAAAAAAGTACAAAATTACACCCGGCCCAATGGGCCTATATGTCACTGATTCCTAAATATAAATCAAATGGTCAAATGGTTTTACGTATATAATTTTTTTGTACTAATAAATACAAAATAAAAGTTTGTGATTGGGGAGAAGTAATTTATTTAATCAGGCAATTTCTCTTCACCAGACATTCCTTTCTTTCATATTGCACCTTTTTGGACGACGGGCTAAATTTTTATTTCAAATGCGTGAAAATTTATTTCGTCGTTGTAAAACAAATATCTCGTAACCACAGCTTTAATCAATCTATAGTTACGAGATTTCAGAATAGTTCCGACGATGTAGAGCATTATTGAGAACAATTAATATAATTAATATAAATAGTACTTCTCCTGTAGGAATAAGCTTTGACTAAAAACTTTGAGAGTTTTCGAGCATGATTTAGAATAAGATACACAAGCTTTTGTTTCGATGACAATGAAATAAAGTCATTTGTTCTCAGAATATTACCGAAAGCCAGTTCACGCAAATTGTTATAAAACTCACAATCGACGACAAAATGGATTTCGTCCTCTACTTGTTGAGTATTGCAGCACACGCAAGTTCGTTCGTTCACTTGTTCACCGACGTATCTCCCAGTCTCAATTCTTAATGACAAAATACCGCATCGAAGTTGAGCTAACATTGAACGTTCATATTTGTCTAAGCTAAGAAGAATATATTGTTCAGTATTAATATTATCCTTAAAAAGTGCGTATGTACGTAGTTTCCTTGTTTGCTGTACTTTAGTAGACCAATGAATTGAGAAATATTCTCTTATTCTGTTTTCTGCAAGTTCAATATCTACCATTTTTCTTTGGTAGTAATAATCATTTAAACCGATTTTCTCAAAAATATCTTTAATATCACTGCACCAATTATTGTGACACTTTTGATAATCCTGGTTTAATTCTGTTTTAAGTAAACGGCCACTATCGGTGTTCAACAGTCTGTTCCAGTACCTTATTATCACTAACCACCGCCTGTATATACATGGTAGCCACCCGGTGTCTCCAATTAAGGACATAATAGGCGCATAGCGATGGACACCAAGGAAAAACCTCATACTGCGATTTTGGATATTGTCTAAACAACTGTGTCCCTTAACACCCCACGTTGAAGCCCCATAATCTAGGATAGGAACCACGCAGTTAAAGTAAAGTTTCTCATAGGATTTGAATCCCAGTTCTTTGATTTTATGTGCTTTTGATATTATACTTCCAAGGGCTCGACCCGCCGATTTGGATATTTCTTCACAGTGTAGTTTATAGTTGAGATTTGTATCAAATGTTACACCTAAGTACTTGTACGAACTTACTAAATCCAAGACGTTATCACCAATATGAAATTTGAATTCAGTCTGTTTATGCCTACTTGGCCGAAAATGCATACATTTAGATTTTGACGTATTGATAATTACGCGCCATTTTCTACACCAAGCACTGAGAGTATTTAACATTGATTGTAAGTCGTTTTCTGAGTTCGCTATAAAAACAATGTCATCTGCGTAAAGAAGTAATGAAATGTTTTTTTCAGCAACACGGACTCCAAGTTCAAGGTCATTAATTTCGGCCACAAGGTCATTAATAAATACGGCAAACATTGTGGGAGATAAACAATCACCCTGTTTAGCACCCACCGTACACGGGAACCACTCCGTTAATCTATTGTTAACGCGAACACACGATTCTGACTTAGCATAACACGACTTTAGGGTATTGTACATTTTCCCATCGACGCCGTTCAACAAAAGTTTATATAACAATAAGTCTCTGTCAACAAAATCAAAGGCTTTTTTCAAGTCTATAAAGGCTGTGAAAACATGCTCATTGTTTCTTATTATACTGTTCAAACTAAAGATATGATCCTCACATGACCTTTTTGCTCTAAACCCATTTTGTTCGTCAGCCAATAAACCTTCGCATTCTAAGTAGCCCATTAAACGTTTATTAATCACACTACTGTACAGTTTGCTTATACACGACAAAAGACTTATTCCACGATAATTCAAAGGAATGCGTTTGTCCGAGTTTGGATCTTTAAGTAAAGGGCAGATAATAGATTTTCGCCATTCAGATGGAAAAATGCTAGAATCGAATATGAGCTGAAATAAACTATGTAGAACAGCTATAACACCGGGGAACTTCAGGGCCGCATAAGGGATCATGTCGTAGCCGGGGGATGACTTCGATTTTGCGGACATAACGACTCTAGTAACTTCCCCAATAGACAAGTCTCTGATACGTATATCAAATTGAAGGGAACAAATTAATATCCCTAATTTTGTTCATCTAGAACAAATTTAGCGTCGTTGGATTACCTTAATTTTATTTCACTCGAAACTCGCTCCTCACATTCATTCAATTTCATTCCGAAATGATTCCAAAATCATTCACTTTGTCAACTTCACGATGTTGTAAACTGTAGCCTTTGCTTTACTATCCGAAAATTAAAACCAGCATTCTGCACATCTTAAACTAATTTAGTGTTTTTTATTGAACCAGCCTTTTACGTGTTTTTTTAGCTTCGCATTTTTCTCTTTTTGTTATATGATAAAGACAGTAACAACTGTTTGACGCTTCCATCGATTTCAGAGTTATGTCGCTTTTCTTGTTATACATGCGATTTCTCCTGTTTCGCCCACTATAATCCGAGAATCTAATGTAAAACGAGACGAGTCGCTTTTGTTGTCAAATGAATGCACAGCAAACATGCAACTTTCAATTATTCAGAATGTATACTTAGCGCATTTGGCCACAAGGAAACGTTCAATTTATATACTGACTTTAATATAAAAAAGGGCCCACTAAACTTTTGGAATTTCTTTTCTGTATGGCGTTTTACATCTTGAAAACATAGGTTAACTTTAATGGAACTCCCTCTGCGCGTGTCAAAATGAAAAGATTTATTTGCATAATTTTTATACCAAAAGTTTAGTAGCGGTCATTATGTTCCAGCATCTTGTGCGTCTCTTTAACATTGTTTCTTCAAAACAAAATTTCGAGTGTGTCTAAAGCCTTTGATATACCAGTGATTATCACAAAAATTGTTAGAATATTCCAACACGTTTTTGTTACGAAGACGTTAAAAAGATTTTTTACATTGTTATATTGACCTCTTGAAACGGGGTTAGATTTAAAAAGAAGATTTTAAGCTCTAAATTGAGGAAGATCTATCAATTGTTAACATAGTAAGTCTTGTAAACATAGGCAGCAGATACAGCTAGTTACATCGTGAAATTGACATTCGCCTCAATCAAGACCATTATAAACCACTCAATCAGCGCTCCATTCATTCATTCCAAACACTCACTCAAACCATTCAAAAAAGATCAAACCAACTGAAAAATATAGAATCAACAACGTCATTCAAAATAAATTTTGAGAGAGAAAAATCGCGATTTCACTGACATAATTCAAATTGCAATTGTCTCATAGGTTCTTGAAGAAATAGGAGGCTTTGTATAGAACTTTTATGCATTTTTTATTAAAGAAAGGTAATCAATATTGCTAATTTTGTTCATCCTGAACAAAATTTGCGACTAAGGATTACCTCCCATTCAATTCGCTTAAAACTCGCTCCTCACATTCATTCAATTTCATTCCTAAATCATTCCAAAATCATTCACCTTGTCAATTTCACGATGTTGTTAACTGTAATCTGGTAGACTTGATCAAGGTAGGACTCTTGTGACATTTGTATATTAATGCAACCGCTCGGATAGCATCATTGACGTAATCAGTATTTGATAACAAAATCTTTGATTAAGGCATAGAAAAAGGGCTTATGGACAACCAGTCAGTCATCGTCCATAGTTCAACGACTTGATTTTCCATATCTGGGCTATTTGATCAACCCTGTTATCGTCTTACGATAAGGATTCCAATCTTTGAAAATATATAAATCCTCTTCAAATTTTGCCTCCAAAACAGTTCTTTCAAGAGCCGGACTAAGATGAACTCGTCTTAAATAAGAAGTAAGAATTTCTAACATGAAATGGGTCTTTTGTAAACAATTGCCCTTTCTATATGACTGAGGCGGTTTTCTTTCTTTTTTTGTTGTTGTTGTTGACGTCAATATATAAAACGATGTTCTAATCCTGTAAATTATCATATATATACATTTTTTGTTTTAATGTCGTATTTAATTCGTCTTTTCTAGACAAATTAAGATATGTGAGTAGGCGCTGATACCGAAGATATCATTTATCAAAATACCTTAGATATTAACCAAACAATTTGTTAAGTTATCTTTTTGGCATTTTTTTCATCTCGCGAAATAGATTTAATAACGACCTGTAGACACTTATGAAAATGTTAATCATAATACCCTATATATTTCCCAACAAAATATAATTTTATCTGTGAGAGTTTTTATTATTAATTTCTCGAAATATATTTATTAAGGACCCGTAGAAACGTTTTGACAAGGTTCTCCCCGTTTCTGATTTATGTAACATAGCAATAACTGCAGAAACTATCGGTTTGTATGCTAAAGCCTGCTTTACTTTTTTTTCACGGACGCCGAACTAAATCAAAGTCTGCGTTTTGACATCGCGCGACATTATTTTTTACCACAAATATTTTCAGGGACTCGTTCAGTGAGAGCATGATTTTTCATAAATCTTGAGGTGCCAATGCGGCAATTACAAGAATATTGCAAGAAAATCTCTCACACGAAAGCCGTGTGATCAGTCAACTGGGTAAAGCGCACGGTCTCCGTTCGCTGACAGTGTTGATATTGTAAGATTTACAGGTAAACTATGAAACAGTGACCGTGCGGTGTGCGTACAGCGATCTTGCTATAATGCGTTTTCGATGTGTCTACGAGCTACGATTTCGGCGCAGTTTGTCGATTGTTAAGGACTTACATTTCATTTTAGAGAATTGCAAGATGTACGGCTGCCGTATGACCGTGGATTGATCGCACAGACACCGTGTGGCGCCGCTCGGGCACCACAAGATTTGAGGATTCAGGCGAGTGCTTCGGGAATGGAGCAGTAGTAGGTGAAACTTCTCAATTCTTCTTGGTTGATTTGTCCAGAATTTTGAACTGTCTAATCAAACCTAATTTATCAAAAATGAATAAATAAATGAATAAATAAAACTTAATCACACTATGGGTTCATTAATAATGTTTGACTTACTATTTTCATTATAGAAAATAGTGGCAAATTGTCACAAGATACGTCCGTTACACTGCTGGATTTTCAAGTATGTAAATTAGCAAAGAAAAATTCAGATAAAAACATAATGAAATTGACAAAGTGAATGATCTTTGAATTATTTTGGAATAAACTTGAATGAGGGCGTCAGGCGAGTTTTGAGTGAAAAAGAGGGAGGTAATCCAATATCGCTAATTTTGTTCAAGATGAACAAAATAAGCAATATGAATTACCTTTCTTTAATAGAATATACATTTTGCCCAAGATGAACAAAATAAGCAATATTAATTACCTTTCTTTAATAGAATATACGTACTTTACATTTTTAGTGTCTTCGTAGACCAATCCGACACTTTAAAATCAACATTTGCCAATAAAATAGATAATTTGGTCGATATGAATAAAATGTTGATCGTCTTGAACGATTTCGAAACGATTTTGGAGCGTTTTTGATCGATTTTAGTGAGTGTTTGGAATGAGTGAATGGAGCACTGAGTGATCGATTTAGAATTATTTTGATCGGTGTGATTGTCATTTCCACGATGTTTTTTAAAAGAAACTCAAACATTGAGCTAGATAGAGTTATGGTTCTTGTGTATTGCACTCAATAATAAGGAGAGGAACAAAATTGCCAAATTCCAAGTCAATCGAACATGAGATAACATACAGATAGTTACATCGTGTCAAACCATTCAACAACGATCAAACCCATTGAAAATCATGTTGATTTATATTGAAAATCAACAACGTCATTCAAACTAAATTTGGATAGAGAAAAATCGCGATTTTACTGACACAATGCCAATTGTAAGTGACTAATAGGTCATTGAAGAAATCGGAAGCTATCTATAGAACTTGTGTGCATATTTTCTTAAAGGGAGATAATCAATATCGCTTATTTTGTTCATTCTGAACAAAATTTGCGATATTGGATTTCCTCCCATTAAATTCACTAAAAACTCGATCCACACACTCATTCAATTCCATTCATAAATCATTCCAAAATCATTCACCTTGACAATTTCACGATGTTGTTAACTGTATTTGTGAAAACGACAACAAACTGTTCGCCACCCACCCACCTTGGCGTCTGTCGCCACGGGTGATCCCATAAAAGTTCCCGTCTTTTGACGGGCGTAAAATAAGGGTTTTTAACTGAAACTACTTTCTATATGTATACTGTAATGATTCAAAACAGACAAAGCTTATTGCTATTTTTTTAGTCGACTTTTCTTAGAATAGGGGAGTTATTCCGGTCACCCGTGCTTCGGCGTCGGCGTCTAAGTCGTTGCAATGCTTTGGTAAAGTTTTTACATGCAAGTGTTTAAAATCGCTGGTTCTACTAAAGCTATTGCGTTGAAACTTTGCACATACTTTTGTGACCAAAATATCAGCATCTAGACAAGGATTCATCACTCTTAATTTGGATTTAGTAGAAATTTAAGCCGTTCGGATTTTGAAATTCCTGGTTAAGTTTTTACGTGCAAATGTTGTTTATCACTTGTATCTCTATTTCCACCATAGCTTTTGCTTGGAAACTTTTCGGAGGCTTTTGTTACCAGAATATCAGCCTCTAGACAAAGATTAATTACTCTGATATTGAATTTAATGGAATTTTTATCCTTTTCGGACTTAAAATTTTACTTGCAACTAGTGTATATCAGTTATAATTCTATTTCTACTAAACTTTTCCTTGGAAACTTTGCACATGTTTCTGTTACCATGCTATTTACCTCTAGACAAAGATTTATTACTCTGATATTGAAATTAGAGGAGTTTTTACCCTTTTCGAAACTCAAAAATTCCTGGTTAAGTGTTCACGTGCAAATTGTTGTATTTCAGTTATATCAATATTTCTACCTAAGCTTTTGCTTGGAAACTTTGCACATGTGTCTGTTCCCATGATATTAACCTCTAGACAAAGTTTAATTACTCTGATATTGAAATAAGTGGAGTTTTTACCCTTTTTGGACCTAGAAATTAAGATGATATCAGCCTCTAGACAAAGATTCATTACTCTGGTATTGAACTTAATCGAATTTTAACCCTTTTCGGACTTATAACTTTATGGTAAGTGTTTACGTGGAAATGTTGTATTTCATTTATATCTATATTTCTACCTAAGCTATTGCTTAGAAACTAAGCACATTCTTTTGTGACCATAATATCAGACTCTAAACAAAGATTCGATACTCTGATATTGAATCGTTACAATTATATCAGCCTCTAGACAAAGATTCATTACTCTGATATTGAATTTAATGGCTTTTTTTTCCTTTTCGGACTAAAAAATCTTGGTTAAGCTTTTACGTGCAATAATTGTATATTAGTTATAATTCTATTTCTACTTAAGCTATTGATTTGAAACTTTTCACATGCTTCCGTGCCCATAACAACAGCTTCTAGACAAAGAATCTTTTTTTTTTTTTTTTTTTGTGACGTTCATTTAATTGAATTTTCCAATGTCGATATTAATTTGCTGTAACTATCCAGCATTAGGATAGTCGAGCTTCGCTGTCGTCTGACAGCTCTTGTTTTTAATGTTGCTACATTGCAGGTTCTAAATGAACATACATATTTTAGAACTTTATACAAAGTTTCTGTCTATATTTCATTTTGGATACCATTGTTCATTTGTCGGATAACGACTTAATTACCATATTAAGTATTACAAAACGGCGACAGAATTCTAACAGAATACGGAAAGGGAAACATGTATCAAAGATAAAAAGCATATATATCAATGTAAATACACTTAATTAAGCTTGGCTACATAAGAAATAGGCTGATTAACATTTACATCATAGAGTATTTCGGTTTCTTGAAATATTAGCAATTATTGTTAGTCGACATGCAGTTAACTTCATATATGACGCGTCACGCAAAAAGGGACCATCCGGAAATTCCGTAAAAAGAATGTTCAGACAACTGATTTGAGCCAGCATAGGCAAACTATAAAAGCTTATTTCGGTAATAGGAAGGTGGTATAATCATTCTAGATTCAGAAAATGTCGCCGCTGATCAGTCAGTGCAAGTCGCGCCAATGTCGACACTTTTCGCACTTCCCAGATCGTCCCTTTTGCGCTATATTTGAATCAATTTCACATCAATTTGTAAAGTAGTGAACGTCTGTGTACATTATGCAATAATTCAGCTGTTGAAAGCGAATATCATTTTTTACTTTGCTGTCCGAAATATGAACATATAAGGAGAAAATATTATATTTACAAACCATGGCCCTCCCTAAACACATTCAAATCTATAATGAGTACAAAAAATAAACAAAAACTTTATAACCTAATGCATTATATTAGAGGTGCAACTGAATTAAGATCAAACTCTATAAATAAAAAAGATAAAAATGTGTTTATAAAACTGATAAATTCACTATTTCTAAATTTCTAGTCAACAAATAAATTCCCTCTTTTGTAAATGTGAATTTTCAATTTATTTGTCATAATTTATTTTTTATTATTATTATTATTATTATTTATATTATTATTATTATTATTATTTTTATTATTAGTTTTATTATTATTTTCTATTTATTAATAACGATCGCAGATCGTGTCTTGCGAAGCAAGACACGATCAAAGATCGTTTCGCGGTAGCTCTAGTACCGTTTTTTTATTATTGTTATTTTTAGGACGATATTTCCAATGAGTGTTTTAGACCCGACCTATCATTTTTACTATGAGAAAAAAAAGTGATCCTTTTTTCGGAACATGGGCGCCGCCATCTTGGATTCCAGTAACACATTTTATCAAAATTACAAGAAACATTAACGCTCTTAAACTCTCTAATTACAAAATATGATATTTTTAATTGTTCAAGTAATTATAAGAGTTTGCATATATCAAAAAAGAGTTTAAAAAGTACGAGAAATGAAAGCGAAAGTTGTTTCGGTTTACATGGTGACGTCGAACATTCGCATTGGTACCCGATTACGCTTACCGATTCCTTAGGTTGACGCTTTCGGTGCTGGAGTCCAGAACCTATTCATTTGACATCGTTATCGGTAAGTTACTACATTGAAAATCTTAAATAGATATGATACGCTTCGATTTTAAGCCGTTCTATTTTAAGTCTTCCGGTTTTAGTTCGAAACCCCACCTATCTGAGGTGCCAAACAGACAATTGACTTGTCAACTCGGCCGAATGTTTATTCGGACCATCAACAACTCGGCCACCCTCCCATGACCTTGAAAGGTCTGTCTTATCCTTCAAGCTATTGATATTTAGATTAATTTAGTAATGTTACGTATACAAAATTGAGCTTTAATCAATGTGTTGCTATAGTGAAGTTTATCACTAATCAAGGGGACCCCATCAAGTTTATGACTGAATACATGATGCAATGATTTTGTAAATATATGTTAAATATAGACAAAATTTCTTTCATCTGGCTCGTTGGCCTAGTGGTTAGCACGCTTGACTGGTAACCTAGTGGTTGTGGGTTCGAGCCCCATTGGAGGCAGGTAGTGTATTTGGGCAGGACTCTTTACAGACAGGGCCCACTCAGCTGTTAGGTAGCAAAGGTTAGAATCCATTTCCTCTCTCTCAATGTGTGGGACTAGATCTTGAAAAGGTTGGGTCCACAATGGAAATAAGAGTCAACTGACCCTTTATCATTTTATCCTGGACTAAAGAAAAAAAACAGATGCGCCAACCGTGAATTTTATAAATCAAAATCGGTTTTTGCTTGAAAATCACTCATGTTCAAAAAAGGATCCGACATCAATTTTTAGAAAGGAAATACCTACCGCTTTTTTTAAGGGCATTTTTTTGGAATTGATTGGTCGATGTTGAAATGTGTGTAACTATTTTCAATTATCTTTTCTTTAAAAAAAAACTTCATGCGAATAATTCTTCAATTTAAAAATGGCAAGGTTCAACATAATTGGACACTTGATCATGTCTATTCGACTAATTGTGGTTGTCTCGCTTGATGTATTGTAACTTTTTCAAAATATCGAATTAATTGCTTAAGGATGAAATTGTCATGTACCTATAGTTTGTTAGCCCCTTGATCTGTTCAGTCTGAAACCAGGTCATCCATGATCCAGTGGCAGATCTAGATGGGGTCAGATGTTAAAGTCACTCTTTCTGCAGCCCAATTTTCTAATTTTCATGCCAAAATTTGGTCAAAATTGTGTACTTTTTAACTTGACTTTTCATAGAATAGGGGGCTATTCTGGTCACATGGGAGTAGGCGTAACGGTAATACTTTGATTAAGGTTTTACATGCAACTGTGTTAAATCTCTGTTTCTACTAAATCTATTGCTTTGAAACATTGCACATGCTTCCAAGACATAATATAAGCCTCTAGACAAAGATTTGTTACTCTGATACTAAATTTAGTGGAATTTTAACCTTTTTTGTATTCCAAAATCTCTAAATTTTTAATGCAACTATCACGTATATCTGTTATTTCTCTGTTTCCACTAAAGTGTTTGCTTGGAAACTTTGAACATGTATCTGTGACCATCATATCAGCTGCTAGACAAAAATTCATTAATCTGATACTGAATCTATAGGTTTTCCTATGTTGACATTGGTTTGCTTTTACTATCCAGCCTAAGAATGTTGGTAAATGAAGCAGCCTTTTTGCAGGGGTGTGGAATTCCTTGGGACTGAATTCCTTTGCGGACTTGCCAAACATTGGCTTTGTTTGCAGAATTTAATTCTAGGGCAAATTTAGGTTACAAAAATAGACATTTTGTCTCAATTTGTTTTCAATAAAAGGGTTCATTTAAGCATGCATATCAATACCATGAAGATATTGTTGCAGAGCATAGTTTTTCTTCAAGTCTTTTTCAATAATTTGAAATGTGAGTTTATTTTATTTTTAGTTTTCAAAGAAATATTAATTTAAGACACTCATGGACATATATAGAGCATATATTAGATTTATGTAATTCACAAACATTGTTATTTAATATTTGGTTTAAGTTACCCTTGTAGTTTAAGGTAAAATGCCTGGGTGCAAGGTACCCAGGAGTTCTGAGTTCAAATCTCAGCAGGGGTCAAATTGTAACCAATTAGATATCAGTTTTGTGAAATATATGAATTTAATATAATCAAATATAGTAATATTTTAACCCTTTCCATACTGTTTACAGCAGTGTTGTGGAAATGTGGATCTTCTCTACATGTCCCTGGACAAGTAAGAGATGATTTATAACTTGCCCAGGATCAAAAGGAACTTGTCCAGTAAAAAGTGAGAAGATAGATATTTAGAAAACATTGTCTTACTAAAAGAAATGCTGGAACATTGCTTAAAACATTAGAATATTTAATCTGTTACATATTTTAGTACTATTCCAAGATTTACTCTGATATTAACTTGTCCACTGACTAGTTGAATGATTGTGGGAAGAACTGATACCAACCTGAGGGAAATGACCCAAATTTGTCATTATGTTTGGACAACAATAACAATAGAATAGTTCTGCATGATAATGATATAAGGTGGATGTGGACATCTATTTTGGGACAGAGCTCTCTCATTCACATAAATAGATTCGCACAAGTATCATCATTATATCTTTTCCTAGCCTCCAGCACAAAGGTTTATTTTTGAAAGATTGTTGAAAGCCGCATAAAACCCCATTCAAACAAACAAAACAAACCAAGGCCTTTTTTGTTCATGATCTTAAAAAGTGAAATATCAGTCTATATGAATAATTGTATTGTAAATAATGCAGTGATATGTTTCATCATCATGATAATTTTATTCATTTGCTTTCAGGTTGTGGACCCGTAATAGTTACTCAATGTTTGGGGAGTAGTAAACTTTAACAATACTAACTGAGGTTTCCAAATGATTTTTACTCAGGAAACCTCAGTCAATATTGTGAATGATCATGAGTTTCGAAATGGTGCGGAAATATTATGGGTCCACTACCTTAAAGCAAATGAGTAAAATTATCTAAAAGCTCACATGAGCACGTTGTGCTCAAGGGGAGATTTTAGGGTGGTCATGAGTCTGTCGGTCGTCGTCCGTCGTGTGTTGTGCGTTGTCTGTCTTCAACAATCTTAAAAACTTCTTCTTCTCCTGAACCACTGGGCCAATTTCAATGAAACTTTGCCAGAATGTACCTTGGATGACCCTCTTTTAAAATTGTTGGCTAAATTCTGATTGGTTGATAAATGTGGGCGTGGCAGGGCATGGCATTTTTCACTTTGAAATCTTTGAACTACATCTCCTCCTAAACCACTGGGCCGATTTCAATGAAACTTTACCAGGATGTTCCTTGGATGACCCTTTTTTGAAATTGTTTGCAAAATTTTGATTGGCCCATAAATATGGGTGTGGCAGGGTGGGGCTAATTTTGAGCCCGAAATTTTTGAACTACATCTCCTCCTGAACCACTGGGCAAATTTCAATGAAACTTTACCAGAATATTCCTTGGGTGACCCTATTCAAAATTTGTCCGTAAAATTTTGATTAGCCCAAAAATATGGGCATTGCAGGGCAGGGCTTTATTTGAGCCTGCTATCTTTGAACTTCATCTCCTCCTGAACCACTGGGCTGATTCCAATGTAACTTTACCAGAATGTTCCTTGGGCGACCCTTTTCTAAATTGTTTGCAAAATTTTGATTTGCCCATAAATATGGGTGTGGCAGGGCGGGGCTTAGTTTCAGCCTGCTATCTTTGAATTTCATCTCCTCCTGAACCACTTGGCCAATTTCAATGAAACTTTACTAGAATGTTCTTTTGGAGACTCTATTCAAAATTTGTTTGTGAAATTTTAATTGGTCCAAAAATATGGGCATGGTGGGGGGGGGAGGGGGCTTATTTTGAGAGGCCTCAGTAAAAAATGGGTGGACAGGGTCACTTGAAACTCTTGGAATAACATCTCCTCATCAGCAAATGTGAAAGGAACTTTGTCAGAAAGTTACTTTGATGGGTTCCACTGGACCAATAAAATTCAGGTGAGCGGTTTGGGGCCATTCTGGCCCTCTTGTTTTAAAACATCATCTCCTTTTAAACCATTTGACTAATTTCAATGAAACATTGCCCAAAATTATACTTGGATGACATCAACTGGACCAATGAAATATAGTTGAGTTATTTAGGCCCATTCTGTACCTTATGTTTTGCAAACCGAATCCCTAATGATCATAAGAGAAGTAAACAAATGAAAGAGTTACTGGTATAGTTTCAAAACATTTGAATTGGAAATAAAAGTTAAGCCTAAAGATGAAATTTCTTCTGCAAACTCATTACATTAATGTAAAAGAGTGTTAAGCCTTTCATAATACATTTTAAAAGACAACAATAAGAGACTGCGATCGTTTTGAGGCTTTGCCTTTTTCATATTAAAATTTAAAATATACATAGTGGGTAGTCACATAAAAATCCTATTTTTTTCACTATTTTAAAAGTGAATTTAAATATCTAAATATTTAATTATTACTTTGCATTATCTTTATTTCTAACAATACAGTTATTGCAGGCTTTTTTTCATATTTTGCTTTCAAATTGCATTTATCCTGTAATATTGTATCTTTTTATGTCCTGTATCTGTTGATTTATTTAATGTATTGTAATATTAACATTTTTCCGCCAAACTCATTGCCATTTTTTGACGTTGTTGCCGTTGACGTCATGTGACGTTGATGACATCATAAATTATTATTGTTCAAAATGGTTTCCCTTGAAAAAGGTTTGTTTTAAACCGAAACAAGTCGGGAATAAAATTAATTAAATCAACTTAGAAGTTTGATCTCTCTTTATCCCTTTTATCATAATTTATTTGCAACTTGTTGTTTAATATTAGTCTATTCTTTCCTTTTTTACGTTTCTGTCATATTTATATTTATCTATGTAAGTATGTATATGGCCAAAGGCCACTAGCTTTGCCGATTTTTTTGCCAATAAAGATTTGAACTTTGAACTTTGTTATATATCTTTAGTGACACCGCGACCAAACCCATGTATTCACACCAAACAAACAATCAATCAAAAGTTCCTCAGGTGGTTTTTAAAAAAAAACCCTTCGAAATCGCCAAAACAATCGTCCTTTCATTCAAATCTTTAAAATCAATCCACGATTAAATTGGCTAGTGTGTGTCTTTAAGCAACTGTTTGGTCCGCGAAGACAAAAACACAAAATAACGTAATTTTGTTGACTACTTAATATCGCTTATTTCGTGCAAATCGGACAAAATTAGCGAAAATGGATTACCTCTCTTTAATTTCATTTAAAACCCACTCATTCAATTTCATTCCGAAATCATTCCCAATCACCTACCATGTCAATTTCACGAAGAAGCTAATTATTACACCAATCATGATTACATTACTAAAAATTCATTACAGACACACTTTTATTAAAGCAGATAGGCTCCTTTCCGCCCAGGGATTGTGTACGGCCTGACAATATAGGACTAACGCTGTAAAAAAAAGGCAATCACAAGTAATAAGTTAGAGGAGGAGCGATTAAGGATTCAAAAGTGAAAACCCTGCCTGCACTCATCCTTTCCGAATATTTGTGTCTCACCAATGGGTTGATAATCGTAGACCAATATGAGATAGCAGCTGGGAGCGTGGAAAAGACGTAATGGTAGTACTGGTGAGAGACATAGCAGCGATACATTGTAAGGGGCTCCAGCTGCCGTGATATAACTGAAAAATTGTTGGAAGCGGCGTAAAACCAAATTTAAAATGATTATCATTGGTAAGCGTAGCTCATACTTGGCACTAGATATAATATTCCAATTGAAAGATTTCTTTCGCACTTTTTGAACACGTTTTTTTATGAAACTGAATTTGTAAGTGAATGATCTCCCCTTATCCAAAATCATCATACATTTCCTTATTTGAATCCATGCAAAACTAAATGCCTTCGATTGATTGATTGATTGAATGGAGTTTAACGCCACTTTCAACATTTTTAGTTATATCGCGGCGGCTGGAGCACCTAACAATGGATTCCTGGTTCTTCCCACACAAGTATAAGCACCATGTCCTTTCGAAGCCTCTAGCTGCTATCTCACATAGGTCGACGATTATCAACCCGTTGGTGAGAGACAAGTTGTCGGAAAGAATGAGTGCCACCGTCGGGGATCGAACCCGGGATCACTAGATTGACAGTCCGACGCGCTACCAACTGCTCTATGACGGCGGCTGAATGCCCTCGAAACTACAGTAGCGGACTCCATAAGAAAGCAATGGTGCCTGTCCTTTAAGTAGTTACTACAAAATATCAAAGTCCCCGGCTGTTTGATTTTGGCAAAGCCTGTTTTGTAAGAGTTAATTATTCCAATCATGTTGTTATTTAAGTTGTTGTAACTAATTGTGGTACCACATGTAGAGCATTACTTGCATAAATTCATCGGGTTTAGTAAAAAGGGAAGAGAGCATTTTATATTGAGGACGTCGGACTTTGTTATTTGGGGATCACCAGTCCTCATCCTGAACATTTTGTAAATTAAAAGTGGGTTCAAATTCATTTGCAGTTACTTAATGTAAGGTAAATGTAATGCAGCGTAAGCCAATCGTTTTTATCACCATAATCATTAAACTAAATTGTGATGAGGCGGTGACATGAAATATTATGAGTCATACTGTTTAACAGGCATTTTTTTCAATAAGCGAACATTATCGTACAACAATAGATAAAGTCAGCAATAATCGTTTAAGTAAAATAAGTATTAATAAAATAGATTCGTAGAATAAGAAGATAGCTGATTAATCCGGGTTTTTTGTTTTTTTTTTATTTATTATAGGGATGAGTGTCTTTTTCACTGAGTTTATTGGGGTATAAAGTGCAATTGCCTTAGCACATGGCAAGTAACGCCCAAAGGGCGTTATGTTTAAGCCATGTGCTAAGGCAATTGTTACAACTATGGATATAGTCGGAATTAAACAAAGATGAACACTAGTTACGAGTTATTTTCCGACCTAAATATCAATTTGCACCATGCACATCATGTGTAATAGAACAGCGTGGTGAAAGTTAAAATCAGGTTAGCGTATGATTAAAAAGACAGGCAAATGAATAAAATAAATTGAACCACTGCAAAGTGGAAACGTAAGAAATGGACTTGTAGATACGGCTATAAGTAAGAATTGAACAATCATTTTGAAACAACTTATCAAAATATAAACTCACAAAACCACGTAACACCCCATATACATTAGCACAATATTGCAAAAGTATTCAAAAACATATAAATCAAAAGTTGTATTTTGAATATAAATAAAATGTCATAATAGAAGCTGACAAATTTTAGCCAGAGACACATTGATGTTATGATTTTGGCCTACTATGTTTAATAAGTGCTGAACACATTTTGTATCTTCACGAGGAAGTACCCTATCTAATATGGTGCTATTTTGACCATTACTACTGAATTGTTTCTTTTCACCTTAGCCGCGCCAATAGCGCAGTTGGTAGCGCGCCGGACTTCTAAACCAGGGGTCTAAATTCGCACGGGTTCGATCCCCGGCCGCGGCAATTATCCTTTCCGACATTTGTCTTCCACCAATGGGTAGATAATCGTAAACCTATGTGGAATAGCAACTGGAGGCTAGGAAAGGGATGTGGTGGTAGTACTGGTGTGAGAAATACCAGGAATCCATCGTTAGGTGCTCCAGTCGTCGCGATATAACTGAGAGATTGTTGAAAGCGACGTAAAACCCCAATTCAAATCAAAAATTCTTTTCACCTTTCTAGCGGTTTCAGTCGTCCACTCAGCGATCTATTCATGCATAACAAACACTCACTCAAATCGAGTAATCTGCTGAAAGCTCGTGTTAATTCATAAAAATGACTTTTATAATAATGTCGATACCTTCTTTAATGCCGCACGAAGGCTTGGGACTTAACGACAATTTCTTTGTAACCACTAAACAGGTCTAGATTTTGGCTCAATCCTTGGTAAACTTGCTTAAATGAAAAAGGGGCTTAAGAATGGTCCCTGTGATAATAGTAACATCATTACAACGTCAAGTTGGAAAACTAGATAAAAGTATCATAGAAATCATGCGTGTTGTCTCATTTTTAGCCTTAACTATTCATACAGTCATTATATCATGAAATTAAAATTCATCTTGATCAAAACCATTCTCAATACCATTCTCAGTGCTCTTTTCATTTATTCAAAACACTCAGATCGTTCAAAAAAATCTAAATTCATTTAAAACACTTCGTAAACATTCAAACCGTCACTTTTTTACTCAAATTGATCACATCATTCCATGATTTATTGTTTCTATGTGAATTTTAAAGTGTCTCGGACACACACAATAAAAGGTATGGAAAAAGAAAAAAGTCTCTTCATTGAATATACTAAAATACTCGACTAAATCCACATGAAAAAAAGCTAAATGACAATATATCTGGAATCCAGTATACGTTACTGTTTTAACTCAATTTTTTAATATTTATTTATTCATGTTTTTATCTTTATTTATTTATTTATTTATTTATTTAATTTTTCAAAATTGGCTTAAGTATTCTTTAGTTGAATTAATTCAAGGGAGTGGAGACTTAATGGCAATATCCATGTAACATGTATAGCTACTTGTCATAATAGGAATTTATTTTTCCTTCAATCTCTTAAAGTACAATAACCAGTTGTAGCGTCTCATCTCATTATCATGCCGTCGCCACACCGTAGTTGGTAGAACGTTAGACTTCTAAACAAGAGGTCCCGGGTTCAATGTCCCATGTCGACACAGATTTGTATCCCACAATTGCTTACATATACATTTCTGGAATAAACAGCTAGAGACTTGAATATGATATCATGGTATTTCTAGTAAAAGATACACCAGCAATCCACAATTAGGTGCTCCAACCGCCGTGACATGACTGAAAAATATTAAAAAGCAGAGTATAAGCCCGTTCAGACAATGGTGAATTGCCAATCTAATGGAGTGGTCTTGTTTACAGAGTGGCGATGACGTGTTGGTTTCATCTTGACCCCAATCTGACCCGAGTATTTATCCTGAATATCTGATCTAATGTACTTCTCTAATTGGAACTTTCGAGGCGAGTATCCATCAGGCAATTAAGCTATGTTGCGTGTATCCGCTAGCCACTACATTAGCAATCAATGACTTCTCTAAGTGTGTTATTGTCTAATAAATGAATTTGATACTTTCATAAGACAGTATTCGAAAAGTTGACAAGCTTTAGTTTAACCTGAATATGCCGCCCAAAGAATTTTTCGCAGAAGTAACATGGAAAAGTAAGTATAGAAGCGTATTCATGTACATCGAGTAAAATTCATACAACCACGTTGTGTCCACGTTGTTTCCGTTTACCATGCGTTGTATAAACGTCTCACAACCCATGCACCTACTCTTTCGGATAATTGAATACAAATTACTACATCGAGTTTTAAGAACGAATCATCTATCGTTTGTTTTTGTATTATTCTTTGTTGTTGTTGTTGTTGTTGTTTTCCTATTGTAGCGAAAGTTTTGCGTGATTTGGCGAGTTAACGTTCAAACAAACTCGACTCCAGATAATTACTTGTTACTTTATTCACGTTGAATCCTTCAAGATTCTTGCATTCTGATTGACTGGAATTTTTTTCATGCAGCTATGAAAATTATTTTCTGAGTGCAGACAATCGAGCAAACATTGTCCAAAGGAAAGCTATCTCATATTGGTATATTGATTACTTTTAACTTTGATGGTATCAAACTTTTGGATATGAAGAGGATAATTTTAAATTCATTGAGGTATGGAACTTTAACCTAACTACACATATGTATGAATATTGAAAGCTGGTAGGTGCTTTGAGAATTTCAGTTACATAATGAATTAATTTAAAACTATCCTCTTCTTCTTTTTTACGTCATAGCGCAGTTAGCAGCTCACCAAATTTTCAATTTTGAATACTAGGGTGTTATAGGTTCGATCCCGTGTAACAGCACTCATTCTTTCTGATATGTTCCCTTACCATATGAGGGATAATCGTAAACCTGTGTAAAATAGCCGGAGACTAGGAAAGGATGTTTTGGTTGTATTTGTGAGAGAAAAACCAGGAATCTAGTTGCCTCGATATAAGAGATATTGGTGACAGATGCTTTAAGGTTCATGTAAAGTGTTTGAGACCAAATATTTAGGGCACTTAAATAGCCAAGAAAAATCAGTATGTCCAGGTATATTATATATCAAAATGAAGCTATTTGTGAGCACAAGCAGTTAGGCAACATAAGACCGCCATTGCTATAGCGGTATAGCCAAAACATTGTGGAAAAGGGTCATTTTGTACAGAACAAGCAACTGCATGACGGTTGCATAAAATTGCCCCGTATTTTAACGAAGTACAGTCTGAAGTACCATCCAGGTAGTGCTACAACCTTAGATATAAAAGTCAGTCTCAAAAGGCTCTTTTGAAACAATCAATTTCCATTTATTTTGTCAACATACATGTCAAACCGGTTTGGTCTGTTTTCAAAATAGATGTAAGGTATGGTGCAACATCACACCATAATATTGTGAAATATTTTCTGCGATTTATTTCAAATTATTGTTTTTTTTTAAATCAATGATCTACAATATTACTATATATTTATCATTCTGTGAAAAAGAAATTGATATATTGCTAAACAACCTTACAGGTATATAAACAATTAATGTCTATTTATGTTGTGATAACACACAATACCCTAAAAAGATCTACACGTTTACAAAATTAGAATGACATATTTGACATATGTGTTAATAAAATAAGTCAAAGTAAATTGCTTGCATAACTACGTTTTTAGGCTGAGATTTATACCAATGGTTGTAGCACTACCTGGATGGTACTTTAGGCTAGACTTTGTTAAAATATGAGCCTACTTTATCCATCAGTCATGCAGTTGCTTGTTCTGTACAAAATGACCCTTTTCCACAATGTTTGGGCTATACCGCTTTAGTTATAACAGTCTTATGTTTTTCAACTACTTGTGCTCATAAATAGCTTCATTTTAATATATAATATTACTGGACATACTGCTTTTTCTTGGCAAATGAATGCCCCTAAAATTTGGTCTAAAACACTTTACATGAACCTTAAACCAGTTCAAGCATAATAAATTATCTCTTAAATATTGTTGATTCTATACTGAATCCGTTAATGTTCATTTTGGAACTAACTATATGTGATCTCTTTAGACTATTTTTATATTTTTTCATATGTTTTAATTTTAATTTTTTGTACATTCTTATTGTACAGTTACCAACATCGTAAAATTGACAAGGTGAATGATTTTGGAATGATGTTTGAGTGAAACTGAATAAAGTCTGTGGAACGAGTTTTGAATTAATTTAATGGGATATAAACATAGGTATTGATTACCTCCCTTTAATATGCTTACAAATTCCATAAATAGTTTCCTATTTCTCCGCGAGTCTATCAAACACTTACAATTTGATTTATGTAAATGTAATCGCGAGTTTTTTCTAGCTTTTTAAAATTTTGATAGATAGATAGATAGATAGATAGATAGAGAGAGAGAGAGAGAGAGAGAGAGAGAGAGAGAGAGAGAGAGAGAGAGAGAGAGAGAGAGAGAGAGAGAGAGAGAGAGAGAGAGAGAGAGATAGAGAGAAGAGAGAGAGAGAGAGAGGAGAGAGAGAGAGAGGGAGAGAGAGGAGGGAGGAAAAGAAAACGGAGAGAGAGAGAGGGTTGGGGAGAGAGAGAGAGAGGGGGGGGAGAGAGAGGGGGGCAGTGGTTTTAAGCTTGATGAACTCGGGATGCCCAACACTCTTCGGCGACGGTGGGGCTCGAACCATTGACCTCCAGGTTCTTGGGTTTCGCGTAAATACTTTTTTCGGCTTTTGAATACCCAATTAGTATGTTGTCGATCACTAAGGGGCGAAAACATTGTAACACAAAATAAGATCGTATTTTTTTTACAAGAAAAATATGTCGATAACTGCCAATTGGAATACTTTACCTGTTATAATGACGAAACACCATGACTTCCACATGCTTTATTCATTAACTTCAGACAATAAGCTTTACTAAAAATATCCTGTAGGCCTTTTTAATTGAAAATAAAATGGTGATTGTTTCTTGTAGATCCAATAAAACTCGTAAAAAATAATGAACTCTGAATATCAAAGAACTAAAATGACTTAAAAAAAAACATTCTGAGTTCACTTACTAATTAGCGGAACTTTTACCTCGTCTATTGGTTACATTTATCTTGCCTTCAAATATTGATCAACCTACCCCTTAAAATGAAAAAAAAAAAAATGATTAAGTTCTGCGTGTCACCAGAGAGTTTACAATATTTTATGTTGTTGTTGTTGTTTTAATATCCTGTTAGAACGCTCACAAACCCTTTTCAATGTGCGTTTCGGGTCCGTATTCGAACGTCAGTCTTGTTTTCAATTCATAACGTTTTTCATATTTTCATTTTGAACGCAAAACATTCTTTGTCATGAGACTTCGCGGTATAATAATTATTTCGAGGACTCAGCGCGAAACAGTTGTAACTGTTTATATATTTATAGGGAGTTACAACCGTTTCGCGCTGAGCCATCGATATGAAGGAGATCAAATTGTAATTCCTATACTAAAATCAAGTGACGGATACATTTTAACAAGGTATGCCCAACGCCGTATTCATAATACATGTATACAGTTCATTCGTTTAACAGGATTTCGGAATTATTATTTAGTGTTTTTGATCCTCCAAAAGTACATAAATCTAGGATCTACTTCGCAAGCCAATTCAGCTATTGATTTTGTCTTATAATTCGATAAATTCTCTTACACGAAGAGCATTACCCATGGGAAAGTGATTCCTTCAAACATCATCTGTTCGTAGTTATTCTTTTTTATTGAAACTATTATACAGTTAAGAGCATCATGAAATTGACAAGATGCAGTTTTTTGGAATGATTTTGGAATTAAATTGAATGGGTTTATGAAGCGCGTTTTGAGTGAAATTAAAGGGAGGTAATCCAAGTTTGCGATTTTGTTCAAGACAAAATTAGCGATATTTATTGCATCCCTGTTATAGAGATATACGTATTTTACTGTTTTGATGTCTTTGAGGACCAATCAGGCACTTCAAAAAAAAAAAAAAAAAAAAAAAACATCAACCAATGAAATTGTACAATAATTTAATCGATTTGAATAAAATGTTGATCGTCTAGATCGATTACGAAACGATTTCAAATGATTTGGAGCGTTTTTGATCGATTTGAATGAGTGTTTGGAATGAATGAATGCATGAATGCATGAATGAATGCATAAATGAATGAATGAATGAATGAATGAAGCGCTGAGTGAGTAACTGTAAAACGACGTTTAGCATCAGATATGTATGATTATATGAGTGGAAATGGTGTAAAAATACAATACTTATCAAATAAAACACTGGTTGTTTTCTACTTAAGCTTGTCTATACAACACAATGGTAGACGATGTTCACACATTTTTCTACTTATAGCAGAAGAAAAAGAACGTTACCATGTAATATTTACTGAGCAGTGCTATATGTTTGGAAAATCCACTCCACCCCATCCCCCTTTATATAGCTAAGGGTGATGGAGCGAATTACAGAATTGAAAAGAAATATCTTACACTTATCAGTCCGTGGTCTAGAGGTCCTTTATCGGGACATACGAGGGTTGATCCAGAAATTCGTAAAATGGGGTTATAAATCTTCAGAAAAGATGACTATCAAAATAAAAATTATACATCTATTTAATGCAACATCTGTGTAATAAATGTGAAATTTTTCAAATTTGTAAGTTATATAGCGTCTTTATAGTGACTTATCAGATACATAGACCCCACTCGTAGGCGGGGGAGCAAGAACGTCGAATGCGACGTCATTATAAATTCTTTTCTACATGGTATCCATTTGTGCGCCTAATAAATTTACTTGCATAAAGTATCTCCATTCCATTTGGGATTCAAATTTGTCTACAATATCTTTATGAATAGTCTTTATAGTGAAGTGTAGACACAGATGCTAGACTTCGATGTTTTGATAATATCGAGGATCAATTGGGACGACTTCGTTCGTTGAAACTCCAATATACCATTCTCAATCATCTGATAAAGCCCGATTTTCTTTGTATTTCCACAGTAACTTAAGAAAATCTTCTCTGTTTGACATAATAATATATTTTTCCAAAGTATCTGAAATGTTCAGGGTTGTGATTGGCTCATGATCATGACAAAATTCGAGAAATAAACGGAATTCACAATTTGGTGTGGACGTCAGGTCACTATTCACTCGCAAATAATGTTTTTAAAAAATAATCTGTGTCCGTAAAAACTCTTCCAAAAATGTTTAAATTATGAAAGTTGATTCCCTAATTACATCTTATTTTTTTCTAGTAAGAAGTTTCAAATAAAATTTACGAAAACATTCAGAAAATTTGATTTATGCAACAGATTTCTATGATTTTTTTACGCTCCCCGCCTATGACTACATATGTTAATATGGTAACGAAATTCAAGGCCGCTTGATATAATTTTTCAAGAAATAATTACATTTGTACTCTTGGTAGATACTGAACTTCACACACTGAAAAATTTACACTGAACAAGCTAGAATTGACAAAGTTATGGAACAATTATACTAACTTCTTGATTATCCCTCGTAAATTCGGTGCGGGGTACTGGTTCATTCTTCGTTCGTTTCTGTAACCATATGACTTTTTAGCTTAACTGAGCACGAAGTGCTCATGTGAGCTATTGTGATCATTTTTCGTCCGGCGTCCGTCCGTCGGTCGTCGGTCGTCGTCCGTCGGTTGTCGTCCGTCGTCCGGCGTCTGTCAACAATTCCTTTAAACGACATCTCCTCTTAAAGTACTAGGCCAATTAAAACCAAATTTTACAGAAATGTTGCATAGGTGGTCCCCTTCCAAAATAACTAAAAGAATTGAAATCCATGAAATTTTAAGAAAATCTTAAAAATTTTCTTCTTCTCAACCAAGAGTCCTACAGACTTAAAATGTGGCATGGATGATCAGTTCATAGACCCGAATTAAAATAGCCAAAATCATATTTGTTGGGCCATCAGGTGCGGAGCACCGGGGGAAGGGGGTAGTACTTTGGGTAAATTTTGTTATCTTTGAGCTTCTTCTTCTTTGGAACCAGGAGCCCTACAGACTTGAAAATTGGCATGGATGATATGCTTAAAAACTTTATTTAAAATATTTGAAATCATGACTGTTGGGCCATCAGGTGAAGAGCATCTGGGGGGAGGGGGTAGTGTTTTGTTGAAAATTTTGAAATCTTTAACTGTCTTCTTCTGATGAACCAGAATTCCTACAGCCTTTATATTGGACATGAATGATCAGCTCATAGACCCTATCTGAAATAGCTAAAATCGTGAATGTTTATCCACCAGGTGCGGAGCATCAGGGGTCGGGAGGGTAGCTTTTCAGAGCAATTCTTAAATCTTTAAACTTCTCCCGATAAATCATGTGCCCTACAGACTTGAACAATGGCAATTGTGATCAGCATACGGACCATAACTAGAATAGCTAATATCATAACTGTGGGGCAACCAGGTTCGGAGCCACCGGGGGGAAGGGGTAGTACCATGTTAAAAAAAATGAAATTCATAACCTTCTTCTTCTTCTGAACCAGAATTTCTACAACCTTTATATTTGACACGGATAATCAACTCATAGACCCTATTTTACATAGCTATAACCATGAATGTTTGGCTACCATGTGAAGAGCACTGGGGGAGAAGGTAGTATTTCGGGTCAATTTTGAAATTTTAAACCTTCTTCTGATGATGAAGTAGGAACCTTACAAGCTATAAATTTGGCATGAGTCATCAGCTCATATACTTTAATCAAACTAGATATAGTCATGATTGTTTTGTCACCAGTAGCAGAGACCCAAGGGGAGGGGGTAGTGCTTTGTGGTAAATTTAACAATTGTTAAAAATTCTAACTGAGTCAGTTTTCCTACAGCTTTTTCATTTGATAGAGAAAAATCAGCTCATAGAACCTACTTTAAACAGCTATTATGACTGTTTGGCCACCAGGTGCGGAGCAACAGGGGGGAGAGGGTAGTACTTCAGGTCAATTTTAACATTTGTTCTTTTTTTAAGCTCGCCTGAGCACAAAGTGCTGATGTGAAGTACAGTGATCACCCTTTGTCCAGCTTCCGTCCTTTGGTTGTCGTCTGGGGTGCGTCAACAATTTTTAAACGACATCATGTCCTAAACTACTGGACTTATTTACATCAAATTTTACAGAAATGTTTCATAGGTGGTCCCCTCCAAGATAGCTTAAAGAATTGAAATCCATGAAAAACTTTGGTTGCTGTGGCAACTAAAGTTGCAATTTAAGAAAATATTTAAAATTCTTCTGATGAACAAGAAGCCCTACAGTTTTGGAATTTACCAAGGATGATCAGTTCATAGACCTTAATAGACCGTACACAGGGCTCAAGGTAGTACTCTAGACAGAGTTGTTGTAGATTTGTCTCAAAGAAAAACAAGAAAGGTACCACATTTACATTATGTTGCATTAAGTCGAGTACGATCTCGGAAGAATCTCCAAATATTAAACTTTAATGAACAGGTTCTGAAGGTAGATTACCAGGTTAAAAGAGAAATGGAAGACTACAACTTAATGCCCAACTAGAATTATCTTGTGTTCATATAGAATCTGTTGATTCACCATTAAAATCACTTTCAATAATTGTAGATCTTTACATCTGGACATTAAACATAATTAAGTTCTGAATACTGCACATGTAATTGCACCTTGCACTTGCTGAAACCAGATTACTTGATTCTGACAATGATATTGACTATGCTTTTATTCGAAATGACCAAAAACAGGATCTACTGGGGCGAGACCTCCACATGGTTTGGCTATGTATGTAAAGGAAAATATTCCTATCAAAGCGCATTTGTCTTTCACCTCTACGCAACTGGAGTTTACAATATTATGCCTGGATTTTCATTTCAACCAAATACAGCTTGTTGTTCTGTATAAAGCACCAAATATGCCTTCTTCAAGTTTTTTAGAAGTGTTAAAAGAAGAATCTGTTTCTTATGTAGACATAACAAAACCTTTATTTATCATGGGAGATTTCAATCTTTATATCAAAGATAAGCATACAAATGTTGAACTAAAGTTATCCCAGATATTCTCTTGTAAAATGATCATGCAAAAACCAACGACTGATAACAATTCCATTTTTGATCTTGTATTTTCAAACAGAAATAGCAAAACTGAGACTGTGGAATCTTACAGGTTTGACCATAAGATTATTATCCTTTACACATAAATTTGTTACAGTTCAATAACTTTATCATCTGAATCAAAAGTAATGCAAGTTACCCTTAGGTGCTTTGACTCAGGTGAGCGGACCAGGGTCAAAGGTCCTCTTGTTTTAACTCCTGAGTATTGTTTGACTACTCTTTAATATCTAATTACTCGATCAGAACTAGGGACATTCTAATTCCCCGCTATTAAAAAGTATGGGGATACCTGTTCCATGCCATCAAAAGATCGAGGGTACCTCTCATTAGAAAATGTTGCGGGGTTCTAACAGTATCCGCTGTAATCCAAATTCTGAACAAATTCAGTTCTGGACAAAGCATATTTTTACTGTCTTGGAAAATGACTATATGTGTTGAGGACTAGCTCAAACAAGTCTCAGAAAAATCATAGAGAAGGGTCGAGGGACAATGTATCGGTTTTAATCCTATGCTTTTTTCATTTTTTTTTCTTTTTCTTTCTTTTTTTTTTCTTTTTTCTTTCCCTTTTTTCGTATTCTATTCCATAATTACACCTTATCATTTACAAACAATACCTCGCTGTAAAGGAAAATAACAACAACAACAACAACAACAACAACAACAACAACAACAGCAGCAGCAACAACAGCAACAACAACAGTATAATAGAAGCATTCATTGGACTTAATTTTAGAAGTTGTCAGTATATTAAGAACTTAAATTTTGACAATTAAGAGAATGGTTCTTGGCCACACGTACCAATCTTATAGCACTCTATTACCAGACTCAGGGAGATAACTATTGTATTGGTAGTGAATAATTATACAGAGTTGTTCAGCTTCTCAGGTGCATGCAAGCCGACTCTTGTTATACTTAAAGCAACGAACGTAAGACACATGTACTTTTCTTTTTGACTCCCTAGTAAAAAAAAAGGACAAAAAAAGAGAGATTTGAACACATTGTGGAAAGAGGAAGAACTTTTTTTTGTGCAAAGCACTTTCTATTATTTTCCACAATGATTCCTCCACATTATTTTTTAATCGAAATTTTGTCGATTTAAATTGTTTTACAAGGTTATAGATATTGGATCAGTCTAAAAAAATGTTGTCTGGCAATAAATTTAAAAAAGCAAAGCCATGTTTTGTTCAAACCGTCTTGTTACACTTAGGGTAATGAGTCTCGAGTTTCTCCCATCCTTGGAAAAGAATAAATGAATTTAAAAACTGAGTCGAAACCGTTAAGCATAATTGTTAATGCGTTGGAATTTCAATCCAGAGGTCGTATGTTTATATCCGGCTCAACAGTTTTTCATCGAACACCTGACAAAAAATTAGTGTAAATTCAGTTAGTATCTTAAACTTAAACGCCTTTTTCTAAACATGAATATGCAAACGGTTTAGAACATATTCTAAATGCAAACTAACATTACTAACAGCCATTTTCAATAAGATTCATTTACAAGTACATTTCTATAGTTCTTTGTTCCAAAAAGCGATTTAAAGATTGGTTTTAACAAAGACGTAAAAACGACAGTTTTTTGGTTTCAATTTGATATTTTTTGTTTAAATGAAAACTTATAGGCGTTGCATTCATATTTGAAATTCCTCTGCTTGAACACCTGTTATATTGTATCCACATTTTTAAGGAAGACATTTACTTAACGGAATTCAAATCCTTAGACGTGTCACATTTGGACCTTACAGTGGCACCCCAGATTCTCTCGCGTGTTTTTAGTATGTTCTATTTTTCTAATTGATATAGAAGTCAAGTTATGTTTTATCTTTAAGCAGCCCGTTCAAGAGTTTATTGAAGGTCGAGTAAAAAGATTGTAGAATATCTTTTGTCTCCGGCCACATATCTCCAACACTTTCATCCGTTAGTTTTCGTCTGTTGCCTTTTCTGTTTAGTCTTGAAGTAAAATTCATAGCTTGTTTGCTTAGTGGCCCTGGAAGTAAAAATACAAAATGTCATTCAACCTCTCGAAATGAATAAAGCTAAGTTATTTAATTCTAGGTGATTCCATCAATGTTCGTGCATGTTGGTTGGCTGAAAATTTGGTGTGTTTTTTTTTTCTCAATGCAAACAATTTTGAAGGCGCAGTTATTTTGAAAGCTTCCTCAAAAGGTTGACCCGTTGGAAATCCATTCCATAATTGACACTAATTTGGCTTTTAATTTTCTTTGTATTTGTTGGTTTTATGGAAATATGACACAAAAAGCCTAATCATGTTTATATGAATCCGCTTCATACAGTGTGATTAGGGTTTTTTCTCGTCTCTTTATTGTATTTTATTCGGACCGAAAGTACGAAGGCGAAGTAGATCATAGAGGTACTGACGCAACTTTGATTCTGTTTGATCAACTGATTTAAAATGTATAAAAAGTCTATTTTTTCGTTGTTTATTGGATTATCTTTTTAAAACTACATTGACTTAACAACCAACATTTATTAAGAAAGGGGATTAAAATACTATACTGACCGAATCCATTTTTGTCGTCTCTGCAGGAAAATAGATTTTCGAAATCATCGTAGACAACGAAGGAATTGCTTGTTAAAAGAAATGTCTTCGTTGGCTATTTTTTTCTACAAAGAATAAATTTATATTTTAAAAAAATATATAATAATGAAAATGTTTCGTCTGCCATCATCCTTGATTTAATACCAGATTAATAATTTTATCGTGTAAAAGGTTGTTAGCTAGGAAAAAAAGTGTCTTACTGAGATCCAGAAATAGGTAGACATGTTGCACGACTGTACTCGTCTGTTTAGCATATTCTTCAGTCTTTAACACAAGTATTTGGTCTTTAGGAAACACTGCATACCATTCCAATAGATAGATGTAGTATATACCAATACGTAGTCTCACCTGTAAGGAATTCATTGAAGAGTTGATATTTTCGGAAATATGAAAATTTTGTGACCAAATTCGTTGTCTTGCGAGTAATAAACTTGACTTCATATTCACTTGTCCTGACGTAATTATATCATCTAATAGAACACAAACGGGTCTTTAAATAGCAAAATAAAATTTTATCGGTAACTCTTTGATAATTACACTGGGTTGTTCCTGAAATTAACGAGCACGCAAAGTGACTATTTCATCATACGGCGCAAACAAAACGAGCCTGCGCAAACAAAACAAGCTGCTGCTTGAAATTGTTGAAAATCTATTGTGAGTATGTACTTGTCGCATCAAATTGCATAAAAGAATACTAGTATACCTCATACAACTGCATTAAGGATAATGTAAAGTGTTTGAAACCTAATTTTAAGGACACTGCATTAGCCAGGAAAAATCAATATGTCCAGGTATATTGTATATCAAAATGAAGCCATTGTTTGGCACAAACAGTTGAGCACCATACGACCGCCACAGCTATAGCGGTAAAGCCAAATTATTGTGGAAAAGGGTCATTTTGTACAGAACAAGCAACTGCATGACAGTTGAATAAAATTGGCTCATATTTAATCAAAGTACAGTCTAAAGTACTACCCAGGTACTACTACAACCTCAAATATATAACTCGGTCTCAAAAGGCTCCTTTGAAACAATCAATTTCCATTTATTTTTCCAACATACTTGTCAAACCGGTTTGCTCTTTTTTAAAAAAAAATAGATGTTAAATATGGTGCAACAGCACACCATAATATTGTGAAATATTTTCTGTGATTTATTTCAAATTATAGTTTTTGAATTCAATGATCTATAATAAATTACTGTATATTTATCATTCAGTGAAAAAGAAATTGATATATTGCTAAACAATCTTACAGGTATATAAACTATTAATGTCCATTCATGTTGCGATAATACACCATACCTTACAAAGATCTACACGTTTACAAAATTAGAATGATATATATGACATATATGTTTATAAAATAAGTCAAAATGTATTGATTGCATAAATACATTTTTGGCCTCCAGTTTTATACCAACGTTTGTAGTAGCACCTGAATAGTACTTTAGTCTGTACTTTGTTCAAACATGGGACAATTTTATCCAACAATCTTGCAGTTGCTTGTTGTGTACAAAAAAGGCCCTTTTCCACAATATTTTGGCTATACTGCTATAGCTATGGCAGTCTTGTGTTACTTTACTGCTTATGCTCATGAATAGCTTCCTTTTGGCATATACTATACCTGGACATACTGCTCTTTCTAAGCATATGAAATGGTTTAGAATTGGTCCTCAAACACTTTACATGAACCTTAAGAACAAATAAAAACCTTTATCATAAACATCTATTTACATACGTTTATCACAAAATATTGTATATTATTATTGTTATCTTAAATAACACAGATATTTCTTACCCGCTCTTAAGTTTTGGAATTGTAAAACATTTTCATAATCAAAATTAGAAACAAAATGTTCTTACTGGAATTTCTTTATTAAGTCTGGGATTGTATACACAACTTCTCAATGAAACCTCTTTCAAACAAGCTGTAAACATTCGTATACTGTGTAACACCTTCTGATGAAACATTGCTGGTGATTTACGGTTAACCTCGGGGAGAAAATATAGATAGTCCGAGTAAAGTCTGAAAAACAACGAGATATCCATAGGAGTGAATGGAACTTTTGATCGAGCGTTAAAATTATATTGAAATATGGCCGAATCTGTATGTACCTTTTGTTTATTGATTTAAAATTGCAATCTAGTAAAATAAAGAAAGTTGATTGGTTTAAATTGTGTCACGTGGGGCAATCCACTGCACTTCATTTCTGTAGAAAATGTATTAGGTGTTTCGGGGAAACCCCCGTCATTCGATTTGCAAGTTCAGTGCTGCAGGAACTCGAAAATCCCTTGTTTTGCTTTGATAATATTTCTCCGATATTTGATCAGTAAAGAATTAAGATATTGTTAATGGAATTTTCGATTACAAGCATGCAGTTCTGATTCCGAGCACGGTGAGAAGCGAGTCGACGAAGATCATCAAGCAACCCCCTGAACCACTCATGGCGACGTCGATTTCGTTTGAAAACGGAGAGAAATGTTTTCTTGATCATAAATACAACTAAAAAATATCAAAATTGTCTTTTTGTGTACTTTTTGTAAAACTTTACGACAACAAACTCCGATGGCGAGATAACAATACATGTGTTTGTATGCCAATCTAAAAATAGATATCTGTGTATTCATCCTCTGCATGAACTTTAATTTTTTAGCCGGGCATTTTAAATGTTTCTTCTGTCTTGAGGGTTGAAAGTATAAGGGTCGAATGCGTTTATTGGAGTATAAAGTGTAATTACCAAAGCACATGTCTTAAACAAAACACCCTTCTTCCGTTATTTGCCATTTGCTAAGGCAAATGCTTTTTATACTCAAGCAATCGTAGTGAAAAATACATTCGTCCCTATTATAAAGGGTTGACCTACATGGAAGATAATACTTTGTTTGGTCTCATTTTAAAAGTGACGCCATCTTGATGTCATCTAAACGCACATTAAAAGATGATTTCTTTGTTTTGTTTATTCAAAAAGTTTTAACACACAAAAATCGCAAATTATAAGAAATATTTAACGGGCTATATAAAAAATCTAGTGAATGAAATCAAAGGTACGCAATAAAACATTTTTTTCATTCTTTTTTTTTCTAAAATATTATAAAGTCGATCATGGTACAACAATTTACCTTGTGACGGGGTCCCTCAGTAGAACAATTATATTTGCCTTTGGATTGATCTTGTATACATAATGTGGGTTGGTATAAACAGGCTCCAGGGGATTGATATTTCTAGGTAATTCTGTCCAGATATCGTTGTCCCACAGGGTGGACGCACTGCAATCACCTTAAATAATTTTATATCAAATCAGTGGACAAAGAAAAGCAAATATTTGCGCAAGTTATACATATAATTTATACTATGTCATGTGAAATTGATACTCATTTCGATTAAACCATTCAAAATCACTCGCCAAGCATTCCGATCATTCGTTTCAAACACTCACTCAAACCATTTGCTAAGAGACGCTAAAAAATCACCAAACAGATAAGATCAATATTAACATACAAAGCAAAACTCTCTAGAGAGAGTGAACGAGTTTCCTAATTTAGTAAGCGTGAGATATTAGATTACCTCCCTCTTATTTCATTCAAAACACACACCTTTCGTTCATTCAATTTCATTCAAAAATAATCCCTAAAGGTGAAAAATATAAATCTGCTTTACGTATGTGAGTTACGTATAAAAATACCTGTTATTTTAACGTTGAATCTTCTATTTAGTCCAGTCTTATTTCGCTCATCTGTCAATAATGTAGAGAGTCGTGAAAATGTGGATAAATAATGGGCAAACGTCGCTCTTCGCTTACTTAGCATTTCTAGCGATTTATTAGAACTTCTACCTGGAATCAGAAATCAGATAAAGTGAGCTCAAACATAAGTTTATTAAAGCCAAATCATATACGTGTAATTCAGAAAAAAACATTCGGAGGCCTGGACTGACACGTACAGTGAACAACATCGTGATACATGTATTGACTAGGTGAATGATTTTGGATTTATTTTTTTTAATTAAACTGAATGAGTAGGAGGAGTCTGTATTGGGCGAAATTAAAACAAGGTAATCCAATATCCCTGATTTTATTCAGGTTGAAAAAAATAGTGAAATTTATTACCTCTATTTTAAAAAAATATGTATACAAGTTATATATGTAATTACTTTTTTAATTGTTCAAAAACCAATCAGACGCTTATAATTTCAACGAAATTATCGATTTTTTTTTACCTTCCTCAAAATCATTAAAAACTTGGCCATCACACTCATTCAATTTCATCCCAAAATCACTCCTAAGTCAATCAGACGCCAATTGCACGATGTTTCTATCTGCACATTCATAGACTCAGTTGATGTCCATGCTGAGCTTGCTGAAATGTTCATGTGCAGTTGATAACATTGTAAAATTGACAAGATGAGTGATTTTGGAATGGTTTAAGAATAAAATTGAACAAGCGAGAGGAGTGAATTTTGAATGAAATTGAAAAATGTAATCCAATATTATTTATTATCTCCCTCTAATGAAATATGCATACAAGTTCTATAAATAACTATTTATGTCTTTCCAAACCAATCAGACGCTACCACAATCAATAAAGTGATAGAAGTCGTCGATTTTTTCCTAGCAATTTTCATGTTGAATTGAGTTGTTGAACTAGCATTTTAGTGATTTTGTAACGTTTTTGATTGGTATGAAAGATTGTTTTGAATGAATGAATGAATGGGGCATTGAGTTAGCAACTTAGAATGATTTTGATCGGAATAAAAGTCAACTTCAAGATGTTACTAACTGTGCGTGTAAACACAAATGTGTTTTGTATTTCTTCATTTCTCTAAAAAAAATGGTTCCAATTATTAAGGTAATATCTTTTGGTAAGATACATCAGCATAATCATGGAGGTTTATGATCCTTTTGGATAGCTGAACCGTCTTTCAAACCGACATGATTCAAAATAAATCACAATGCTTGGAAGAAGGTGCAAGTAGATGGGACTTTTAATAAGATCTCCAAACCGAATGTAAATCTGTTCCGCAGAATTCAGAATAAATAACTGATATGACACAACACAGAATATTTCACATTGTTACAGCTAGCTTTCGATTATTTCAGACACAGGGTCAAGTTTTAAAGCAACTTGTACAACAGAGTAACTTGAATCGGGGGCCCGTTTTACTAAACATCTGACGATTACTTTTGGCGCAATTCAAAAATTAAAGTTGCCTCTACAGTAGTAACTAATTTTGCCATGCATCATCTGATTGAAAGCGATTCCAATGAGACATTGCAAAGAAGAATCTAACAATGAATGAAAACACCAAATAATGGTATTTTTGCTTAACGATTATTTCTTTTTCGTACGACGATTAGAAAAACGGGCCCTAGATCGTTTACCTCAATTTATTCTTTTACCACATGATATCGAGAAGTAACTCTAGTTTTACCTAGTCTATTACGTGTTATCCAATGTGGCTCCTTCGTGACAGGCTCTATAAAGTCAGGATGGTCGACTAACCTGGGGTATATAAATGAATGATTGTCAATACTTGGTTTGATTTATAATATGACTTGCGTCACGGAAGAGACATACAAATGATTGTCAATACTTGATAAGATTTGCAATATGACCTACGTCACGGAAGAGGCATACACGATACAAGTATACAAATGATTGTCAATACTTGATTTGGTTTGTAATATGGCCTACGTCACGATACAAGTATACAAGTGATTGTCAATACTTGATAAGATTTTTATTATGACCTACGTCAGGGGAGAGGTATACAAATGATTGTCAATACAGCATTTGATTTGTATTATGAGCAACGTCACGATAGAGGTATACAAATGATTGTCAATACGTGATTTGATTTGTAATATGACCTACGTCACGGGAGACGTATACACAGATTGTCAAATTATGATTGATTTATAATATGACCCACGTTACGGGAGAGGTATACAAATGATTGTCAATACATGATTTGATTTGTAATATGACCTACGTCACGGGAGACGTATACAAATGATTGTCAAATCATGATTTGATTTATAATATGATCACGTCACGGGGCAGGTATACAAATGATTGTCAAATCATGATTTGATTAGTGATATGACCTACGTCACGGGAGGGGTATACATATGATTATCAATACATGATTTTATTATAATTGACCTACGTCGAGGAAGAGAAAAAATCCGTTTGAATATTTTCTATATGGTGTCATTACACTAGTTAGTGGGATGACTATAGACGTATAGTAACGCGTTTGTTAAAGGGAAAATAACATCAAAATAAAAACTGATGACGTTAAAAGCATTACAACAACCAAGTGGTTAAAATAGATAATTAAATGTCATAAACAGTCGGGTCATTTCATTCCCGCGACGATCCATACAAAAATCATAGTAAAGAAAATTTAGATACGCACAAACAACTATTATTCTTTTTCTTGAAATTACTCTGTCGTAAGATTATTTATTCGCCTGTATACCCATCACCCTGGAGTTTAAACAATATATCAAAACTAATGTTTTTGTTAAAATATCACGTTGGAAAGGTCACCAAAATTTATAGACTCATTATTATTTAAAATTTATGAAAAAAAAGTTTTCCTATAATCTTTTTTATTATCTTTTAAATATTATGAATGTCCTACATTGAAACATTTTGTTCGCATCATGTCCATCTGAATATCACGCCAGTCATATAAGCAGTAGGCTTTTCCCCTAAAAAGACATTTTGATATCAAAACAATGCAATATGAAGAAATAAGTAAACTACTAAATTTAAAAACATCGTAAAATTGACTAGGTGAATGCATTTGGAACGATTTTTGAATGAAATTGAATAGTTTGGGCGAAATTTAAGGGAGGTAAATTAGCGATCTATACTAGGACGAAAAAGAAACGCCGGGATATATGATATATACAACATAGACGAATCAGGGCTGCAACAGCTGCGATTTGAGGACACGCAAGGTATGTCCGACCGTGTTTCGCAAAAACAAGAAGGTTCATCGTTAAAAGGGGTATTTTTCACATAATCAGATGACATTTCATGCAAGAATTAATGTAATAATCCATTAAAGCAATTCATCCTTAAAACAATCATTATAAAATATCCGGCGTTTCTTTTTCGTCCTAGTATATTATACAATGTACCTCCCTTTAATGAAACATACATGCAAGTTCTATAAATAGCCTTTTATTTCTTCATACGCATATTTCTGGGAGCCAGATTTATCATGCAATGAAGCCTGCATTGACCTGATATCACCTGTCTGATAACATAACATGATATCAGGCAGTCTATTTTTAGAAACAATTCGCATACACTTTCACCTGAATTTCTTTGATTTTTAAAGGTTCATCATACAAAAGCACTCAAAAATGATTGCATGATAAATGGCAAAGCCTCGTCATGATAAAGTCTCCCAACCTTGACCAGATTGTTATTTTTAGACACTAACTCATTATTCTCTATAACTAAAGTTGCATTTACTTTTGTCAAATGTCGGATGATCGTTGGTCGAGCGGGCGTTCGAATTCACACCCCGATTGTAATGGTAGTATTGATGTTCGAAGTATCAGGAAAAGATTATTAGGTGTTACATGTGATTTGATGGCTATCAATCTCATTCATTGTTCAAGTCTTAAGTTAGTGGACCCGTAATAGTTCCGCAGCGTTTTCGGAATAATGAACTTTAAACAATGTTAACTGAGGTTTCCTAATGATTTTCATTAGAAAACCTCGGTCAACATTGTGAAAGATCATGAGTTCCGAAATTTTCCGGAACTATAACGGTTCCACTACCTTAATACCGTACCTTTTATACAAGTCTGTAGTCCCACATTTAGGCGCTCCTATAAGAAACATATAAGGTAAACATCTGATAATATTGTGGATATCTCTCCAACAAGGACTCTTCGTGTCGTTTAGCTGCCGGATATGGTTCTCCTAAAATAGAATTGAATTTCGAATTATAATATGACCTACTTGGCGGGAGTGAAATAGCCCCGTTGAATAATTTTAATTTTACACGAGTGTTATATCATTAGTGAAACAACTATGCAAAATGAGCTAAAAACGTTAAATTTTCGTTGAGAAAATGATCTCATAATGTATTTGTTGGGGTTGTTTCGCAAACGACGTTATATTTTTCGAAGAATAACTTGAGTCGATAAATATCTGGAATGTCATGAAAAAAATTATCAAATTTGTGCTCATTAAATTTGCACAGCCTCGTTTTTATTTGTTTATAGATGACTCGTTTAATACATTCGTGTTCAAGTTGAAAATGTTCCTCAAAATTTAATATAAATTGTTTCTCGCGTTGCTTTACATTAATAATGTTTATCCCACTAATTCAGTTTTCATCTAAAATAATTCTGAAAAGTCCATGTGTCAATCGCACGACTTTGTTTAAAATCTACAGTTGAAAACATCGTTAAATTGATTAAATGAATGCTTTTGGAATGATTTTGAATTGCAATTGAATGATTGAGTTGTTTTTAGTGAAATTAAAGGGATGTATTCCAGGATTGCTAATTTTGTTTAGTTTTGTTTAGAAAAATACACGTAGTTTTTTATCTGTATGTCTTCGTGGACCAATCAGATACTTAATTCCACATGAGCCAAAAAAATTATAGAATAATTTAATCGATTTGAATTGAATATTATTCGTCTTGAACGATTTCAAATTGTTTTCGAATGATTTCGGAGCGTTTTGATCGGTTTTATTGAGTGTTTGGAATGATTGACTGGAGCGCTCAATGAGAGATTTAGAATGATTTTGATCGGATTGAAAGTCAATTTCGCGATGTTCTTAACTGTACCTAAAGTTTGGAAATACATTGGAATCTCTACATACTGAGCTGCAGATACATGGTCACCTATGGAACATTCACGATAAGTTTCATTGAAGTCAACACAATGGTTTGGGAGAAGATTTTTTAACGTGAAAATAAGCCTCTCCGTGCAATACCAAAATGTAAGGGTCAATCGAAATTTCTTGAACAATTTCAGTACATTGCTACCCAAGGAGCTATTAAGATGCATTCATTTCTATTGATAAAGAGGTACTAAAATTAATAACTAATATCACCAAATTATGTTCTTGTCTTAACAGTTAAATATATTAAGCGAAAACCAAAAATACATTACAATGCTTAAAAAATAATGAAAATTAATACAAGCATGCAAAATACATATGTGCTAAAACTTCTGCTCATGGATTTATTTATAAACGTTTAGAACGCCCGATTTGTAAATGCGAAACGAAAAATATTTCATAATCACATCAAGGAAAATAGATAGAATGTTTACCATTGACAATAAATCCAGCCTGGACCATTCGTTAGTATACATTTCTTCTCGTGTCCATGATCTTTTGAACGGGATAAATAAGTTGGAGTCCTTTCTACCCTTGTATCTAGTAATGTAGAAGAATTGTTCCTCGGTTGTTAGATTGATTCTGAACCTGAATGCCTCTCCGGTTGCATTGTTTGTAAACCAGGCAGCGTTTTCATACATTCCTATAATATATAATGATTGATTGATTGATTGAATGGAGTTTTACGCCGCTTTCAACATCTTTTCAGTTATATCGCGGAAGCTGCAGCACCTAACAATGGATTCCTGGTTTTTCTCTCACCAGTACAACTACCACATCCTTTCCTAGCCTCCAGCTGCTAACTCACATAGGTCTACGATTATCAACCCATTGGTGAGAGACAAACCTATAATGTATAAAGATACAATAAATAACATCGCGAAATCGACACGGTAAATGATTTAGAAATTATTTCTGAATGAAAATAATTTCGTGTGTTGAGGGAGGTAAAACATGGTCGATACTTTCGAACTTGGACGAACGTATCGATAATTTATTACTCCCCTTAAAAAATCAACGTTTTTTCATGTCTGCATATCTTTTCGTGTTAGTCAGACGCTTTGAAATCCACATCCGATAATCAAATAGAGAATTTATTTAATTGATTTGAATGACATGATGATCGTCATGATCGATTTCGAATCATTTTTGAGCAAATTCGAAGCGTTTTTGAGTACTATGGGTGAGTGTTTGGAGAGAATGAACGCAGGGCTGAGTGAGTGATATTAAAAAGTTTGATCAGAATTAATGTCAATTTCACGATGGTAACAACCCTTAGAAGATAACCCACTCATAATAAAACGTGATGAAATCGGCATGACTAGTGTTTTCTCAAATGAAGTAGTTTAAAATACCCGTAATAGTTTCGCAATGTTTTGTAAATAATGAACTTTAACAGTGTTAAGCGAGGTATCCTAATGATTTTCATAAGGAAACCTCGGTAAGCATTGTAAAAGTTCATGAGTGCCGAAATGTTGCGGAACTATCACTGTTCCACTACATTAACTTTTAAATTTCTAGCTGAAGATAATGCCTTGGTAGTTTCGTTACTGGTAACGTCGTTGCAGTTCTTTTAAAATGGTGGATAGAAAGCAGTTACAGTTAACTCTCGAGTGACAGACGCCGAATGACTGTGTCATTACCATTTTGTTGGATCTGACAGCGTCATTTCAATTCATTTAGGTCGGACAATGTCATTACATTTCTGTTTGTTTGGGAAATTTCATTAAACTTCTGTTAAATCAGACAGTGCCATTACACTTTTTTGGGATATGACAACGTCATAACACTTCTTTTGGATCTGATGTAGCGTAATGACATTTCTGTTCGATCTGACAGCATCATAACACTTTTGTTGGAATTGACAGCGTAATTACATTTCTGTTGGATCAGACTGTGTGATCTGACAGCATTATAACACTTTTGTTGGAATTCACAGCGTAATTACATTTCTGTTGGATCAGACAGTGTGATCTGACAGCATTATAACACTTTTGTTGGAATTCACAGCGTAATTACATTTCTGTTGGATCAGACAGTATGATCTGACAGCATTATAACACTTTTGTTGGAATTCACAGCGTAATTATATTTCTGTTGGATCAGACAGTGTGATCTGTCAGCATTTTAACACTTTTGTTGGAATTCACAGCGTAACTACATTTCTGTTGGATCAAACAGTGTGAATCTGACAGCATTATAACACTTTTTTTGGAATTCACAGCGTAATTACACTTATGTTTGATCTGACAGTATCATAACACTTCTTTTTTATCTGAAGGCGCCATAACACTTCTGTTGATCTGACGATGTCATTTCACTTCTGTTGGGTTTGTTAGCGTTATAACAATTTTGTTGAAATTGACGGCGTCTTTACATTTATGTTGGAGCTGATGATGTCGATACATCTCTTTCGGATCTAACAATGTCATTGAACTTCTGTTGGATCTGACAATGTCATTACGGTTCCGTTGGATAATGATTGTTCCCTTAAAAGACCCGATTCTTGGAGAGACAGATATCTTTTTATTTCCCTGATCCTTGACAAGACAAGTACAGTTAGTTACATCGTGAACTTGACAAGGTGAATGATTTTGAAATTATACAGGAATGAAATTGATTGAGTGTGTGGAGCGAGTTTTGAGTGAATTTAATGGTAAGTAATCCAATATCGCAAATTTTATTCAAGATGAACAAAATTAGCGATGTTGACTACCACCCTTCGATTAGATATGCATATGCATTCTATAGATAGCTTCCTATTTCTTCAAGAACCCAAGACAATTTGAAATATGCCAGTGAAATCGCGATTTTCTCTATCCAAATTGATTTTGAATGGCATTGTTGATTATATATTCCTAATTTGGTTTGAGCGTTTTTTAATGGTTTGAGTAAGTGTTTGGAATGAATGAATGGAGCGCTGAGTGAGCGATTTAGAATGGTTTTGATTGAGATGAATAACAATTTCACGATGTAACTAACTGTAAGCCTTTTACGATAAAATGGGAGAATAATTTTTATCTTATAACTATACAAATATCCGTATGATAACATCCCGTATGATATTATTTTATACTATCACATAGTTATTTTTAGAACAATGATATATTGTTAGTTATTTTTAGAAACATGCATTTTAGTTAGAAACACCGACGAAAACAAGGCAAATATAGGTTATAAGATAAATATAATACGTACTAAGTGTATTGTATGAAAAAATATCAAACTCGGTTGTGAGAATTGATAATTGTCTCGGTAGAGCCTCGACATTGATCAATTCTCCCAACCTCGTTAGATATTTTTTTCATATAATACACTAAGTACGTATTATATATTCATTCATTACGAGGTTTGTTTGTTTAATAATCTTTTTCAAAAATTCCATCACTGTCTAGTTCTTTCTTTATATCGTATCAATTACCTGTCATTTATAAAAGAGCTGACATTTCGAAATAACTATTGTTACATTATACTATTACATTATCACATCAATCATATGTAAACTTAAGTTTGGGTATAAACAAGAAGTCAGAATGGCCCTAAACCGCTCAGCTGAATTTAATTTGCGGAATACCCAGTATGTCACACCAGGGTAAATATAAATCCCACAAACAATTTTTGAAAAGGGTCACCCAAGCAACAGTAAGAAAAATCCAAATTGGTTATTGAGAAGAAGACATTTAAAATTTCAAAGTGTGTTTGAAATCTGCTCACTGGTTACAGAGGAGAAGATGTTTAACGATTTCAGGGCCACCTTTTTTTCGGGGGGGGGGGGGGCATTCAAAATTGCAAAAACGCTTTTGGAAAGGATCACCTATGGACCATTTCTGCCAAGTTTAGTTGAAATCTGACCGTTGAATTTTGAAGAAAAGATGTTTAATGTTTTAAGGTAAAAATAAAGCCCCGACCTGCAACGTCCATTTTTGGGGGTCAATTTAAATCTCACGAGCAATTGTTTAAAGATGGTCACCTAGGAAACATTCTGGCAAATGTTTATCAACAGTAGTTTAGGAGGAGATCTCGTTAAAAAAGGTTATTATGAAAAAATGCCACACCCTGCCACGCCCATATTTATTAGCCAATCAGAATTATACTAACATGTTTTCAAAAAAAAAGGTCACCTAATGAATATTCTAGCAAAGTTTCATTGAAATTAGCCCAGTGGTTTCGGACGAGATGCTCAAAGTTTTCATCATGACAAATGCCATGCCCATATTTAGAATTTCTCGTATGATTTTAAAAAGGTCACCCTGGAAACCTTGTGGCAAGGTTTCACTAATTTTAGTCAAGTGGTTTCAGAGGAGATGCCGTTTAAAAAAAAAAGACGATTCCTGATACACGACGCGCTGACGCACGACAGACTCATGTTGATACTTAAAATTCCCATTGAGCACTTCGTGCTTAGATGAGCTAAAATGTTATTGCTTATCTTGAGAACCATGTTTGTTGTATTTCGTGAATTAAGTAGCCGGCGATTAAAAAAGTTAAATATTATGTGGCAGACCCGTTGACTGGATTCATTGTGATTTTTTATGTTCGATTTATCCTTCAAACTTACTTAGGTTTAGCTTGTGTATACACTTTCAGTCAGTTTCGACATTTTCACAGTTATATCGCGGAGGCTGGTGTATATACCAATTTCTTTATGTCGTTGCTCACACCAGTTTTTGATAAATAATTATTTTGAATTGAGTAATTTCAAAATCAGATTCCACGTAAAGAATTCCAAAGCGTGATATGCAATGGTGTAATGGTAATTTCAGACATATGCAGTAAGCACTTTTTTGAAAAGGCTAAAAAGTTTCTGTATGTAAGAAAAGGAATATCATGCTTGGTAAAATTGGATATACATTACATTAGATTCTCGATGCATAAGAACACATGGTGTCAATCTTAATAAGACCGTTCGTAGCTCGTTGAACAAAGGTAGTTGACCCGTAATAGTTAAGCAATATTTTGGAAAAAAAAAAAAGAAATCTCAGTTAACATTGTTAAAGTTAATGCCTTCCGAAATGTTGCGTAACTTTCAGGGGTCTACTACCTTAATACTTTACAATAATATATTTTTGTAGCCTTATAAACATAAACTTAAGACATTTTCGTTCAATTTTCATCATGGACGGATTCATGATTTACATACTCTTGATGCTACTCTGTGTGTGTCTAAGCTACGTGATTTCTCGGTGGAATCGATTGACAAGCAGTATACCAGGTCCACGGGCTCTTCCATTTATTGGGTGTGCATTTCAGCTGACACCTGGTCGAGTTCATCAACAAGTTGAACAATTTTCCAAATTATACGGAAAAATACTCGAAATTAGGTTATTCAACACGTCAATAATAGTATTGAATGATATAGATACCATTCATAAAGCTTTCGTTAGAGATAGAGACTATTTTAACGACAGACCTGGGATTTTTATTTCAAAAGCATTTGGCTTAAATGAGGGCATCACGCTCAGAAACTTAGACACACAACACCGATATTTGCGAAAAGCATTCGCAAAGTGTCTAAATTTATATGGAAGTGGCATATCCAAGTTCGAAAATGTGGTTCAAAGTGAGATTAAAAGACTGACAAACGAGATAGACAATCATAAAGGTGCTGAATTTGAGTTCACAGAGCCCATAAGGAGATCTGTAATGAACGTGATGTCCATTTTGGTAAGTTTGAATGATGGTCTTAATGTATCCAACATCATTATATTATTTTCCTTTTTTCTTTTTCAGGGAGTTTTTGTCAGTTGAAAGACATTTTGTTGGTTGTTGTTTGTTTAAATTCATGAACGAAATATATCAGCAGACTGATACCATGGACTTATTTTACATAGGCGATAGGCACACATGGCCTACACAGTTAAACATCATAAAATTGACAAGCTGAATGAAATTGGAATTATTTGGAAGGAAATTGAATGATCGAAAGAAGTTGGTTTTGAATGAAATCAAAGAAAGGTAAACCAAATATCGCAAATTCAGTTCAAAGTGAACAAAATAAGCGATATTAATACTTCCCTTTAATAGAATGTGCTTCAAGTACAATTTCTATCCGTTTATGTCTTCAGAAATCAATCAGACGCTTACAAATTTCATTAAGGTTAATGGAAAACGTTCATTCTTGAGCGATTTTTATTTCGAATGTATGTGTTAATCTTTCCTACTTGGTTATCTTGGAGCGTTTTAAGTGATAGTTTAGAATGAATGAATGGAGCGCTGAGTGAGCAGTTTAGAATGGTTTTCATTGGAATGAGGGTCATTTACACGATACTACTGACTGTAGTTGATGGGCCGCTGGTCTATTTTTACTTGATACCCCCTGGAATATTCAAACATCTTTTATATGTAAACTATATATTGATGGACTTGATAAAATCGACACAATCTTTGAGGCCGACATAAACCTCATATTTGTTCAAGCTGTAGTTACGATGTTTTAAGTCGCCTACCTACAAAGATTAACCAAAGCACCGAAAGCACTGCTATGTTTGAATGCGTCGAATGACATTTTACCCGTGATACAGAAAGATATATCACAAACCCCCGATAATGTGCATGATGTGATTAGGAACATTCTGTGAATATTTCTTACAAATTGACGATCAAATGTAGGAGGAGTTGCATTCACAATAAAAATACAGAAGTACGTATGGACTGACAGACAGACAGAATGATACGAGTACCTGGGCTGTCTTTTTAGTATTTTGCCCATAGACACGCTCCGGCGACAGTGGTGCTCAAACCACGGACCTCCAGGTTATGGCTGGATTGCATTTACCAACTGGGCAGTGGGTTATCCAAAAGTTTGACTAGGCAAGGACATTTCATCAAGTACTGTACCCACAAATTTTTGGCTGTGATAAACAAAATCACTCAAAAGTTAGGTCTGAAAGACAAATGTATGTCGCTTTCGCCAAGACAGCGTAAGAAGCCGGGAAACCATCTAAGTCGATAGCAGAAAAAATAATGATATTCCTGCGATAAGGATGAAAACGTTTTTAAAACATTTAGAAAATAACACCAAGGTTTGCAAGTTCAGATATATACAAATTTTGGTATTATCTTAAATATTCGCAGACATATCACCTTGAACGCATGACAGCAATCGGATCACCTTCAATCAATCAAGTAATTAACGATTAACATAGAGGGAACGCCGAGGTTTGATCGGTTGACAGGATCGCGAATTATTTCTGGAAGCACGTATCACATGATTGCCGAACAATGCGAAAAAAAAAAAAACAAATTCGAACGCGAAAAATCAACCTATTTTCCGAGCAGTTAAAGCAACTTATTGAATTTTTAGAGATGTTTAATGACTATTTGCATTCCAAAATTACCACCTTGTCAATTTCAAGATATTGTTACCTGTATTGTACTTTTTCAGCTGATCGGGAGAGAGGCTACCAGTGAAGAATTGAGCACCTTTTTGGAGGTTGTTGAGGGCGGAGACTTTTTTATGCATCCCGTTGTCAACACATTGCTTTCGAATTTCACCTTCTTACAATATTTGCCTGTTTTCAACCGCCGCTTGGATAAATTACAAGCCGCCAAAATGAAAATTCAGGACACTTACTTCCATGCAATCAAGGCAAGTAATGTTAGCAATATGATTATGTTAAATTTTGTTATAATAGAAGGATCTTAACTCGATCGGTTTCACCGTCTTGTATGAATATACTACTTTGAACGAGTGTTTAAATGTCAATTTCCTCTATACGTGTATACAGAAAATTGACATATGATCACTCACTTTAACTTATATATTTGTAGATATATATAAAAGATATAAAACGAGTGTTAAGTTCTCTGGGAATGGTAGCTAGTATCTTTTAATTAAATACACAGGCATTAGATTTTACCTCTTATCAACACTAAAGTTCTTTTCATGCTTTTCGAATATATTTTCCCTTTTCGATTTCCACCTAAAGGCACGTTTGGTGATACGAAAATAATAAGTCAGTATGTCAGCATGGTTGTCTGTTCAAAATGTTCATCTTATCATGAAACTTGTTTGGAAAAGTTTAAAAAGAAATGAAGGGATTATTATACAATCCAAAAACTTCAATAATGACTTGCTGAAAAATTGGACTTCGATGATCTTTAAATGTTTTTCATAAGCATTTTAATATGCCGAGGGATGAGTCCAAGAGCGTTAGAGAATTATCTTGAAACCTTTTGTACTTTTTGGTAATTGCTATCATCATATACCTTTTTCTTTATTTTATTCAAATGACTGCATATTGAAATCGTGCTTTTTGGCTCTGAAGAAACCTATTGTATTCTTTAGAATAGTACAGGCTCTCAAGGAAAAGGTGGGATTGTGAAAGAACTTTTACAAATTCAACAGACAGATGGAGAAGGGATGCATCTTTCTGATGAAGCCATTAAATCTATGGTCCTTCTCGACGTCCTTATGGCTGGTGAGTTTATGTTTATGTGTGTGTGTTCGTCTTTTTATACGCTTTCAAAAAAAATCATTGCGATGAAAAATCTATCTTTCCATATGTAGGTGAAGAAAGAAAATGGGTTTTCAGACGTGGTACACGTTTTCGCATATACAAAATACTATTGCTAATTATTTCTTACTTTGTTCAAGTTGAAAGATTTATTTTTAAATATAATGTTTAAAATTTCAACCTTCGTTCATGTATTTCAATATTACCCAATGTACAAAAGAAAATTGGTATTTTACATGTACAAATGTATATTGTAGGCGTCCTGTCAACATCGTCAGTAGTTCCAAGTATAATTCTCTGTCTGCTTAACCACCCGGAATACCAAACAAGGATCCAAGAAGAATTGGACACTATTATTGGACAAGATTGGCTACCCTCCATTCGAAATAAGAAAGACTGTGTTTTCTTGGAAGCAGTTTTTCTGGAAGCGACGCGACTCATTTTGCCTGGACCCTTCACAGTATCTCACTTATGTAAACACGATACGGAGTTCGAAGGATTCAACATCAAAGCCAACACCCAGGTAATTTTGTATTTTATTTACAGAGGATATTGAATGAATGGTCGTCTTGGCGCGAATATTTAAAAAAAATCGTGAATATTTTTCAAATGCATTTATTAAATTTCGTAAGATGACGTAATCGCATTGATTATGATGTCATTATGTCATTTTCACGGTAACAAAGTAGCATGGCAATACCTTCTAAGCTCCTTTGCATTAATATTCAATTGGTTTAATAACACCCATGTGAAATTAAAGAACATTTAATATATTCAACAGTGGCTATTTCACTCCTCTTATGTTGGTCATTACTGCGTATTTGTAAAGTACATTTGGAAACTTGCTTCGTTTGACTGTAACATTTAGCGTGACAAATACACCATCAATCTTATTGTTCGAGTACGTGTGTCAAAAATGGCAAAGAATTTTCATACGTCCTTCCCAGTCAAGATGATTATTCAAGAAAAGAAAATATCTTAGATTCTTTTTAGCCAGTTGTTCAAGTATTATAAACACTTGTATCTTTTTATTTATGGTATTGTATTTCAGGAAAAGCCTTAATATAGAATCCGTCATGAGTCTAGAAGAGAAATAATACATATAGTAAGCAAGCATTTGCGAGGACAGTAAAAAAATCGCGAAATTGACACTCATTCCATTCAAAATCATTCCAAATCATTCACTTAGCGCTCCACTCATTCATTCCAAACACTCACTCAAATCGATCAGAAACGCTCAAAAATCATTAGAAAATATTTAAAAATCGTTCAAGACTTTCAACAATAGATTCAAATCGACATATTTATTCTATGATTTTATTATCTGGCTTGGACTCAAGTGTCTGATTTGTCCACGAAGACATACAAAAAGAAAAATAAGTATATTTTATTAAAGGGAGGTAATTGATATCGCTAATTTTGTTCATCTTGAATAAAATTAGCAATAAAGGATTACCTCCATTTAATTTCACTCAAAACTCGCTCCGCACACTCATTCAATTTCATTCCGAAATCATTCCAAAAAATTTCACCCTGTCAATTTCATGATGTTCTTAACTGTATAATAACTTATTTTGTTCTAGACGTTCTAGATGTTAGGTCAGCTTGGTTCAGAACAAAATCAAGTTACATATTATTTCTGTGATCAACACAACTTTTGTACGTAAATCCTCAGATGGATAATATACCGCGGTGTCTTACACAAGGGTAAAAAAATGATATGGTTGTTCGTAATAGAAGACAAGGGGAGCTATGTGAAGAAACATATCGTTTTTAATGCAGAAACGAATAATAAATACGACCAGACTTTTAAAGCTCCTCTTTCACAGTTTTTTCATAGAAAAATACAAAACTTGTTGTTAGATTTGGAAACGTGTGTATTTTCAGGCAATTAAGAATGGCCCAAGGGCATTGGAACTACAAACAACATTTTTCAATAATTTTGTAATTTATTTATTTATTTATTTATTTTTTTAAACGACAAGATCAGTTAGGGATCCAGTCTATTTATTTCGAGTCTATGAATTACAAAGAAAACGTTACTTTCCGTGAATGATCTTTCATTTTTGCTAGTATTGATGAGAAGCTTAGAGCTGTCAAATACCTTTACCTTAATCTTTGACGAATAAGACAAACATGAGGAATGCACATGCGTAAATAGTTGGCTCGAAATTCAAGAATATTTTATTAGGCGTTAGTAGTTGCTTTATTTTTAAGAATGAAGTTCCCTTAATTCAGGAATATGGGTCTTTCTTTCCATGCATTTCCAGGTTGAATCTTGTTATTTCAAAGGCTTCAACATAATGAGATCGTTACTTCTGATTTATTTTACGAACATTTTCAAAATTCATTTTTTTCGAATCTGTGAAAGAGCAGCTTTAATTAAGCTCGTTTGCAATTGAACTAAAATAATCTTCACGTATTAATAGATTCTAGCGAATGGCTGGTATATCCACCACGATGAAGATATATGGGGAGATCCTTGGAACTTTAGACCTGACAGGTTTCTTGGTGAAGATGGAAAACTTCTGCCTAATGACCACACATATATGAAAAGGTAGGGTCGTACTCTCTTTAATTTGATGGTCATCGATTGTTGAGTGGTTCTTTGAGAAGCAAGGAAGCAAAGAAAAGCAAAAACGCGTGAGAGAGAGAGAGAGAGAGAGAGAGAGAGAGAGAGAGAGAGAGAGAAAGAGAGAGAGAGAGACGGGGGGAGGGTAAAGAGAGAAGCGAGGAGAGAAAGAAACAAGTACAAACAATAAAAAAATAGACTTCAAATATTATCGGAGATATCCATTTATGCGTGATTGATATTCCAAATAAGACTCTTTAGAGATACATAAAAAAATCAAAGTACTGACAGTACTGAAAGCCAGGTCTTGAGTACATGTAAATGGTTGAACTCGTTCTCCTTTCAGGGAGAAACAAAACATAATAAAGTACAAAAAAGTAATTCTAACCTCAAATTTTAGAGACTTGCATAAAATCTCACAAAAGAAAAAAAGCATTACAAAAATATACATACGCAATATCATGAGTTTTGGTTTAAACCTATTTATTTTACATCGATTGGGAAACAAGTTCTTACAACTTAGATTAATCCCTCTCGATTCTGCTTCCTGGAAAATTCACCAGTACTCGCGCCGAATGTGTGGGCCAATGAAAGACCCAAGATCGATAGCCGCTCCCGGGAATCGAACTGGGTCAAGAGGCAGACGCTCTACCTCTAGACCACGGACACCACACAGTGTGTGAGTACATGAGTACATTGTATTGGTCAGAGGATATGAAACACATCTAGAATAATAAAAAATATTTCAAACGATAGAAAATTGTTTTCCTTTTTCTCTTGATGATATGCAGTACTTCCGAAATGATTGGTTGAGATAACCCTATATCACCCCATTAACTATTCAACGCCAGCATCTTGTATCCTGTAGCAGACGACTTTAAAATAGATTGATTCAAAAGCAAAATATGCTCCTAATGAGTCATTTGGTATATAAAATCCAAAGATATTATAAAAATTGCAGACGTATCAGCCCAGCAAAGCACACCGCTGTTGCGAAGGTCATGCTTATTGCTTAAAGACGTCGCATATGTTGCGTCTCAAATTATAAAAAAAAAATAATAAAAGAAAAAAGAAAAGTAGAACTAAGAGAAAAATGAGAGAACTTCTCAATATCTTGCCCCAAAATGATCCCTGGATCAGATCTTTGTTGAAATTTTTAGGGTGTTACAGACGTTAAAAAACTAAAAAAAAAACAAAAAAACAAAAAAAAAAACCACATGATTCGCCGATTGTGCGCCTCGAACCCACGCCGCGAATGTACAAAAGTTTACGGGCTTCAGACGTATACGTTAGGCTATGGCCACTCCGACTAACCGTTAGCGAATTTTAAGACTATATATTATTGATTTCCTAAAATAGGATCCTTTCCTACGCGATTTACGATTGTGTAAAAAATATTCATATAGTTTACGGACCCAAAAGAATTGTCTTGTCTTTATTTTGATTTAACTAAAATGGCAGTTAAGTTAAAGCCGAAATGATACAGCAATTAGCGTTTTTCGGTCTGTACACACGAGGAACTACTTTTTGATTTTGGCGGTGAAGAGGTCAACAATTTCCATCCCGTCTGGCAGCAATAAAGCCAGTATACTGAAAGTATACCTGGCTTTAATAAATTAGAAAATACAGTACCATTATATATAAAGAGAGTTGCATGTTCCGCTTTGAATAAACTCTATTTTCAGTTGGATACCGTTTGGTATGGGTGTAAGGAGATGTCCGGGTATGGGGCTAGCCTCCTTCAGAGTGTTTCTCTATATTGCTACCATCTTCCAGAGATATACCCTAGAACACATGCCAGGAAAATGTCGGTCATGTGATCCAAGGACGGATGATTTTGTTTTTGAGTTCTTATTGAAACCTAGACCATTTTCTTGTATCGCAAGGTTAAGACCAGGCAAAGGGACAGTATGAGAACAATCTGAAAATTGTCACCAATATAACTACAAATATACGTGTATGTGCATTTTTATATAGCAATAATTATAGTTTATCATATACTTGTAATATACTTATAAGAAAATGCTTCTGATAAAGTCTGTAAATCTTCTTTGGACATGTAATATGATGAGGTTCATATGAAATTTTGTCGTCATCTACAGTTAGTTACATCGTGAAATTGACATTCACCTCAATCAAAACTACTCTTAGTCGCTCACTCAGCGCTGCAATCATTCATTCTAAACACTCACTCAAACCATTAAAAAACGCTCAAACCCATTGAAATATATAGAATCAACAACGTCATTCAAAACAAATTTTGAAAAAGAAAAATCGCGATTTCACTGATATAATTCAAATCGTAAACGTCTCATAGGTTCTTGAAGACATAAGAAGCATGTAATAGAACTTTTATGCATTTTTCATTAAAGGGAGGTAATCAATTTCGCAAATTTTGTCCATCTTGAACAAAATTGCGATGTTGGATTACCTCCCACTAATATTACTCAAAACTTGCTCCACACTCTCATTCAATTTCATTCCTTAATCATTCCAAAATCATTCACTATGCCAGTTTCACGATGTTGTTAACTGTACCTATCTACAACATTTTAAGAGAACAACGTTTATGTAAAGTTTGTTCGTCAAAGTTAGTAGAAGACGAATATCATTTTATTTTCCAATGTAGAATATAAGCTGACCTTAGACAAGTTTATTTACCGGAAAAATACTACAAGAGGCCAAATAAACATAAGATGAAATGCTGCGTAGTACATGTAGCAAGAATGTCTTGATCATAAGAAACATTTCCCATTACATCTATCACTCATTTCAGAATAGAAAATTAATTTTGGAACTGTAATATGCACTTACAAATATTTTGTTCATAAGCGAGCGCTGAACGAAAGGGGTGTGTGTCCAATACTTTGGGACACATCTCCTATCGTGCAATGCTGGCCAGAAAAAAAATCGTAGAGAATGTTTTTTTGACAAATAAAAGAACAAATTTCCATCTGGTAACCTTGTCTAAATACCGTATTGTGTTAATTTTACCATCAGTTCCGTCATAGCGCAGATGGTAGTCTCGTACTTGTTCGCTCTATAAAGCTGTAGAAACTAGCCATGCGTTCAGGATGTGAAAACGTTTTGCGAACAATTTTAGATTAGACCCCGCAAATACGTGCAAAGCGAAAAATCATTTCGAAAACGTTTCGCAACCGTTTCACCCTGAAGGCAGAGCGGCTTTGGTCGGTCATTTGGGAGATCTAAAGCTCATGTTTTTGTATAAAATATCAGATTTAAAATATGATATATGATATAAATATACGGAAATTATTTTTATCCAAGCATAATCATTTTGTGTTGTTTAATATTGACCAAGGCTTGCATAAATCGCTGAGAAAAAATATAACGAGTCCCTTTCGAAGGACATTACGTGAGAACTGCTCTAACAAATAGATTCTCTTAACTCATTTTTTGTTGATCAATAAAGGCGCCATTTTCCAGCAAGTACGGTTTACGTTAAACTGCTATATGGCAGTTCAACTAAACATTGCGCTTTAGTCAATTTGTAAGTAGTACTTACCGAGAAAATTTTGATGATTGAATGTCAGCAATTTTCTTAAAATATGTTTTAGCGTATTTATTCAATAGGCTTAGTTGACGAATTATCGATATATATTTGTAACTTTAAATAACAATATGCGTCCACGTATTGGGCCAACTTATTTCAGGTCCGTCCGGGGCCCTTTGTTGTTGTTGTTGTTTCTGCCGGAAACCAGCTCTGCGTTCAGACAGAAAGATGTTGCAAACCAATTTCAATTATACCCCGCTTTGGAGACAAATGCGCGTGTAAAGCAGGGTATAACACTAACCGTTAGGCCATCCTGAAAGCAGGGCTGGTTTCAGACTGAAAAACAACTACAACAACAAAAACGGGCACCGTTTGTGCCGGAAATAAGTTGGCAAAAAATAGCATTAGTGCCTGTCTCCGTCATAGGTATTATGCGTGGACACTTCAAAATACAACTTTGTTTGAAATAACATTTAAGCACATTGACTTCTTTTTATCTATAATTAAAATCGGTCATTTAAACCAAAAGATGTAGAACTCTGTATGATTGACAGGACGAATACTTTTGATACATGCATTTCGTTCAAATCTCCCTTTGATTAATAAAATATCTATTTTTCGGAAGTCATGAACTTTAACGGTGTTAACCGAGGTTTCCTAATGATCTCATTAGATAACCTCGTTTATCATTGTGAAAGATTATAAATTCCGAAATGTTGCGGAACGATTACGGGCCCACTTCCTGGAGAACCAATGTGATTGTCCTATATCCTCGTCAACCAGGAATCGTGGGATTATTCAAAATATTTCGATGAACTGTTAGCACAATAGAAATTCTGAACTCCTTTAAATGAGTGTTTGGATGCTAGGAGTGGAGCGTTTTAAGTACGTTTAGAACGGTTTGGAGTGGATATGAGTCTAAAAATCGCAACCAAGTTGTTTATCTGTATTTTTAGTCCTAAAAGACTAATTGTGTTTGTAACGCCTATATACACATACTTGTTATGAAGCCTGTATCCATTTCGATTTTAAAAGTTAACTGTGCGACGCCATATGGGTATATAATGATATAATGAAAGATTTATTGGTGGCAAAAATTCTACGACAGCGTGTATTTATGAAATATTATATATTTGTAACAGCGCAGCACCCCAGTTAAAAAGGTATTTCTGGTTTATATTACACGAAAATGATGTAGCGAAATATAACATCTCGCTATATTGGTGAATGTATTCGACCTATGTCAAGTTGATTGAAACACTAGAAAATATAAGTCTATGTGAAATTGTCATTTTAAGATATTATTTCTTAAGGTAGCAATGGACACATGGCGTCTTTTTTCCCGCCCAATGATTTTTTATCTAGTTCACATATATTGTAGATTAACACTGTGTAGTCATTATATCAAAATTTGAAGGTACCTTTCCATGCTCGTTTTCATGCTAGAGTTATCTGTCCTTGGGTGGTATTGGCCATTTTTCAGTAAAACGGTTATATTCGTTTTAGGTCTAGTATAAACTCAGTACAAGCTTATAGATGTAAAACACATATATTTTGATAGGCCTTATACATGTACACAATGGACGTTGCCAATAAACTCTCTCTTTGATCAATTGTATTTGTACATTTTGCCTTCAAATGTTAAAAATGCACTAATTTTTGTAATTTCACGGGGTAAAAATGCAACAAAAAATATTTTGTGAAGAAATTACCCAATGAATTTTTCTGATTTTCCGATATGTTTAAAACCCATATTTTTCCTTTATTTGTTAAAAAAAATTCAGCATACCTTTCCATGCATATAAGAAAGTTTTCGCTATTTTACAGTGACCCCTCCGGATTAAATTACGCTTTTAACGCATTTTCATTGTTAAATTTAATGATCCAGTCAGTCAATTGATATCAAATGTTTAAAAGAAGCTAAGTTATGAAATTTTACCATTATTATTTTACGTTATTTTTTTGTAAGCAAAATCTTACGAAAACCGGTCTTTTTAAACAACGCGCAAAAAGAGTCGTAAAATAAACGAAACCCACTACCGGTTTAAAGAGTCGGAAGGCCGCTGTCCATTGCCACCTTAAGAAGGTACAGCATAACAAATCGATACAATTATTGAATCTTGTCCATTCAAGACATCCTTCAAAGAAGTATACTCAGTTCCGCTTCAAGAATCATTCCCCGAATAGAGATCGCAAAAAGTCGAGAGTTGTCGTATATCAGCTTGAGTTCATCGTAATGATGTCGGGAGTAACAAATAAACGATCTCGCTAAGGATGACGTTGCATAAAACAAAATAAACGATAGAAGAATAGTGGGCATATCATAATTTGATAACAAAACGCAGTGTCTTACTGCGTTTTGTCATCAAATTATTATATGCCCAAAAGATCTCGAATGACGATCGGAAAGAATTAACAAAATGTGATTTTCTTTATGCGTATTAACAGAAGTACCACCAGGAGCCGAATTACCTAAAAAATGACCTAAAATTACTACACTTACGTCCAAGGTACTTTTCAAGGTACAGAAAAGTCCGAGCGATGTTCTGAATGAAATGTTTTGAGTTTTAGAAAAATTTTCGGCTAGGAGATCCGCCCACACTCAATCGCCAGGACTTTAATTTCCCTGTCACTCATGCCGACCAAGCTCGATCAGTAATCGCTCGTTCGGGATTGATCGAGTTGATCGGATCGGCAGAGGGAACAAAGCAATGAGCGCCCATTTTCTTAAAGCAACCATCGCTAATAACCAGGAGCAAGACTCTTTTTTAAAAGAGTCGTTTTGCACTTAAAATGGCCGAAGCTTAACCATTTAATGTTCGAAACCAATTTAATCTTTAAATGCGATGATTCGCATAAAAACTCGTTTTAGCTTTAAAATCACTGGATTCAAGAATAAGAATAATTCAGTAATTCGTGCATTTAATTTAGATAAGTCTACCCGTCTTTCACACGAAAATGTATAAAGAGTGCATATCTTGAGGTGTCCAAATTTAACAGTACACAGCTAACACCATCATGAAATCGACGTGTGAATGATTTTGGAGTGATTTTGGAATTGCATTGAATGAGTGTGTGGAGTTAGTTTTGAGTGAAATTGAAGGGAGGTGCTTCCATATTTTTTTTCAGGATGAACATTATTATGTATATTTATTACCCCCCTTTAATAATATATGTATACCAGTTCTCTAAATAGCTTCAATTACTCTTCAATAACCATTCAGACGAGTATAATTTCCATTATTTCTAGCTATATTGGTTTTGGATGTGGTTATTGATCTAATATTTTTTAGTGTTTTGTGGACGTTTTTGATTGGTTTGAGTGAGTGTTTGGAATGAATGAATGGAGCGCATGTTCAGAATGTGAATGTCAATTTCAAGATGTATCTAACCGTACTAAAATCTCCTTACCGTATCTTACTGCCGCTCTCTCTATTCTTGGTGTTCTAAGATTGTCCTTTCTTCTAAATTGACCAGTTCTCGTCCAAATTGTATTGTAGATTATACCAACAACGTGAAAGGAAACCCCGGTCATTGTTAGGAAAACAAATACCTTTTGAACTGACGACCTAACAAAATACATCAAATAACATCAATTACTTCTGTTGCTCATTTGTTAACGTTTGAGAACATTTTATCATTCTGAACGCAAGTTTGATTTGAAATTACGAAGCGCTTCGTTTTTTCAAATCAACGTTGCGTTGAGTTGATAAAATGTTAGCAAACATTTATAAATGATATCCTCTTTTCACTTGCAAACGCTTCGCGAATTTATTCATCCCGAAAGTAAGAGCTGGCTCTTTTTTGAATTTGTATAATATTTCATAAGATAGCAGTGTTATTATCATTCAAATTTGAAAGTAAAGTTTTTTATCATTCAATGAAGCCTGTATGACCCTGATAACATCTGCCTGATAACAAAACATGATATCAGTCAGTCTATTTTTAGAATCAATTTGCATACACTTTCACCTGAATTTCTTTGATTTTTATGGGTTTATTATAATGAAGGTCTGAAATTGATTGCATGATAAATAGAATAAAACGTTAGCGTCTTAAAATATCAATGTTATCTGGTCTCAGCAGAGCCTCGTCCTGATAAATTCTCCCAGCCTCGGCCAGATAACATTGTTACTTTTAGACACTAAAATGTTATTCTCTATAAAGGCGTTGTTTCAGTTTGTCGATTCATATCGCCTTTCTACAGCTATTAACATCGTGAAAATAACAAGGGGAATGTTTATGGAATGATTTCGGAATCATATTATTTGCTTGTGTGGAGCGTGTTTTGATTGAAATTAATGGGAGATAATTCAATATCGCTAATTTTGTCCAAGTTGGACGAAGTTTACTATGGTAATTTCCTCCCTTTAAAAAAAACTAGTACTTTCCGGTTTCTGTTTCTCGAAAAACCAATCAGCAGCGAATAAAAATATATATTACAGTTAACAACATCGTGAAATTGACATAGAGAATGATTTTGGAATGATTAAGGAATGTAATTGAATGAGTGTGTGGAGCGAGTTTTGAATGAATTTAGTGGGAGGTAATCTGACATCGAATTTTTTTTTTAGATGATTACCTCCCTTTAATGCAAAATGCACAAAAGTTCTATTTAAAGCTTCATATGTCTTCTATTTAAAGCTTCATATGTCTTCAAGAACCCATGAGACGCTAACATTTTGAATTATATCAGTGCAATCGCGAATTTTCTTTTTCAAAATTTGTTTTGAATGGCGCTGTTGATTCTATATTTTTCAATGGGTTTGAGCGTTTTTGAATTGTTTGAGTGAGTGTTTGGAATGAATGATTGGAGCGCTGAGTGAGCGATTAAGAGTGGTTTTTATTAAGGTGAATGTCAATTTCACGATGTAACTAACTGTACTGAAGCTTACAGCTAACAACATCGTGAAATTGACAAGACGAATGATTTTGGAATTATTATGGAATGAAATTGAATGGGCGGGGGAGCACGTTTTGAGTGAAATTAAAGGAAGGCAGTCCAATATCTATATTTATTACCTCCCTTTAATTTATGCATCCAAGTTCTATAAATAGCTTCATATTTCTTCAAGAACTTATCATGCGCTCATAATTTCAATTATTTCAATCATTTTATTTTCTAGCTATATTCATTTTTAAGTTGGAATGCGGAGCAATTCCAACTTAGATTTAACAAAACCGCAAAATGAACACAAGATAATTTCATTTCGGGTTTCTTGATAACACATATCACGTGAACAGGATGTGAATACACTTCGCCCTATTTTGTATATCTCAACTTGAAATAGACATGCATTTTATTTCATCAAGAAGCGATAATGTTGTACAATTACATAACTATCACTTCATGTAAATTATTAACACGCTAATGCACGTTTTAAACGATATTTATTGAAAGTTGCGTACGAATTTACTAGTATCACATGATTGCATTACTATATTTGGAAATCATGTGATAAGTCAAGTCCAATAAAGTCAGTCAGCTTTTGACAAAAGCACTAGCCAATCGCGTGATCTGCTTATTTGGTAATGAGGCGACCTTTTTTTCGTAGAATTGTGGCAAAGGCACAATCCAATCACGTGATCTGCTTATTTGGTAATTTCGCGACCTGTTTTTCGTAGAATTATGTTATAGCTTCTTTTAGATGCCTACTTTCTCTTTCTGAACGACCTTATTACACACTTCAACCCAGTAGTTCAAATTTAAACCATCATTAGAAACGCGCGACATCTACAGATTATTTATCTGTATTAAAAACCCGATTCAGTAGATATTCTTTTTTTGTTACTTCTCTAAAAAAATAGAACCTCATTTCCAAATCGCGCGACAATTTCACTTGATGGTAGACGCAGCAAGGATCGATGAAGGTATAGATCCACAAGTTTAAGTGAGTGATCAAAGGTCAATTTTGTCTATATACCTGTATAGACAAAATTTACCTTTGATCCCTCATTCTAAATTGCTGGTCTATAGGCATACATTTATCTTCTCTTTCTGCTTGTGTCCATTTTGTTTAAACTTGCTTAGACATAAATTCATTTTTGCAAACATACGCACGTGCACAATCCTTTAAATATCATTGAAGATTATCACAAGTTAACTACAGCCTTTATTTTTATCAAATATCTGAACGAGTTTAGCAACCCCACGTGTTTTGCCTTCAGGGGCCACTTTCAAGAAAGGTACTTCGCAGGCATAATATTTTCTCGAATTTCATATTTATAAGCCGCTGGAGGAGGTCGAATATTGGCGTGTTAATCTCCGTCTGTCCATCCGTCCGCACATCCGTCCGTCTGTACGTACGTACGTACGTAATACGTCCTCTCTTCATGTGACCACAACTCCACCCAAGTTTCTGGTTGGATTTGGATGAAACAGAATGTTCCTAGTCACCCGACCTTGCCCTTAAAGTCATGGTTTGGTGAAGTTCAGCCGTGTCATGGACTTCATGTGAAAAAATTGTGAACGCAACTCCTCCCTCATTTATGGACCGATTTGGATGAAAATTTCACAGAATGCTCTTAGTTTATTCTTCATCTTGTTTTTCATTATTATTAATTGCAGTTTAAAGAGGCTTGAAATCCCCATCCAATCAATCAATCATAACGAACAGTTAGAACCTGACACATTAAATATGTAGTCTGCAAATTTTTTGAATTTGGTTCTGTCAAAATAAGTGGTGTCTACAAGCATTTTTGTGAAACATCAGCAGAGTAGCGGCGTATATTGTGACTATGACGTTCTTGTTACTCTAGAAGAGGGTTTCCCGATTATTAAGCTTTAAACACGCCGATTTCCAAGTAATATAGTAATATAGTGAAAAAAATATACCGGAAAGATTTGATGCCCCATCATTTTGTAATTTGATTTAGCTCTATGATAATCGTACGGATGTCGCAGAATATAGTTGTATTAAATAGTGGTGTCTCTCGTAGGAACTAACTCTTTTTTGATCATGGCTAAAAACGATTGCTTAACTACTTGTTTTAGGGAGGCAAAGAATTAAGATTAACTAGAAATGTTTCATTATACGCATCTAAATAAAAAAAAAGATGTCTCAGTAAAAACTCCGTTGTTCCATTCTTCAGGCGAAACGTTTTTGAAAATTCCAGTATTTTCGGTCAACACAATAACATTTACAATCATCTAAAAAGCTGCAGAATTGGATAAACGAATTTTATTACAATACGTCCCAATTCATACGCAAAGCTTCAAAGATAAAAGCAATTATGAACCAATATTGAAAACAAGAAAAAGGTAATAGTCAATGAGAAACAAAATTAGGGTCTCTGTTGTTGCATCTATCCTTTTGTAGAATTCAGTATGAGAATAAAAGTTAACATTTTTACACAAACCACAATGATAATTGAATATAATGATAATGATAAAGAGATTAGAAGTTAAGACCTCGAAACACTTACCCGTAACTTGCTCCGTGTGATCATGCTCGTTTTAGCAGGAGCTATCAGGTATCAGGTTCAATTAGTCTTGTTATGCTCCACACATCCTGCGCGTCGGCTCGGGGTCGTTGTATAATCGTTGAAATATTCATTATTTGTATCTGGACATACAAGTAGACATTCTTTTGGTCAGTAAGGTGATTTTATTTTCTGTAATTTAGGGGACATTTTACCCACTAACGTGTAAGTTTATACCAGATTATCTACACGTGCAGACTCAAAAGATCAATTTTACGATGACCAAATTGTCTATGATTTTCAAAGATTTTTTGTGGAAGCCGTTTACCACCATCCTAACTACAATGGTACGATAATGATAAGATTAATCGTACGACTTTTCTTCTTGGAAGGGGCCTCAGGTCCCACCGGAATACTCATGAACAATAATGCTCTTTTCTCCCCGATTCGCGCATGGTAATCATATCTTCTACGTGTGCATTGATTTAAAGTAGGCACCAATATATTTTCTTAGTTTTCTATTGCAGAATTATGTTCTCTCATTTTCTCCTTTTTGTCGTTTCTTTCATCAGATTCAGGCCTGTATTGCGATTCAGGGGTTTAAGCGCCCCTCATTGTTCAAAAATATTGATTATTATACGCCCATCAAAAGACGATACGTATTATGTGATCACCTGTGGTGGTGTGTGGGGGGGGGGGGGGGCGTCAGCTTCGTTGGTGGCTTGAGGTCACCATCTCTTGAACGCATTCCAACTTATCAGTACTTTCAGTACTTTGATTAATTTAAGCTGTTGCTCTTATCTTAGCATTTATTTCGGGGCTATTTGAATTGTTTGAGTGAGTCTTTGGAATGAATGAATTGATCGCTGAGTGATTTAGAATGGTGATGATGAATGTCAATTTCACGATGTAACTAACTGTACATGTATTCACTTACCTGACACAAACCTTCATAGCTGTAAGATAGTCCTTCCTTAAGAAACAAATAAGAATTTCTGTTAAATCAAACTAAGAATTCGCATTAACTGATTTGCCTCCTTACTGTTTTGCCAATTCGTGTAATTGATATACAGATTTGACCTTACACTTTATGGTCAAAACGCAGGCGTTAAACGTATTCGTATGAGTTAAGAAGCTCTTAGACATAAAATTGATTCTTAAACAAACATCGATTACCTGAAATATTTCCCAATGTTGTTTGTGTGTAATTGGAAGCACGTTCATTAAACTGACTTATTGATGGGTCTTGATTCCGGAAAATTATATTGAATTATTTATTAATTCCCTAACCTTTGACCAGCTTTATACATTTGGACTGATTCATAAGACTTTAAAAGTTGAATGAGTGATCAACATGACTAATATCAAAAGCAACGATGCTAGCAAGTCAATACCACTGAATAAATCGTTAACTATCGTTGGCAAACAATAAAAGATAAAACTTATTTAATCAACAGTATTGATTCTGTGTGTGCAAAATTAGAGATTTGTCTATATAATTATCCTATTTTTTTTGTCAGAAACATTTGTTGTGAAGGGCCGATCAAAATCACAAATTCAATGTACTTGTAGTCTACAGTTTATAACATCGTGAAACTGACCAGGCGAATGAGTTTGGAATGATTTCGGAATACAATTGAATGAGTGGAGGATTGACTTCCGAGTTAAATTAAATGGAGATAATCCAATATCGCTTATTTTGTCAAGGATGAATAAAATTGGCGATATTTATTAACTCCCTTTGAAAAATATACATAAAGTTCTATATATAGCTTCCGTTGTCTTAAAGAAACAATCAGACGCTTACAATTTAAATTGTTTTCAGTGAAATCGCGGTTTTTAGCTGAATTGTTTAATGTTGTTGTTGATCTTATTTTTTTGTAGTTTTCAGCGATTTTGAATGTTTGAGTGAGTGTTTGGAATATATACCTGGAGCGCTGGGTGAGCGGTTCAAAATGATTTTGATCGAGTTAAATGTCAATTCCACAATGTTGTAAACAGCATAATAATATCAGCAATTTACCGATCGCCCTATTTTTTCGGCCAATGAAAGGTCGCTATTTCGTTTGAAATTCAAAAAATATATCCCATAACCTGACGATCTATTCGAATAAGTGACCTACGTGATTTGAGGTCATAATGGGCGAGGACTACATTCAAAACCAGACAGTGACGTCATAATCTTGTCTGATAAAAAGTCCCGAAAGACCCTTAACTTGTAATCGAGTATTTTTAATTAAAAAAAAAACATTTTATGAACGTTCTTTTGAAGTAATGCCTATACACAATTACCCATTAAAAGGAGAAGAAAAAATCTTTAATAATTTGTCTGCATATTAATCAAGACAAGATTTAGCGGATAAAGCAATGATTCTGATAATAAAATATCAATCGCAGTAAGAATGACACAGACGAATTTTCTCGAACCAAGCCTCTCTATACTCCACATTTTCACATTGACATAAAAATAAGAAAAGACGACAGGGTTGAAAGGATATAAAATCTCACTTTCTTTTAAAATGAATACTTTGGATCTCTAGAACGACATTTTAATTAAATCGTTCTACAAAGGTCCCAATCTTATAAAAATGCAATCAAACGTTCATATTAAAGGTACATGTATGCAAAATAATTGTAGAAAAGATACACAATGCCTACTTAAAGGATTCTAGGGATACAGATATTTGCAAAAAGAAAGTGTTTCGAAGCATATTATGCCTTTGATAGCTGATTAATATCGAAAGCCTGTGTCACACCCGTTAAACTTTGACGTATCGGTTGAGAACCAAAACTTGGTAACTAGAGCTTTTCAATGCACTTGGACTGTTTTCTACTAATGTCTTGTTGCAAACTTTATATTATTGATAATGAATATACCGTGGTTTTGTTTGTTTGTATGGGGTTTAACACCGCTTTCAACAAGCCTTCAGTTATATTGCGGAGGCTGGATCACAATGAATTCCCGGTATTTCTTACCCCAGTAGAACCATTCATTTACTAGTCTCAGGCTGCTATACCACACAGGTCTACGATTATCGACCCATAGGTGGGAGACAAATAGTCGTAAAGGATAAGTGCCACCGTCGGGGATCGAACCCGGGACCGTTTGAATGATAGACAGACGAGCTATTATTGCGCGGCTGAATATGTCGTGATAGATAACAGTTTTCCTAAAAATACGAAATCCCTAAAATGGAGAACATTGTCCGCAAAAAAAAAAAAAAAAAAAAAAAAAAAAAAAACTACCGGGAAAAGGAATACAAAATCCACTAGCAGCAATCACGAGGTTCTGTTCACCGAAAGTTTTCAGCTGATTTTGTCTCGCCGTATGACAAAATAATTACAGAAACGCGATAGTGATTAAATTCGCTCCTCCCACTTTTTGTTTACCTCGATTTGATTGAAGAATGTATGACGCAACAAAAAAGAATGACATCATTGATTGACGTGCAACTCAATTGAACAAGCGTTATTTGATGAAAAAATAAGTCGATCGGTAAAACAGTTATAGTTCATATTCTGACAATTTACGCGTATAACCTTGCGCTCCGCTAACGCTCCGCTTAGGTTATATCGCGTAAATTGTCAGAAATGAACTATAACTATTACTTAACTGCAGGAATAAACATTTAGCATTTTACAAGACATTCATAAAAATTAATACACGGTCCTCTGATTGAATGATATCGTTATTGCAGGATCTGAATTCCTTTATCATAACAATTATATTGACCGCCAAATTGGGCCCACCTAATGCTCACTTGTCGTGCTGAGATCTTATCGACCTTACTTATTAACACCAGAAAGCTTGTTTATGGCATTATGTATTTATTATTCATAAAGTCAACTCACAAACCATCGATAAACGTGTTTTGCATCACGGATCGTTGTGTGTTGCCATTGGACCTCAAATGCCTGATTTTCCAACAGAAATCTTCGGCATGTTCCTTCGTACATGTATGCAGCCGCCGTCATAGCGCTGTTTGTAGTACGTCGGACTGTCAATATAGAAATCCCGAGTTCGATTCCATACGATCGCACTCATTCTTGCCTAGTATTTGTCTCTCACCAATGGGTTAATAATCGTAGACCTATGTGAGATAGTAGCTGGAGGGTAGGAAATGCTGTAATGGCAGTACGTGTGAGAAATACCAGGAATCCATTATTAAGTGCTCCATCAGCAGCGACATAACTGCAAGATTATTGGAAGCGGCGTGAACCCCAACTAAAACCCATCAAAATCGTACATGTATGCTTTTATTTTCATCATTATTGTAGTTTTCTGTTTGTGCGTATTCACAGTCCAATCAGACGACTTTAAAAAAAAAAAAAACAACAACAACAACAACAAATTACCCAATAACGTCGTGGATTATTTTGATCGGTATGAATTAGATGATGATCGTTTTAAACGATTTCGAAATGTTTTAGGACGATTTTGGAGCGGTTTGAGAGATTGGAGTGAGTGTTAAGAATACATTGGACGGAGCTCTGAATGAGCGAGTCTAAATGGTTTTAATGTGTATGTATTTCCGTTTATTTATCATCGCTACCGTAACACATGTCCATATGAACGAATCCCCCAAGAAGACGGTTAGTTGTTACGGGGAATAGTGCAAGGATACATGACGAAACTACTGCTGAGATCCGATCATTACCGTATTTTCCGAACAATAAGCCTCGGCTTATCTGTTAAAAAAGTTGAGCCGATTTTGTTTAATACGACCTTCGTTAAGAAAAAAAAATTATATATATGGATGGTTAAAAATGTAAGTTGAGAGTAAATAACGACTGTAAAATTGTGAAATATCTCTCCTATTGTGACCTACATTCATTCTGAAATCGAACATGTATCTCGAGCTTTAGATACTGTCTATTGTCCTTATTATGGGTTCCGTTGGAGTGACGAAGTAGGTAATTGTCAAGATTTAAGTCACTCTATGAAGAAAACGTACACGTATATACCGCGGCTAAAACGCCGGTGCGGCCCACATAGTTGCAACGTATACGTAGGTGCGTCTTTTTGGCAGGGAAGTACGGTATTGCTATTATCATTATCAGTATCATTCGAAAAGTACTTTCTTCCAAAGCAGCCCATATACATCCGAGGCTACTGATTGTTTTACAACATCTACCTATTTTACAACTGGGGGGGGGGGGGGGGGGCTTTGGCTCTGTGTCTACAAACACTTTTCGCCTCCGGTGGGCCTAGAACTCGCAGCTATGCAAGATGCCAAATGCCTTCAAACATGCAGAGCAACGCCTGTCGCGTCAGGTCCAAAGGTAAAGCGTCCCTAATGGTTGAAATGGAAAGTTTTAAAACTTAAAAAATGTGAAAGTCTTACACAAAATGATCGCCTAAAAAGCGCTAAAAGTAACGACAGCAAACTTTGCAGTCTATGCACATTGGTAGGGTCGACACTTTTCGATCTTGGCAGATCTTGGACAAAATCTCATTTCAAATGAGCCTGTGTGTGATATTCCCAACAATTTGACATATACGTGAAGGACCAACATTTACCAACCTTGACTGCCTTGAAATATAATTTTATGTTTGTCCGACTTTCTAAAGACACTTTTGGATCTTATCTTTCTACAAAGTGCAAAGAAAAGACCCTGGTCAGACTGTGAAGATGCACAGGCTGGCCAGAGTCTTTGCTTGGCGCGCATTTGAAGTTGTTGTCACGCACATGCTCAAATATCTAATTACGGAGCTCCATATTCAATTTTTGTGTACTTGATTGGGTATCTTATTTTCGAATCTTTTCGGGGCACAAAAGACGTGCATAGGTACGTTTATGCCGGGGGAGAAACAAGCAGGAAAATGTCTTGTTCATTTATGAGCACAGAATTCTGATTTCTGAAATCTAGAAGTTTATGAAATCACATGACTTTTCATTTGAAATATCTAATTAAGGTTAACTAGCGCCCACGAGAAAATGAATGCAATCGAGTAATGCAACACTTCTTTTTCAAAAGGAATATACAAGGAACGGTTATTCGAATGAGAATTTTCACAGGCAAATATGCATAATTTCCCTTTAACTAAATTACCAATAGCAAGAGTTCAGAAATTTTGCCCTATGCCCTAAGTTATAATCCATTACTTTTGCCCTGGAAGGAGTGAACTTACGAAACGGGTCGTTGCATTTATGGTTTAGGTAGAACAGCCTTTTTGTTTATAGCTATGTATTCACTTTAATAGATATATAATCTGTAAAACATCTTAAAGACAGTAAGCTCACAACGTTAAACTGTCTATGGTTAACAAATCCCTCGCAACTTCATCTTAGACAAGCTGAAATTACGAGGTTTTGCTAACCCAACGATGAAATGTGTTCATTTTTCCTAAGAACGTAACCCATTGGGTTTTAGGACACAGTGATTTACACAGGTTAAGGTTCATGTAAAGTGTTTGAGACCCAATTTTCATGGCACTTTATTAACCAAGAAAAGGCCGTGTGTCCAGGTAAAGTATATATCAAAATGAAGCAATTCGTGAGCATAAGAAGTTAAGCAACATAAGACCGACATAGCTTAAGCGGTATTGCCAAAACATTGCGGAAAAGGGTCATTTTGTACAGAGCAAGCAAATGCAAGACTGTTGGATAAAATCGGCTTATATTTTAACAAAGTTCAGTCTAAAGCACTATCCAGGTACTACTACAACCTTAGATATAAAGTTATTAGATTTTTGGGGGACAAAAACCTGGTATAAGGGTCATAAACGAATCCTGTTTCTTTGTCTGTTTTGTCGAATACTTATGTTTAGATACTCATTTCGTGTGCTTTTGTTCTGTTAAGAAAATTATAAAATTGCCAAGATGAATGATTTACGAATGATTTTGGAATGGAATTGATTGAGTGTGTGGAGCGAGATTTCAGTGAAATTAAAGCGAGGAAATCCAATATCGCTAATTTTCTTCAAGATAAACGAAATTAGCAATATTCATTACCTCCCTTCAATAAGATATACTTATTTTTTCTGTTTGTGTGTCTTCGTGGACCAATTACACACTTTAAAATCAACACCGGCCAATAATATCGTACAATAATATGATCGAATTTATTTTAACGATTTCGAAAAAAAATGTTTTCAGAAAAATTTGAGCGTTTTGAGTGTTTTGAATGATGGAATGGAGCACCTAGTAAATGGTTTAGAATGATTTTTGAGCGGAATGAGAGTCAGTTTCGTGATGTTATTAACTGTGCTCAATCGCAGATACTCTATATGACTGACACCATAAAAACAAAGTTGTTCGCACGTTTTTCTTGAAACGGGTTTTCACGGCTACCGAAAAAAGACAAAATTAACGCTGCGAGTAAGATGCGAGTAAGAGAAAGGGCTTCCGTTTCTGATACGTCACCCTTCAGTCTGGCTTCCCGGGCAGGAATTCATGATTCAACCAATCGTTTTAGAACTACCATTTAGCGTAGTTTGTAACCCGTCCAGCTCCCAATCCGGAGGTCTTTAGTTCAATCTTCGGCTCAGCCATCGGTCACACCACATTTGGCAAAAGTTCTTTTGACTACCGTCAGTTGTCCCGCAACAATGGTCGAGTGATACGCCTACAGTTAAGAACATCGTTAAATGGACAAGATTAATGGTTGAGAAATATTCTGAAATGAAATTGAATGAGTGTGTGGAGAGAGTCTTGAGTGAAATAAAAAAGAGCTAATCCAATATTGATAATTTTGTTCAAGATGAACAAAATCAGCAATATTTATTACCTCCCTTCTATAAAGTCTTAGTACTTTTCTGAATTTACGTCATTTGCAGATAAATGAGACACTTTAAAAATCACACCAGTCAATAAAATCGTAGAATAATTTGATCAGTTTGAATAATATGTTGATCGTTTTTTAACGATTTCGAGTCGATTTTTTTTATAATTTCGAAGCTTTTTTGAGTGATTGGAGTGAGTGCTATGAATGAATGATTGGAACGCTGGGTGAGTAAATTTGAATGGTTTTGAACTAGATGAGTGTGAATTTTATGATGTGCTTAACTGTAAGTGAAAAGGGCAGCTAGTGGCTCTGAAGGAATTTCACCTCAAGTCGAACTGTTAGAAAAAAAATGAAACCATGGATAGAAGCATCAGCCGTTGCATTGTAACTGCAAAACTGTGGAAAACGATGTTAAATTCATATGAACAAGTAAACAAATCGGTTCGGAACCACTGAAAATATAGGTGAGACAGGCACCAAGTATCTTCATATAGAGTTGTTCTTACTATTGCAGACTTGCAAACTCCTAGAACAGATACTCAAAACACAAGACAAACATTTTCTTTGAAATCGACCCCTTTGTCATTTCAAATATTAATATGAACCTTAATTTTCAGACATCCGGTATTGATCCTTCCATAATCCGACAGATATTTTTTTGAAAGTTTTTGTTGGATATACCTGTGTACAGTGAAATTTGTATTAAGCGACCATGAACGGAAACACCAAAAAGCGGTCGTTAAAGGAAATGGTCGGTTGATACACGTTTTGTTAACAAATAAGAAACATGATTTAGGTTGAATATGTAGATTATTGCGTAATTTCCAAGAATCTTATGTGTAAAAAAAGTCAATAGAATCGTCTCATTGAGACGATTCTGGTCAGTGTCAACAACATAGTATTCATTTGCAATCATTTTTATACCAGTGATTCAGATATTTAAATTTAAAGAAGGGGATTTCTAAAACGGTCGCTTTACAAAAATGGTCGCTTATAAGACGTGGTCGCTTTAGCAAGATTGACTGTTTTCTTTATTGTCTCACAGTGAAACAACAAACTCAATAAGCCACGTAAAGTGTCATTTTTGGCTAAGTCTTAAGCAAACTTTGAATAGTATATCTTATAACCAATCACACGTACAGCTAACGAAATCGGGAAATTAACAAGGGGAGTGAGTTTTGGAATGATTATCGAATGAAATGAAATGCGTGGTAGGAACGAGTTTTGAATGAATGTAAAGGAACGTTATCCAATATCGCTAAATTTGGACAAAATAAGCATTTTTTACATGTACATTCATTATTAAAATTCACGATCTTTTGTGTCTTCAAAGGCAAATGGGATGATTTAAACCCCACGCCAGCCAATAAAATCATGGGCAGATCTTATCGATTTAATGATCGTTTTGAACAATTTTGAAGGGTTTTGAAGGGTTTTGAGCGTTTCTAAATGTTTTGATCGAGTGTTTTAAATGAATGAATTAATGGAACGCAGAGTGAGCGATTGAGAACGGTTCTGATCGAGGTTAATGTCAATTTAACGATGTCACTTACTGTATTACTTTTCACTAACACCACAAAAATATTTTCATCCTTTTAAGGAAACGAGAATGCCATGATTGTAGGGTAAAGACAAGCTGTTTATCATGTTACCCTTCAGTTTACAGTGAGTGAAATCGTAAATTGACTTTGAACTCGATCGAAACCATTCTAAATTCCTCACTCATCGCTCCATTCATTCATTCCAAACACTCTATCAAACAATTCAAAAATCACTTGACAAGATAAGAGCAACAACTACATTCACAATAAATATAGCGAGAAAAAAATCGCGATTTCATTGACATAATTGAAATAATAAGCGTCTGATTAGCCCTTGAAGAAATAGAAAGCTATCTATATGACTTGTATCCATATTTTAATAAAGAGAGGTAATAAATATCGCTGAACAAAATTGGTGCTATTGGATAACATCCTTTTAATTTCACTCAACACATACTCATCGCACTCATTCAATTTCATTAAAAATAATCCCAATTAATTCACGTCGCCGTTAGGCTATAGCGCAGTTGGTAGCGCGTCGCACTGTCAATCTAGAGGACCCTGTTCCGATCCCCGACGGCGGCAATCATTCTTTTCGACTATTTGTCTCTCACCTATGGAATGATAATCGTAGACCTATGTGAGATAGTAGATAGAGGCTAGGAAAGAATGTGATGGTTTTACTGGTGAGAGAAATACAAGGAATACATTGTTAGGTGCTCCAGCCGCCGCGATATAACTGAAAAAATGTTGAAAGCGGTGTTATATTCCATTCAATCAATCAAACAATTAATTCGGTGAATGTCAAGGTTTAAAATTCCCAGCTACCTTATTCGGTAAAGCGCCTTGGACCAACTTATTTCTGGTCCGGGCGGTTCCCGGTTTTCTAGATTTTCAGTCGGGGAATAATGAGAAACCAGCCATGCGTTAAGGCTGGCAAATCGTTTTCACATTATACTCCGCTTTGTACGTGCACTTGCGTACAAAGCGGTATATAATTTTAGAAGGTTTTCAATATATTGTCAGTCTAAATTCAGGACTGGTTTCTAAATGTGGTCCGACTTAAAAACAACATAAACGGGACTCGCCCGGGCCAGAATTAAGTTAGCACCTGGAGTCCAGAGGTAACGTCGCGACTCGAAAAAAAATAAAGCGGAATTTGATAAATTCATTGTAAACCGCGTTTGTTATCATCCAACAATGGTGAAATTAGCTTAGACAAAAGGCATCACTGACTCGGAATTAATGTTCTGGTTTGACTGGTTTGAGAAACGCTACGAAATATGCGTAGATCCACCATCCACCGCTATGTGACTGCAGGAATGTTGAAAATTGCGTTAAACCTCATTAAAAAACAAACCAATCGGTTCTCCTCTATGACTTGAAAAGTGGACCTTTATGTGGTAGGCAACAAATGACGATCGGTAGATACGTTACTGCAATTAGTTACATCGTAAAATTGACTGTCTTCTATCCAAACCATTCTTAATCGCTTACTCAGCACTCGATTCATTCATTCCTTGTACTTACTCTAACCATTCAAAAACGCTCTAAAATCATTAAAAGTAATAAGATTATCAATTCCATTCAAAACAAAATCTGGGCTCGTGAAGACAAATAAAGCTATTTATAGAACCTGTATGCATGTATGTTATTAAGGGTGTTAAAACATATCTAATTTTGTTCATTCTGAGCAAATAAGCGATTTGGGATTACCTCCCTTCACAAACTCATTTAGTTTTTTTCCAAAATAATTCAAAAAACATCCATCTTGTTCAATTTCACGATGTTATTAACTGTACAACACTGTTTATTTTCTCTATCGCTTTATTCAAAGAACATACATGTATAAAGGTATTGGGTTAGCGTCGTAATAATTCTCAAATGTTTCAGCTTTTGCAGTTAGGCACATCGTGAAATTGACAATCATTTCGATATTAGCCATTTCACATCGCTCGCACAGGGCTGCATTTCAAACATTTAAACGAACTGACTTAAATAATAAGAAATACTCAAATTGTTAAAAAAAATCTTCAAAATCGTAATACCATAATATTCTATAAATGTAGTATCGTCTTTGATGTATAAGGATATATTCATGTCTATGAGATAACTTAACCTAATGCAACCTATAATGCACCTGTCTCCAAAATCGGTTTTTATCGTGGCTTATATCTGTTATAAGCAGAATCAAAGTCTGTCTCTTTGTATATGATACATTTTTGTATTTCTTTTATAAGCCCTGTTTCTTTACAGGAAAATTATGTATTTCTTTTGTTATCTCAAATTAAGATAATTACTCAAACATATTCCCTTTTAGAACATTGCATCAAAAATCGAATTAGGCAGGGCTAGAATACATGTATTCAAATCATTATACTTTTCAGCTTGTTATCCCCCGCCGTTTTTGGCGAGGGAATATAGTAATGGTCTCCGTCCGCCATTCCGTCATTCCGAGGTTCCGTCACTAAACTTGTCCGGAGCATATCTTCTAAAGTGCAATAGCTATCAACTTGAAACTTTATGGGTGGATAGACCTCATATACGAGAAGTGCAGTGCACAAGAACTACAACTATTGCTTGCATAATTTTGGAGTTATTGCCCTTTGTTATTTTTAAGATTAAGATTCTGTCTGGAGCATATCTCCTGGTTTAAACCTATTTATATTACAACGATTGGGAAACAAGTTCTTACAACTTAGATTAATCCCTCTCGATTCTGCTTCCTAGAAAATTCACCAGTACTCGCGCCGAATGTATGGGCCAATGAAAGAACCAAGATCGATAGCCGCTCCCGGGAATCGAACTCAGGACCTTTGGGTCAAGAGGCCGACGCTCTACCTCTAGACCACGGACACCACAAGCTCTGGCTTGCATTATTTTGGAGTTATTGCCCTTTGTTATTTTAAAGACTTAGATTTTGTAGGGGGTTTATTTCTTAAAGTACCATAGCTTAATCTATTAGGCTTCGGTTTACTATCAAGCTTTCACGGCGGGGGATGGCCATGTCCGACATGGCTCTTGTTTAATTTGGGGGTACAATAAGTACATTTCGTCACTACTGACTTTAAGTCCGATATTTTCGGTGTCGTTTGCCCTCACTTTCGTGCGAACATTTTTTATCAGTCACACTCTGTGCCCATGGTGAACCCTCGGCCATTTTACGGAATTTTACTGCATTTGTCAAAATATAACATGTTTATAAGATATCCACAGATGATCGGAACGAGTGACCTCACTGGAATTGACCTCCGGAGGTCGATGTATAGTATAAGTAGATCTGAGGGAAAAATAGTGTGGCTGATAAATGTTATTTGGAGTAGAAAACAGTGATCCACGTGCAAACGTATATGAACTTTTGCGAGTTTTGCATCTCTTCTTTAATATAAAGCTTGTTTGGATCTTCTTTGTTCACGATTTCCTTTCCAGAGTGACGAATAAGGGACGTTGGAGTCGTACCCAAACTAACTGTCCTCTTCATATGTGGAACAAAGACGGTGTCTTATTCCGTTTTGAATACCCCAAAAAGTAAACCCTAATTGACCCAGTTTTTTTAGTCTCAAAAGAAAGATCTTTGAATGAAGATTAAGCGCTAATGACGTAATATATAAGAATAGTGTTACAGAATGCCAGAAACTTGAGCAATTTTATATGGAACAAAGCATGCCAAAAACTGAATAATTTAAAAAATACACTTGCGTCCGAGGTACTTTCACGAAAAGGCCCGTTCGATGACTCTTTTCGACCATTCAATGTAACCGGCTTCGTATGTCGGACCTTAAAAAAACCCTAGCTCTTGATTTTAGTTTTTAAAGCAACAAGTGCCCGAAAATAATGGGATTTAATCGTTTATGGAACTTTTATAATTTGAGAGTTTAAAATACACGACAAAGTACCATAAATGATTTATTTCTATTGAGGGAATAACTATCTTTTTTTTTTTTTTGAAAAAATCAATATCGACTAATGTAATGTGCAACTCTAGTGATCATGGCTCTTCCGCCTACACCCCCTTATCGTCATCTAGTCTTTTTTTTTAAATTGCTAGATTTAGAAGCATTGTAAAATTGGCTCTAAATCCGATAAAAGTCATTCTTTATCACTCATTCAGTGTTCCATTCATTTATTCCGAACACCCACTTAAACCAGTCAAAAACGCTCTAAAATCGTTCAAAGCTCTTCAAATATTTTGATAACGATCACATTTTCATTCAAATCGATCAAATGATTTTACTTTTCCATAATTGGATGTTGATTTTAAAGCGTCGGAATTGCCCGAAAAAATAAATAAACGAGAAAAAACGTTGATTTTTTTAAGGGGAGGTAATAAATTATCGATATTTTCGTTTAATCGGACGAACTTATCGGCCATGTCTTTCTTCCCATTTATAAAAATCATTCAAAGCTCGCTCCATAGATAGATAGTCTTCTATAACGATTGGTCATTAGAGATATCTTTGTCTCACACATACATAATATCACTCTTTAAAAGGAATTAATATTACGTCATCTAAAACAGTAGAACTCAGGACATTTTGGTCAAGAGACCTACACTATACCTTTAGGCAACAGGCTCCAGACTTATATTATCAGCTTCTTTTTTCTTTTTTATGAATACAATAGTGTTTACGGGTTCAAGTTTGTGCTCAGCAAATATATAACGTATGATGACTTAAGGATCTTATTAGGATCATGATTTTTTACGATATACAGAATCAACGTATAATATATTTTATCTCATAACTATACAAATATCCATGTGATAACATCCCGTATGATATTTTTCATGAAATCACATAGCTATTTTTAGAACAATGATCTAATGCAGTTATTTTTAGAAACTTGCATTTCAGTTAGAAAAAATCGACAAAAACAAGACAAACTAAGGGTATAAGATAAATATAATACATACTTAGTGTATTGTATGAAAAAAATATATAACTCGGTTGTGAGAATTGGTAATCGTCTCGGCAGAGCCTCGACAATGATCAATTCTCCCAACCTTGTTAGATATTTTATCCCATACAAAAAACTAAATATGTATTATATATATGTTTATCTTTGAACTATCATATTTGTGTAGCCAGAAGAACGAAAAGATTTATTCCGTGCAGATACACATAAAAACCTCGTGACATTGACAAGGTGAATGATTTTGGAATGAATTAGGAAGGAAATTGAATGAGTGTGGAGCGAGTTTTGAATAGAATCTTAGGAGAGTAAAACAAGTTCTAAAAACAGCCATGTGGGTCTTCACAAAGCAATCAAGTGTGATAAAATACAGTCAAGTCAGTGAAATCGAAGATTTTTCCTATCAATTTTCATTTTGAATGTTGTTGTTGCTCTTATGTTTTGAAGTGATTTGGTGAGTATCTGAATGGTTTTGGTGAGTGTTTGAAATGAACGAATGAAAAGCTAATTGAACGATTTTTAGATGTTTTTGATCGGACTGAGAGCCAATTTCAGCATCTTATTAACTGTATCGCCCTCATCTCCAGCACATTTTAGTTAAATAAATACACACACAAAAAAATGTTATCTCAAAAAGAATTTTACTGTGTAAATTTTTTTGTTCATGACTGCAAGAACAATATTGTGGCATTTTTCTTTGATCTAGATTTTCTTTATCTTTTTATAGACTGACGTGAAGGCATTTTCCTTAATTTGATGTAAATGAGATTCAATCAAATATTCGAAACTTAAACTAATCTAATATTGCCTTAGCCATGTTCAGTAAGAACGCTGAATGAATTTAGAAAAAAACTAGCTGAGTGCGATCACCTATTTTTGATTGAAATAAAAGGGAGGTAAATGAAATCTTAAATACCATCTTATAACCTATCTTTCATGATCTTTTTAAGGTTCCAACAATAGTTTCTTGTATTTTCGCGGACCAATTAAATGCTTCAAATTGACGTCATCAAAAACAATCTTGGGATGAAATAAGAAGGATTTTGAGTGAGACTAATGTCACGATGTCTAAAACTGTACGTCATCACAGCGGATAATGACTTGGGAACAATTCACAATGGGTTAGCCTGTAGGTGCAAGAATAAATACTGTAGTGTTAATGGGTCTCTCACAAACAACAGAGTAGCCAATATTATCATGTCAGCTAATTGGAATTACAATAAGAGTTACATGCCTACGGGTTTTGTTTCCTTTCACATATAACGAGTTTTTTGAGAAGGATAACATGAGATGAATTATGATAGCTATTTTGATTTAGAAAACTATTGTTAACAAGCAAGTCTAAATCGGATTAAATTCAAAATGTCATGAGCAGAAAATAATAATAATAAAAAAAAATAATGAAGCTTTTCTAAGGTTACACTTAAAACATCATTTCGAATATTCACAAACAGACATATAGCTTTGGCCTAGGATCGATAGTAAGAGGACATCGAGTCTTGTAGTTTTCTTTGAAGATTTACATATACGTGAGTTGTCCGAAAACAAAATAGCATCTGCTTTGGAATTTCACTGAATACACCTCCCTATTTCGAACACGTACCTTAGGTTTACAGTTCCTTTTTGATACTAAGTTCAGCAGAATCTGTTTTGAGAAGGATGTTTGATAATTTCGAAAGTAAAAATCCTTATAAGACCTTTGATTTCAATGGCGTTTACAACGCAATTAATACGTCTTAATACGTTCGTTGGTTTTTTTTTCGTTTTTTTTTTTTTTTTTTTTTTTTTTGAAGGACGTTTTGTTTGTTAGAAAGTGTTCTTACAATGTGAAGTATCAAGAAAAAAAGTACAGTAAGTTATTAGAGAGTCAAAATATACAATTCTGTAAGACTTTGAAACTTATCACAACGCATTCATTTCCAAATCATGCAGCTTTTACTTATATTATCCTATTTATTTTCGTATCAACTCTTTCATTACTGTAGTTTGCCAATTCGTAAGAATAAGTGACATCTTCAAATTGACATGCATTTCAATGAAATACATTTTAATTTGCTCGTTTAGTGCCCCATTCATTGCATACAATTAGTGATTTTAATTTTCCTTTCCTTAATTTCAATCAAAACTAGCTCCCCGCACTCATTCAATTATTTTCTAAAATCATTCACATTGTAATTTTTACAGCCTTAACAAGTTGAATTTCAATGCCATTATTCATAAATATTCAACAAAAACTACATGTACTAGAAAATATTTCCTTATGGTACTGCAAAGAAAGATCTAGCAATTTCATTGGTTAATGCTAACCGGACAAATATTGATATCTACGGCCGCTCCGGTATAACGCCTCATCGGGAACATAAACACAAAATCGAAACGGTTATGGTATCCAAAATTCTGTCACTTTGCTTTTAAGACGACTCGAGTATATACCTTATGCTACAGTTAAAAGCATGTCAGTTAATAACCTACAAATAAAAAATGATTTAAATGCCAATGATTCCCTTCATATTTTACTAATCTATCCAATTAAAATGCCAAATTTTTCGTAGGTTCAGCCAAGAACCACTTTTATATCAAAGCATTGCGGAATATAGAAAAGTGACGTCACAACTGCAAGTGTCACTTTGTACATGTTCACTTTTCATTGGGGGCGCCTAAGGGGGTATTGGTGGTTTAAAACAATTTAGTTTATACCAAGGCCTTAAATAGGTAAAAGACAGATATTTAGTCTAAAACTAAGGATTATAAATTCATGGTACGATTTCTTGCCTGGGTATATTGCGATATATTCCCGGCTGGAAAAATGTAAATTATGACGCATTTTTTTCCAGCCGTGAATAAATCGTCATTTACCCCGGAAAGATACTAATAATGTTACACTTACACATTTACAATGGATATTTTGTAAAGTGCTTTTCATTAGGCTAAATGGGACAGTAAAGTAAAAATATTATTTTTTTTCTTCCACACGTCAATTGTGATGAACTGACTGAAATATAGCTCAGGTATTTGTTGAACAATTAGAATTAGAAAACAAATCGACATTTTGTTTGTTGATTTTCTTGTCGTCGTATTTGTCAAATTCCATCGATATTTACTTTAAGCCAAAATATCCGTGTGACGTGAATATTTGTTTAATCCTTACTATAGAGTCAAACAAATCACACACGTAGTTCCCCGGCCAAATGAAAGTATAAATACTGAATAAAGGAAGAGATTTTCTTTTAAAAATCATTTCTCCATCAACACTACCTTAGAGATTAAAAACAAGAGACGACGAAGATTGAAAGAAATTCTGAAAGATTATGGAATATTGTAATTGATGTTCAATATATAACATTAGGCATTAACCCTCTTACATTATAAGAGTTCCGTCCCAGACAGTCAATCATTTTAAACCTGTAAAATCTCCATGAGATGCGTATTATTACCAATACTTCGTTATTGATTATATAACCCATCAATCAACTTCACGTGTGGTTAGTTGATCCACCAGAAACTTCCTGATATGGTCGCGCCTTTATTTAGTAATTTGTTTCTTTCTGATTTTTTTATTTCATTTTTTTAATTGGGCTATACTAGGTCTTATACCCTCACCCATCCGATTGCAAATCGAACGAGGTAGGTTTGAAATTATGATTAAGTTTGATTAATAATTTACCAATCCGTTATTAAAAAAACCTTAAGACAGAACAGATTTTTATTAAATCCTTATGAAATAATTCTATTTTCGCGTTGATGTGTCTAGGAATAAAGTCTGTCGGAGGAAGAGGTATATGCAAAACGTACAATCCGAGGGCGAAACCCGAGAATTTGGCTTTGTATTTAATTCCCCCATTCAGACTTTATTCATGGACACTTCAGTGCGAATATAAAATTATACCAATATTAACACAATCACTATTCTTGTATAAGTTAGATCACCCATTTCTTCGTGTAACATATTAAAAATTATATTTTTCTGGATGTAAAATTGATGAATACGTAATGATATTGACGTTGGGATAATTTAACAGAAAACGACGCGCGTCATTTAGCACGTGAGTTATATTACTTCAAAAGCATCAACATTCCTGCAAAAGATGACCCATGACATCATAAATGGGCATAGCTATGTGTGTGCACAGTAAAACACGTGACATATGAACTTTATTGCGAATAAAGTTCTATGTAATTCGTCTTATTTTACGCAATCGTATTATAATTTAAGGTTGTTGTTGCCTTACGACGATATCTGAACATAGATGAAATCAAAAGCAAATTCCCTTACATTTGTTTTTGAATATACAGGCCCATTTCAATTCATGAAAAAGTACTAAAAGCAAATACAATGTTTGTCTGATTATCTCATAAGCATGGAAACGGCTATTCAAGAAAATCTTACATATAAACTAGATTTCGTTAATTTTTTTTATGTTATCAACTATTTACTTTATCTTGAACAACCACGCTCTTTTGGAATGTCACCTCCCATCGAAATAAAACAGATGTAGCGATGCTACTATAGGAATAATTTAATTATCTAATCATCAACCATATGCCTTCCATAAAGGGATTTTACATATGATAACTACTAAGACTCCATTTCAGATTAAGTAGAAAACGGAATGTCGCAAAAGTCTCGAAAGGTGGTGAAATGAGAAAACAATATCTGAATGAGATCCTTTAACTTTTTTCACCCCGTTGCGCTATCGGCAATTGTACTGCTTTAACCTGGTCCATACTCGCTCTATTTTGAGATTGTATATATTTAAATACAAGTGTGTTTCAATTGCACTGGAAAAGAAGAAACAATGAACAAACAAACGACAACAATCTTTGCAAAAAAAGTACTCTGTGATAACCAAAAGGTATTTACATTTGCTTAGCCATCACATAGTTTGCAATGAAATTGATTAAATTCACTTGAGGAGTAATACATTTAAACAAAATGTTACTATGTTGAAAACATTCCTGTTATTATAACGATTATTGCAGGAAAGTTCAGTTCGGTCTAGCCATACAGACATGAGCTACAATAATGAGTTAAATAGATACAGCATTTACATCCTTTCCATTTGTTTAATGTTCTGCAGTTGTTGTCGCACTACATATGTTGGGAAGTTAATTAAGATATAAATGAAAAGATATTTAAATACTATCAAAAAAATGCAAGCCCAAATACCAATTTTGCTGAATAATCATTCAATTGATAATGTATTTTCCTATTTTTCATTTTATGGTACATATATGGTAAATTATCTAAGTACTGAATCAGCGTAATGGCTTGCAAGACAAAAATCTTTACATTTGATATATTTGATGGTTATTTCTTCTAGCCAAACACCCCCCCCCCCTTCAACGACAACGTTCCCGCTGATAATTTCCATGCAAAGTATTACTAAATAACTGTAAGAATATCATTGTGGCATTTTCTATTCTTCTGGAGAATTATCCGTTTATAAACTGACAGGAACGCATTTTCAATTACTAGATATTAAAAGCGAATCTGTTAAATAACCGGTTACTAAGGGAGATCACCAGACATACACAGTTTGGAACATCATAACATTTAAAGGATCTATGATTTTTTAACACATTTCAATTATACTGAGCAGGTTTTTAACGAAATTAAAGAGATGTATTATAGGATTATTAATTTCGTTCGTCACGAACGCAGTTTGCGAGATTTATGATCTCCCTTTAATAAATATCAACTTAAAGGTCTATAAATGGATTTGAATGTCTCCACCGATCAATCAGATACTGGAAATCGAGGCCAGCCAATAAACTCTTGAATTAAATTGAATCATTTGGAATTGGGAAACGTTTTCCAAATGTTACATGCCCTTCTTTTTAACGATTTCACAGCGTTCTGAATGGTTTGAGTAAGTCTTCAGAATGAATTAATAGAGCGCTGATTGATCGATTTAGACGGGCTTTAGAGGGACGAATTTTCCTTTTCGACATACATCATGAAATAGGATAATGATCTATGAATTTGGAGAAATGTAAGAACTCGATATCCGCAAATGTACATTTAATTCGATTTGAAATTCGAGAGGCGAGATAGAATAACACAAAACATGTATGTACATCATGATAGCGGATAATGACCTAGGAACATTTCACAAAGGGCTAGCCTGTAGGTGCAAGAATAAATACTGTAGTGTTAATGGGTCTTTCACAAACAACAGTGTAGCAAATATTATCACCAGTTCAGCTTATTAGTATTACAATGAGAGTTACACGCCCACGGTTGCTTTTGTTTCCTTTGACTAATACAGAGTTGTGAAGACGAAATACATGACAAGAATTATGAAATATAGCTTGTTTCGATTTAGAAAACTGTCGATAACAAACTAGCCAAAATCGAAAATAATTGACGACGATATTATCACTGCCATGAGTGAAAAATAATTCCGTTTACCTAAGATTTTTTTTAAGTTTAAATTTGATATTTTATATTTCGACATTATCACAAAAATCCTGGCTTCTTTGACCATCTTTGATAGTTTGGGGCACGCATTTATCTTTTTTTTCTTCGAAAATTTGAATGTTTGTCTAAAAACGAATTAGCACCCGCGTAGGAATTTATTTGTATATATCTCCGTATCTCATACGTGTAGCTTTAATCAATATTGCTTTTCATCCATTCGATATTATTATTTTTAGCGTAGATAGATTGAAATTTAACGCAAAAGCTCATTTATGATTAACATTAAGCTACGAGAAATTTTAAAGTATTTCTTTCTTACATCAATACATTTACAATATATATTTATGAAGTGCTTTTTATAAGACTGAATGGGACCGGGATGGAAATATGTTATTTTTTACCTCATGACGACTTGATTAGCCAACAGAAATGATGCTCTTGTATTTGATGAAGAATTAGAGTTTTATCAGACTTTCTGATTGTCGGTTGTCTTATTTTGTATCTGTGGATTGAAAGCGACATATCAATGGGTCGCCATCTTTTTATGCAGGCTTTCTTTCATACAAATTACGGAAGAACAACCCCTATCAAATGGAATTATAAAATAAGAATAATGTTTTCTTTCATAGATAGTTATTCCATCGACAATACCTAAGAGCATCATTCAAAGCAGGAGACGACAAAGATTGAGTGATATTCTGAAAAACTCGCTATAATTGTAATTGATGTTAATGTTTTACGTTGGACATTAACCCTCTTGCTTTAAAAGAGTTCCGTCCCAGACAGTCAATCACTCTAAACATGTAATATCTCCATGAGACGTTTATTAATACTAATACTACATTATTGATTATATACCCCATCAATCAACATCACGTCTGGTTAGTTGGTCCACCAGAAAACTTCCTGGTTCCGTAACAGTAAGATGTGATGAATTGATTCTTCCCTGTGTTTATAAAGTCGCTTTACATTACAGTTGAAAACATCGCACAAGGTAAATTGAATTGGGTGATTTCTGAAAGAAATTTTATGATGGGGGGGTCGAACTTTGAATGCAGAGGATGTAATATAATATCGTCATTTTCACATATAAGACCCTCTATATTTATGAATGAATGGAGCGTTGATTGATCGATTTAGAAAAGCTTTGGTCAAGATGAATGTCAATTTCACTATGCTACAAACCGTAAACTTGGTCAAAAACCCTCATCCACCCGCTTGCAAGTCGAACGTAGTTTGAAATTGTGAGTATTTAGATTTAATATTTGTTAAACATAACCAATCTGATGTTCAGAAACTTCGAGCGACCACAGATTGTAATAGTGTGACGACCATCATACATCGCTATTGTTTCATAATCCATCAATATCCATTCCCATGGCAGAAAATAAATCAAAATAACAAAGTTACTAGATTGTGTAAGTTTAATGAGGTTTTGGGAACGACGAAACTTTTCTTGCTTCTTATTTCTACATGTATAAAATAACGAAGTGATTGTCGAATCAGTCTCAAAATCTGTTTCATATAAATATAGCTAAATGGTAGATGAGAAATTATTTCCCAATCTATTAGAAGAAAAACTTCCTTCGTGTTTCAATATATTGATAATTGAAATGTCTTCGTATGCATAAGGACATACCGTTATTTACTTAGTCATTATTATTTCGCGTAAGCTGTTTTGCCCAGACGTATAACCGGGGGAGCTAAAATTATGCAGATTATCCGTCTTGCTTCATCTTGTTCTAGATACTTACAGTCAACGATATCCTAAATCTGACAAGGTGGATGAATTTGGAATGAAATTGAATGGGTGCGATGAGTGAGTTTTGAGTTAAATTGTTCTGAATGAACAAAATAAGCGATATTTATTGCATCCCTTTAATAAAGTATCCACACAAATTTTATATAGCTTCCTATTTCTTCAAAAACCAATCAGACGCTTTTCATTTATTTCAGGGAAATCTTGAATGCTATTACTGATCTTATCTTTTTTAGTGATTTTTGAGTGATTTTGGTCGGGTTCAGCGATTGTTTGAGATAAATTATTGAATCACTAAGCGAGTGATTTTGATTGGTTTTGATCCGAATGTTTTTCCATTTCACGATGTTATTTACTGTACTGATTTCAGGCTTAAGTGGCCTATTAACGGTATGTAAACATACATTTAATTTCAAATAAAATTCTTTAAGATTGGTTTTGAAAATTCAGATCATGAACAAGTACAGAAAGCTTACGGAAATAAAATTTGGTTATTCTTTTCATAAACAGGGCAATCGGCTATTGAAGAAAATCTTGCATGTAAACTAGATTTCGTTAATTTCTGCTAATGCAATTACTATGCCTATAAAAGCCACGTTCTTATGCTAGGTCACCTCCCATCGGAATAGAATAGATTAAGCGATGCTATCATAGAAATAATTTAATTATTGTTTCATACAACAATTTTCTTTCATATAGGTATTTACATAAAATAACCAGTGAGGTGAACTTTGTGATCGCTTGGCAACTTTTTAATGACCTATTTGTTTCATATAATCGGAAATAAACCTTTTTCTTATACTTTTTATGTATTGAACTATCAAACAATTGTGCAACGCCCGAATTTCAATAAGAATTAAAAAAAACATTAAAAATTACATAACGTTTACTTAACTTCTCCATTAAAAATGATAAATCGAAATTAAAATAGCGAAACCTTATTGCACCTTATTTTGTAGTCATTATAACAGCCAAAACGCAAGGTTAAGACATTCGGCATGTAGCTCCAATAATTAGTTGAACATATGCAGAGTTATTAAAATGGTATGTGGTACAGTCTTCATAATTCATATATGTATTGTTAATGGCAAGACCTTTCATGTGATATGAAAATCAATGCCAACAATTATTGTTAACGTTATATTTTCTATGTCACTTGATTTCAATGTCAAAAATGTACATTGGTCATAACTGTTTAATAATGAGTGATGAATCAATCACAAAATTTTCTAGGGAGATCCTTTCCAAAAGTATTCTTGAAATGTTAATTCATTAAAAAATATTGGTGTTATATATCCTATTTCATTTATTAGCAGATTTCAATGAATATTTGCAAGAAGAGTCTTTAGGTGACATCGACTTGGCCACTGGATTTCGGGTAAGATTTTTAGAACCATTTTTAAGATACATTGTATTAAATAAAATCTCTGATATGATAAGCGTATGTTTTTCTTCAAGTATTTTCGTATACCTTTCTGATGAAGTTTCTCACTATAAAATTAAGTCAAAGACCTCTACATATTCGACTGTATGTGAAACAAGTGCAGCTTTAGAAACGTGTCTGATTTGTCCCGTGTTCAAAAGAGAGGATATTGTATGAGTGGTCATTGAATACTGAAATTATTAAACGAGTCATCTATAAACAGATAAAAACGAGGCTGCGCCGAGTTTTTATCTGTTTTAGGTGACGAGTTTAAAAAATTCTGTATTTCATGAGCACAAATTTTATATTCTGTTTATAATATGACCCGAATTTTAGCGAGAAATCGTCAAAATTCTTGAAATTCAACGTTTAAATTTTCCGCGAAACTTATAACGCCGTTTAAAAATGACGTCGCAAAACATAGATTATGACGTCATTTTCGCAGTTACAAAATAGCGTTGCTTTTCGCTCTGAGCTCATTTGCATAGTTATTCCACTAGTGTAATAACACTCGTGTAATATCAAAATTATTTAACGGGTTTATATTACTACCGCGACGTAGGTTATATTATAAAAATGTATATCGTACAGCCCGTCTTGAGAAAAGGGGGTTATATTGGTATTACATTAAGCGACGGACTTATATTCAGACTAGGCGGACTTTGTAGTTTGACATCTTTTACATTTGAATGATTTCCTTAATCTGCAATGATCAGTCTACATTCATTTACGAGAAGCATTGAAATGCGTCCAATGGTTGTCGCCTCTTGCAGTCAACTATATATTTTCCACATGTATCTTTCGAAAGTCCGTTGTGACTGGCCAAAATTCATACCGACTATGGAATAAGCACTATTGGCGAACAAAGTGCTATATCCAAAATCCAATTTAGCGGACCTGATAGATAGAATCAATCCTTCACTTATTATTCTTCGTTTTTATGACAACGTTGTGTGCAGGAAGTATTGTTCAGCTATATGGCAGAATAGAATTATTATTCATAAAACGGTTGGCATTCAGCCTTTATGAAGTCTACAAATTACTAATTGATTTATAAAAAATATCGACAGGATAATGTTGAAAAACAATGCATCTCAATTAACATTTGACGTCCGATCAGTTTTGTCATCAATCAATTTAACAGTGAGTGGTTTGAATTTAAGGCTGTGCCTAGCACGATTTTTTATAATCTATAATCATTGCAATCCCTTTGAATGCAAGAATGATTACTGGGAGGATTTAATCATACATCTTTCTAAGTAGAGAGTCTATTTCAATTGGAACATAAATGCTTATTTATTCATTTATTTATTTTGTTTATATAATTTCCACCAGGTTCTTTGATGATCATCATTACACCGTTATTATGTGCACGCTGTCACATCACACAGTATTATATGACTACATATGCAACAAGATTGAATTGATAGCTTTTTCAGATTAGTTTTGAAAACAAACAAAAAGAAAGGTAACAACCGAGCCAAACTTGTATGCCATGTGCTTTTTCAAACAAAAATGAACCGACGAAAGGCGACGGTGTGATTTTCAAGCTAGTCGAAATTCAAAAAAAGCACACTTTATAATAGAAATTAGTTAGACAAAAACCTTAACTTTTATTTTTACGAATTTTGAATGCGTTTGACATGCACAATTTAAAATTTACATCAGCCAATAAAATCGTAGAAAAGTTTGACCAATTTGAAAAAAATGTCGATCGTCTTGAACAATTTCGAAACGTTTTCAATGATTTTGTTGCGTTTTTGATCGATTTGGGCGAGTGTTTGGAATGAACGAACGGTGCGCTGAATGATCGATTTAGAATTATTTTGATCGGAGTAATTGTTAATTTTACGATGTAACTAACTGTAAATATATGGTTAGCCCCAATGTTTCTACTAAACTGCTGTTAAACTATAAGACATTATCCACTTAGGTGAACTCTGAGATCGGACATCTGACTTACCAAAATAACTGGGGATGTCTCAAAATACTCAAACAGCTTATACCTGTAACCCTTTACTAATTTTAGTACATGTATAGTGGAAGTATATTGACCTAAACCTGGCCTTTGTGATTTAAATAAATAAAATACCGGTCGTTTCTCCTCGGCAAAACACGATTAACCTGCGGAATCCAAACGTAAAATTGTAATGCACGTGTTAGCTGTGTTAACCCGTTATCGCACATGCTGTTCACTGTAACGGCGATATTTGGTCACCCTCATGAAATAGTGAATCAATACATCAATTGAGTTTCTTATTCAAAAATCTTTAGATGCGGGTGAGAAAAATACAATTTTCAAATTTCTTTTAATACAATTTATGTGTTTTGAATGGAAATGAAATGAAATCACCTCTCTCAGTCGCAATAATTGTTTTTGAAATCGAATCTGTCTGGCTCGTTGGCCGAGTAGTTAGCGCGCTCGACTCGTAACCTGGTGGTTGCGGGTTCGAGCCCCACCGGAGGCGGGTAGTGTATTTGTGCAGGACACTTTACAGACAGGGCCCCAGTCCACCCAGCTGTAAAAGTGGGTAGCAGTGGTTAGAACCCATTGCCTCTCTTTCAATGTGTAGGATAAGAACTGGAATGAGTTAGGACCACGATGGAAATAAGAGTCATTAGACCCTTTATCGTGTTATCCTCGAGAAAAAAAAAAAAAAAAAAAAAAAATCGTCTGCTACATGACTAGGCGCCCCGTATATAGGTAAACTACTTACTCCACACATACCTGTAATTTGTGCAGTGTAACGGAATGTCCATGCTTGATCGACACGTGCCGAAGTATCTTCGGAATTTATTCATGTGCCTAATTATTTATTCTGCATAAAGGTCAGGTTCAAGTTAATATGCGCCCACTATACATGTAAATGTATTGCATGTATTTATTTTTCGCCGATTGTTTCACAATAAAGTACTATGATTTTATGATGTTAAGGACGCGTAATATTACTAGATGTAAACTATCTCGAAACGTTTGAGAAATGTTATCACTTTGAACACATATATAGGAGTATTATCAAAACTGAGCTCTGGCGTTGGCGCGCTGAGTAATTAAAAAGAAAATGATAGTTATTTAACCCGATCCCTTCACTGAAATTATGAAAGTACATGTTTGGGCGATCCTTACGTTTTAAGACGAGCAATAGAGTAGATTTAAAAGGTAAATGTTAAACTTTCTTGGTGCGTTATTTTAACCTGTTTTATCTATTTCGAACAAATGGCACGAACATCTAACAGTAAAAAGTTGATTTCACGGCTCACCGCGCAACTTTTACCTATACAATTGCATTGAAGCGGGTAGCAATTTCATCCTTGCATCTCGAACAAATGTTTGAACAAGAGATCGGATCCAGCAAAAGTCAGCTTAAAAGTGGTTTGACCGAATGGATTTACGAAAAAGAACGATTATTTCTGGATTCAGAAATATTCTCAACAAAATCATGTTTCAATATTTCAAGCCATCTTTCGAACCAGTAAAGACTGAGATTGGCACATTTTGTTCTTCTCTTACTATTCTTTTTAATTGGGTGGATGTTATGTTAAAGATAGTGTCACAAAATCGCTTTGATGATGTTTTCAGGGATAGAGTCTACGAGACATCAGCCGATTCAATCACGGTAACGTAATTTTGTTAGATTGGCGAGGCGTTGGTGAACTTTGTCTTCTTTATAAAAAAATTGAACTATTCCGAAATTAGAATTGCCCAGGGTTCCCGACTGGGTGTCCAAGCTGTATCGACCACTAATCGCTGGCGAGCGGCTGGGCTACAATTCGTCATCTGCCGTGGATCTGTCGATTTTGTTCCATCGCAGACGTACTTTTTTCTGGTTTTGACATTTGACTTCCGTCAAAATTAGCAACGCCTCGCCTGCATATCGGTGGCTATTCGATCACTCGCTTCTTTAAACCGATATTGAATAGGCCTACCTGCCTCATCCTTATTTGTTCATTATCGCTCGCCAAGTAAGAATACGTTGTCACGTAAGTGATTTCATATTTTGTCGTAATATTGCCGACGTCCGGTCGACGCAACAAATATCCAACGACATAGAGGAAAAATCGTTTTGATTTTTTTCAGTGTCGATCTATATTTCATTGAGTGAACAACAGTAGATACATTTTCAGAACTGGTGAGCCTCGACTGAAATTATAGCTTTTGTTTGTCACGAAATAAAATATTAATTTATCTTTCCCGAAAAAAAACCCGATTACTATATTTCTTTGATTAAAAGATAAGACAAAATGTGAAACTTTAATGACAAATCTTCTTAGAGCGCGTCATCTTGCATGTGATTAGAAGGCAATGTCATCTTGAAGTCATAAAGAATTTTTAATGGGCAGTGATCAAATAACTTCAAATAGAGTGAAATGAACGAAAGCAGAGTATATCTATTTCTTATAATTTTACTGGTCTGCGGGTGGGATTTTCATTTATTTATCTACCGTTTTTTCTTGATAAAACACCGAAAAGCAATGAAGAAATATGTTATTCTCGCACAATGCTGTATTGGGTTTACACTTGATTATCATATGTTCTAAGCCTTTCTCAACATACATCGTAAGTTTCTCTAAAAGCTTTGTTTTATACACCGACTCCATGCTCTTAATTTAGATTAAAACACATCCTGAAGATGCCTTCCATCATGTTTGTTTGATGCCCATTTCTCAATCAAAACTTACTAAATTCCTTCTTTTTTCTATCCTTTACAAAGCATTTTATTACTGAAAAAATCTCAGACATAAAAAAGATAAACATATGTAACAAAAGTATGTTTATAATATAGTCAAATCAAAATAAAGAACTTTTCTTTGGACAGTCAATATTTATTCGAAGTTCAAACTTTTGCCTTTATAGAAACCATTAAATGTTTTAAAAAATCTTAACATGTGACTGGTTGAAAACCCAAGCAAAGTCGATGTTTCCTCGACACGGCTTTAACGATTACTCGATTTCCGTTTAAAAAGTATGATCGCACCAGTAGACTGACAAAAGCAGAAGATCGTTATCTTATGCGTAATGTCCTGATTGAAAGTTGGCCGCCGCCATAGCGCAGTTGATAGCGCGTCGGACCTCAATCTAGAGGTCCCAGATTCGATCTCCGACGGCATCACTCATCCTTTCAGACTATTTGTCTTCTACCATGGGTTGATAATCGTAGACCCATTTAGGAAAGCAGGTTGAGGCTAGAAAAGGATGTGATGGTGGTACTGGTGTGAGAAATACCTGGAATCCATTGTTATTGATCAAGCCGCCGCGATATAACTTAGCGATTGTTGAAAGTGGCGTAAATCCCAAGTTGAAAGTATACAGGGCAGTCTTGTCAAATGCAGATTATTAAAATTATGTAGAATAATCTCAAAATGCGATTTAATGCAGTAGGCCTATTAACTGCATAATTTTAATTACTTTGAAGGTGTTCTTTTCCAATACAAAAAAATATTGATAAAGACAATAATAATTCTTTTTTATAATATTGTAAAAATCAAATGTTATCAGGGTTTTTTTCCTGGGTTTAGTTCAATGTGCTGCGTTCGGTTCACCAAAGCCATTATGCGCTCGCCGCGCACGCTTTCGAACTATTTTATAGCGAGCGAGCTTTGTGGAATGCAACGCAAGCGCTTTAAAAATAACAGGTTGCTATGCTTTGAGACAAAGGTCAAAGTTTTGACATTGCTCTTGAATGAAATGACCACTTCAGGTTGTCGCCTGCAACATGTCAGCTGCAATCCAAGTACTAAAGAAAAATGAGTTAACAGGTTCATTAGCTGACACATAGATGGATAGATAAACTGATATGTCTACGTTGCAGTATAGATATTACTTGGCGTGGTTTGATAGATGCGCCCACTTTTGAAATGATAAAAAACATGCATGTCCGGAATTTAATTGGTTCTTATACCTCCATACCAACGAATCACACTTAAAAATATTATCAGAGACGTCATCCTTTAATACAATCATGATGTATCAACGAATATAGTCTCTTTCATTTTGAGACGACCCAACTAAGTCAGAAGTCAGACATCCGATGTCCGAAGTCCACCTAATTGGATAATCTCTATTAGGTGTTACAGTTTTTAAAGCCTCCAGCGTGCTTGTAGGTTTAAAAAGTACAAACATATATGTAGATATCCATGGATTTCTTATCGACCACTATACCGTAACTGAATATCTCTTGTAAAACATAATTGATCCCACTTTTAAGTGTGACTAAACCTGCACTTAATTAACTACATAGTTCTAAATAAATGCGGGGGACTTACATGATTCTTTGAGGAAATCGAAATAGCAATGCAATATATTTTATGAACAAAGTTACTACGCATCAAAACACCATACGAAAAACGAATGTAAACTACAGCATTACGGCACCCTTGTGGATTTCAATTCATCCTTCAGATTGATTTCATCAGGACAGAAAAACACGAGCGAGCATGGGCAAGAGCATTGACTTTAACGAGGACCTGTTGACTTGTTAGTTTCAGACAATACTTGCAATTTTATGTAGGTAAACTAAATATGTTTGAGGCTTCTTTAAATCCTATGTGTATTAGGTTTAACGTCTAAGATTTAGTTATGTATGTAAAAAAACTGTTAAACGTGCCTAAACCTTCTAGTATGCATCCCTCAATTTATGAAGTATGTACAGAGGTTATACCGGTTATACCCGTAACTTATCATTGATGAGGCGTAGGTCAATATTTTGAACGTGCACCCATAACTATGGTAGTGCATGTCAATATTCTGGCCAAAAAGAATAATGGTGTAGCAAAAGTATATACGTCGTCTTGAAAGATAAGCACGATAGACAAAGAAAGGTGACAAAAACAGAATCGTTTCTAATGTTTCAAACTTTCATTCAAACAAGAAGAATTTTTAAAGGGAGTCAATGAAATATCGATAATTTGCACGAAATTAACAATATGGTTTTGCCTCGATTGTTTTTCCATTTAAAACCACTTAACACGCTAATGCCATTCCATACCAAAAAATTCAACTTGTCAGTTTCACGATGTTCTTAACTGTAGTAAGTAGTTGGTAACACCTTTCTCTGTATGCATAAAATAGAATTCAATTCCTTGAGCCTGCTTGTGATATTTTAAATATTTTTTCTGCGTGCGTTATCTGGAGATATTAAGCAACATAAATAGCCAAATAATGCTATTAGACTATACTCTGACCACTTGAAGAGGGGTTAAGACCCTATCTATCTCACTAGCGCAAAGTGATGTATTTGGTCAGCCTGTGTGGATGTACAGGATGGCCAGATGCTTTGCTTTGCGCACATGTGAAATTGTTGTAAATGGCACGCACTGTCTCCCTTATCTTTATCGACATTCAAGACAGCCTTGGTGAGTTTTTTTTCCGAATGAAAATCCAATAGAAAAAAGAAACATTTGATAGGTATATTTTTTCATTACAGTTGCGTTTGAAAAGCGCGATAACACTTATATTTCTAACATTTACACATCTCACATTTATACTTACAATATATGACTTTACTTGTCAACAAATGACAGACTCTTTTATTATTATTCCTGAATTACCTGTAGTTTAATTGACTATCGGTATACGTGAAAGTGTTGTATTATATATTTATTTGATTAACTTCTGTTTTTATGAAGAAAAGTAGACTTACGAGCATTTCAAGGATTAAAGTATTACCTTTACGCAGTTTGTAGGTCATGAGTTCCAAAATTTCGTTATCCTTTAATGCAAAACCCCTATATGATATAGGTTTCTTAAAAAAGAAAGAAACGAGATACAGCAGACGACACTTTATCAGCCGCGTTTTTTATTGTGGGATTTGATGGAATATTAACAAACATTACCAGGCCGTCGTCATACAGAGTTTATAGCACGATAGCCTCCAAATCACGAGGTTACGGGTTTGACGTACGACAGTGGCACTCGTCCGGTCCAACACTTTTTCTCTCAGTAAAAGGTTGAAAATCGTAGGCCAATGTGAATAGAAGTTAGAGGATATAAAAGGTTGCAATGGTAGTGATATTGTTAAAATCATTAGGAATCAATTGTGCCCCAGCCGCCTGGCATCCCGTCTTTTACAAGATTTAAATCCCTTTCTTATTGCTACTTACGCGATAAAGCTTTTATTTTTAAAATTATCATATTGGAAGAATGAATTGTCGCTTGAGTTCGGTCAATCTAGCAAATGCAAAAAGTGTCCTTACTGGTCAGTGTGCACAGTCTGTGCTGTCTGATTGCGTCGACAAGACAGGGTTGTTCAAATTTTATCCGGATTAGGTCATTTAATAATTAGTGATAACGCGTTATGCGATAAAAGTAATGCATATTGACGGGACGTTTTTGATGCTCAAACATGCTAAAAACTGAAACAGTGGGAAGATTTATTTTGATTTCATGCAAACACGCGAACAAAAACACATAGGTATTCGGTGTCGGTGGACAGTACATGACCTTTGTAACGTTGTCGGAAATTCAGACAATTGCTGTTGTGCAATTTAGCTTGTCATAGCTCGTTATTCATGGGTCTTAAATCTCCCCGTCAGTATGGTATGATGTCCATGGTTGGTACAGTATTAGAATCGAGTGGTACGAAATCAAAATTCTCAAAATGTGGAACCCCTTTGTACCTCGCCATAGAATCATAGACAGTGAACGTTTCTATAGTCTTTCTGCCAATCCTCCCCTATATTTTCTATTATATTAGGGAGCTTCGAAGCATCTTCACACTTGAAAAAAAAATATTGAAGATGACACTTCCTCATCAGCATGACCAGTTATTAATCTTTATCTTTTTGGTAATTCTTCTAAATTTCAGAAAAAAAACAATAATAGGACTAAATGTCCATGTATCAAGTGACGTCTTGTAGAACTTTCCGAACGTTCACCTCTATTTTAAACGAGTCAATTTCACGATGTGGTTAACTGTAACGTTCAAAATCGCTCGATTTGAAATCGGCCCAGAATCAAAATTTCATTTTTTTGAACCTTTTTTGCATCGCCGCCACCATAGCGCAGTTGGTTAGGCATAAGACTTCCAATCTGGAAGTCGTGGGTTCGATCCCCGGTGGCGGCAAATATCCTTTCCGACGTTTGTCTCTCCCCAATGGGTAGATAATCGTAAACCTATGTGAGATAGCAGTCGGAGGCTAGGAAAGGATGTAATGGTAGAAAGAAATACCAGGAATCCATTGTTAGGTGCTCCGGCCGCCGCGATATAACTGAAATAATGTTGAAAGCGGCGTTAAACTCCATTCAATCAATCAATCTTTTTTGCATCGCCTCTTATAGCGGATATAGATTTGGAAGCGAGCAGCAAAGACCCACAAATGGAGTTTATACAATATAAATAAATGCTTACATTTTCGACAGAACATTCGATGAATATAAACATTATTATAGTTAAAGCGTTTTACATCGAAGACTTAGAAGAGTTTGTGGTTACTTTTCAGACGAACTACCCTTTTAATGTCTGTAGCCGAATAGCGATCAAGGAATCGTTTTTCACTCTATGATTTATCACGCAGTCAGCCTTGTAATAGAAAAACAACAACAGATTTTGTTGCTTTGCTTCATTCCTACCAGAATATATACTTAGCGTCATTAAAAAGTTACCACCCCAAATACCCTTAGATCGTTCGAATACTGTAGTCCTATGCAAGATAACATATACGATAATTCTAGGTATAAATGTGTACGCACAAATCAAATTGTGTTGATAAAGTGTTTTCTTTATAGACACAATTCGTCACGTGCAAATTGGGTATTTCTTGCGTTCTTGGTGTTTATGCAAATTTTATCACTAACTGGTTAGGAATTATGCTAGCCAGTATTCATGCCGAAACAAGGACACTTAAATTCTTGAAAGTTTTGCACAGATGAGACATTCGGTTAATAAACAACATCATTGGGTTTTCAATATGTTCGAAGCATGATCGTGTTTCTTCAAAATGTAGGCCGAATAGGCTGCTCCCACCAAAAAGTAATGAAACTTGCCCGTAGCCATAAAAAAGACTTGGTCTTTAGATGATAAGTCACGTCAAGGACGCCAAAAGCTGACGTCACCACGAACTAGTGGTAAAATCATCAATCGCGATAGGTTCCGGTCGGGTTCGGACACATTAGGTACTCAAAAAGGGTAGATGTGTGCATCTACTATACGTCATTGTTTAAAACAGGTCATGTTACTCGCTGATAAAGCTTTCCGGGAGAAGGTCTCAATACCAGACCGTCAACAAGATCATATTAATTCGTGAGTGTTGTATCGAAGATAACGTAATTGGCACTGAAAAAGTGTTCTTTTCAAAGAAGAGCCAAGACTCTTTCTCGATATGGTCGACGGTGTCAAAGTGAACGCCATGCGTTTTGTCGTTTTAGACAGGTTATGTTTCGGATGGAGAGTGTATAGTGGCATTTCATAGAGACTTAAACACTAAACTCGTTTGCGTAGATTGAAGTGTTCAACGAACCGTTATGATAAGAACATATTGAGACCATTTGTTTTTCCGTTCTCAATGAAACACGTTAAAATTGACGTTCTCAAACAGATCAACGCTCGGTAGCATTTTTCAATGTTGATTAAGGTTTTCTTAAAGTCAATTATGAAAATCCGCTTCCTTGTATTGTTTTCTCTTCGAGTCGCAATCCTGCATGACGTGTCTGGGCAAATTAGGACGCACGGTGTTTGACGATTGATCTCAAATCGAGAACCGACAACAGCTCATTACCGCTCTTAAAGACGATTGGTAGGCCATTTTTAAGTTGGAATGTGGAGCAATTCCAACTTAGATTTAACAAACCGCAAAATGAACACAAGATAATTTCATTTCGGGTATTTTGATAACACATATCATGTGAACAGGATGTGAATACACTTCGGCCTATTTTGTTTATCTCAAGTTGACATAGACATTCAGTAAATTACACCAAAAAGAAATAATGTTGTACAATTACACAACCATCACTTCATGTATATTATTAAGACGCTAATTTATGTATTAAACGATATTTATTAAAAGTTGCGTACGAATTAATTAGTATCACTTGTTTGCATTACAATATTTGGAAATCATGTGATAAGTCAACTCTAATAATGTCAGCTATTAAAAATAGCACTGGCCAATCACGTGATCTGCTTATTTGGCAATGTCGCGATCTGTTTTCTCTGAATTGTGGCAATAGCACAATTCAATCACGCGATCTGCTTATTTGATAATGTCGCAACCTATTTTTCGTAGAATTATGTTATAGCTTTTTTTACAGGTCTAGTTTCTCTGTCTGAACGACCTTATTACACACTTCAACAAAATGGTTCAAATGTTTTGTAACTTATTGTTCCGTAAACCATCATTAGAAACGCGCAACATCTACAGATTATTTATCTGTGTTAAAAACCCGATTCAGTAAATATTCTCTTTTATTACTTCTCTATGCACCGTAAAATCTTCTTCCCATGTACTCTCCTATGACACGAGATGAACTCACGCATGTGTAAACAAAAGCCGTTTTCTGATTGGCCATACCACGCGACCTGATGACCTACTGCGATTTTATCTGCCCTTTTATGAATGAAATCTCTACTCATGAGTCACGAAAGGTCAAGTTTACAAACGAATGGAATGTTCCTATAGTATACGTATGAAGTAAAATTTACCCCAATACCAGACGACTTATGTTCTCAACTGTCCCGAGAAATTACACCTCTCGTTTATATCTCAAACTTTGTTGTTGCATTCGTGTGTAATATAAATATTTTGTTTCGGTTACCTTTTTTTGTATCATATTCCCCAAATCCCATTCCTTGTTTTTTCGTTTCGAACAAGAACGGAAAAAACAGGGGATATAGCCATCTCAGCACGATTTACTGTAATTATATATGCATGTCGTTGTTATTTAGTACTCAAGCAAATAAAAATAAATAATCATATAACACAAAAGATCTGTTCGATTTTCCATTTATAATATCAAATGGAGACCGAAACGTCGTAACTATAGCATACTTAACCTTTAGCTGCGTTGTTTTAAGTCCCAACCGGCATTTTTTCTTGGCCACTAGTTTACCACTGATAACAAAATATAATTCTTCAAAGTACTTGACATAGTAACTACAACTGTATAGTAGCGTTTCTATCCCTCGGATGAGTCTAAAATTTCCCCAATCCAATCATTCATCTATTTGTTTTACCGGAAGCACTTATGGTAACTGCGGACAGATAACATTGCCGAATGTTCGACTTTCTTAAAATCTAACAATAATTGTAGAGATTTATCTTTGAAGGCATTAGCTAAAACGAAATAAAAAGGGTTTAAAGTCCGTTCATTTGACGTCGTGACGTCATGAAGGGGCCGACCCCTTTTCGACCCGCCAAAATCAGTATTTGCAAATATTTTCATAATTAATCGGCCGATTTTTACGAAAAAAGTTTAATTTAGAAAGTCCAAGAACGCAGGAGCTAGTCGTTTAATTTCTGAGCACATTCAAACAGAAAAAAGGGTCTGAAACGCTGTCTATCTCGCGATTTTTAAGATTTGACGTTCCATCTTATATTTAATGTTTTGTAAATTTATAGAATTTTCTCAAAATTTTGTCCGGTGACCTATGCTGATTTTTTTGCTATTTTGTAGCGAAATGGATATGCTTCACATTTATCAAATAAAATTGATATGTCTTCGGGTTAAATTTTTCATGAATTTCGATTTTGTGAAGTTATTGCAACATTTTTCGCCCAATCCGGCCTCGCACCAAAACCATCGTTACAATGCTTTTTCGACGCCAATCCTCGTGCAATAAGGAATTCTAAAATATTGGAAATTAAGGTTTAGTATAAAATATAGGCTTCAGAAGTTTCAAATCTGAAAGTGGTTTTAAGAAAAACAAAAAATCATTTTTTTTTTCGTTTAAAAGACAGCTTTTGTCAACATTTGACGCGACGTTAGAATATCCTTTGATTTTTTTCGCGGAATCGAATTTTACAAAAAATCTGACCCGAAGACATATGGTTTTTATTTCAAAAATCTTCAGTGAACTAGTACGGTAGCAAAATATCTAAATTTCAGCTTAGGTCACCGGACAAATTTTCGAGAAAAAAGTCAATATTTTCAGTAACTGTACTCGACAACAGCTACGCAGAAGGCATTTACATATATTACGTTACACCTTATTGTATTTCTTACACTTAAATCTTCATATCTTTCAAATTACAACCTCATGCGTTCTTTTAAGAAGCAAATGGTGTTTTCGAAATAAAAATCGATTAATTATTTCAGGAAAAATCGACAACTACTGAATTTGGTCCCTTAAAAAGGGGTCGGCCCCTTGATGACGTCATGAAGTCATTTCTACGTTGTGAAATCCCTTCTTATGGCCGACATATGAAAAAGTTAAATTTTATCGCAGTAGGCAAGATTTGCAGACTATTTAAAACTTGGAACTTAGTGACCCTCTATCCGCAGTTACCTTAAATTATTACAAATAACGTTATTAATGTATAATGTCCATATTGTACCCCATTGTTCTTGGATGAATATAAAAGATATGTTCTTCTGTTCTGTTTTGTTCTGTTCTTAAAAACCGGAAAACCATTTCCAAATAGCGCGACAATTTCTCTTGATTGTGAACGCAGCAAGGATCGATGAAGGTAGGCAAGCATTTATCTTCTCTTTCTGCTTTTGTTCATTTTCTTTAAAATTGCTAAGACATAAATTCACTTGTGCAAAAATACGCACGTGCGCAATCCTTTAAACATCATTGCAGATAATCACAGCCTTTTTATCGAATATCTGAACGAGTTTACCGACCCCACGTGTTTTACCTTCAGGTCAAGTTTGTTCTACTCCCACCGGAATACCTACAATACTAAAGAACAATTATGCTCTTTTCTCCTCGATTCGCGCATGGTAATCATATCATCCACGTGTGCATTGATTTAAAGCGAGCACCAATATATACTAATTTACAAAAGTCTTGTCCGGTTTCACGAATATGCAAATATGGCAAAACTTTTTTTTATGAAACATAGAACATGAATGAATGAAGCGTTATTTAAAGTAGACGGTTAACATTTCAATCTACGTTGGTTTTGTAAAACATTGATCTACGGTCTAAGAATAAACGACGATATAGCAAACGCGTCAGATTGTCTAATTACGACTGTAATACAAGCGAAGGCAAAATTCAATGAATAGAAATCATCCATGCTTGTACTCAATATCTTGATGATATCGCGCATAGATTTTCGTAAAAAAATGAAAGGGGTTAACATAACGTCGTTTCAATTGTTCTGACTGACGTCGTTAAATACGCGGACTTTAAACATTAAAATTCAGGTAAAAGGTATCCTTTTTCACAAACAATGTCGTTAATCAAAAAATGGCAGAAGAAGTCTTTATTTCATAATCGAACGACAAACCTGCGAAAAATTTTGACGCACTCTAAATGAAAATAGTGTCTCTCAAAGCCAACCAATTTTCTACCATTTTTTTAGTGTTTTCCTATAAGATTATAAACAAAGAATGGCTCTCGTACAAAAAAATTACTATGCTATGTCGGTTGCTGCGTGAAAAAAGGTAAAAATATTATCAACGTCGTTGGGACTAAATCAACTTCATTTGTGATCCAATGCCAGTGAAAACAGTCCCTATGTTTTGAAAATATCGTCGATACCACTACGCAATAACTTCGAGACATTAACTTTCTAATTAAAGTTTCATTGGATAAGACAAAACCGACAAATAAATATTGTTATTAGATGAAATATATGTCTTTTATAGGTACAGGTCATATCTCTATATGTTATATAGTAGAAATTTAATCATTTTGTCGAAAACATAATATCATAACATAATTTTAAACATCTTTTAAGATTGATATCGACCATATTTCGCTTGAGTTATCCTTTGGTGACCCTTTATCAGATTACAAAAAACTTAATATTGTGATTAGATGAAAAAAAAATTCTTTTATAAGCGGAGGTCATTTCTCTATATGTTACATAGTGGACACTCTCAAAATCATTTTCTCAGAACCTAAAACTTGGATATCAACCAAAGCTAAGGCCTGTAAAGCTAATCACTTGCTAAAGTCGCTTTACTTGTTGAATTTTAAGAAGAAAATTTTTTTTCCTTTGCTCTACAAACAACTTAAGTTCAAAATGGTTTGACTCTTACTTCAGTGAAAACTTTGAACAAAAAGAGCCCAAGCTAAACTAGAGATACTTAAATACTAAGGTAAAAGCCTGTGGACAAGAAGAAAGTGCTTCCTTATAACAAACAAAAACTTCTTTTGGACAATACTTTCCAATAATGATATTGATGACTCAATGCGACAACAGTTGTAACTTCCTATAGGCATATAAGAAGAAACAACTGTTTTCGCATCGAGCCATAAATATGTTTTTTGTTGAGTTTTAAATGATGTGTTACGGATGAAAAAAATGGTACCTGCAAAAACTTGAGCAAACTTTTGACTGAAACATTAAAAAAGAAAACTCTACTTTTGTTAAAGTGATGTTTAAAGTTAGTAAGTCTGGAGAATACTTTCCAATAATGATATTGATGACTCAATGCGACAACAGTTGTAACTTCCTATAGGCATATAAGAAGAAACAACTGTTTTCGCATCGAGCCATAAATATTTTTTTTGTTGAGTTTTAAATGATGTGTTACGGATGAAAAAAATGGTACCTGCAAAAACTTGAGCAAACTTTTGACTGAAACATCAAAAAAGAAAACTCTACTTTTGTTAAAGTGATGTTTAAAGTTAATAAGTTTGAGTGTATAAGTGTCCGCCTGTGCGCCCATTAGTCGGCTGTATGGTCCGTATCATTTTCTTCCTTTTTTCATTTTTCTTTCATCAGATTCAGCAATTCAGGGGTTTCAGCGTATATCGTTGTTGAAATACAATGATTGATATACGCCCGTAAAAAAGACGCGACGTATTATGTGATCACCTGTGGAGGGCGGGAGGCGCCAGCTTTGTTAATGGCTTGAGGTCACCGTCTCTTGAACGCATTCCAACTTATCAGTACTTTCAGTACTTTGATTTGATAACGTATACAGCGTGCGCTTTGAATTTTGGCCGAAATACACTGCAGTTATCAATGAAAAAAGGTTGGAATACTCGTTATTGATGTTATTGATGTTTGTGACTTTTCACTTTTAGGTAAGTCATAAAAATGAGACGTTTGCTCCTAGCCACTGATTAAAAACCATTGCTTATGCTTTCCCAACACAACATTGTCAATGAATTAAATAATCATTTTAGAACTTATAAAACGTTCAATGTTCATTGGTGTTATTGTTTGTTGTAACTTTCTTTTACGCCGAGTATATATATCGAATATTTAGTGTATTGTATAAAAATATCTAGCGAGGATTGGGAAAATGATTATTGTCGAGGCTCTGATGAGACAATTATCAAAACCCAAAACCGATTTAGATATTTTTTTTAAAACAATACACTATGAACCTATTAAGTTTATGTTATAATTTTGTTAGCTTTCTTTTCTTCGATAGTTCTAACGGAAATACAGGTTTTTTGTCATGATTCTGAAAAAAAAAACCTGCATTGTGTCATTGTTCTAGAAATATCCATGTGATATCATAAAAAGTCACACATGTAGTGTTATCCCACGGATATTTGAATAGTTATAAAGATAGTTATATTTATTCAGCATGACAAGGGTTAATATTCAGTATGACGATGACTGAAAAGTTGTGTAATATCCTGTAAGAACAGTCAATCCTTCAAACATGCAGTAATCAAATATTGAAGAACTTGAAACCAGGAAATCAACCGGCCATGGGGGCTTGTCATGCACTATTCATTGAATCATGAGTAATCCCGGACTTCAATTAGGATTTGAATACCCTTTCAGAACAGGCTTTTTCAAGTGTTCAAGAATTCTTACTTTTAAATCAAGCAACATGCAAGAGAGTGAATGAACATCACCACATTTCAACAGACTAATTCTGTTCTACATTTTGGAGTAAAAAAGGCCAAGAAGCTTCTCGGTTTATTTGAAACTGAGTCTTAAAATTTGAAAGTGTTGTTTTTAATCTATGAATCTATGACCAATGAAAGCTTCCCCCTATTACAGAGTAAATTTACCTTCACATTAATGTTTGTTGTTAATATTCATAAAACAAACGTAATATAGTCACAGATTGCAACTTAGTTTATGTACATTTTAGAACATCGTGCAATGGACTCTAATTCCGATCAAAATCATTCTAAATCTCTCACTCAGCGCTCAGGAAAATGGTTCCTAACACTCACTCAAATGGATCAAAAACGCTCCGAAATTATTAGAATACATTTCTAAATCGTTCAAGACGAATACTTTACTAAAGGGAAGTAATAAATATTTCTACTTGTGTTCTTGAACAAAATTAGAAATATTGGATAACCTCCCTTTAATTTTACTCAAAACTCGCTCTTCACACTCATTAAAATTCAGTTTTATTTCAAAGTTATTCCAAAACCATTCATCTTGTAAATTTTATGAAGTTGTTTTTAACTGTGCATCCCGATGCAGGGTGTTTCTTCATTTGCTCACCGAAGCCTCACTAAGCCATATTGTAGCTTGAAGGTCTTGGTCAACTACTGCTGGCTCTCTGTCTCCACTAAAAATAGATTTCTGTCATTTTTGAACTCTATGTAAGAATAGAGTGAGAGTAACGTCCCTTGAGATGGTTGTTAATTTTTTGAAGAAGAAATTTGAAAATTAAAAATCAATTTAATTTGAACCAGAGAGAGCAGTATAGCCTGAAATTTTCAAGGTGACTATCGGAAATACCAAACATTGTTTTTACGGAAGATTGAAACATTTTGACTTTTATTTAAAATGCTGTAGTTAGTTGAAAAGTTTCAATAGAACTATATAGTAACCAGTGAACCATAACCAGTGTTTGAATTCCGTTTATCACGAGCGGGTCACGCCCAATATTTAACTGAGGCCCGTCATTGAACAATATCGGAGTAGAATAGGTTGTTTTTCACAACCCACGCCAAAGAACAGAACAACTATCGCCAATGGTGCATTCACGAGATATCAATTCTTGTCTCTGATTATAAGAATTATACTTTTCATGATGCTCGCAGCCGAAGGAATCGAAATGAATCCAGGGCCTAGATCAAAGGGGGGATCAAAGGGAGGTAATTCGGCGACACCAGTAATTCTTCCATATAAAAGAGGTGCTGGGAGAGGTTTTACTAATCAAGAAACCACCAACCATACTCCCAACCATAGTACCAATGTTCAAAACCGTTCCTCAAGGTCAGGAAATCCGAATGTGAGTATGCATGCCGATAACAGACAACCGATCAGAGAGCAATCCACTATTAATGATTGGTTTAGTAATTCACATGCTTCATCTTCATCCCAGGATAAAACACAAACTGTTAAACGCCCTACCCCAAACCCTACCCAAAACTACCAAAATGAAGGTGAGGTAACACAATCAGATCGTGACGAGGAATCCGAAAGTGAAGGTTTTGAGACGAGCGATGAGCATAATAATGTTGACTCTACAGAAATTCCGATATACCGATTAGCATCCTACTCGACATCCAAAAAAATGTGAAAAGACTTGATAAAAAATTCGATAAATTGGAGAAGAGTATTAAGGATCTAAAAAAGGAAAACAGAGAAATGAAAGCACAAAATGCCGAACAAAAAGAAAGTGTTGAAAAATTACAAAGCACAGTAAATGACCTCAACGAACAGAATATTATTTTGTATACTAAATTTGAGAGCTTAGAAAACCAGTCAATGAGAGAAAACCTTAAGTTTTATAATATCATAGAAAACAATGGTAAAACTTGGGAAGACACAGAAGAAAAAGTGAGGCAGTATATCCTTAACGACCTTAAACTTGACACTAGTCAAATTAGTATTGAGAGAGCACACCGACTTCCTGGAAAATACAAATCGAGGCCAGTGATAGTTAAATTCACTTTTTATAAGGACAAAGAGAGAATTTTAAGAACATATAGGGAAATAGTTAAGGCAAAACGAAATAGTGATCAACAGGCACATGAACAGCATCAGACCGAAACCGTACGTGTCGGAGAGGACTTCTCAGAACGTGTGAGGAAACAACGCGCTTTACTCTATCCCTTTATGAAGGCTCTGACTCAGGCAAAAAGGCATTCCTGAAATATGATAAATTTTCTATAGATGACAAATTGTATACTTTCGATACAACAAGCAACCAGCCAGTTCCATATCCTGCCCTCGAGATTAGCATACGGGCCATGGCTCAGTGTCGATAAACAATGATGAAAATAAATAAACTTCATGATCTTCTTACATTAATTATATGATGTTGGAATATAGAGGGTCTTTCTCAGTTTCATAATGACAGCGTTTTTCACAATTACTGTTCAAAGTTTAATATCACCGGGTTTTGCGAAATCTGGGGAATTAAAGGTCAAAATACTTTTGAAAATTTACTACCAGGATACACTGCATTTGATAATATGAGGTATAAAAAAACGTCGGCATACCGAGGTTCAGGAGGTGTGTCCGTTTTTATCAAAAACGATTTAATGAGATCCAATCGGTTTCATCGTATATTTGAAAACTATGAGGATTGTGTAATTTTATATTTTGATAGTAAACATTTGTCAAACATTGATTGTGGGTTCGATCCCCGGTGGCGGCAAATATTCTTTCCGACGTTTGTCTCTCACCAATGGGTAGATAATCGTAAACCTATGTGAGATAGCAGTCGGAGGCTAGGAAAGGATGTAATGGTAGTACAGGTGAAAGAAATACCAGGAATCCATTATTAGGTGCTCCGGCCGCCGCGATATAACTGAAATAATGTTGAAAGCGGCGTTAAACTCCATTCAATCAATCAAACATTGATAATGATATAATAATTATATTCACATATATTTCTCTAGAATATTTTCCTATATACGATAATGCTAATAATAATGATATAGATTTGTTTAGTTCAAAATTGCAATCTATTACTACTACATACCCAAACGCTCATTTATTCCTGTTTGGCGATTTTAACGCCAGAGTAAAACAATTTCAAGATTTTATAGATCACGATGATTTAAAACACATATTTGACGATAATATTCCGTATCCATCGGATTATTTTAGTCTTCCTACTGAATATAATCGGTTCGGAAAGTCGCTGATTGACCTCTGTTGTATTTATGATGTCCACTTCTTAAATGGTCGCTTAAATGGACAGTATACTTGTATTGCAAATGACGGGGCAAGCACCGTGGATGATAGACTTTGTTCCTCAAGTTTATTTCAATCTGTGTATAACTTTTTTGTCTTAGAAAATGATGTATCAGTTCATTTCCCTATCTTTTGTATAATGAATTTTCAATACGCGAATATTTCAGTAACGAACAGTAACAGTGGTTTGTTACTTCCTTTTAATATATACAAATGGGAAAAAAGACAAAATTCCTTTTTTTTTTTTTCAGATAGTTTTAGGACATTATATACTCAATTTCAATATATTGATTCAAATATGAATAATGCCTTATACATACAGGAGATTTTGAAGTCATTCAACATTATTTACGCGAAGTCAGCTTCTGCCTCACAAATGTTAAGTTATACAAGAAAACAATATAAATCCCAATCCACATAGTGGGATGAAGAGAGCGCGTCAAGAATTTTCAAGGAAACTTGCTATCCTCCGCCCAACTAGAATTGAACTGGTAGGAAACCCAGAGGTAGCTTCGCGTTTATCGGTGCTTTACACTGGGCACGTTAAAGAACCAAGGAGGTCTTTTTTGTAGAAGAGCTAGGGGCGTATGAACCCGGATCTCCTAGTATCCGCTTTTTCTCTCTCATGGTCCATACCATATATGCCTAGAGCACGGAGGGACCTAAATCCTTCAAATACACACACACACGGGATGAAGAGTGCACACGTACTAAAATCAAAACTAACAGAGCGTTACGTCGCTTTCGTTTGACTGGGTATATATCTGATTTACGATGTTATACGATTTTATATAACCATTTCAAACAAATATTTGAAAAAAAAATTATTATTGGAAAATTTTGACTCTTCATTTCTAGAAAATTTCCGTGTCAATAGATATTGTGATGAATTGAATTCACCAATATCTCAAAATGAAATTACTCAGAGAATTAAATTCTTTAAACCTTACAAATCGCCTGTTCCAGACGGTATACCGATGGTGATGTATAAACACACACTCAATTCTATTTTACCATTTTTGCAAACACTATTTAATAAAATATTTGAAACAGGTGAGTTCCCTGACACATGGGGTCGCAGTATTATAACACCATTACATAAAAATGGTCCCTTAATGGACCCAAATAACTATCGCGGTATTTCACTAATAGACTCAATCTGTAAAATTTTTATACAGATATTAAATATTCGATTAACGAATTGGTGCGATGATAATAATGTGATTCTTTAATCTATTATATTAGGTAGTTTCGAAGCCTCTTCACGCTTGAAAAGAAAATATTTGGAAAATGACACTTTCTCATCAGCGTGACCAGTTTTTAATCCATATCTTTTTGGTATTTCTTCTAAATTTCAGAAAAGAATGATTATAGGCCAAAATGTCAATGCATGAAGTGACGTCGTGTAGAACGTTCCGATCGTTCACCACGCCACTATTTTAAACGAGTCAATTTCACGATGTTGTTAACTGTAACGTTCAAAAACGCTCGATTTGAAATCGCTCCAGAATCAAAATTTCATTTATTTTGAACTTTTTATGCATTGCCTCTTATAGCGGATATAGATTTGGAAGCGAGCAGCAAAGACCCACAAATAGAGTTTATAAGATATTAATTACTGCTTACATTTTTGACAGAACATTCGATGAATATAAGCATTATTATAGTTAAAGCTTTTTACATTGAAGACTAAGAAGAGTTTGTGATTTCTTTTCAGATGAACTGCCCTATTACTGTCTGTAGCCAAAAGGCGATCAAGGAGTCGTTTTTCATTCTATGATTTATCATGTAGTGAGCCTTGTAATAGAAAAAAACACAACAAACTTTGTTGCGTTGCTACATTTCTACCCGAATATATACTTAGCGTCATTAAAAAGTTACCACCCTAAATACCCTTAGATCTTTCGAATACTGTAGTTCTATGCAAGATAATATGTACAACTATAATTCTAGGAATAAATGTGCAAGCACAAATTAACAATTGTGTTGATAAAGTGTTTTCATTATGGACACATTCGTCACGTGCAAATTGGGTATTTCTTGCGTTGTTGGTGTTTATGTAAATTTTATCACAAACTGGTTAGGAATTATGCTAGCCAGTAATCATGCCGAAACAAGGATACTTAAATTCTTGAAAGTTTTGCATAAATGAGACATTCGGTTAATGAACAACGTCATTGGGTTTTCAGTATGTTCGAAGCAGGATCGTGCTTTCTTCAAAAGGTAGGCCGAATAGGCTGCCCCCGCCAAAAAAAAATGAAACTTGCCCGTAGCCATTTAAAAAACTTGGTCTATAGATGATAAGCCACGTCCAGGACGTCCGAAAGTGAAGTAACCACGAGCTGGTGGTAAAATCATCCCATTGCATGTTCGCGATAGGTTCCGGTCGACTGTGGACACATAACGTACTCAAAGAGGGTGGATGTGCGCATCTACTATACGTCATTGTTTAAAACATGTCATGTTACGCGCCGATAAATCTTTCCGGGACACGTTTCAATGCCTGACCGTCAACAAGATCATGTTAATTTGTGTGCGTTGTATCGAAGAAAACGTAATTGACACTGAAAAAGTGTTCTTTTCACAGAAGAGCCAAGACTCTTTCTCGATATGGTCGACGGTGTCAAAGTGAACGCCATGCGTTTTGTCGTTGCAGACAGGCTATGTTTCGGGTGGAGAGTGTATAGCGGCATTTCATAGAGACTTAAACACTAAACTCGTTTGCGTAGATGGAAGTGTTCAATGAAACGTTATGATAAGAACATATTGAGACCATTTGTTTTCCGTTCTCAATGAAACGCGTTAAAATTGACGTTCTCAAACAGTTCAAAGCTCGGTCGCATTTTTGAATGTTGATTAAGGTTTTCTTAAAGTCAATTATGAAAATCCGCTTCCTTGTATTGTTTTCTCTTCCGATCGCAATCCTGTAGGGCGTGTGTGGGCAAACTAGGACGTACGGTGTTTGACGATTGACTTCATATCGAGAACCGACAGCAGCTCATTACCGCTCTTAAAGACGAATGGTAGGCCATTCTCTGATAACGTATACAGCGTGCGCCAAGAAATTTGGCCGAAATTCACTGCAGCTATCCATGAAAAAAGGTGGGATGCTCGTTATTGATGTTATTGATGTTTGTGACTTATCACTTTTAGGTAAGCTTCGTCAAGTGATAAAAAGTGAGACGTTTGCCCCTAGCCACTGATTACAAACCATTGCTTATGTTTTCCCAACACAACATTGTCAATGAATTAAATAAATATTTTAGAACTAATAAAACGTTCAATGTTCATGGGTGTTATTGTTGGTGGTAACTTTCTATGACGCCGAGTATATATATATAAATCTAATACGTATTTAGTGTATTGTATAAATTTATCTAGAGAGGTTTGGAAAATGATTATTGTCGAGGCTCTGACGAGACAATTATCAAAACCCAAAACCGATTTAGAAAATTTTTGAAAACAATACACTTTGTTCCTATTAAGTATATGTTATAAATTTGTTAGCTTGCTTTTCTTCGATAGTTCTAACGGAAATACAGGTTTTTTGTCATGATTCTGAAAACTAACTGCATTATGTCATTGATCTAGAAATATCCATGCGGTATCATAAAAAATAACACATGGGTGTTATCACACGGATATTTGAATAGTTATAGGGTAGATATTTATTCAGCATGATAAGGGCTAAAATACAGTATGAAAGGGATTAACGATGACTGAAAAGTTGTGTAATATCCTGTAAGAACAGTCACTCCATCATACGTGTAGTAATCAAATATTGAAGAACATGGAAACAGGAAATATTTCGGCCATGGAGGCTTGTTATGCACTAATCCATTGAATCATGAGTAATCCCGGACTTCAATTAGGATTTGAATACCCTTTCAGAACAGGCTTTTTCAAGTGTTCAGGAATTCTTACTTTTAGATCAAGCACCGTGCTAGAGAGTGAACATCATCACATTTCAACAGACTATTTCTATTCACATAGTTTTTTGTTGTTTATATTCATAAAAGAAACGTGACCTTATCACAGACTGCAACTTAGTTAAGGTATACACAAATGCACTGTACTTTTTGCGTCGAAAGAGTATTTCTTCATTGTGCTTACCAAGACCTCATAACCTCCTCAACTTAGCCATATTGTAATTTGAAGATTTTGGCCAACCACTGCTGGCCACCTGTCTACACTAAAACAAATAAATTTCCGTTTTTAAACTCTTTGTAGGACAAGTTCTGAGTAATTGCAGACAAATATTTGTCTGGCTTGAATAATGAGTGTCCAGAGATTTCCCTAAAATATTATGTCCGCTGAGGTATCTCAAGGGTCATCTTTTATTGAAAGCTCTAATCCAGCGTGTTAAGCGAATGGTTTATAAATACGCAATTTGACAATCATATGTCGTATACCTCCCGATTTCTACGTGTTGAATTAACATAACGCGTCTTTAAGATATTCAGGGCTTTAAACCAACACATGTTTTTTTTTTCTTTTTTTTTTCTTGTTTGCATATTTCAAGGATTGTTTATCATTTCTCGTAATACACAACCAGCCAAACATTCAAGATAACAAAACGGTACAAAATGTTGGCAAATTATATCCCGCTTTGCACACAATTAAGCATGCAAAGCGGAGTATAATTTGCAAAAAGCTTAGGCTGCAACAATTTAACAAAGATCGATTGATAACAAAACTTACAAGAAAATATTAAAAACTGACACCCCTTAACATATATCTAAAAACTAAAAAATGTTTTAGCAACGCGCTGAAGACCAGACGATTGCCACCCAATTGGTAATTGGTAAAACCCCGCATGTTTTAGCACGATGACACTCTCGAGCGCATCGATATCCTGACCATGAGACAGGTGTTGTTAATGACTCTTTCAACAAAAAAATCGATAGAATTGTCAAAGTAATGCTTTCAAAAAAGAGTAACTTTTATGCAGACGCAAAATAGATAAAGCAATGTTTGATGAAACTATGTATTATTGACTAATAGATGGAAAACCATAGAACTGTATTGAAAAGTTATATATTGGTGATTTAATATATTTATTAGAAAACATTGAAGCGATATGACAACTTAAAAAATAATGCAATATCGACACGAATTCTGGTTTGTTTTTAATATACACTGACTGTCAAAAATAACGCCTCACATGCATTCAGCTGTGGTTCGATGTGGGACACTTAATATGAGAACTATTTACTTTTGACGGAAGATATTGATCGGGATGTTATTCAAAGGTGGAGTTAGGTTAAAGGCTAAAAAACATTTGTCGCATTCTATTCAAGATTAGAAATAGCCACTGCCTTAAACGTGATAGAAACGCATATGTCCACCATGACTTGCAATCACTACTTGCAGTCTGCGTCTCGTTGAGCCACACAGGTTTCGCAGAAGGTATCTCGGGATGCGAGCCCTCTCCTGACGATCTTGATATGTTAAAACGTCTAGCTAAGTGATTTTGGGAACTGCCCACTTCCAGTATGCCCAAATTGCGTGCGCGTTCTTCATTCTTTAGTCTTGGCATTATGGATATGAATATTTGTACCCTTCTTGGGTGAATTTCGAGTTGTGTTTTGACTAACGAAGCCACTTGTACAGATTTCGAAAAACAAAATTTATTCTAAAAGTCGCAAGGGGTGCACGAGTAAACCCTTACGACAAACTTACCATGGGAAGCACGAGATTGTAAAAAGAGTTTGCGATAGCAGGATATGTAGAGTTTATGCCATAATTCAAATTTATAGATACAATTATTGTCTTCTGCTGATAGAAAAAATGTAATTTCAAAAAGGCCTTTTTTATGACAGTCAGTATATTTCACTATTATTTGATTAAAATTTAACCACCGGGGAGTTAGTTTTGTGTCTCTAAATGGGTTTTTACGCCGCTTTTAACATTAACTCAGACCGCCAGGGAGAAACTCGATGATATACAGAGTTTGAATTGATATCATTAAATTAACTAAAGCGCCAAAATCTACTCGTGTCTGTTTTAGAATTGACAATTTGTTTTGACAATACGTTTTATTTTAAAAAAACAATATCCATTAATAGTCAAGCATAGAAACAAATACTCTTTTTTTAAAGACGAATGTATATAATACAAAGTTGTTATAATTCAAGCCGACTTAACGAAATACGCATATTTTTTAACGGACAGCATCTTCGTAAGCCGAGGGTTTTAGATCCACTATATTCCTTACGTTCAATGATTGTCAATTTCTTGATGTTGTTACCTGTAGGCTACAATTATCAGTCTAAAGGTGAATGTTTCGAAAAAAAATATAAGAAAAAACCAAAGTACCCAAAGAATTTTCTAACGCGAATATTTTATACCGAAATAAGATTAAGGCGTTCACATTTATTCAATCTTATAAGACGTAAGTTGCTATTTGCACGTCATTTGTACATGGTTGTGTTTAAACTGTTCTTTTCGAGCGCTTCCAATGTCTTGAGTGCATTTCGGTTTACTTAAATGTACCAGATCAGCGTGTTCTCTTTTAAAAGAAGATGTATAATCTCTGATAGGAAAAACAGTCCAAACCTCAATTTAAGGCAGTTTATTGTACTGCATGAATCTTGAAATCAGCCCAAAGGGCGATTAAAACCTATTAGCTACTCTATAAAAAGCTTTTGTCGACCAACCTCTATGCTTTTTTCAGATTTCTTTTGGACATGTAAATGATAATTGTAATTAGCAATAAAAACATTCTAACCGCGTTACTCATCAAAAACATTTCCTACAAATGTTTTTGAAAGGTAAAACATGCACGAAGATGGAATTTCCTCGAACATTTCGCAATGCAAGTTACGGCACAAGAAATGGATATTTTGAATGATTTTGGGTTGTATTTCGAAGGGAATAAAATGCGCGAGTGGTACTGATTTTGAGCGAAATTAACGGGGGATAATCCAGCATGAACAAAATTAGCGATATTTATTACACCTCTTTAATAAAATGTGCATACAAGTTCTATAAATAGCTATAAATAGTTCTTTCAAGAACAATTCAGACGCATATAATTTCATTTATGTCAGTGAATTCGTATTTTTTTTTCAAGCTATATTCATTTTTTTGTAGATGCTGGTCATATCCTTTTAAGTGATTTTGGAGCGTTTTTGGATTGGTTTGAATGAGCGTTTTCAATGAATGAATAGAGTGTTGAGTTAGAATTTAGGATGGTTTTGATTGATATGAATGTCAATTTCATGAAGTTGTTAACTGTACGCGATGGTATTTTTCCATGGGTAGACTATATTATTAGCTTAATATTAGGTTAGTAGAGCATGTTGTGACATACGTTCCTCTCTACGTGACCTCGTATTTGTTTGATTATCAAAAGCGGAAAAATGAACAAAGAACACTATAGAGAACAGCATTGACAGAATCCAAAATGGTTTGTAGTTCTTTTGTCAGAAAGTAGATGTTATTCCAAGTAATATAACTTTAAAAAAGGTTTGTCTGTAGTTGTGTTCGATAAATTGCCGAAATTATATTTTCTTTTAAAATAAAGTATTTTTGACTTCCATAAGTTTTATTTCCTTACATGTATCTATTTTTATACTGTTTCCTTGATATGTATTGATCTATTCATTTTTCTCTTCTTTTTTTCACATTCAATCACCCACTTTCTCAATGAACGTTAAGAAGAATGTGCTTACGGGTATTTTTGTATTGAATGTTGGTTGTTACATTTTAACCGTACTCTGAAAGTGTGATATATTAACTATGTATAAGTTAAGGTAGCAGACCCGTACTGGCTCCGCAACATTCCGGAACTTGCGGTTTTTCGGTAACCAAGAATCCTAATGGATAAAGTTAATGACTCCCCAAACGTTGCAGACTATTAAGTGTCGATCATCTTAGAGCAAGACCTACTCGTAGATCATACTATTATGTGTTTTATATGCAATACCCTGTTTCCGAAAATTCTTTGGTGACGATGTACCCACTCTCTAGTGGTATAGGAACGTTGGCTTAACGATGTTAGCCTGTCAAATATTTAACAGAATAATCACTTATTCCACCATTCCCGTAAAGTCAATTACCGTTACACATATTTATGGTATATAAATCAATATGTGCTCTCATGATTCGAGACAGATCTGTGAGATATTTCCTTTGAATTTATTTAGGTGTTTAATTGAATTTACCAAATTGTGAAAAAATGGGACAATGAAAATAAAACACATTTTGCTTTTGATTTTGCTTTTTTTCATAATGAATTATCGCTTAGAACCCGACTTAAATTGCTGACGAACTTTTTACATTAAATAGAACAAGAGCCATGTCGGACATGGCCATCCCCCGCCGAGAAAGCTGGATAGTAAACTGAAGCCTAATAGATTAAGGATTCTACCTTAAGAAATTAAGCCCCTACAAAATCTAAGTCTTTAAAATAACAAAGGGCAATAACTCCAAAATTATGCAAGCAAGAGTTACAGTACTTGTGCACTGCACTTCTCCTCCATGAGATCTATCCAAACATAAAGTTTAAAGTTGAAAGCTATTATACTTTAGGAGACATGCTCCGGACAAAATCTAAGTCTTAAAAATAACAAAGGGCAATAACTCCAAAGTTATGCAAGCAAGAGTTACAGTTCTTGTGCACTGCACTTCTCCTCCATGAGATCTATCCAAACATAAAGTTTAAAGTTGATAGCTATTATACTTTAGGAGACATGCTCCGGACAAAATCTAAGTCTTAAAAATAACAAAGGGCAATAACTCCAAAATTATGCAAGCAAAGGTTGAAGTTCTTGTGCACTGCACTTCTCCTCCATGAGATCTATCCACCCAAAAAGTTTCAAGTTGATAGCTATTATACTTTAGGAGATATGCTCTGGACAATATCTAAGTCTTAAAAATAACAAAGAGGAAAAAATCCAAAATTATGCAAGCAAGAGTTGTAGTTCTTGTGCACAGCACTTCTCCTCCATGAGATCTATCCAAACATAAAGTTTAAAGTTGATAGCTATTATACTTTAGGAGATATGCTCCGGACAAAATCTAGGTCTTAAAAATAACAAAGGACAATAACTCTAAAATTATGCAAGCAGGAGTTGTAGTTCTTGTGCATTGCACTTTTCCTCCATGAGATCTATCCACCCATAAAGTTTCAAATTGATAGCTATTACACTTTAGGAGACATGCTCCGGACAAAATCTAAGTCTTAAAAATAACAAAGGACAATAACTCCAAAATTATGCAAGCAAGAGTTGTAGTTCTTGTGCATTGCACTTCTCCTCCATGAGATCTATCCACCCATGAAGTTTCAAGTTGATATCTATTATACTTTAGGAGATATGCTCCGGACAAGTTTAGTGACGGAAGGACGGAATGACGGAAGGACGGAATGACGGAAGGACGGAATGACGGACGGAGAGCATTACTATATCCCCTCGCCGAAACGGCGGGGGATAATAACTAATAACCAAAGACGCACAATGTGACACACAAACAGAAAAGTACGTATATACGTAAATAATTTGGTCATATTGAATTACCCCCTTGTATTTCACTAATTCAATTTCATTATAAAAAAACAAGAAACATTCAAAATCATTCATCTTGTCAATTTCACGAGACTGCAGCTTGTTAATCTTTGGCTTGTTGTCTCTATGTGTGGCGACAGTAATACTGCAATGTAACATTTTCATTCCGAACTTTTGCCTTTTAACGGGTTTCGGTTGAAGTGTTCACTCTGTAGCATATCAAGAACCACTGTAGTCAATAGTCATTTTGGCTGTATACGAGGGTGAATCAAAAATTACGTAGACTAGCGTTGCAGGTTTTTTTTAATTCACAGACTTTGAAGAGAAAACTACATTGTTATTAAATTGAGGTATTTTTCTTTTTGTCGTGTAAATTTGGGTGAAATCCAACTAGTTTGTCACCTGTAGCAACCATTCTAAAATATGTAGTCATTGGTACCGGCGCACGGTAACGTCAATATAACGCTATGGTATTGTTAAGTTCCGTCGAAAGTCAGCACTTTTCAAAATACTCAACTCAACAATAAACACATTTTCTGCATCGCTTATCCATTGGATAAGTACTATTTTCATATCCATCTGATCCAAAATGACGGCAAAATGACGAACTTAAATGTGCAATGTGTCTAAACGATACTGAACTGATGTTGTTCTGTGAAACTTACAGATCAAACGTCGAGGAGACAGTTTCATTCTCCGAGTGTCATCCTTCAGAAACGCTTTCCATTCTTAGGAAAAAAAAAAACTGTTAAACCATTTAAAAAGAATGTATCTGCTTACATTTGAAGATCTTTTAGCATATTTTATCAATTTAACTTCCGATTAGGTTTTTCATAGGTCAAGCAAAACTTTATTATTGTCCGGTTGTCCCGGGCTGCGCCGGTGCCGTCATTTCGAAGTTCAAAAATTGACGCGTGCCCTTAGCTTACTGACTTTGACTTCGTATATAGCTAATGGATTATGCTTAAATTTTAAATATCCTTACACATAACGTCTACACGTAAATAGGCGAAGTTTTGAAGTGTTTGGTCCAAATTGGGGGGGACAAATACGGGTAGTAACACAAGGAAGTAACGTTACAAAATGGGTCGCGCCGGTGGCACCTACCCAGGTTTATCAAATGTTGGATTTTTTACGTCATAGTCATAGCAGTCTCTTGTAAAATTGGTAATATGTCAACATTAAATGGTTTGAGACGTGTAAAAAGTTTCATTAATTTCCGTCGGGAAATTCCAAAGTTATAGCAAAAGTCCATGTATTTTTTGATCCACCCTCGTATATATACTGTTCGGGGTTAAATCGTAGCCCGAATCGAATCGATAATAAATATTGCTAATTTTGTTCATCTTGAACAAAATTAGAGATATTTGATTGCCTCCCTTTTAATTTCACTCAAAACTCGCTCCGCACTCTCATTTAATTTCATATCAAAATAATTCCAAAACCATTCCAAAATCATTCATCTAAATTTCACGATGTTCTTAACTGTATGAAGAAACGGAAACTTTAATTTTCAAACTGTGTTTGGAGAGCGATTTTTGGCTTTAACAGCATTAAAAACAACCAAAAACTATTTTTATATTGAAATAAGTGTATTTCAAATACTTTTCTTTACAGATACAGTGCAATATTTTCGTTTGCAAAATAATGATGTACAGTTCACGTTTACTATTTCAGATTCAAACATTTAAGACTATTGAATAGTTTTCTAAATGAAAATGCCACTTCTCGTTTAAATCGCTTGTCCCAAAACCCATAAATAAAAGGATTACATATATTATTTATAAGATAAAATCGTAAACAGAACTCAAATACAAGCGTTTCGTGAATTGAAATAATATCCCATATTTCGGGTCGAAGATTCGACCAAATAATGATAATTAGAGTCGGTGTATAACTTAAAATGAAAACAGTAGTAATTGTGATCATTATTTTAGTTATTTTGGAATGTCCTCTGTGTGTTATTTGACCATTTTGATTCCGACCAGATTTCTTATACATGCTACCACAATGTATTCGAAGTCCACCATCTGCGAGAGACGCTCCAGTTTTATAACTGTTGATTGATGTTTTACTAGATGACATACGCAAACCATTCACGGGTAGACTCTGACGTTCACCGTGACGTCCGACTGTCCTTGCGTTACAGGAGTGACGTCGAGTCTGGCCAATTACATCTCGATGGGCCTTTGGGTGAATGAATTTATAAATCCTTTCATTGGAAGAACTTGTCAAACCCCTGCTATTTAGTTCTTTCAAAGATATTGACGATTGGCGATTTAAAGTTAGACCTTTTTCCTTCGGAATACAAATTTCGTCGTTCTCCTTTGAATCATGCTTCTTTAGTTCAAACATTTCTAAATCCTGGATTCGTGATGATGGGTGCTCCTCCGGAATGCTGTCAGTATAAAACAATGGTAATGCATTTATTTCATGTTCATGATTATTCTTGCCCGAAATGCTCTGATATTTATGTTTCATATCAGTGCCTGATTGTTCTAATTCATCTTGAATATTTGTTTTCTCATTAGATTCGACCTCATACTCTGAATCTGAAATACAAGCCTTTTCTCCACCAAGACCAACGTCTTTAGATGGTACAGTTAAAAGCGTCGTCTTTGCTTGCGTAGTTTCTATGTTGTCATAGTCATCTTCGCCATGGTTCTGTACAACTATAGATAATCTTCCTCTGTCTTCACTCATATAACACGTGCTATCCTCCGCGTGTTGTTGAATTGACCTAAGTGACACGCCTTTTCTATATCTTGAATATATACGATAACACACGCAGGAGTACAGTAGAATCAAACATACAGTACTACCAACACAAAAACATACAGTTGTCATGGAATAGATAAGAGTTATATTACTTTCAGGGTCTGTAACTTCATAAAAACATGCGTGTCCGGTTATATTGAACACGCCTGTCTCCATCTCAGCTGAACCATAAAGGAACAATATCGGCCATGATAGAAGGATTCCGAGTACAACTGCTATAACACACGCCCGTCTCTTTCCGAAATATTGCGTGTGGAATTTTCCCAGCGGATGGCATATTTTTGTGTATCTATCCACTGCTATAACGACAAGTCCAAATACCGATATGTGAAATAATGTTATCACAATGAATGTCCATATCTTACACAATACTGTATTGGTATACAGGTACGGATGCGTCATATCAAACATTTGGTAGGGTAGCCCAAACAGACACATTAAAAAGTCTATCGTCGCTAGAAAGAGTATGAAAACCCTCGCCTGTGAACGCTTATAACGGAATGTGTAAACCAACAGTACCAAGAAATTGCCGAATAGTCCAAGTATAAGAATAAACGCATAGAATAGGATCACGGGTAGCATTTGTCTGACTTCATGCTCATTGATTTTCAGAAGAAGGACGTCATAGTCGAGATGGTATTTGTCTTCTTCATGGTGTTGGTAGGATGTCGCGTTAGGACTGCTATTATAAAAGGTAGTTATATTCAACATCATCGTGTGACTGTATCTGAAATATAGAGAAAAAAATACATAGGCATATTGAATGAGTGGTCATGGAATACCAAATTTATTATACGACTTAACTAAAAAGACATATGAAATATTTAGAACAGGTTAAAGTGAGTTATCAAAGGTTATTTTTGTCTATACAGGTAGAGACAAAATTGACTTTTTGTCACTCACTAAAACTTGTGTATAAGAAATAGCCTATTTGACACATCATCTGTTTAAAAATGTCTTGTTTAATTAATTCGGCACTCCATTTATACAAATTGCGTCTTTTCGTATTTTGTACATGACAAAAGATTTCCCAAATATCGACACAATTATCAACCTCTGTTTTATAAAATTATTTCCGCATAAAATATTACACCGAATTTGAAATAATGTTAAAATCTTAGGTCGTCTCCTGAACAAGTAAAGCTGATGTCTTTCCAATTGCTATGTTCAGAAAATGTATAGTGTGATTTTTTTACCCGAACTTAACCAGGCTCATTTAAATGAATTAAAATCCGACAAATTGTACTCGTGCTCTGTTCGTGCTTTGTTCGGCTGAAACTTCGGGTCCTATGTAAACTATTTACTTAGACAAAGTCTGCAAGTGTAACTTTGAATAAGAGTTACCGTGATAGCTCAATGGGCTAGAACGTCAGCACAATAGTCTAATTTACATCTTCGATAATTTTACGCGAGTTCGAGACTCGCAAAAAACATTCTTCATCTTTTTTTTGTTGTTAATGTTTGTTGTTGTTTTTTGTAATGTGTTTGCTTTTCTTGAGTTTGTGTGCGTTTCTGTATTTTCTCGAATTTATGAATTCATTATTTTCATTTTTTCATTATCATTTTAATTTAACTCTTATATGTGTAAAGTTGTTTTATCGTTTAAGTTGGTATTTGTAAATACCTATTTAACGACAATTTGCCTCATTCTCATTATTACAAACTTATGTTTTTTATTCTTGTATTAAAAAAGATGTAACATTAGTCTGGCCCCAAAGACTGTCTATCGCCTTTGCGGTGAATACTGTTTGGATCTATTTGCTTATTCATTACATAATCATTTATTCTGCGTTTAATACCCGACGGCGGCAGTCCTTCTTTCCGACTATTGTCTCCCATTTATGAGTCGATACTCTTAGACCTATGAGGGATAGCAGCTGATGAGTAGGAAAGTATTTTGTCAGTACTTGTGAGAGAAATACCAGGAATTCATTGTCGGGTGTTCCCGCCACCGCTTTATAATTGAAAAATTGTTAAGAGCGGCTTATAACCAGATTCAAACAAAACAAGCACATTTTCGAAGTAGTGAAAGTGTCTTTCGTTCCTCTGTATTTCTTTTTGATGAAACAAAATAAAGGTTGCAATAAATTCCAAAAAGTATTCAAAAAACCGGTTTTGGGCGATCGAGATAATTTAATGAAGCTGTAGTTATTTGGTTTAAATTGTCTAACGATGGTATTATGAATTTAAAAGAAAAAAGTCCTAGACGATTGGTGTGAGATTCGAACCAGGTCCGCCGACATGATAGCTAACTGCGCTACCGATACCGCTACGGCATCTAACACATTCATGCTTGTATTAAGAGTGATTATATACATTTGAATCTTTAGCACGACGTCTCTGAATCAAGCGATAGTGAAGGACATTTAGCGAGGTATTATCGGAATCGTATTCATGAGCTCATTAGATATGCGTGCATAACGGTCAGATTCAAGTTAAAATAATCCCAATATAACTATTTTAAAACTAAACTTTTTCAGCATATAGTTTCACCCGAATAAGTCCTAGGACCAAATAAAAAAGTATATATAGAAGGTAGTCTCTAACTAACATTAATAAAATTGAAAGGGTTGTTTTAGATCTTCATGTTATACAATAATATTCTATCGATAAGAAGTCCCTTTGAAGTATGAGGATAGAATTATGTCTATGAGATTACCTAACCTAATGCAACCTATCATGCATCTGTCTCCCAAATCGGTATTTATCGTGGTCTTTATCTGTTATTAGCAAAATTAAAATCTGTGTCTATGCATATGATATAGTTCAATATTTCTTGTACAAGGCCAGTTTATTCACAGAAAAGGACGTCATTTTAATAATACTAATCGTAATCTAACTATATAATACTTAAATTTGTTAAGGATCACTTTTTTCTAATTGAATATTTTTGTATAATATTCAATCTTTATTATATACTTTGATATTGTCTCTATGTATTTGAACGGGAGGAAAGTATGCAATATTTTTTGATATTGCATACTTTGATATTGCACTGAGATTATTTTCACGTGCACAAATGGACTGAACTACTTTCTGGTTGCTACCTCGCCAAAAGTCAACTTAGAATCACATAATCAACGGCTTTCTTTTTGCGTTCAATATTCGAGAAATAGTTTTGTGAGAGTAAAGAAATACGTTTCAAGTTCTTTGAATGCCTAAAGGGCAATGCACTATTGTTTGTTTTCATCTATTTGAAACATTTTCCGCGAAATCAACCACTTCATCCCCCCCCCTAATCTCCGTTTTTCCTCAGATGCCCCCCCCCCTTAAATTTCGGCTTAATCACCGTTTTTGTTTCTCCTTTGTCTGTGTTATTGTATAGCTCTTTCAAAAACAATTCATACCCATCCCTTTGTGTTTATCATAATTCTAGTATCTATCTCTCTTCCTCCCTATCTTTCTCCTTTATCTCGTCTTTCACTCCGTCCCGTCCTTCGTGACTATCTCTAGTCTGGCCCGGTATCAAGTACGCCGATTGAGTAAGTTATGGAACATGTGACTGGTAAGAATAATAAATGAACAATTTTTCATGAATGTATTTATTTCATTTTTATTCGAAGTAAATCGAAATCAACGCGTATTTTAAAATCGAAAATGCGAATCGACACAAAAATGTCCGCCGTCCTTTTTGTTTACATTGTTACTTCATAGCAACGGGTGTATTCATCCGAACGTAAAAATATAACGGAAAGGATTTTGCGGGAAAAGGTGTATGGCGTAACTGTTATTAAAATGCGGTTTTGATTTAAACAAAAATCGTTCTTGAAGTACAGTTGATGTAAAAAAAAAAAAAAAAAATAAATAAGAATTGAACATCGTCAAACAATATCAAAGTATACAATAAAAAGGTTATTGAATTTAAATGGGAATATATTGTGTCGGACTCGTTCTTTTGGCGTAGTCGCCCTCGCAAGCTCGGGCACTCTGCCAAAAGAACTCGTCCGACACAATATATTCCCATATAAATTCATTAACCTATAATATTAAATACAAGCTTTTATGTTTCTGAGAAGTTCAATGTTTTATGTATTCAGATCCTTTAAAAGAATGATTGTCTGGGATGTTACTTGCCCAAAGGACATGAGGGTCAAATATCAACAAATTTGATGTTATCATGAAAATAAAAAAAAATGTTTTGTCCAAACATTTAAAAAAAAATCTGTACACATAGCGCGTGTGATGTCCGCGGGCTTCGATTACGGCCTGTCAACGCCTATGCATACTACATATACGCCTCCTGATCTTTTCTTGTGGAATTTGGTCCCATTCTTCAAGAAGATCCGGACTTGAAGAGAAAGCTGCCTGTTACATGTCCCAAGCATGCTCTTTAGGATTTAGATCAATGGATCTAGCTGTCCATTCCATAGGGACAATTACGGCTTGCTCAAGATATTGACTGGTGATGCTATATGTGCACGCGCATTGTCATCGATTAGAATGAAAGTTTCACCAACTGCACCAGTTTTACCCTGAGCACTAATTCCTGATCAAACCATTACCAAGCCCCCGCTAAACCGATCATGTTCGACCACACACACTGGAGTAAAACGCTCATTCGGCAACCCTCCAGACCCCCTGACGACTTTCAGTAAAGTCCACACAAAACCTGGACCCGTCTGTAAAAGGGACGGGGCCCAGCCATGACCCCGTGCCCATGCTAAATGCATTTGCAAGTGAAATCGGGTATATGGAATACGGGTTATTGGCCGTCTTGACATCAGGCCAGCACCATGCAACTGATTCCTAATGGTTGGGTAATTATTAGTACACCAGTAGCGTTCTGGAAGTCATTACGTTCGTTGTTTAATTGGTAAATCGATGATGCCGTGTCTGAGCTTCCATGGGTCGATGTCCAGGGATAACGTTAAAGGACAGAAATATAGCGCTAGGTCTGCTTGAAGCTGGTGTACGTGTTGGTGATGTAGCACGTCGTTTTGGTTATTGTGAACGGACCATTTACCGCCTGCAAGCACGGTTTAGGCAGACTGGAAATGAAAGTGACAGACCAGAGTCAGGCAGACAAAGAAAAACGACGCCAAGGGAGTACAGGTTCATAGTGACGTTGTCACGACGTCACCGCTTTATGTCGGCTCCAAGAACCGCTGAATGCTTACGACATGCAACAGGGACAAGAATTTATGTGGACACTGCGAGAAATCGGCTACGTTTTGCAAGACTTCGTTTTCGACGCCCCTTCAAAAGTATCGTTTAAACGGAACGTAATTGCACGGCGCGACAACATTGGACACGTCAACATATTTGTTGGTCAAGACAGCGATGAAAGAGAATTGTTTTACTGACGAATCCAAGTTCAACCTTTGTGGAGAGCTGATGGACGAGTTCGGGTGTAGCGTCGAAGAGGCGAACGGTTTGAGCCTGCTAACGCTATGGAGTATGATTGTTATGGGGGAGGGATCTGTTTTGCTGTGGATTGGTATGAGTTACATAGGTCTAACAAAACTTAAAACAATCCGTGGAAATCTGAATGCAGTCAGGTATTGTAATTGTTCCATATGTTAGGAACGGTAATGCTGACGTATCACAACAGGATACGCTGTCACACTGCACACACGAAACCTTTTAACGACTCATAATAAGTCTTACTCTCGAATGGCCATCAAAATCACCACTCACTTCCCCGATTGAGCACTTGTGGGACTACATCGGGCGAAAGATACGCCAACGTGCTGACGTCAATTATGTGAACGGTTTGGAACGTGCTTTACGTGATGAATGGACAAGACTTCCCTTATAGTTCATCAGACGACTTAGTCGGACTTATTAACAGCTCGAGGTGACGTTGTTTGACCGTGGTTTAAATCCAGAGGGGGACATACAAGATACTGATAACTCTGTGAAATTTGAGAAATATCCCCTTCTGTGTTTAATTGGTCTCAAAAATTTTATTTTGGAATATGTACGTTTACATCTCAGTATATTATGTCAACACTCACAAATTGTCAAAGAGATCAAGTAGAAGCTAATTTTGAAATTGTTAACTTGTCATCCAACGTTTGCGATATCTTGCAGAATCCTTGATTTTGTGACGTTATGCTGTACCTTACGTGATCGGTTGAGAGATGTTTATGTTAGTGGCTGACATGAAAACGTAAAATATTACTTTTTTTCTTTGTTTAGAAACTACAATTAGTATTTGGACGATCTCTTAATCTAGATATATTGGATTGCACAAAATATATAATCGTAACGTCAAAATAAATAGATTATCACCTCATGCTTTGAAAATAGAGACCTGAAGACATGGCGAAATTGATAGAAATAGGCACACCTGCAACCTTTATTCTACAAACGAATTAGAAGATGAATTTCACTTTGTCTGATATACCTTTTTTCAAAGATTTGTGACAAAATCTCATACCAAAATATTTCATATGTGTGTGATTGTCGGATTAAGGTCCTTCCGTGCGCTAGGCATTTATGGTATGGGTCATGGGAGAGAAGGAAGCGGGTACAAGGAGATCCTGGTTCATACGCTCCTAGCTCTTCTAGACCTCCTTGGGTCTTTAACGTGCCCAGTTCAAAGCACCGACACACACGAGGGCACCTCTGGGTTTATAACTAGTTCACTTCTAGAATAGAAAATATCCCTGAAAATTTCTACTGCGTTCGGGATTCGAACCACGGACCTTAGGATTAGTCCCGATGTATAACCGCTAGACCTTCGGGCCGCCCGAAAAAAAAGTGTTTTTTTTTTATATATATTGCAATTTCAATGTATCTTTTTAATTTATTTGTAAATTCATATAATTGCAATCCAATGAAATTAAGAATTCTGATTGGTTTTAATCGCATCACGTGGGGAAATCCATTGCACTTTATTTCTGTATAAAATGCAATAGGTCTTTCGGGACATTCTGACCAAGTTTCATAAAGATTGGGCCATATTTGTGGTCTCTAGAGTGTAAACAAGAAAATTGTCATTAAGGCCCCTTTTCCGTGATATGGCATGGATCTTTCTAATTTTCAATAGGGTTCATCCTTGTGACCAAGCCATTATTCTGACAAATTTTCATGAAAATTGAATTAAATTTGTGGCTTCTAGAGCATAAACAAGAAAATTGTCAATAAGGCCCTTTTTTCCCGTGATATGGCATGGATCTTTCTAATTTTCAATAGGGTTTATCCTTGTGACCTAGCCATTAGTCTTACCAATTTTCATAAAAAATGAATTAAATTTGTTGCTTTAGAGTGTAAACAAGAAAATTGTCATTAAGGCCCTTTTTCCCGTGATATGACATGGATCCTTCCAATTTTCAATAGGGTTCATTCTTGTGCCCTGGCCAACATTCTGACTAAGTTTCATGAAGATTGGGTTATATTTGTCGTCTTTAGAGTGTAAACAAGAAAATTGTTTATAAGGACCCTTTTCCCGTGATATGGCTCGGATCTATCCCATTTTCAATAGAGTTCATCCTTGTGACCTAGTCAACATTCTGACTACGTTTCATGAAGATTGGGCCATATTTGTGGCCTCTAGAGTGTAAACACTAAGATTGTTGACCCCGGACGACAGACGAAACACCACGCACGACACACGACGGACGACGGACATTCAATGATCACAAAAGCTCACCGTGAGCACTATGTGCTCAGATGAGCTAAAAATACACGATCTAAAAATAGATTGTGTAAACTATACACGCAGAAAGTAGACTTGAAGCTTTAATCTTTGGTCGACAATTTTAATAGTTTCTTTGATATAGAAGATTGCAATTATAAGGGACGAGTGTCTTTTTCCCTGTGTTTATTGGAGTATAGAGTGCAATTGCCTTAGCATATGGCTTACGGGCGTTATTTGCCAGGTGCTAATGCAATTGCACTTTATACTCCAATAAACGCAGTGAAAAAGACACTCATCCCTATAATCAATGATGAGCTATGTATGCTTAAGTTGAAAGGTTCTGTTTTGTTCTGTTCGATTTGTGTAAGGTGTTTCCGGTGTCATTTTTGTGTGAAGAATTTAAACAAAGGTGTGAAAAATGATAATGTGCATGAAAGGCTGAGTTATCGATCTTTTATCGAGAATTCTTATTTAATGCAAAAACGAGGTAAATGAGAAATGTATAGGATAAATTCTTTTGAAGAGCATCATTGTTAAATTGTTTACACGGCAAGAAGATGACTGTATTTGTAAAATAGTTTAGCCCTGGTTAGATGGCATTTAATATGTTACATTGATCGTACGCAGAATGTCTTCATTTTGGTAATTTTGCTAGTTCTGTTGTGAGATGGCCGAGAGACAAGCTACCGAAAAATCTCGATCATCATAGTAAGGAAATATTCCAATTGTTCTATGTGTTTCTCCAGCATTTTAGAGTCTAGCAACATTTATTAAAATGCACATATTATCCATGATATTTCCCTGGCAGAGCGGAGCCTAGGTAGCGGGTCGTGCATTTAAGGTTAAGGGTAATCAGCTTTTATGTTAACTTACTTCTATAGATAGTCGACAAAAAAAAAACTCGAGACCTTAAATCGTATGTTGGTAACCAAATCCTCGTTTCTTCAGCATATCCAAGCTTGAGTTACGAGGCTTTGGTAACCAAACGATAAATGTATTGTTAGATGGAGATGACAGACTAACTTTTGATAACAATATGAAAATCTTTTCAGAAGTTCTCTTGTTTGAAAAATGAAAGGCAGATTTTAAATATCTAACGGCGTATTAAAGATTGCATCATCTTATGTTATTCCTAAATCAAATATAAGAAGCGTTCTACTTCAACATTTATTTTGCCCATTTTCAACTAATCATGATCATGCTTGAATCCTAAGTTCTCTATAAATTCGAAATAAATCATTTTTTTTTTTCGTATATGAATTATTCATCTTTTTTCTCAGGGATGCTGTTGCCAAAGCATAGTAATTCCATTTCATATTAAGTGTATGAGATGTTGCTACGGTGCTTTGGTAGCTTATCACTTAAAAACTTGGAACTATTTAGTGATGATAATTATTTCATAAGTGAATAACATGTCTTCTGACCCTTTGAAATCCCACTGGAAAAGAACTCAATAAGCTTTGCTTTCGTTCCAATCCATTTGAATTATTATTCTGTATGATGATATTATGTATACCTTTTTCATTAATAAATATGTTTAAACCAAACGATGAAATATGTTCACTTTCTCTAAGTACGTTTTGGTTTTAGAATACAGTTATTTGGACGCGTTTATGATAATCCGACTTACTCTTGAAAGAACCTAGTGTAATGCAAAGTAAACTCTCCAAATTTCGTCACGGCTAAGCCATGCCCTGCCAGTGAATAAAAACGAAGAATGTCTACCATCTAGATCAACCTATGCAAATATTTGACGAGTAATCTGTGTCCTAATTCTGAATATCAAACATGAGTTAGCACCATTTTGTAAATCAACAATTGTACACTATCATTCTGTGTATTAATTCAGATACTTTAGTATGTACCTGGTATGTCATCTTCTTGGTAAAGAAAACATGCTTTTTACAAAACTTCGCTAAAGAAATAAAAGTTTGATTAAGTTCATTATCCTGAATAAGAGTTGTGAAATGTATTGCTGAAAATAGAGCAGTTCTTCTAAGATGCAACTGTTTTCTGCTAAGAAAAAAGAAATAAAATAAAGAAATAAATAAGTATGAAGATAAAAAAGATAATTATCTACTGCTTCTTTAGGTCCTGATAAGTCTTAGATTATTATTTTTTTTTTTTAATTATTGTTTAGAAGCTTATTATTGAAAGCAACCATTTTATAAGATATGCATGTTTTTAGGTTCATCGTGACCTTTGTCAAAATACCATAAAATGAATGCTATAACAAATGATAAACTTTGGGCAAGTATTGTCATTGTGATTCTGAAGTTAACTTCTTTGCTTACATTCTTTAAAGGCAACACAATTCATTTTGCTGTACATTACAGCATTTTTTCACTTGTTCCTACTCGGCTTCACACGTGCTGAATGAATAACGAACAGTATTGAATGTAATATATTTTGTTAATTGATGAAATTTGTCGGTTATTGTTATTTAAGCATTTTTCCATCAAGTCAAATTCGGGTAAAGTAAGCCAAAGATGTAATGAAAGGAGATTAGACTAAAGACCAGACATACGAAGTTAGAGACATCGTAAAAGTTAAAAGATCTATGGTTGTTTTAAAATTCATTCAAGCCGAGCAGGTTTTGAATGAAATTAAATAGAGGTCTTATAACATTACTAATTACGTCACGAACGCAATTGGTATATTCTATGAGCCCTCTTTAATATCGATGAATTTATTTTCCATCAATGGATTTGCATGTCTAAATGGACCAATGAGATATCTGAAATCGACGACAGCCAATTAAATCGTGAGATGAATTTAATCATTAAGCGTTGTGCAACGTGCAAGAGTTTCAGTGCTTTTTAACGACTTCACAGCGTCCTGGATAGTTCAATTTAGTCTTTAGAATGAATGATTGGAGCGAAGATGTATCGATTCAGACTGGTTTATGAGGGATGAGTGTCGATTTCATGAATCGTCTCTTTCAACGTACATCATGAAATGGGCTTATGATCTAGGACTTTAGAGAAATGTTAGAATTCGATTGCCCCAAATAGTACATAGAGTTTAATTCGATATCAAAGATGTGACTTAGAATACCTCCAGGCATGTGCGTCCATCATCATTGCCGATAATGACCTGGGACAATTTACAATAGGCTAGCTCTTTTAGGTGTTAGAATAAATACTGTAGTGTTAATGGGTCTCTCACGAACAACAGCGTAGCCAATATTATCATCACTTCAGCTAATTTGTATTACAATGAGAGTATCACGCCTACGGGTTTTGTTTCTTTTCTTTTACAACGAGTTATGAAGACGACAAACATGAGAAGAATTAAAGGAAAGCTTGTTCTGATTTAGAAAACTTTTGATAACAAACTAGCCTCAATCGGATAAAATTCCCGACGATACCGCCAATGCCAGGAGAGTGCGAAAATAATTGCGTTTACTCAAATATTTCTACGGTTACAAAGATTTTGTATTTAGAAAAGTTCAAAGGGATCCTCAAGTCTTTGACCCTCTTTGAAAGCGTTCATGAATGCAGTAATGCTGTTTTTTGGTTTGTTTGTTTTTTTTTTTGAATATTTGAATTGTGTGGCTATTCAAAATGCGCAGTGGCACTGGCATAGGAATTCATTTATTTTTTTTTACATCTCAACATCTTATACATGCAGCTATATAAATATTTCTTTAGCTACATACGGTACCTGTTTCTAAAGGATGAAGGATACTTCGGACTAGTTGCAAACTTTCGGTATCGAAGTCTTCAGCGTAGATAGAATAAGTAGCATCGTAAAATTCACATTCATCTCAATCAAAACGGTTCTAAATCGTTCACTCGACACTTTTGTCATTTATTCAAAACGCACACTCAAACCATTAAAAATGTTCCAAAAATATGATCAACAACTACATTAACAAGAGTTGTCCGCGGACAACGAAGGTCGCACAAACTGCTGCTTGTCACAAACAGCACTTGACCAAAGATCTAAGTTCAAGGTATTTTTGTTAATCAAAGTCCATGATCTAATAAGCACCAGTCTGATTTGGAAGAAAGAAATATAAAAAAAGGTGTTTCGTTTCAAGTTCATGTAAAAGGATAGGTAAAAAAAAAACATACAGCCTGATAAAGTTACAAATGGAATTTCATTGTATTGAATAAAATGTTGATCGTCTAATCATGGCATTCATGAAGTATAATTGTCCTAGCTGTAAGCATTCAAAACAAATGCAAGTTTAAAGCGATATATTGTAGATCTAAAAGTCAAGGTCACAAAGTCAAGGGATTTGATCGCTGGAAAAGCATTTGGTGAGTAAGGTTATAAGATTTAATGGCCATAGGTATAGCCACTCAGAAAATATAAGGAAGGTTAAAGTTTTTTAATTAAAGTTTTAATTGAAAAATGGTCAAGGTCAACATTTCAAGGACCTTGGCTACTGGTGAAAGCATATCGCCTGGCGAATTTTGTATCAATTTTGTTGTCCCTAGTTAAAAGCTCTCAGAAAATTTACGCAAGGTTTTATATTTTAGAAAAGTTTTTGGTTAAAGTTTTTCTTAGTCCATAAAAGGTCAAGGTCAAATTGTCAAGGACTTGGTAATCAGTGAACACTTATAACCTAGTGACTGTGTTTATGAAGTGATGATGTCCCTAGATAAAAGCACTCAGAAAATATAAGCAAGGTTAAAGTGTTTTGGTTTAAGATTTCGGTTAAAATTTTTCCAAGTCAATAAAAAGGCCAACGTAAAGGTCAAAATGTCAAGGACCTTGGTAACCAGTGAAAGCCTATCACCTGGTGTCTGTGAATTAATAATGTCCCTAGGTAAAATCATTTAAAAAATATATAAGCAAGGTTAAAGTTTTTGATTAAAGTTTTTGCTTAAAGTTTTTCTAAGTCCATAAAAGGTCAATGTCAAGGTCAAAATGTCAACACTTGGTCTCTGGTGTAAGCATATCGCATACTGAGTAAATATATTAAGTAATGACGTCCCTAGGTAAAGCATTCAGATAATACATGAAAAGTTAAAGTTTTTTCGTTAAAGTTTTTTCGGTTAAAGTTTTTGTTTTTAGTTTTTTTTTAAAAGGGTCAAGGTCACCGACTCAAGGTCATTTAGAAATGGGTGCTTGTCTTAAATGAAAGCCTATAACCTAGTGAGTGTTTATTAAAATATAAAGCCTCTAGGATTAATATTGATAGAAATTAAAAACTTTAACCTAATGTGGACTTCGACATCCGAGGGTTTGACAATAGCTCTTCCGAGACGTTCGTCCCAGCGAGCTAAAATTGAATATAGCAAGAAAAGAAACTCGATTTCATTGACATTGTACTTTGACTTTAAATGTCTGATTCTATCTTGAAGAAGTAGAAAGATATTTATAAAACTTGTTTGCATATTTATCAAAGGGAGATAATAAATTCAGAACGAAATAAGCGATTTTTGATTACCTCCCTTCAATTTCACTCAAAACTCAGCCCTCCCACTCATTCAATTTCATTTCAAAATCATTCACCTTGTCAATTTCACGATGGTGTTTACTGTAGGAGGAGTTCTAACGCAACAGCTCAGAAATGTTTAACATTACGCTACGAGAAACAGATAAGTTTTTCTTTCGTACATCAATCAATATATGTATAATTCATTTTTTTTTTTTCTAAAGTGCTTTTTATTTATTGGGCTTAAGGGTACGATACCAAAAGATGTTATTTTTACCTCATTACGACTTGATTAGTTGACAGAATTGGGCTCTAATATTCGTTGAACAATTAGAATTTAAAACATACTTTTTGATTTTTGGTTTTCTTACTTTTAATCTGTAGGATGCAAGCGACATCCACTGTCAAGTTACATATAAATTGGTTGCCACCCTTCGGTTCAGACTTTCTATAGAGTCAAATAAAGATAAAATACATCTTTTCCATATATTCAATACCTTAGAGCCTCATTAAAAACAGGAGACGATAAAGATTGAATGGAATTCTGAAACATTTACTATAATTGTATTTGATATTTAACGTATTACATTCGGCATTAGTCCTCTTACATTAAAAGAGTTCCGTCCTAGACAGTCAATCACTCTTAACATGTAATATCTCCATGAGACGCGTATTAATACAAATACTACATTATTGATTATATAACTCATTAATCAACCTTACGTATGGAAAAGAGATCTATCTGAAAACTTCCTAGTTCCATCACGACATGGTGTGATGAGTTCATTCTTTCTGTTGTTAAGGAACTAAGCACGTTAAAGAACTAAGGCGGATCTCATTAGTGGTTTCGTCATGAATCTCTACACTATCCCCGTAACAACTAACCGTCTTCTGGGGGCGTCGCTCATATTGGCATGAGCTACGGCAGCGACGATAAATAAACGAAAAAACACACAAGGACGACACCAACATTTCTATATTACCTCTGCAATTTCTTTAAACATTATTACTTAATGACTGCAAGAACATTATGGTGGCATTTTTCTTTAATTTAGATTTTCTGTATCCTTTCATAAACTTGCAAAAACGTTATTTCCTTAACTCGATGAAAAATAAATTCAATCCATGTCCGACACTTAAATGAATTTTGAATTACACCAAGATTGAATGCATTGGAGTGAATTTGAATTAGTGTGATCAGCGAGTTTTGATCGAAATAAAAGGAGGTAATATACTACAAAAACATATATTTTCTGTTACTTCCATTTCATGAAATTCTACTCACTTGTCTTCGCGGAGCAATCATATATTTATGATAGACGTCAATCAATACACTCTCTTGAATGATCTGATTGATTTGAATGCATCTGTGATTGTGAAGCGAATAAAAGAAAATCCGGAGTATTTTAGCGATTTTCGAGTGTCCTCAATAGTTAGGTTGAGTATTTAGGAAAGATGAAATACTGAATGGGCAATTTATAAAGCTTACTCCTCCAATTCAGTCAATTTCATTTCAAAATCATTCAGGACGGTGTTAACTGTAGGGTGAAATTTTTACGCAACAGCTAATAGATGTTTAATTTTAAGCTACGAGAAATTGAAAAGTTTTTCTTTCGTACATCAATATATGTACAATGCATATTTTGTAATGTGCTTTTTCATTAGGCTTAAGGGGAGAGTAATGAAAAAAAAGTTTATGTTTATTTTATGACGGCTTGAATAAATGACAAAAATTAAGCTCTTGTTTTTGTTGAACAAATGGAATTTAACACATGTTTTTGTGTGTTGGTTTTCTTTTTTTGTATCTGTAGAATGCTAGGACCATTTACTTAAATTAATATATAAATGGTTTGCAACCCTTCGTATCAGACTTTCTATAGAGTCAAAAAGATTACGCAAGAAGAACTCCGATCAAATGAAGGTTTATATCGCGAAGAAATGAAGATAAAATAAATAAATTCCACATACAATACCTTAGAGCCTCATTTAAAACAAGAGACGACAAAGATTGAATGGAATTCTGAAAGATTATCTATAATTGTTATTGATGTTTAACGTATTACATTTGACATGCATTAAAAGAGTTCCGTCCATGACAGTCAATCATTCCAAACATGCAATATCTCCATGAGACGCGCATTAATACCAAAACTACGCTATTGATTATATAATTCATCAATCAACTTCACGTTAGACCGATGATCCACCTGAAAACTCCCTGGTTCCATCACGACATGATGTGATGATTTCATTCTTACTGGTGTTAACTAAATCGCTTTGAACTAGAATTACATTGTAAGAACATCAATTGTCAAGGTTAATGGTTTTGGGATGATTTCGAAAAGAAATTTCATGAATGGGAGACTCGGCTTTGAATCCAGGGGATGTTATATAATATCCGTTATTTCGTCCTACTCGTCAATTAGATACTTTAGAATCCACACAAAGCTAATCAAAAAGTAAAACAATGGTCTGATCGTTTTGAATTAAATGTCGATATATTTTGAAGAGTTTTAACGATAAGCAGCGTTTTTCATTGGTTTGTGTGAGTGTTTGTAATAAATAAACGCTTATTTACTTCTCTTCAAACGTCGAGGACGCTTGCGAAAATTTTTCTATTTGTTTTTTTTTTTTTTTTTTTTTTTGTTAAGTTTTTTTGTTTTATTGCTATATATTGTACGGGTATTTTCTTTTTTTTTTTTTTTTTTTTTTTGCAGTATGATTTGGCCGCTGTGTACTTAACGAGGACTAATATCGAGTGAGATGGGAAAATATTTCTTTTGTATTAATAAGAAAATACGAGCTGGCGGAACCTCTTCTGAATTCTTTAACATACATTTTAAGCTGAAATGAGTGCGTCGTGCGAGATGAGACGTGCTGTCGTCGTTAGCAATCTTAAAACATATTCTTCTCCGTCCATTCCACTGAAACTTTGCCATGATCTCCCTTGTATAACCTGCTCATTAATTGTTTTTGGGGAAAGCAGGGCGATGCAATGCTTATAGTTAGAATCCTTTGAATGGCGTCCTCTCCAAACCGATTGAGCCAATCAAAGAAACTTTGCATGTTTGTTGTTGACTCTCTCTGGTAATTGTTCATAAAAGTTTTCTTGCATCAAAACTACTGGCATTGAAGGGTATAGCATTTTTTCAATTTGAATTCTTTGAATTGTATTAACTCCTAGATCACAATGCCAATTTTATTGAAGCTTTTCCTTTGTGCTCTTTTCCAGAAAATGTTTAAATATGGACAGAGTTTTTTCCCTGTATCGATAGATCCAGAACATATTCTTGTTGGCCTGTCATGGATTTTGCTTGTGAAACCACCTTTCTGTTAATACCATTTCTCGTTCACTAGGCAAGGTCAAGCCATTTTCAGCATCGGATATTTGGAAAAATTAAACACTCAAATTTGCTATAACTTTTTAATTGTATATGGTAGAGTGTTCATGTGTGTATTACTTATGACATCACTTTTCAGTGGATACGAAAATCAAGGTCATTAATTAATGTTAACGTCATTTATGTTATTTTATTAAAATGTAAAAAAAAGTTTTACATTGCCATTATCAGTTGAATTATAATTGCTTCTTCTATTATATAAATATAGTGCCTATGCCAAGTCCTATCTATAGGACGAAACTTTAAGGTCAATGTCATTTTCAATGTCAAATATGTTTAGCAAAATTTTAAATTGGCTACAGTGAACAACATTGGAAATTGTCAAGGTGAATGATTTTGGAATAATTTAGGAATGAAAGTGAATGAGTGTGTGGAGCGACTTTTGAGTAAATTTAATGGGAGGTAATCCAATATCGCAAGTTTTGTTCAGGATGAACAAAATTAGCAATATTGATTACCTCCCTTTAATACAATATGCATACAAGTTCTATATATAGCATCCTGTTTCTTTAAGAACCTATTAGACGCTAACATTTTGAATTATGTCAGAGAAATCGCGATTTTTTTATTTTAAATGACGTTGTTGATTCGATATTTTTCAATGGGTTTGAGCGTTTTTGAATGGTTTGAGTGAGTGTTTTGAATGAAAGAATGAATAGAGCGCTTAGGTAGAGATATTGAATGGTTTTGATCAAGATGTCAATTAATGTCAATTTCTCGATCTAACCAACTGTATAACTTGAGAATGGTATATGGTAGAAGCTTCCCATTTCAAATGAGTATTTATTTTGACAATACTTTTCAATGGATACAAGCGGCGATAAGAAACGGTCATATTAGTAAGGCCACATAATTTTAATGTATTTTTTTTACATTGGCTTAAACATTTGAACGGCATGTGATGTAGACTTCAGTTTTTACTCGTAATTTTCTAAAGAAAATACAAAGGGCATCGATCAAGGCATGCCATTTTCAAGGCCAATTTTAACAAAGTCCATAGCTTTAAAATGAAAATTAATTTTTTGCGCGGCGCTTTTTGGAGAAAAACTGAGGTATTTCTATGGTATTGTTGTTGTCAAACGTTGTTGTTGTCGTCGTCGTCGTGCGAACCTTGACATTTTTTGATATCTGCTTCTACCGAAGGCATCCCTTCAAACTTGGCACACGTGTTCACCATCAAAAAAGAAACCTTCATTATCAACGCGGAAAACTCAAGATGCATTTTGTACAAATTACGTCCTTTTTTCGACAGAAAGTTTTAACTACCATCAAAAGCCGAAAGTAGGCTTCGTAGGCAGTCCTCTTGTTCATTTTCGTGTGTCGAATCACTGTTTCTGAAAATCTGAAGCTTTGGGGTAGATGTCGTTTAACAAACAAATCTTATTCCACTTTGAAATCTGCACATTTGCCTAGTTGTTGAAGAGGATATATTATTCCTAAAATTCAATGTGAAAATATGGTGCTTACTGGTTACTGATGAGAAAAGGTTTAAAAATACGGGCATGAAACAAGTCCCGTCCTGCTAGGGTCAATCCAAATGCAACAAACAGGTTGTGAGAAGAAGTGTCACTTAAGGAACATTTCTGATAAGGAGCGTTTAAATCCACTCATTGGTTACTGAGAAAAAGAAATTTAAAGATGTTGGGCTCTAAATAAGCCCCATCTGCAACCCCTTTATTTTGAGGTCAATAAAACTCCACGACAAAAAAAAAGAGAATGGTCACCCAAAATATATTTCTGCCGAGTCGGGTTGTAATCCGCCCATTGGTTACTGACGAGATGTTTAAGGCTTTTGGTTCAAGATAAGACATGTCCTGCAACGCCAATATTCATGGGGGTCAATGACAAATATGCGAACAATTTTTGAAGAGAGTTACCTAAGGAACATTCTGGTAAAGTTTAACTGAAATCGGCCCTGCGGTTCAGGAGGAGATGTCGTTCAAAGACTCGGACTCAAAATCAGCCCCGCCCTGTCACGCCATATTTATGGTCCAATCTAGATTTTGCGAACAGATTTAGTCTACAAAGCATTGTTCTGGCAAAATTTCATTGAAATCGGTCCAGTGGTCCAGGAGAATATTGTCCCCTCAAAATAAGCCCCGCCCTGCCACGCCCTTATCTATGGGCGGATTCAAACTTCACCAATAAACTTTTAAAAGTTTCACGTAAGGAACATTCATTGAAATCGGCTTGGTATTTTAGGAAAAGATGTCGATCAAAGATTTCTAAGTGAAACAATTGCCCCTCGGTGCCACGCACAAATTCATAGACCGATCAGAATGTCGCAAACAGTTTTTAAATTTGTTTGTTTAAATAGGTTTTTACCCCACTTTCATTTTTTTCAGTTATGTCGCGGCGACTTGAGCACCAAACAATGGATTCTTTGTATTTCTCAAACCATTACTTACAAAACAGGGTTCCAGCTGCTATCTCTTTTAGGTCTACGATTATTAACCCAATGGTGAGAGACAAATAATAGAATAGAATGAGTATCGCCGTCGGGAGCGATTTTCAAAGAGGGTCATCCAAGGAACATTCTGGCAAAGTTTCATTAAAATTGGCTAAGTGGTTCAGGAGAAGAGGATGATAAGATTGTTGACGACGGAGGGCGCACGGCGCACGACTGACTCAGGATAATCCTAAAAGCTGACCCTGAGAACATTGTGCTAAGGTGAGCTTAAATGAGAGTAAAAGGATGCGAATTGTTTTTTGTTTGATTTTATAATATCTACTTAATCATCTGACCAATTTTAACAAGACTGTTCCAGATTTATCTTCGGAAATTTTCATCGAATCGGGATACAATTAGTTACATCGTGAAATTAACATTCATCACAATCAAAACCATTCTAAATCGTTCATTCAGCGCTCCATTCATTCATTTCAAACACTCACTAAAACCATACAAAAAACGCTCCAAACTCACTGTAAAAGGTAGAATCAACAACTTCATTCAAAAGAAATAAAGTTAGAGAAAAATCGCGATTTCAATGACATAAATCAAATTTTAAACATCTGATATTTTCTTTAAGAAACACGAAGCTATCTATATAACTTTTATACATATTTTATTAAAGAGAGGTAATCAATATCGCTAATTTTGTTCATCAATTTCATTCCCAAATCATTCCAAAATCATTCACCTTGTCAATTTTACAATGTTGTTAACTGTAGCAGGGTGGGACAATTTTTCCACTCTGATTTCCTTGATTTACATCTCATCCTTGTCCAAGCACTAGTCCAATTTCAATGAAACAGTGAGAGAACATTCTTGGGTGATATCTTGTAATTTTGATTGATCAGAAAATATTGGCGTTGTAGTGCGGGGCATTTCAAACTATAAGGTCTTTGAAAGACTTTTTCTGACTAGGCCGATTTTGATGACACTTTGTCAGAATGTTTCGTTGATGAACCTTACCATATATTTTTTTTATTTAAGACCTCCACATAATCGAATGTATGCGTAACAGTCACAGCTTAACTAACGTCGGCCTTATAAACATTAGGTGGACTTTGCAGTCTGTCTAAGGCCAATATCTTTTACACTTGGCTGACTTCTTTAAACTGCAATAATCATTCTTATTCCTACATGAGAAGAGTTGAAATGCCTCCTCCGATTGACGCCTCCTTTTACCAAACTCATTTTTCACATGTATTTTTCGAAAATCTATCTTACTGGTCAAAATTATCGACAATGAAATTAGCACAATTTAGACACATTGTTTATATCCAAATCTCATGCAGATGGAGAGATCTCCATTAAATCTTTGGATCAACACCTACTTAATATTCTACCATATGTAAAGACGCGGTTTTGTGCAGGAAGTATGGTTCTGTCAACTAGTATACAGCATTATGGCTGAATTTCAATTATAATTCATGGACAGGTTACCATTCCGACAATCTGAATTCTACAATTATAGTTATTGATTTAGAAAAATCAAATCGACAGGATAATGTAAAATAACAATGCATCTCACTTAATATTTGACGTCTGATCAGTTCTGTCATCGCTCAATATAACAACCGGTGGTTTGAATAGACGTCTGTGCTTAGCAATACTTTATACAATCTTTTATCATTGCAATCGCTTAGAATAAGACATGTCTTATTTATAAGCAACTATTTTTCAGCGAATTTATAATCAAACAAGTTTTTAAAAAGAGAATAATTCTCTATCCCTCTATAAGTCAAATATTTGTTAGTTTTAAATTAGATATTCAATACATAAGTAAATGTATTGAAACAGAACACGACAGCAAATGTGGGTCATATATATAAGTTATCTAGATAACCTGAAAACATCACACCATTAACGTCTTACTGTTCAGAACAAGTACCGTCTTTCAGTTGCTTTTACTTAATTCTATAGAAAGGTATGTACTAATGTTCTATGCATTTCCGTACTTGTAAAAAGGTGAGTGGAATACAAGAATTACAATCGATGTCATATTTAGGATTGTTGTTAAACGTAAGCTTAAATGATATTCCGATAAAGTATTGCATATAGTCAGAATATATAGAAGAATGACAAGACCTCCCAAGCTATTCAAAGATAAAATTGTATTTTAATTCATGTAATACGTGTAGGTGACCAACGCTAGTTCTCGCTTCGGTAGCTGCCCATTAATTTTGCGTCGAACGTTGCAATTGTCGTCTACAACGTAGAGTTATATATATAAAATGTCATATAAATCAATACTGTCGATATCTATTGGAACATTAATGTTCTGTATTATTATTCATTTAGTTTCAATATTCCCACTGTTCGTCATAACATCGTTATTCAATACATGCCTCCATTTTTGTACACTGTTAATGAATACATAATGTAATTTACTATGTCACGAGATAAAGTTGTTCGCTTTTTCAGTTAAATTCGTGTAGTGCGTATGGGCATGCGACTCAAACAACAGAAAGAAAAAAATGCAACTGAGCAAAACTATATAGCATGCAAGGGCTTCGAAAAGATTGTTTGTCAATATTCTAAAGATATATCGGACGAAATGTACTTATCAAAGCAGCGGTGTGATGTTGGAGATATTCATATATTTTTTTAAATGCACAATTATAATAAGAACTGAAATTTATTTGCATTCTTAATGTTATTTTTAATGTCATCTGGCATGCACAATGTAGAAGTACGTGTATACTGATCTGTATTTATAGGTAAACTACGCTGTTGACACATTTTTAGGTTCAGTTTTACACTGTCATTTGCTGAATAAATAATAAAGTTCTAACGAGTTTAATAGTTATACGCAACGCATTAAAGCAAAGAATGGTTACTAGAGACTCCATCGTGCCGGTGGGTTTCAGAAAGAACAAAACTATAACTTAATATCCATGGGTTTCTTATAGAATGGTATAATTAACCTTTACTTAATACCACCTGTTAAACATAATTGATTACGCTTTCATCTCTTATTTAACCTGCACTTAATTAACTACATTGATTTAAAAAATTGCGGGGGTATTATATGATTCTTTGGGGCAATCGAAATAACAACGCAATCTATTTTCGTCAGGAATTTATGTAAACGAGTCCTACGCATCAAAACACCATACTATAGAACTAACGTTAACTAACAACAATATTACACCCTTGTGAATTTCATGTAAATCCGCAGGATGTATCATCAGGAAGAATTGACACGATAGAGCATAAATATGATCATTGACTTGTTTGCACAGACTTGTCGACGTATTGGTATCAGGCAACTGTAGCAATGTTTATGAATGAAATTCGCGACCGACCAACATTGCAAGTGCCGTCATGATTTGTTTATTATTCTATTGCTATGTAAAATATATATGTAGATTTTGCGCGGTGAGGCGTGAAATCTACTTTTGACCGTTAGATTCCGTTCCGTTTGTTCGATTTACGCCGCCACCATAGCGCAGTTGGTTAGGCATAAGACTTCCAATCTGGAAGTCGTGGGTTCGATCCCCGGTGGCGGCAAATATCCTTTCCGACGTTTGTCTTTCACCAATGGGTAGATAATCGTAAACCTATGTGAAATAGCAGTCGGAGGCTAGGAAAGGATGTAATGGTAGTACTGGCGTGAGAAATACCAGGAATCCATTGTTAGGTGCTCCGGCCGCCGCGATATAACTGAAATAATGTTGAAAGCGGCGTAAAACCCCATTCAATCAATTGTTCGATTTACATAGAACAGGTTTATTGAATTATTAATCGAATGGAGTTTAACGCCGCTTTCAACATTTTTTTCAGTTATATCGCGGCGGCTGGAGCACCTAACAATGGTTTCCGGTATTTCTCTCACCAGTACAACCACCACATCCTCTCCTAGCCTCCAGCTGCTATCTCACATAGGTTACGATTATCAACCCATTTGTGTGAGACAAATAGTCGGAAAGAATGAGTGCCGCCGTCGGGAATCGAACCAAGGACCACTAGATTGACAGTCCGACACACTACCAACTGCGCTATGACGGCGGCTAAAACTGGTTTAAACAACACTTTTAAAAAAGTTGCAATTGACCATTTTAAAGGATTTTTTTATTTGTCTGAAATTGCAAGGTTAACCCATACGTTTACTTTCAAAATTAAAGCCAATGGATTATGTTCAATTCCTATCATATGCTTTTCAGATGTATCCGAAATACCTATGGTAAAGGAGCTCAGTTTTCAGAATACAGCTATATAAGGTTAAACAAATAGTAAACACTTGAATTTGACAAGTGGGAATATACAGTTAACAACATCGTGAAATTGATATAGTGAATGATTTTGGAATGATTAAGGAATGAAATTTAATGAGTGTGTGGAGCGCGTTTTGAGTGAATTTAGTTGGAGGTAATCCAACATCGCAAATTTTGTTCAAGATAAACGAAATTTGCGGAATTCATTACCTCCCTTTAATGAAAAATGCATAAAAGATCTATTAAAAGCTTCCTATGTCTTCAAGAACCTATGACACGCTAACAGTTTGAATTATATATATCAGTAAAATCGCGATTTTCCTTTTTCAAAATTTGTTTTGAAAGACGTTGTTGATTTTATATTTTTCAATGGGTTTGAGCGTTTTTGAATAGTTTGAGTGAGTGTTTGGAATGAATGATTGGAGCGCTGAGTGAGCGACTTAGAGTGGTTTTGATTGAGGTGAATGTCAATTTCACGATGTAACTAACTGTAGCTGAGGTAGTATTTTGTTCAGACATACGTCTCCGCCCCTCGAAAGTAAAGTGATATGCGAAACTCTGTCAGATTACATATTTTTTGTAATATTATGATCTTTATAAGTGGATTTTCAATATAGAAATTAATCAATTCGATCATTTTAAAATTGACTCGTTTATTCGTAACATGTGTGAAATAACTTCATTTTATAATATTTTGTCTCTTTTCTCTACTGATGTGTCAGTATTTCTGTATTTTTCTGTTTTCAACTCACACTCATGTATTCATAAATATCCCAAAAAGGAAAACGATTTTTTTTTTCGAAATCGTTTCGTGTAAAGTTGCTTATGCTTATACAATGCATCAGATTTTGAATCTCGAATTTATGAAAAAGAAAAGAAATCCATTCTTTTGCGGCGATACGAATCCTTGAAGCACATTACAACGGCCGGGTGCGTTACCGTCTGCGCTAATAACGACAGTGGTTTAAATGTGGGTTGAATAACAATTTAATTTAAACTTTGCCCTTTGAAAAGTAAACAAAAAGTTACGTCACTTGCAATGTAAGGTGGTTGATTTGTAGATATATTTTGTAAGTTATCGCATGTGAATTTGAACGTATTCATGTGAGACTTTCTAATGTGCGTACAAAATGATTCTTCGCACTTAAAGACCTGGTTTAAGGAATGTTGTATATTCGGGACCCCTACTGATAAGCTAATTGTTAATCTCTCTGAATCACCCTAGGGGGTCAATCACCCTTAATATTCTACACATGACATTGACCATTTTTAATCATCATTTTTTCATTAATTGATTGTAGAAGAGTTAGAAATAGAATATTTATATTTTTATTTAAACAGAAAGTTTGTGATTTTTTTTTAAAGTGGTAAAAGTCTTATTTATTGATGACTTAAAAACACTGTGATTAGATTAAATCTACAAATTAGGAAGTGATAAAATGATCTAGGCTGATTAAAGTTAGGAATGTTTATACATAAAAAAATTGAACTTGCTGCAATGTTAAGAAATAATTTATTTAAAAGAAAAGTTTGTTTAAAAAAAAAAAAAAAAAGCAAAAACGACGTTTATCTCCTTCCAAATATCTTATTACCCATAAAATCTTGCTACAGAATTGAAACATTGCAGTAAAAGGAGGACATTATTTATCGCTTTTCAATCATTCCATGCAATTTTTTTCAAGAGATTTCTAAATATCATAGCTACAGCTACTTTGTGATTGAGGAATTATGTTTATAAAAGCAAAATTGTTACATCTTAGTTTAGTTTTCTAACCAAGGTCAAAAGTTAAAGCATCCCAGGCACTTTTCTTTTCTATTCCAAGTTTAAAAGTTGCGGAAAAAAATAATAATCATTCTCTTAATAATAGAATAAATGAGATATGTAGAAATGTAAAATAATTTGACCAATAATTAACCAAATAATTTTCTCAATAAGTAAAAATCAATACATGCCTGACAGCCTCTGTATGTGTATCTCTACATAGAGTATACAAGGTGATTAAGTGATTAAGATAAGGGCCATAAAAGCATTAAGCCAACAATGGGTGGTTAATTGTTTATCTCGTTTTTTTTTTTTTTTTTTTTTTTTTTTTTTTTTTTTTTTTTTTTTTTTTTTGGGGGGGGGGGGTTAAATAAAGAAGGATTAAACCAGGTCTTTAAAGTTTACGTATACATCTTCAAATTTATACCAGAACGTACAATGATGTTCCACCCTTTATCTGACTGGACTCTTATTCATCTTACATGGATATTAACAAGTGATCAATATATTTATCAAAACAAACTAAAGCAATAAGTGTTTTATTCCTGATTGCCTGCTGTTTGAAAACGTAAAGGTATAAGTGAACATGCTGTATAATCCGTTCTTCACTGCGTGATCGCATATTTATTTGATTAACTGCTATAATTTGTGGAGAAAAGTTGCCTTATGATCACTTTTAGGATTACAGTATTGTCTTTACGCAATTTGTAGGTCATGAGCTCCAACATTTCGTTATCTTTAATGCAAACCACCCTTAATGATATAAGTTTCTTAAACAAGACAGAAACAATAGAAGAAACTGTGTAAGTCGTGCTTTTTATTGTGGAAACTGATGGAATATAAACAAACTTCTCCAAGCCGCCGTCATACCTCCGTTAGTAGCACGTCGGTCTTCAAATAACGAGGTGATTAGTCCAATCTCAGACGGCGGCACTAAGCCTTTCTGACAAGTAGTCTCTCAATAAAAGGATGCTCATCATGGACCTAAGTGGAATAACAACCGGATGATATGAAAGGTTGTGATGGTTGTAGTACTGGTGTGAGAAATACTAGGAATCCATTTTTAGTTGCTGCAGTCGCCACTATAAAACTGAAAAATTGCTGGAAGCGACGTTTACCCCATTCGAACAAACAAAAACAACTTCACAAAAGCATGCTATGATTTGAAATATCGTTTCAATCTACCTGGCTTCCCGGTATGTACAAAACTTTAAATGTCTTACTTAATTCAGCTAACACGATTAAGCTCTCTTTTCGAAAATGATTATACTGGAAGAAGAAAATGATCGTTCTTGTTCAGACAATCTAGCTATTGCGAAAAAAAGTCCTTCCTGGTCAGTCTGCATAGTCCGTGATGTCGGCACTTGTCATTCTTTTAATATGATTGGTCGAGTATCGCACCTAATAGCTTGATATGTATTTTATTGACGTTTTTGTGTGTGTTTTTTATTTATTTTTATATTTATTTTGCGCAGGATTTACAGAAAAAAGAATGAGAAAATCGCCGGTCTACTTGACTTTCAAAGTGTTGGATAGGTAATAGCATCGAAATCAATTGTAAAACATTGTTTACATAATCAAATGTGAATCAATTTGTTTTTAATAATTAAAAGGGTAATTCATCTTTTGTCATTTACATACAGAAACATACTTATTATAGATTTTTCCATGTATCCTTTAATAAGACAAAGAAAATACAATTGAACGCACAAAATGTGATACATAGGCATCGAAGCGGTTAGTACATGTATGTGCACTATTAGTACTGAACCGATTATCGGCATAATTAATTGTCTCGAAATTAAAAAAAAGAATATATCAATACTGGTTAACATTTATCAAAACATTTCATTTAAACCATGAACATGTATATTGAATATAAAAATGATTGGCAGACCATAAATATGCAACAAGACAGACTCATCGTTAATATCATCAATGTATTGTTACAAACGAACTGATTGATTCGGAGTCCCACAAATCTTTTTTTTTTTTAAATGCGTAGTATCTTTTGTTGTTGTTGTTGTTGTTGTTGCTGTGGATTTCACAAAATATTTACATTTCCTTACAATTTAGACAAAACTATCCATATATTGTTTTACCTCCCTTGAATTTCACTTTAAGGTCGCTGATTGCACCATTTCAATAACATTCGAGAATGATTTCAAAATCATCCACCTTGTCAATTTTACGATGTTCTTAACTGAACCCTGTTGCCTTCGATGAGCATGACATTGTTAAAGATAAAAGTTTTACATCGAAGACTAAATAGAGTTTGTGGTTACTTTTCAGATGAACTATCCTATTACTAGGGGTAGCCGAAAAGCTATCAAGAAATCGTTTTTTTATTCTATGATTTATCATGCAACTTGCTTTGCAATAAGATAAAAAAAATATGTGTTGTTATATTCCTACTCCATTATTCAATAATAATAATAATGATAATAGATACCGTCTGTGTAGTGCGTAAAGTCTCGTAAAGTTTCGCAGATTGACAATGATCGAAACTTTTCTCACTTTGGTTTTTCTGATTATAAAATTACCAATCTACCTTCCTGTGAAAGAATTTTAGGAATGCGTCTTGTAGTTGATATATGCTGGATCCATTTTTTTTAATGAATATTTATTAAACAAAGTTCCCACATGGTTCCTTTTCGCGTGACGGGTCACAATATTTATTTTTTCAGCATTACAAGAGCTAAAACTCAGCATGATAGGAACTAACGATGACTGAAAAGTTATGTAATATCCTGTAAGAATAATCACTTCCTCATACATGCAGTAATTAAATATTGAAGACCTTGAAAACAGGAAATCAATCGGCCATGTGGGCTTGTCATGCACAAATCATTATTAATCCCCGACCTTAATTAGGATTTGAATCCCACATTCCAAACAGGCTTATCAAAATTTTGAGAATCATGACTCTGAAATCAAGCGGCATTGTAGTAAATAAAGAGCACGATACTGCATAACATGAGTCCTTGGCTTTTTTAAGAAAAGAAGCTTCCCTCTTGTAGGTTGCCATATTCAAATGTTAGGGTCGGCATTACAAGATATGTATTTTGGTTGCATAAAATTGAAAAAGCAGAAAGTAAAACGTTGATGTTCATAACAATACAAAGGAAAAACACAAATCTCAACTGAGCCGAAGTGCACGGCGGCACTGCATTTTATACGTCAAGAAGACGTGTCCTTGCTTACCAGAGCATTATTACCAAAGCTTAGACATATTGTAGTTGGAAGGTCTTGGTTGAGCCCTAAAGGGATAAGTGTATTCCTCACTGCGTTTATTAGAGTATTAAATGCTATTGTCTTAGCACATGACAAATAACGAACTAGGGCGTTATGCTTAAGCCATGTGGTAAGACAATTTTCCTTTGTACTCAAATAAGCACTCTGATAATAATAGAAGGTTCAAATCTAATATCTGTTCGTATGTAGTTGAATACAGAAGATCTGTTTTAAATCGTTTATTACAGTAAATAAAATCGTGAAATCGTGAAATTGACCTTTATCTCAACCAAAACCATTCTTAATCACTCAATAAACTTCATTCATTCATTCCAAACACTCACTAAAGCAATTCAAAACCGCCAAAAATGACTAAAAAATAGAAGATCAACAAGTACATTCAAAATAAATAAAGGAAGAACCAAATCGCGATTTCACTGACATATTTGAAATTTATGGCGTCTGATTGGATCTTGATGAAATAGGAAGCTATTTGTAGATCTTTTTTGCATATTTTATTAAAGGGAGGTAATTATTATCGCAAATTTTGTTCAACTTGAACAAAATTTTCGATATTGGATTACCTCCCTTTAATTACACTCAAAACTCGCTCAATACATTCATTCAATTTCATTCCAAAATCATTCCAAAGTCATCCATCTTGTCAATTTAACTGTAATGTGTATTGTTGCCTCACTATCGAAGTTTGCTGGTAAAGAATTTTACAAATGAGATACAAGTAGATGACAACCTTGACATTCCTAGAATTATTTATGACTAGAAATTTATTCCTGCCTAGTATAACTCCACTTTAAAACGAAATCGGCTTGATCGGGCGAGTTACAGAGGTTTGCTTTTTATTGAAGACAGGCTCAGATCGGATTTTGCTAACATACTCTACATGTGTTATTACGATAAAAAAGTAGACCCATTCATAAAAAAAACGCGGCAAAAATAATCAATACTGTAGAAATTTACCGTAAAATTTTGGTGTTGACCTAAATTCTGGCCGGGACCTCGGGGGAGTGAGCACGAGATCTATGCAGAAGTCGCCTGCAGAACCGTGTTTTGCATTCGTAAGTGGTGCTGTTTAAGGGCTTTTTCGGCTGCAATCTTTTGCATTTACTCCAAATATTCAATTGTATCTTACAACTGTTTTTTATGCATTGACAAGCTATTTTCAGCTCTCCATTTCAGACTCGATATTTCTCGTTAAATTGTGCGTTTGTGTGTCCTTAAGGTTGCTTAATTATCCGTCTCCCGGGCCTGTCGTAGAATAAATGGATAAATACTAAAACAGCACAAGGCTATTTGAATAAACTCGTAAACCCTCGGATTTTCCTTGGTTTGTATTTTTACTTGGATTCACGAAAAAAATAATTTCGAGTTTTTCAAATTACTTTACTATTAGGCTTTGTTTTGTCCATCCATATTGTACGGCGAGTACAGCATTCGGAACATCACTAGGCAATTACCGTAAACTACAACAGATCGTGATCGTGAGATTGGCCGAGTGGTCTTCCGAATGGCCTGTACATGTGTATCACGCATGCGCGACCTCAGTTTTGAGTTTCCGCTTTTGTTATCGTTCTGACAATAACCAAAACTATTTTGGAAACTGAAATGGATTTATTTATAACATTCTGGGGTGGACTTTGAAAGAATTCTACTAGAGGTGATAAATGCTGTAGCTCGGGAGTTCATTTAACAATCTGTCATTTGACAGTTTTGTCAAAAATTGATAGTTCACCAGATAGTTCAATCCGAATCTTGAACTAGAAAAGCAGTCCCGTGGAAAAGACCTGAAAGGTTGGTTGTCTTAACAGGTTTATGTATTATATTGTAGTTAAAACAGTATACTAAGTAAGACCTTATGCAACAAGGTTTCCCTGAAATGGAGATTGAAATTTCTTAATGGAGAATTAGAATAGGATGTTTCACTCCTGGAAGAAACTTAAGTGGTATTCTTAAAAACAACAAAGGGCTTTAAGCTACAGCTATTGCATGGAAAAATACTTCTTCTTGGTATTGACTTTGACTAGTAAAAGTAAAATAATATTGGTATTACTTTTAAATTTATTCCTTCTTTTATGCGGAGATATTGAGTCAAAGTCAGGATTAGATAATAAAGGTAAAAGAAATTTGAACAAATTTCCAATTCAGGGCAATGTTCACCATGGCAATGAAATGTTTAGCTCTTCATCAAGGGGTAAGCAATGTAAGTCACGTGGATTAACATTTTTATTCAAGTTTTTTACACAACCACTTAATGAGTTTGCTTGGAAAATATCCGATTTGGATCATACTTTGATTGCTGGGGATAATCTATACAATTTCATAAAACAGGGTTGCAATAATTCATATAGTTTTTAGAAGTTGTAGTAGATTGGTTAAATAACTGTTTTTTATTTAGGATATTGGAAACTTACAATGGGGGGATGAATAGCGATTATGAAGGAAGTTACCCTCTTGATAAGCTTGAATTTTGCTATAGGGATACGTTTATCTGGAATTAATGGGTCTTCAAAGTATACCATATTCATTTGTAATGGAAGTGCAGTTTCCATATCTAACCATCAAGGATTAGTTTATAATTTTGATTCCCACTCAAGAGATCTTCTCAAAACGCTACTATTTTCATTCCAATTGTTAATATTCAGTCCTGTCTTCAATTTGATTTGGACTTCGTTGTCTCGCTATAAACGGCGGCTCAGAATTACAACTGTTTTCTTGTTATCAAAATCTCTTTTTAAAAATATTACAATTATTAACTGATCACATAGAGATAAAGGGTAATAAAGAAAAAAGAGGGATTTTCGAGATCCTGCAACACTGGACTTGCAGATCGATGGTCGACGGGTTCCCCGAAATGCCTAATGCATTTATACAGAAATAAAGTGTAACGGATTTCCCAACGTGAGGCGATTTAAACCAATCAAAAATCTTGATTGTATTGGATAGAAATTATCGTTGGATAACTGTCACAGCTAAAGATAATTCGAATGTAACACAATTTTTAACTCTATGTAAACCTATTTTTAAGTAATTGCATGACATATATTTGTCTGACTTGAATAATAAGTGTTCAGAGCTTTCCCAAAAACATTACGTCTGCTGAGGCGTCCCAAGGGTCATCTTTTATTGAAAGCTCTAATCCCGAATGGTTAGCATATGGTTCATAAATACGCAATATGACAATTTCGTGTCCTACAACCCCTGATTTCTACTTGTTGAATTACCAAAACGCGTCTTCAGAATATTAAGGGTAAAAAATAAACGCAATAATCCTCTTTTGTTTGTTTCTAATATCGATACTGATTTCACATTAAATACCAGGAAACCGTTGTTAGGCGCTCCAGCCGCCGCAACATAGCTGAAATGTTTTTGAAAGCGGCGTAAAATCCTATTCAAACAAACAGGAAGACTTACCAGCCCTACGTCAGAAAGAAAAAACAAAGCAAACAGTTTTCAAATTATGCCTCGCTTTGCACGCAAGTGTACGTGCAAAGCGATGTATAATTCGCCAACGGCTTACATCGTTTTTTTCTGATCCCAGGGCAGGTAAGTCTTCATGCTTGTTCGAATGGGAATTTACACCGCTTTTAATAACATTTAGCTATGTTGCGGCGGCTGGAGCGCCTAACAATGGATTTCTGGTATTTCTCACGCCGTAACTACCACCATATCCTTTCCTGGGCTCCAGCTGCTATCGCACATAGGTTAACGATTGTCAACCCATTGGTTGGAGTTAAAAAGTCGGAAAGAATGAGTGCCGCTGTCCGGGATCGAACCCGAGACCTCTAGATTGATAGTCCAAAGCGCTACCATCGCGCTATGACGGCGGCCTACATACCTCTATGTACATTCAGATTCTGAAGGGAACGTGCTAACAAATCGCTAAAGATCAAAAGTTCACTCGCTCTATGGTAGGTAACTGTCAAAAATTATGTAAGGCGTGTTCTAGCACGATGACACTCGCGAGCGCTGCGTTAACCTGACCGTAGAACAGGTATTGTTGATGTTTCTTTCAGCAAATATCGATAGAAATATCAAAGATAATGCTTTCAGAAAAGGGCTATTATTCAGACGCAATTAAGAGTTAGTTTTTTTATTGAAATTGTGTCATGAATAATAGATTGAAAACTATAGAATTTTATTGAAAAATTATTTATTGGTGATTAAATTTATTTATTAGAAAACATTGAAGAGTTATGACAAGTTAAAAAGGCAATAATTACAGGAATTCTAGTTTGCTATTAATATGTTTCACAATTATTTGACTAGAATTTAACCAACAGGGATTATATATTTTTTCTTCAATTTGGATTTCACGCCGCTTTAAATACTTTACTGACCATTAGACAGAATCTTGTTAATTTATAGACATTGAATTAATACCACCAGATTAACTTTAGCGCTAAAATCCACTATTAAACTGTTCTTGCAATTTCAACAATTTCATTATCCTGATTGCATGACGGTATTCTAAACGTAAAATACACCATATGACTTTTTGAATGAATTTATATATAATCTGTGAAATCAATAAATGATCAATATCTCAATTTATGGCAGTTTAATGTACATCGTGTTTCTACATCGAAAAGAATTGTTATAGATATGCAAATGATAATTGTAATTAGCAATAATAGCATTCTTACCCCGTAATCCATCAGAAATATTTCCGACAAATGATAAACAAGGTCAAACATGCAGCGAAATGGTATTTACACGATAATTTGGCAATTTGAATAACGGCACAAGAAAATATCATTTACACAGCAGAATATAATACTAAAGGTGCACAAGTTTGAACGAGTAATCAAATACTTATTTCGTCTTTACTGATACAGTTAGAATTATCGTTATATTGACTTTTTCTCGATTAAAACCATTCCAAATCATTCACTCAGCGCTCCATTCATTCATTGCAAACACTCACTCGAACCATACTTAAAGGCCCCAAAATTACGTAATAGTTAAAAAATGTTGCAGAAGTGAATGATTTGCAGTCTGAAAATTTATTATTTTTTGTTCTCCCCATTTTAAGTAAACTTTGGTATATCTATAACTCATCTATTACATAATTAATGCATACATCTTAGCATTAATGTTGTTGTTAATTATAACTACGGTTTTATTTGTTAGGTTATGGTTGTGTACCGATAGATGAAAAGCGATAAAGACTGCAATGATTTCTACAATAAGATTTTAACAAGCATAAGGGATCAATTTTTCAATCCTGTATTGCCAAAAGAATTGCATATCAAGTAAATTAAGACATTTTTATGGTTATCTCTCTTTGTAATCGTAAACTCACATATATATGTGTTTGTGCGTGCGCGAGTGAGTACATGAATATGTGTGTGTGTGTCTGTATTTGTATACCTGCGAGCGTGTGTGTCCACGGGCGCGTGAGCTTGTGTGTGTGTCCACGCGTGTGTGTGTGTGTGTTCGCGCGTGTGTCCGCGCGTGTGCGCTCTTAAAATTTGTATTCTATTCTCTTGTAACTGTTTACCAAACGAGAGTCCTCTTGTTTTTCGCTTTCGGTTTAATAAGGGTATTCTCTCATTTTTTTTTTTAAATTTGATTTGTATTTTCATGTTTTCATGTGATTCTTGTTTTGTATTTCTATTCGATTTCGCCTTAAATACAACAAGCATCTATGGAGATAAGAAATATTTAACCCTTTCTCAGACGACATTCTAATCCAATCCCTAAATTGAAGTGAGTCATTTCTAGCAATTTCTTTCATTAATTTTCACCACTTAATACACAATTTAATTTTTCATGAAATCAATGAACGTATGAAAAAGGGTTCTATATTTCGTTGTTGTCATTTGTACTTTAATGTCACTTTTTTCATTGTGTTGTTACATGTTTATTGCTTTTTCTTCACATTTATGTTTTTCATCTTGTGTGTTTTTTGTAATATTGCTCGCCTACATGGCGGAAATAAAAGATAATAATAATAATAGTTCATTTCTGAATATGAGTTATAACTGTTTTACCGATCGACTTATTTTTTCATCAAATAACGCCAGGTCAAATGATTTGCGCGTCAATCAATGATGTCAGTCATTTTTGCTGCGTCATATATTATTCAATCAAATCGAGGTAAACAAAAAGTGGGAGGAGCGAATTTGATTTTCACTGGGTTTCTGTAATTATTTTGTCATTTCGCGAGACAAAATCAGTTGTGAACGTTCGGTGAATACAACCTCGTTGTTGCTGCTAGTGGGTTTCGTATTCTTTTTAGTTAGTTTTTTTTGCGGACATAATGGCCCCCTTTTGGAATTTTGTATCGCATATTCAGTCACGCAGTGGCAACAAGTCGGACTATCATTCAAAAGGTCCCGGGTTCGATCCCCGACGGCGGCACTCATCCTTTCCGACTAGTTGCCTCCCACCTCGGGATAGGTCGATAATCGTAGACCCATGTGGGATAGCAGCTGGAGGCTAGGAAAGGAATGGAGTACTGGTTTAGGAAATACCGGGAATTCATTGTTGGGTGCTCCAGCCACAAAGATATAACTGAAAGATTGTTATAAGCAGTGTTTAACCCCATAAAAAACGGCACATTCATTATCAATAATATAATATTTGCAACAAGACGCAAGTAAATAACATTTATAGTGTATTGAAAAGCTGCAGTTACCAAGTTTGGGTTCCCCACCCATCAGTTAAGCGGGTCACGTTGGCTTTCCATATCGGGCAGCTATCATAGGCCTAACATGCTTTGAATCACTTTCTTTCTGCAAATTTTTGTATACATAGAATCCTTGAAGTAGATCTAGGCACTATATATTTTTTCTATAATTAATTTGCATACATATACCTTTCATAGGAACAATTTGACTGCATTTTGATAAGATTGGGACTTTGAGAACTACTAAATTAAAATGTCGTTCAAAAGATCCAGAGTATTCATTTTAAAAAGGAAGTGAGATTTTATGTCATTTTAACCCTGTCGTTTTTTTCTTTTTTATGTCAATGTGAAAATGGAGAGTTCAGAAAGGTTTGGTTTGAGCAAACTCGTCGATGTCATTCTTACTGCTGTATGCCATGAAAATTAATATCTTATTTTCAGAATCATTGCTTTTTCTGCTAAATCTTCTCTTGATAAACATACATACAAATTTTTCAGGGTTTTTTCCTCTTTTTAGTGAGTAATTGTGTATTAGCATAATTCAAAAAACATTCACAAAACTTTTTTTATAAATACTCGATTACAAGTAAAGGGTCTTTCGGGACATTTTATCAGACAAGATTATTACGTCACTGTCTGGTTTTGAATGTAGTCCCCGCCCTTTATGACCTAAGTATTAGGTAGCTCACTTATTTGAGCAGATCGTCAGGTTACGGGATTTATTTTTTGAATTTCAAACGAAATAGCGGCCTTTCATTGGAGGAAAAAATAGGGCGATCGGTAAGTAAAATTATAGTATCAACAACCTCATTCAAAATTATAGAGCGAGAAAAAAGTCGCGATTGCACTGACTTAATTAAAATCGTAAACGTCTGATCAATTCTTGAGGAAATAGAAAGCTATTTATAGAACTTGTAAGCAAATTTTACTTAAGGGAGGTAATAAATATCGCTATTTTTGTTCAAAATTAGCCTTATTGGATCACCTCCCTTTAATTTCACCCAACCTCACTAATAGCAATTTCACTCATTTCAATCCAAAATCCGTCCAAAATCATTCACCTTGTCAATTTCATGATGTCGTTGACTGTACACTTATAGACAAAACTAACTTTTGACCATTCACTTAAAAAATGATTATTCGGTAAAGGACGTTTTCGGTAGTACTTTTCGGGCATTGTTCGAAATTTTGAAGTAAAATTGTCACCTTTTTAAAAATCTCCAAATTATGACTGCGATTAGTCTTTGAAATGTGGTTGATAACATAAAAGGAGTTAAAGAACGTTTAGGTGACATCATGACGTCATGTCCGGGCCGACCTGTTTTCAAATTTAGAAAATTTAGAATTTGTTAGAATATAGTAAGTGATGTTTTTTAGTGCCTGTTCACATATGAGATACCATATCATCGACCTTTGAAGAGGTAAATCAATTTTGTGGTGTTAATTACTACCGAAAATGCATTTTCGGTAGTAATTTTTGTGCATCATTAATATGAAGAAATCAAGTCGAATTGTCAGGTTTCTTCATAAAAATGATGGCTACGATCCACCTTTGATATTGCGGGATATTACCTGAACGCAATAAAGGCGTTGAAGAACGTTAAGTTGTATAAATTTGGTGGTCATGGTAACTTTTGTTTAATGAAAAAAATGGCACGTAAATATATATCTTTGATAAACATGTATATATATTCGATCTTATCATCAACTTTCACGTAACATAACTAAACATTGAAGATAAAGTTATGTTAGGATTTTTCATTAATCTCAAAATCCTACCCATGGGTATAACGGGAGTTATATTTCAAATATATAAGAATTATTTAATATGTTAACTTGAAAACGTGGAATCAAAATTAAGATTTTGTTAAATTGTTTATCATGTTTTACAGTCTCTTCCCAATCCGATACAATATTATAGTCTATTGAAGAGACAAACTATTTTTGTGATTTTTGTTATTACCACTAGTACGTTAACATATCTTTTTTTCTTTCCATTTTTCGGCGGACGTTTTAACGTCTAACCGTGATACTGCCTGAGAAAAATCCGGTCAGATGTTAATAGCTTTTCAAAAAAGTAGTTTCAACTTGGGTTCAATTTTTTTTCTTCAAGACTTGTTTTTGCCAGACAACTTTACAATTAGAAAAAGGCGTTATACAAGAATTCTATACGATTTAGTAGATTATTGAAAGACTCCGTTTTAATGCAAAATAAGCTGTCATTCCTGAACCATGCGTTTGAAACTTTGGTGCAAGAATGTTATTAAACGATAAGGCGATGATTCGCCTATAGGATTTTCCCGTTATGTAAAGGGGACAAAACAAAACAAAAAAAACCCAAAACTGAGTTTGTAGACCGCTGTCTGAGAGACAACAGGTAGTATATAAACATGTCTGCAATGTTATTGGTTGGCCGCATCTGTGAGTAGAGTGAGAAGCAGACACATTTGCGTGGTATAATTATTTTACCAAGTTCTTTCACCGTCTATAAATTTAGAACAGGATGTGTCTTCTTTACAGAAAATGAAAAATCCCGACCAATAAGTTTTTTTAACACAATAAGGAAATATTTTCTACATTTTGAGAGAAAGATTCGATTTCTCGTTCACAATTTGTAACATTTTAAATTTGATTGTTTATTCGTTTGAGTGGGATTTTCCGTTGCTTTTTACTATCTTTATCTTATACTTATATCGTGGCGGCCGGACCATCCAACTGGTATTTCTCTCACCAGTATCACCATCACATCTTTTCCTGGCTTCTATTTGCTATCAACACAGGTCTACGATTATTAATTAATTGATGGAAGACAAAAAGTCGAAAGGGATGAGTTTCGCCGTCGAGACCTTTAAAACGTTAGTCTGATGGCGCAATAACTTTTAAGCCAATGTTCATGAAAAAAATTGCGAAGAAACAACACAAGTGTTTTGCAATGAAATTTTTATGCAACAAACTACATTTAGATAAAGAACCTTCTAAAGGCGCTTAATAATCTAGTTGTTGTACGACGTTTTAGTCACCCAACGCTGTCATCCAACGCTGTTACTATAAATGCAAACATATAGTCCTACGGTTTGAGATAATGAATTTCGATGATAGCATAACCTTGAAGCGCAGCTGTATTTGCTCATATTTGCTATATTTCATTTGCTCCATATTTATATAGATGTTTGTGTATATCTGGATGCGTAAATAAAAGTAACTTATTTATAATTAACACAAATTAACGCAAATTCTATGTTACTGTTAAACCAAGAGTATGTTTGATGCCCCTGATTATGTATGCGACCCGCCATTCAAAAGGGACGATCTAGCTTTTACGAAAAAATATTTTTGAAAATGCAACCTCTGGTTGACCGGTACTGAACCCAATCTATTTTTCCACTTCTCTAAACTACTTAGCCGTTTTCGCGATGTTGTTGCATATCTTCCCTCGGGTAAAACATTATTAGCTTAATAGAGCATGTTGAGACATACGTTCATCTCTGCGTGCCCTCATATTTATTTGATTATCTACAGTAATTCAATGGATGAAAACTGAACAAAGAACACCATAGGGACCATCATTGACAGAGTCTAAAATGGTTAATAACTCTTTTGTCAGAGAGTTTATGTAACTATAGCTAAAGAAATCGTAAAATTAACACTCCGATCAAAACCATTCTTAATCGCTAACTCAGCGCTCCGTTAATTCATTCAAAACACTCACTCAAATCGACCAAAAACGCTCTAAATCACATAAAAACAAAACAACTTCATTCAAAATAACTTTAGCCAGGAAAAAGTACAGTAAACTACGTATATTTTATTAAAGGGGGGTAATAAATTTGGCCAATTTTAATCATCCTGTAAAAATCGCGATATTTGAATACCTCCCCTTAAAGTTCACTTCATCGTGCTCATTCAAGTTTTTTCCAAAATCATTCACCTTGTCAATTTCACGATGGTGTTAACTGTAATTTAGCTTAAGAAAATATAAAAAAAATGTCTTTGGTTTTGTCTGATAAATTGCGGACCTTATGGTTTCTTTACAAAGAAAGCATTTTGGACTTCATTGAGATTTATTTTCTGAAATGAACGCGATTCTATTATTGATAATATTTTCTTAATGTTTATTGATTTACTGAATATTTTTTCTTCTCTTTTCTTTAAAATCTAACCGTTGAATATTCTCTATGAACATCTAAAAAAATTTGCTTACATGTATTTTCTTCGAATTGAATGTCGGTTGTTACATTTTAACCGTTGTCTAAAAGTATGTCATATCAACCATGTGTAAGGTAAAGTTGTAGAACCGTATTAGTTCGGCAACATTTCGGAACTTGTGATCTTTTACAACACTAACCGAGGTTTCCTAATGGCTCATGACTCGAAACGTTGCATACTATTAAGTGTCAGCCATCTTAAAGCAATTTTTTTTCGTACAGTTAGTATCATCGTGAAATGTACTGTAACCTAAATCAATATGATTAAAAATCGCTCACTCATCACTCCGTTCATTCATTTCAAACACTCACTCAAATCGATCAAAAACGATTCAAAAATATTTGAAAATATTTCAAAATCATTCAAGACGATCAACATTTTATTGAAATCGATCAAATTATTATACTATTATAATTGATTTGGTTGGTATGGATTTTAAAGTGTCTAAATAGTCCATGAAGACAAATTAACAGGGAATTACGCATATTTTATTTGAGAGTGGTGAAAAATATCGCTAGTTTCGTTCATCTTGAACAAAATTAGCGATATTGGATTACTTCCCTTTCATTTCACTAAAAACTCGCTCCACATGCTCATCCAATTTCATTTCAAAATCATCCCTAAATCACAAAGCTGTTAATTGTAGTTCATACGATTAAGTGTTTTATATGCCACACCCTATTTCAGAAAAATCTTTGGTGACGATGTACCCACTCTCTAGTGGTTTAGGAACGTAGGCTTAACGATGTTAGCCTGTCAAATATTTAACAAAATAATCACTCATTCCACTATTCCCGTAAAGTCAATTACCGTTACCCATCCTAAAGGTATATAATTCAATTTATGCTCTCATGATTTGCGACATAACTATGGGTTACTTCTTTCAATTTGATTTAAGTGTTAAAAATAAATGAGCGCAAATTTGTGAAAAATATGGGACATTTCAAATAAATCACAAATATCATTATAAAAAAAATAATCTTTTTTTTTCCTCATTAAAGATGAACGCTAAGAAACTCACTTAAATAGTTTACAAAAAAATTTATATTGAATAGAAAAACTAATAAGCGAAAACGCACAGAGTATTGCAAGCGCACACTGTATCGCCTACTCGTTTGTTTGTTTGTTTTGTTAGTTTTTTTTTTTTTTGTTTTTTTTTTTTTGTTTTTTTTTTTTTTTTTTGCGATGAAAGTCGACTTATGTAAGCAAGTCATAGATAATTAAAAAGCATAAATATTACTATAAGCTATGTGGATATTCATAAGCATATAATAGTTTTCTCTAAATATACTATCAGCCCTGTGTTTACGATTACTAAGCACACTCCAGCGTTCCAGAATTGATACCATGCAATGCCCACTGTATCATCACTATTGTAAGCTAGGATTTGGGACCCTTGATTGTGCCGCGTTATACTGACAACAAGATGGACCAAATGGGAACATTCGGCGATTCAACGGAAAAGACCTCGGGAATAATATAGGGTCAGACATGAAAGCACGTGAGCTTATATGACGTCACAAAGATCAACGATCGCGCTGAGGATGACGTTGCGTTAAACATAATCAACGAAAGAATGAACGTGGACATAATGCAATTTGATAACGAAACGCAGTGTTTTACTGCGTTTTGTAATCAAATTATTATATACCCAAAAGATCTCCATGGACATTAAGGAATTTAAAAAATGTGTTTTTTTATGCGTATCAAATGACCGAATTACCACCAGAACCGAATAGCCTAAATATGAACCAAAATAACAACTCTTACGTCCGAGGTGCTTTTCAGTTTACGGAAAGTTCGAGCGATGTTCTGAATGCAAGATGGACTGCAAAAGCGCAAACCAGGAACCCTCGATGGTTCTACGGAATAGAGACAATATACGCGTGTCAAAATGATTTTTGTAAGAAGTTAGATGAAAATAGTCAATCAGGGGAGTTAAGACACTAGTCCAACTAAATTGAAGTATCCATATTGACTGAAAATCATTTGCATGAGTTGTTTGTTATCAAGTATCATTTTACCTTCGATTATTACGATTTTTTAATAAAAACGTTCAATTTCGTATTCGAATGCAAAACAATAACTACTACGACAGAATATATACATATTTCACAGAACATAATTAGGATTTTGGTATAATGAGATACATGTACTGGATTTTACAATTTGACGCAAAAAGATTAATATATTAATGAATTTACTTACATAAACGATGTTGAAAAGCCGACTTCAATTCCGCTTGATAATCTTCCTGATTATGTTTTTTCCCCAAACACAAACGATATATGTTCACAATAACGTTGATACGTTGATAAAAGCCACCACGACAATAAAGTCAAAATAGACCACAGAAACTTGATCAGTTATTGGAACCATTAAACATGCAAATAACGAAGGCGTTTGGTCTCCAGTGCCTTCCTGCTACCGTATGATTCTCCGATACAGATTACAGGGGTTGAATAATCTCATCTCTACATCACATATTTCAAAGTACAGCTTAAAACATCGTGCAATTGACAGTCACTCCGATCAAAATCATTCTTAATCGATCACTCAGCGCTCCATTCAATCGTTCAAATACCCTCACTCAGATTGATAGAAAAAAACGCTCCAAATTCATTTGAAAACGTTTCGAAATCGTTGAAGACGAGCAACATTTTATTCAAATCAATCAAATTATTCTTCGATTTTATTGGCTGATGTGGATTTTAAAGTGTGAGATAGTTCTACGAAGACACTTAAACAATAAAGTATATATAAAAACGAACAAAATTAGCGATCTTGGATTGTGTCCCTTAAATTCCACTCAAAACTCGCCCCACACACTCATTCAAATTCATTCCAAAATCATTCCAAAATCATTTTTCTTGTCAATTTCCCGATGTTGTTAACTGTATGTCGTACGTGCGAAATGCGACAAGTGAATTATGACTTTTTTTCTTTGTTTGTTTTGGTTTATTTTTGTATTTTGGCCGTTGTTATTTCATTTTTTCATCATATTCAATATATTTATTATCTATTTGCATTTTGTTTAGAAATGAAACGGCTAAGATTATTTTTCTCATTTTCTGTTGTTATTTTATACTTCAACTGCGCCTGTAGATAAATAATATGAGAACGTTAGTAACTAATTGTATACCGATTCAACCATGGTGTTTTGTAGCTCTGATGCCAATTTTATGTCAACGTAATGGCTGCTTAGACAGTAATTAATGAGGCTAATCGACAAGATTTGCGGCTAAGAATCATCCTGTCAGAACTTCAGAAAACGGTATGAACAAAGTAGATGCATTCCCTACATACATATCTAGATATTTCATGCTTAAAATATCACTCAAAGAACATGTGTTCAAATTTTAGGCCATAAATTAGTAGTTTATATAATATTACAGTAAGCTATCAATTCCCAAACTGAACATCAAATGGTACATGTAAGAAAACTTTAAATTTCAAATAGTTGAATCGGCTGGTAGAAAGTGGTCAAAAAAAATGTCAATAGTGTTTCTGGATATCTGATATTTTCTAACACCTTACAACTTACTACCAATATACCGTAGTTTAGCTACTTATCCAAATAAATAAATTGAAAAAAAAAAAAACAAAAAAAAACAAATGTTTGGCGATTTAGAATATCGTACTTCCATCGTCTTGAAACTGCTATTGAAATGTCTCTCTCTCTCTCTCTCTCTAGGCTGTCGTCAAAATATACACAGTTCTACTAACTTAATGTCTACAAGCGTGAAATATTTGGTTTCTCCGACCGAGTTGTACCATGTATTACTTATGTTAAAACATATTTTTATTTTTCACATGACAGAGCCATAGAGTCAGCTGATTGCTTTAAATTAACGTTAGTTGTAAATCTCTTGATCGCTGAATTCTTATATGTAATAACAGGTGTAATTGATACTGAGTTTATGCTATGAACTACTGGTTTCCCTATCAAAAGGCATTAAAACCTTTATTGAAAGCAAAAAAGAGTATCTTTGTGCACATGCACTGTGAAAAATTTAGTGGACCAGTAATAGTTCCGCAACGTAACAAAAGTAAAGATCTTTAACAGTGTTAACCGAGGTTTCCTAATGATTTTCATTAGGAAACATTTGACAACATTGTAAAAGATCATGAGTTCGAAAAAAGTTGCGAAACAATAACGGGTCATCTGCCATAAAATACCTCAATAACGTAGATTACTTTATGATGGTGCCATATAAAATCAGATCCTGTGTAAGACAATGATATCTCCGGTAACTGTTCATTATAGGCGAGTGTGGGACCCATGCAATGAATAGTGATATATTATAATTTTGTCGAATTGCAATATAACTAGTTCAATTTTTCCCACTCCTGTTTTGAAGATTCCAATCCGTCTGAAGGATGTTTATCACGTCTCTAATAAAGTACAAGTTGACATACACTATCCAAACTTTGTTTTCAAAAGAGATTATTACTCAAGATGTATCGATGCCAGAATTAATCTGATTATCCATTACAAAAATAGGACCAGACATCTTATGCATTGAAAGTCTAACTATATATGTAGAAGACACTGAGATGAACGGCCGATGCAGTTCCCTGTGCTGAAACGAGTTTGGACTATTTTCATTCACGAGAATTGTTGAAGAATAAATAACATATTAGATAACTTGCTAGAAATTTTATTTTGTTTACATCTTTTGTACTCGAACAGACTTAATCTATATTTCGTGATTATTTTGATCTACGGAATGAATGTGGGTTGAAGAAAATCCCACGCGAACCTTTTTTCTTCTAACACTCTCTATATATATCATATATGACGAAAAAAAGTCTTTTGAAGAATTTCCAATAGAAAATGGATGTCAAACATGGGAATGTCCATGTAAATAAAATATGCGATATGATTGTATTTATTGATTAACCGAAAACAGTATCACCTTTAAAAGCTTGTTTCAAATTCAACAAAATTGTGTAGGCTAATTTGGTATTATTATCTGCAACAAAGCTATGTTTCACTATCAACAATATCATACCGTAGCCTCCTCTACGTTATTACAAAAACAAAAGGTAACTTACAGTCAAGTACAGACGTGATTATTATGTCAAACCACCATCCTTTGAATTGAATACTCTAAGACTTAAAAGTATGTGTAAATACATCACCCATTTTGGTCATTTAGGTTCCTGTGCTTGACTGAACGGGTTGGAGAGTTTGAGAGCATTTTGTGTGTATGAATATTTATCTACCTCTTAAACACTTCTTGGACACATTTTCTTTCAAGTCAATATCTCCTTAACATAAATGAGGGGTGGTTACGGAACTGCCCTGACTGGATGATATAGAATAATTCGTTTTTTGACGACTACAGTTAGCAACATAGTGAAATTGACAAATTGAATGATATTGGAATGATTTCATATAAAATTGTTTGAGCGTGAGGAGTGAGGTTAAACAGACAGCCCGCTGTCTTAGAGACAGATCTATGGACAGTTACCAAGTCTAGAGCGAGTATTGAATGATTTTCAAGGAAGGTACAATACCATAGATAATTTCGTCCATATGGACAAAATAAACGATAGATGTTCATCCCAAAACCATAACAAAAATCTACAGTTTTTCAGGTTTATGTTTCTTCACAATAAAATCAATCACTTAAAGGTTAACACAAGACTATCACATCATCCGTTTATCGATTTCCTTGAAATATTGCGCATATTGAACGATTTGGTAGCGTGTTTTAAAGTATTTCGGAACGTTTGAGTGTTACATATAGGAATGAATTTTTGCAGATATGTTTTTAAATGGTTTTGTGCAAGATGAGTGTCAATTTTACGATGTGATTATATGTAAAAAAGTCGTTGCTACAGGCGGAATAAAACTGTAGGAACGACATTAAAGCTACATTTATTTCGGCGTCAGTTAAGGTTATGAGCCTAACGAAACCGAGACTAAATATACGTATCGAGCTGTTCTAATTTTTAGATTCTTCATTCTAGAGATATGATAGCGATATACAAGCATTCATACTTTTGTTTATGAATAATAGTTTTTTTATGACAACGTTTCTATTCACAAACGCTCCAAAATTACTTCAAAAGTAAAATCAACACCTTCATTCAAAATAAATATAGCGAGAAAAAACGATATCACTGGTATAATTGAATTAAAATGCGTCTAATTGGTTTTTGAAGAAATATGGTGCTGTTTATAGAACTTGTATGCATATTTTACCAAAAGAAAATGAATATCGATTATTTCGTTCATCCAGAACAAATGACCGATTTTGGATAACCTCCCTTCAATTTTCATTCAAAACTCACTCGTTCAATTTCATTCCAACATAATTGCAATATCATACACCTTGTCAATTGTACGACCTTGTTTACTGTAGCCTTCGCTGCCTGACCAAAGTCAGTATTTACAGGGCTTCCTGGATGATTCCTTTGTGCTACAGTTAACTACATCGTGAAATTGACAAAAATGAATGTAATTGAATGAGTGTGTGGAGCGAATTTTGAGTGAAATTCAAAGGGGGGGGGGGGTAATCAAATATCGCCATTTTTTCATGATGAACACAATTTGTGGTATTTATTACCTTCCTTTAATGAAATATACGTACTTAACTGTTTAAGTGTCTTCTTGGAGCAATCAGGCATTTTATAATCCTCAGCAACCAATAAAATCGTAGAATAATTTCATCGATTTGAATAAAATGTTTATCGTCTTTAACGATTTCAAAGCTATATTTAATATTTTCGGAGCGTTATTGAGTGATATGAGTGAGTGTTATGAATGAATGATTGGAGCGCTGAGTGAGTGATTTTGAACGGTTTTGAACGAGATGAAGTCAATTTAACGATGTTTTTAACTGTAGACGAATGTCATTAAATAAGGCACGACTGTCTGCATTCTCATAGCGTCAATTGCCAGCAAGTGAAAGACAAAAAGTCAGTAAGTTATGTGCATTTATTATTCACAGGTTTCTACGGCATGATTTATAAACAATTGAGGAACTTTTTTCCCCTGTGTTAATATTGATCGTGTTTTGATCAATCTGCAGTAGGATGGTGCATCTGTAAATTGTTTACATTGTCTAAAAAATAGTTTATAAACAAAATATAACATATGTTGGATAACATTACGAAAAGGCTACCGTGTTGAACCCGCTATGCGTTCAGGAAGGTTATTGCAAAGCAAAAAGAAAAAAAGCGGCGCAAACTGTTTGGCAATTTTACCCCGATGGAAACTGTTTGCTAATTTTATCCCACATTACAATGCACATCATGTAAAGCGGGTTAAAATTAGCAAACAGTTTTCAACGTTTGTTATCCGTAACCCAAGGCTGATTGATGATGATACACAAGCCTCTGCAACCTATGATTCTTTGTGCTATGCCAATAGCATATGACACGAAATTGTTGATAACTGTTACAAGCAGCATTCAGAATGAAAAAAAAGATTAAATATTTAATGATATTCTCCGTATTCAACTTGCATTGGATAAAAGATTGGTTTTTAATGATAAGAGGTTGTTTTACCTTTTTGAGTACCATACTGAATTCTATTGGATGATTACCCTGCAGAACCAGTCTATATTTGACGAGGCGACATTCACCCAAACCAAATTCGCTCCAAACTCACTGAAAAAAGAAAGAACCAACACATTTTGATAAAGGGAGGTAATTTATATCGTTAAAAAATGTTCATCCTGAACAAAATTTACGACATTGAGTACCTCCGAAAAATATCACTCAAAATTTGCTCCAAACGCTCATTCAATTTCATTCCAAATCATTCCAAACTCATTTGTCTTGTCAACTTCACGATGTTGTTAACTGTACATGTTTCGCAAGGTTAAAGAACAAGAAAAATGGTCGCGTCTCTTTTTTCTAGTACACTAAAAATAGCCCAAATATACCGAGTTCAATATTAGGTGTGCTTTTTCGCTTTTGCATTTTGCTTGATTTTTACAAAGTTGGAAGACATTTATGGAGTAAATTTGATGTCATACTTGAGATAACACCTTTTTTGAAATTAAAAGTCAAATCAGAGTTCGACAACGCTTCGCATACCACATACGCGCAAACAAAACTTATAGCGTTAAGATTTGACCTCCTTACAGCTTGTTCTCTTGTAAGAGCTATTTGCTAATTTTGAATTGCAGGGTTTGAGGAGACATCCCGAGCCATTTTCAGACAAAAGTTTTATTTTTCATGCAGACGTTACGTTGACGTCAGGGTTAGTAATTGCTATGTTGTTAGGTCAGTAACATTTCGTCGAACATTCCTATGGCGATCTATGACATCTCGAATAGCTCATTTTTGGCCTGACAAAACGATGCCCCCGTTTTCTATTGGAACATGAATGCTGAATCGATTTTGCTGACGTTCTAAATCTTACAAGCTTCGATTTCGTTCACCTATGTAAATTCTAAATCAAAACACGCAGTTTCAGTATGCACAATATGCAATGATTTTATGATAAGCTAAGCCACAATGATTCAACTGATTGCAACTTCGGACCAAAAAGGTCATCTAACACGTGATGCACATGCAAAACATGAAAAAGCTAAGTTCTCATTTTAGCAGAATATGTTTGCACAATACGTGATTTTTGTTATCAATCATCGTACGCAATTACGCTTGGGGAACGTTGGATGACATTTCACGATGGAAGGTTGTGTTATTTTCGAGACATTCAAAATTCAAAAGTGCACACTTTCTTTTGGAACTGAGTATATTTAACCGAAGCTGCAAATGTCTAGTTATCAACGTTAAAAACAGTTGAAAGTTTAAACATTTATAAACTCAAACCGTATGTCTGATACAATTGAATAGTGATATATTTATGTTCGCGATCAATGTGAATTGACAGCTTAGACACACGGGAAATAAAAGCTATAGAAGCTTATTGAAAATGACACGAATATGAATACATTCTATCGGTAATGACAATGAATGTCATAACATCTCGTGATATAATATGTGTGTTAAAAAGAATACTGCATTCTCTCTAGGGTTATCATTTGATAGAATTTGTTGAGTGTGCAATACATATATTTAATCGGAATTTTACATATTTTTTTTTACAAAATAAGACTTTATACCGGAAATCTTTTAACACCATAATCAATACCACGACCACCGAAAAATGAGGCTACATGTAATAATGATTGAATGGCCACTTACGCATCTCTTTTGATCACTCCATGTTACATCGTGGAATTGACATTCATCTCAATCAAAACCATTCTCAATCGCTCACTCAGCGCTCCATTTGTTCATTCCAAACACGCACCCAAAACCAATGAAAAACGCTCTAAAATCACCAAACTACATTCCTACATTCAAAATAACATTAGCCAGGAAAAAGTCGCGGGTCTAATGAAATAATTTATATTGTAAGCGCCCGATTGGTTCTTGAATAATAATAAGAAATAATTAGCTATTTACAGAGCTTGTGTCCATATCTTTTATAAGAGGGGATATAAATATCGCTAATTTTGCTCATCTAGAACATTGGATTACCTCCCTTTAATTTCACTCAAAACTCACTTATCGCATCCTTTCAATTCCTTTTCAAAATTATTCCAAAATCATTCACCTGGTCTATTTTACAATGTTACTTACTGTAGGCAGTTTGAAGTTATTGGACTACTTATCCAGTAGGTGAACTAAAGCTCCGACATTATTGATAATATTAGTTATACGGAGTCTTGTCGAGGTATATGACGATTTATTTCCGTCTGAAAAAAAAAGATGTCTCCCGAGCCGTAGGCGAGAAACTGTAATACGAATTAATAATAGTTCAAAGTTTTAGACCATATACATGTCTTTTGCCTACTTAGGCCTTGGTATGAACAGAATTCTTTGAAACCACCAAAATCCCTTATGTGCCCAAATTGAAAAGTAAATATATACAAAGTGACGTCACATACAGTTGTGACGTCTTACTACTACATGTCGCGATAATGTGATATGAAAGCGGTTCTTTGTTGAACCCGAGAGAAAGTTGGCACTTAAAACGGACAGATTGGTAAAATTGAAAGGATTTTGTTGGTGCATATTTTCTATTTGAATGTTATTAATTGGCACGCTTTTAACTGTAACATAATGTGTATACTCGGTTCGTATTATCCGCGAAGCGAGAGAATCATGACTGCCATTACCAGTTCGTTTGGTCAGACCCCACCCGATTTTTGGCCTTCTTTGTTCTATATAAAATTGCTCAACTTTCAGGTGCTGTAACGCATTCCACAACACTTCTCTTACATTCATAGATCTATCTTTTGAGACCAAAGAAACTTGGTAAAATCAGGTTGATTTTTGGGCTATTCAAGCGAGAGTAAAAGCACCGTCTTTTCCCCACCCATGAAGAGGACAGTTAGTTCGGGCACGCCCCCCCCCCCCCGTCCCTTATCCGTCCTCCCGGAAAGGAAATCGTGCACAAAAAAGATCAAACCAAGCGTTAAATTAAAGACGAGATTCAAAACTAGCAAAAAATCAAATAAATATGCACGGTGATCACTATTCTCCACTTCGGAATGCCATTTTAAAGCCGAACTATGTTTTCTTTAAGATCTCTTTTTACCATACAACGACCTCCGGAAGTAAATTCCAGTGAGGTCACTCCTCGTATTTAAGAGCTTTTTGCACTCTTCTAACTTCTAAACACTTTGGTCAATGCTGGGGGGGTATTTCGACCAAAGTTAAGTCAATAAAGTTATAATATTTTCATTTGTCACTGAAAAATGGCACTTTTAGGACATGACCTGTTATGCGAAAAAAGACAAGAAGTCGGAGTAGTGTTATCTGTGAGGTACTATGGTTACTTAATCAAATAGTTCTTGGTAAGAGACCATTGGGAATGATTGCTGAAAGTATAATTTTGAACTAATACTCGTTCCTTACTTATTGAGGAAAAAATGATAAACATGACTTTTTTTCGAGGTAATAAAAAATGGGAGTTAATCATTGTTGGTCGAGGTTATTTTGACCTAAATTTTCGCAATTTTCACGTTTTAATGCCAATAACTAGAACTTAATCATAAAAATTTGCGCAAAAAGAGCGTTTTCTGTTAAAGATATCAAATAGCAGGAGAAAGAGAAAATAAAACAGACATTTTAGCCCCAGAAATCGCTACTTCGATGGATCAAATGGTATAATAGCGTTCCCCAGAATGGAAAAGGGGTTCGTAAATAGTAAAGGGTGAAATTCAAAATTCCACAATCTGTGCTAAATTTTTCAGGATCGAAAACATCGTTTAATAGTTTGTGCATCGTAAACTTACATAATGTGTAGGAAAAACTAAATCCAACTCCCAAAAGCATGTCAAAATTGTCATACTGGAGGTGAAATTTAGTGAAAAACTGACAGAGACCGCTCATCTTTAATTCTTAAAATATAGTTTTATGTCATAGATCTCTTAGGAAGCTCTGTTCCAGGACAGATGTGTTGTATTACAACTCAAAAAAGGGTATTAGAAACAGAAACGGGAAGGAGAATCGTGCATTGTACAACATTGATTGGGGGTACCCACTTCAATAAATATCCATTCTGAAATGGGTGTTAATGGTTGGAAATTGGGTCTCTTGTATCATTTTAGGCTATGCGGAGAATTTCATTCACGTTTGGGTATTCAGCTATGACGACTTTACTTCTTAAGAATCAGAAACGGAAGATCAATCAATTTACAAGAAACAACTTGACACGATAAGTGGGACAAATTTTACATAACTATAAATTGACCATTTTAACTAGTAATAACCTATGTCTCCGCTAGCAAATCAACTTGATTCAAATGCTTTTGTCTCTCAATTGCCTTTTTTAAAAAGTGTTTTAAAACATTCTAATTCAATTGAGAAACCAGTTGGAAAATGTGTTAAAATTGACTCTCAAAAAACGCTTTTAAAAGGGACCCGTCATCTGCGACCAAGTCATGAAAAAACCGTTATCGGGGCAAGGGTTAAGCGATTTCTCACCATTTCTTACTAAAATTTCACCTTTAATTGCATGAACATTGAAAATCAAATGTTTCTCAAGCTTATTAGCATAGAATTTTTGCCTTGAAAGTTGACGAACGTCAGGAAAGTGATATTGAAATAGGCTCCTTTCGATATTCAACTTACCCATTTGGCGAAAAGGGTTTGAATTTCAAGCCAGAAAGGGGATTTTGAATTAGGAGAAATGGACATATTTCCTGTTAACTACCAGCAAAGGTCTATTTCCAATACTCTGAGTAAAGTAAATAAAACATTTGCTTTGAAAAAACGATTTTTCGATCACCTATGTGTGTTAGCCTCATATTACCAAATCACATGTTTTAAATGGGGTAAGGGGTTTTCTAGTCCATTCTATCGCATTGTTTACACAATTAATTACACCCACTTGACCAATTAAACTAAACCTTTCTTCCCAAAGCACTAAAACTGACTTAATGTTAATTTTTACTTTGTTAAAAGTTAAAAAAAGCAAGAAGAAATATTTGCAAAGAATTTCCTTAATTTTTTTTAAACAAATAATTATTCGATTTTGAATAGATTAAATCAACAAAATTGCATTTTTTACACTTTTTGGTACTATTGACAAAAGATTACATCATTTGAAACTATCTGAAGGGGTCAAAATTCGTTTTCAAAAAATCGGGCATTTCTACCATCTAGGTCAGACCCCACCCGTTTTTTGCCCTTCTTTGTTCTATATAAAATTGCTCAACTTTCAGGTGCTGTAACGCATTCCACAACACTCCTCTTATATATTACGTCATTAGCGCTTCATCTTCATCCATAGATCTTTCTTTTGAGACCAAAGAAACTTGGTAAAATCAGGTTAATTTTTGGGCTATTCAAGCGAGAGTAAAGGCACCGTCATTTTCCCACCCATGAAGAGGACAGTTAGTTCGGGCACGCCCCCGTCCCTTATCCGTCCTCCCGGAAACACAAAAAAGATCGAACCAAGCGTTATACTAAAGAAGAGATTCAAAACTAGCAAAAAATCAAATAAATATGCACGTGGATCCCTATTCTCCACTTCAAAATGCCGAACTATTTTTTCTTTAAGATCTACTTTTACCATACAACGACCTCCGGAAGTAAATTCCAGTGAGGTTACTCCGTTTGTTTTATCTATGTTTCCGTCGATGCACATTGAGGAAATATTAGAAGTTATACTGTAGCGCCCGTATATATCAATGTTGTCAGGTCAGCATTAGCCAATGAAAATGCGAGAATTGTCTTTGCAGTACAATAATAAGTTTTACGGCATTTACATGTATATACCTTTCATGAACAAACTTGGTCTCAGCATTTCTGGTTATAAAAAGTAATCACTTTTCAATAAGAATATGTATTAAATCATAAAAAAAATAACTTGTACAGATTAATCTGAATCCAGTATAAAAAGTGCGTCGCGTGTGTAAACATACACTAAATAATTTGGAGAAAATAAATGAGTTATGTTCTAGGAAAATTAGTCATTTCAAATAAAAAACAGGTACCCCTTAAACCAGGTGATTACAGTTACATCGTGAAATTGACATACAATCAAAACTATTCTAAGTCGCTCAGTCAGCGCTCCATTCATTCATTCCAAACACTTACTCAAATCATTTAAAACGCTCAAGCCCATTGAAAAATATAGAACCTAAAACGGCATTCAAGATAGATTTGGATAGAAAAAATCGCAATGTCACTGACATTATTCAAATTGTGAGAGTCTATTAGGTTTTTGAAGAAATATGAAGCTTTCTAAAGAACTTGTATGCATATTTTATTAAAGGGAGGTAATCCAATGTCGCAAATTTTGTTCAGGATGAACAAAATTAGCGATATTGATTACCTCCCATTAAATTAACTCAAAACTCGCCCCACGCACGCATTCAATTTCATTCCTTAATCATTCCTAGATCATTCACTTTGTCAATTTCACGATGTTGTTAACTGTAGCATCTATTACATTGTTTTAAGTACTAGCTCTTTGTGGTTAGTTTTATTATACAGGGGATCCTATGTAGGAGTAAGTCCCAAATGGGCCATAACTCCTTGATTTTTTTGTATTCTGCGTACAACTTGCATAGTCGTTTTATCATGCTTTTGTTTCTAGACAAAGAAATATTCGTGCAGGGAAACATGACATGATGATAATTACATTGAGAGTTATTGTTCTAGTGGTAGACGTTGTCGCGAGGAAAAATTGATATGCACTTGAACAGCATCAATCAACCCCGTTGTTTTTATCATAAGGCAGATAATTCCTGACAAACAAATCTACAATTCTACCGTCCAACACTTCATTTGACATCGTATTTGTTTATTATCTTATAACTATACAAATATCCGTATAGACCAGCGATTTGAAGTGAGTGATCAATGATCAACTTTACATTGAAAATGATAGGAGATTATGGTTTCTCGAACCTCACTCTTGCTTGCGGATCTATATGATAGCATCCCATATGATACTTTTTTGTCAAATCACATGGTTATTTTTAGAGAAATGACACAATGACATAATGCGGTTATTTTTAGAAACTTCAATTTCTGTTAGAAATTTCGATGAAAAAAACAACAACAAACAAACAGAGGTGATAAGATAAATATAATACGTACTTAGTGTATTGTATGAAAAATATCTATTTTAGTTGTTAGAATTGATAATTGTCTCGGCAGAGCCTCGAGAATTATCAATCCCCCAACCTCGTAAGATTTTTCACCCAAAACACTTGAACGTATTATATATTTATTTGACTGATATATAAGCTTCTGAAGTGTCTATTATAGTAAAATACTGCCTGGGAGACTATAGTTCAGATAGATAACTGGCAGTAACGTCCTCTTGTGTCATCAATAAATCAAAACGTCAGGGGATTTAATCTCTATTATTGCATAAAATGTACGTTTTAGGGGCCGTTATAGGACAAAACCCGGGCGGTAACGGGAGAAAATGTGGATTAAAAAGTAAAATTACGTGCCGTTTATGCCCGGCGTTTTTTTTTACTCAAATATTCTTTATTTGGCCTCATACACTTAATCTATTTCAATGATTCAATCAATTTCAATGATTCGTATTTTTTTTTCAATATTGATTGTCCCCAAAGAATAATTTATGCATTTTGTTTAAAATACTATGTAGGTTAGATCTAGAAGACTGTACACATTGATTTGTAAAATGCGTAAAAACTATTCATGTCCAATATTATTATAAAGCATACCTAAAGACGTTTCTCTAAATCCCGCGTTAAATTGTGTGATGTCATAAATTTGTCAAGCAACGTCGGTAAAAACAAGATAAACGTTGTTATGCATGACGCAATTGTTACGGCATATTCTTTAGTTTATAACTAGTTATATATATCGTTTCTATGAAATTTATCCCTAATTTCAGTTTGAATTTATACTCTAATCTATCTTTTTATGCAATGAAAGCGTCAATTTACGTTTTTTCGGGCGTTAAAATTTGCAAAGACACGAACAATTATTTGACGTCCGAGTGCGAAGCACGAGATTCTTCCGGGTCTCTACAATTTTTAACGCTCCCAAAAACATAAATTAATCATATATTACATCTGAATATTTCATTTTTTTCAAATAAATTCAATAAAAAAAATGCCCCATCAAAAACATAAATAAAACTCTGTGTCCGTGTGTGTGTGTGTGCGTGTGATTGTGTTTGGGGGCGGTGTCGCATTCTTGTCCAGAACATAACTACTACATTTATAGACGAATTTCAAAATAACTTGCCATTATTGTTTCACTGGGTGAGTACTATTGTCATGTAAATATTATGTCCGGATACGCCCAAGTTCAAGGTTATGCCTGAAGGCCATATAGGTCACGGGTAAATACCAAGTATTTAAGGGACACCTGTGTCTGTTATATATTTCTATTTTTTCAAAATTAAACTTTTTGTTTAAAAAAACCCTTACCCTTTTTGTCCATATTTCATTGTATTTTACGAGGTTCGGTGTTAATTATTTTCATATTCACCTGTTTATTTCAACAAACTTTGATTATGGAAAGGAACAATACACGTGTTTTAAGCTAATACGAGCATGAAGTACTCATTGTGAGCTATTGTGATCAATATCTGTCCGGCGTTCGTTGTCCGTCAGTCTTTCCGTCCACAATTTGAAAAAAAAATCTTTTTTTCCAGAACTACGCATCTGATTTCAACCAAACATCACAGATATGATCCTTAGGTCAAGGGCTTTCAAAGTACTTAACGGAATTGGAATCAATGCAGAGCTCTTGTTGTCGTATCAACAGATACAAAAAATCCCCCGACCCCAAACCGTAAAAAAGCTCATTTTTATACGCCCGAAGGGTCGTATTATGTTATCATCTGCATCGTCTGTCTGTCCGTCTGTCCGTCTGTCTGTCCGTTAGCAAATTCATGTCTGGTCCATAACTTTCAAACTATAAGGCCTATGGTCTTGAAACTTCACAGGTGTATAGATCTCATAGCTAGGGTGTGTAGAGCGCAAGAACCACAACTCTACCATTTGTAATTTTTGAGTTATTTCCATTTGTTTGATTCAGTTAGAAATTCGTGTCCGGTCCATAACTTTGGAACTATAAGGCCTGTGGTCTTGAAACTTCACAGCTGTAGAGATCTCATAGCTAGGATGTGGAGAGCGCAATAACCCTTAATCTACCATTTATATTTTTTGAGTTATTGCCCTTTGTTTGATTCAGTTGGCAAATTGGTGTCCGGTCCATAACTTTGAAACTATAAGGCATATAGTCTTGAAATTTCACAGGTGTATAGATCTCATAGATAGGGTGTGCAGAGCGCAAAAACCACAACTCTACCATTTGTCATGTTTATGTTATTGTCCTTTATTTGATTCAGTTAGCAAATTCGTGTCCGGTCCATTACTTTGAAACTATAAGGCCTACGGTCTTGAAACTTCACAGCTGTATAGATCTCATAGCTAGGATGTGCAGAGCACAATAACCCTAAATCTACCATTTATAATTTTTGAGTTATTGTCCTTTGTTTGATTCAGTTTGCAAATTTGTGTCTGGTTCATAACTTTCAAAATACAAGGACTTCGATGTTGAAACTTCACATGTATGTAGAACTCATAGCTAGGGTGTTTGATTACATGAATTACATTGATCACTCAAACCGGTCTCAAACGCTCAAATCCATTGAAAAATTTGTAATCAATAACGTCATTCAAAATAAATAAAACTAAAGTTAAATCGCGGTTTAACTGACATAATTGAAATTTAAAGTGTCTAATTGGTCCTTGAAGGGATAGGAATCTATTTATAGAACATGTTTGAATTTTTTATCAAAGGGAAGTTATTAATATCGCTAATTTTGTTTATCCTGAACAAAATTAGGGATATTGGATTAACTTCCTTGAATTTCATTCAAAACTCGCTCCACACACTTGTTCAATTACATTCCTTTATCATTCCTAAATCATTTACCTTGTCAATTTTGTAAACTGTACTTCCCTTGTTATGTTACATAAATTGAACTGTCCAGGAAATGTTAGCATTATACAATTCATGTATGTAACCTATTAGTCTTGATATAAGCCCGTGTCAGACTGGATAAAAACCATGGCAAACTTTCATTATTTCAAAGTACTGAAAGCACTGAATCCACAACATGAGTTTATATAAAACTTAGTCATGAAAATAAGCTATTTGTTGTGGGATCCATCTTAAGAGCATTGTTTTGCGTAAGTACAGTTGTAACTAAACATTGAATTCTGCCATATATTATCTCATTGGAATCTACTTCTAAAGGCGATCCCAATGAGATATTGCAAGACTGTATCTAACAATGAATGAAAACACCAGTTACGATTTATGATTTTGACTTATGAATAATTTTTCGTTAGAAATGTAGTAAAACGGGACCCCGGATATTACACAGGGCTCTCGGAAACGACAGTAGTGTCGTCTGAGACTTCAACTTTTCTCAGCGGAGATGAAGGGCAACATCTTTAGATCATCTTCTTCCAAGTCAAATGGCTTAAACTTGTAATTGACATGGCATATTATCTAAGTCCCTTTATCATAAAAAGTCAAATTATTGAACAAACCCGAATACTAGCCCTATGTTGTGGCATCCTTGATTTTATAGAGAAAAAGGACAGAATCTTCAATCATCTTCTACAAAATAATTGTAATAACTTCCATTCTTTTTTTGGAAGTTGTATCGCCTTTATCTTTTGATCCATTCTATGTCATTCCGTAAGACTTTTAAAACTTGGAATTTGCATCCTCAGGTGAGCATTATAGGACCATCATGGTCCTCTTGTTTAAATTATTGTTTGGTCGCACTTTCTTTGTGATTTCACAGTGCTAAATGACTGTCTCTAAACAATAACTTAATAAAGTTTAACACTTTTATTTTATATGATCGGGAAAACAAGTTCAAACAACTTATTTCTAATGCGAAGGATATTCAAAAAATAAGGTAATCGCGCCGCATTTGTGGGTCAAATGAAAATTATCAATATGGAAACCCGCATTCGGGAATTTTCATGTAAGCCAAACTAATGCACGACAAGAAATTAAATTTGGTAAAACAATGAAGATGTTTTCAAATCTTTTTACAGATATTTAAAACAAGAAAAGCGTAGCCCTATGATGTTTCGAACCGAGTCGTATTCTTTTCTTTCTTACCAATGTCTTGCCTACTGAGCAAAATGCAATTGTGTTCCTTTTGAATAAAATGAACAATAAACGTTCAAATCAATTGCGGCAAAGTAAACAAACTTGACGTCACTTGCAAAGTTGGTTGACGAATGCCTTTTCGAAATATTGTACCCAATAAGCATGTTCTTAAAAGCCATCTCCTCAGTTCAATCTGATGTTTGTATAGGTAACATAGTAATGGCTATAAATAATCATGCGAACTTTTTACCTTGAGTTTTGAAGGAGAATATTTTGAGTGAAAAAGCAGGCCCCCTTTCCCATGTTTTCTAATGGATCAACACATTTTCAAAAGAAAGCCTGCTTGTGAACCCTCATTGATTCTGAAAAACTTTCGATTAAATCCGACAGTATGTGTGGCTTGCAGTGCAAATTAACTAGGCCCGTCGTTCCGCATTTTTAGTAGCGGATCTTCCATTTACGAAAAAAAACCAAGTATACTTTTAACATTACATTTTTCCTGTGAAAATTTCACAGGAATCGGATGACATGAGGAAATTTTATCAGAGGGATCAGTACTTTTTGCAGAGGAAGACTTTCTTGTGATCTTACTATCATCTCCTTTATAATCCGAGGAAATTTGATAACAAATGTTAACTTTATTACACTAACGAGAATATTGTGAGTGAAAATCCATACGTGCACCTTTCTCGTGTTGGGATAGCTCAATTTTCGAAAGGAAGTTTCCGTATGACACTACAATAATCCTCAGAATGTTTCACATACATCCGATAAAATTTGTGAATTTTCGCGTAAATGAGAATATACTGAGCGAAAATCCATAATGACCTTTTTTCCGTGTTGTCTGACGGATTGGCACCTTTTACAAAATGGACCTTCCTAATGGCCCTACAACCATCCTGCGAAAGTTTAAAGTAAATCCATAATATTTAATGACTTAATCGTTTAAACGAGAATACCTTGAGCGAGGGTCAATAGGGCCTCTTTTCCTATGTTATTCGATTGGTTCACCTCCATTTTCGAAAGGAACCTTCCTTATGACACCACAACTATCAAGTGAGAGTTTCATGGAAACTCAATATGAAAGGTGGAATTTATCGTGTACACAAGAAATTTTTAATCCTAAATTAATAAGGCCATATTCCTGTTGTACCCAACGGATCAGCTCCTTTTTCGAAAGGAACCTTCCTTATTGCTCTAAAGCAATCCTGTGAAAGTTTAAGGGAAACCCGGTATGATTTGTGGACTGTATCGTGTATTCGAGAATTTTTTTTATCCAAAATCCATAACCCGTTTTTCTGTGTTATTCGACGGATCAATCCTATTTTCGACAGGAACCTTCCTTATGACACTACAACCATCAGGAACATTTCTGCAAAATTTGATTGAAATTGCCCTTTAATGGTGAACTAAACAGAAGACGTTTGAATATTCCAGGCTAAAAAAGCGTCCCGTCATGTCAAGCCAATATTTAGGGGGGATGTCAATCAAAAACTAACGAACAAGTCTTATGAAGGGTTTCTTCAGGCTCAAAAACTGTCACGCCTTGTCAAGCCCGTAGGGGGGGGGGGGGGGGGAGGGTTGATATGAATCAAATATTCACGAACAAGTTTTCAGAAGGGCCAGGTTTGGTTGAAATCCGCAATTTTATTTCTGATGACAAGAAGTTAAAGATTCAAAGGTAAACTTTTGCGCCGCTAACACCCGTTTTTTTTCTGTTTTTTTTTTTTGTTTTTTTTTTTTGGGGGGGGGGGGAGGGTGGGGGGGTCAATGAAAATTTCAAAAACACATTTTGAGAAGGGTTACCCGAAGGAACATTTCTGCAAAGGATGGTTAAAATCCCCCAATTGGCGAATGGGGAGAAAAACTGAAGAATTGTTGACGACTTCCGACGGACAAAAGTTACTTAGGTGTGCTTACAAGTTGGTGAAAGAAAATTGTAACTACATTTCCAGAATGTGAGTTTACAATTTGAATACGTTTAGAAAGAAGTTTGCAAAAAACTATAATAATGAGCATAGTTTCCTTGTTCTTTTTGAACGGCCGATTTGAAGTCGGTATTGTATATGTATTTAAATGTGCTTAATTTCAATGAAACAAATACGCATTACTTTTCACTGACTGCACCTCGAATGACTCAATTTATTGCCGCTAACGGCAGTGTGACTTCTTTTTTATCGCAACTAGAATAACAAGATAGGATTTTTGTTGATTTTTCATGATATGAAAAATGACGTTCAATCATACCTTAATACACACATATATAATATGAACACATTCAATAATGTCTTTAAAGTACAAAGTAATTTGACTTACAAGATAAGACTAAAATTAAAAATAATAGTTCCTGCAATGTTCTACGAAAAGAGAAAATTGTTACTTTCATTTAATATATGAATGATATATCTGAATAAAACATTTTTACGGTGTAGAAGATGTAGAAGTAAGAAGTAATGATTTGAATTCGAATGCGTCGATTAAGACATCTCCACGAGGTAATATTATTTTTTTTCACTAAAAATTTCATAAACAGATATCAAAGTCATCTTGAGTGCTAGAAAAAGTCAACAATTAGACGGTTAATCTCGTAAATAATTCTTTAATGCATACTTTGCGAAAAAATACCATTTCAAGCACGGGCATCTCGCACGGGCGCCTGGATTCAGCTGTTGTGTGCTGGATGGTGGATAGAAATCTACATTAAACAGGGTTACTATTTACAAAAAACTTTCTTGGTAGTGAAAATGCGCTCCGGGGTTTTTAAAAATACCCTTAGTTGAACTAGAGATATCACAAAATGTCCAAGTTTTCGACGACGAGGACGGCTAGGCCGAAACAAAATACCTTTTAATAAAACACACCCTCAATTTGTTTCATTCTTCTTGGAAAAATGCATTTTTTGCCGAAATATTGAAATGCAGAGAGGTTTATTAAATGTTTATTCTATTCCCTTCGAAATAATTTTGGGAATTTGTAAACTATCTTTTATTATATATTTCGAACTTCTTAGGCTGTCACTTGTCACTTGATAATCAGTTTCTTTAGAAATAAATTCAAATCAAACTTACAGTTATTAACGTGATCAAACCCTCTTCAATATGTTCCTTTTTTTCTCTCCTTTGGGGGGAGGGCTTTTGTTTCCCTCTTCAATTTGTTCCTGTTTTTTTTCTATTGTTTGTTTGTTTTTTAATCACGAAAAAATACCTTTACAATATTGTCGGCAAGACACAATAAGAACAAAGCAGAATGCCGAGCTTGGAAATAAATACAAATTGGAAAAGCGAAGCAGAATAGGAAGATTTGATGGTGAACAAGTGGATTGATTCCTTATGATTTTCCAATAGAGCTTTCGAGGACATAGTCTCTTGTAAAGATGGTAGAAATTCCTACTTGACTTTGAATTTGGCTTTTGTAGAAAAACTATAGCTTTTAAACACATGAGGAATCCAAAAAGGCTTTGTTCCTAAAATAATGGTTAATTAAAGATTATTTTATACCCTGTTTTTAAACCAATTAACCTCTCAAAGACGTGACACTTAATCCATCATCAATGAGTCGCAAGTCGGCTGTTAACACTGTACACTTAGAAATATCGTGAATTTGACATAAATCTCAATCAAAAGTGTTCTAATTCTATTACTTAGCGCTCCATTCATTCATTCATTCATTCCAAACGTCCACTCAAACCAATCAAAATCGCTCCAAAATCATTAAAAGATAACATCAACAACTACATTCAAGATAGCTATCAAGCTCATGACTTTATATAATGCTAGTATTTTTTTCGTTTTACACTTGTGTGCAGCTTACCTGTTATTTCCATAAATAAAGTATTTGTTGACATCAATGAAACTAGCTGGGGAGAGTCATGCCGTATTATGCTACGATTAAAACCCGAAATGAAATATTTCAAAGTGGGTTAGCTTGGCAAAATGCCCTAAACAAAAATCTCTTTAAATAAATGTTTATTTGTTTATAGGTGAACTTGAAATGATTATTTTAAATGTTTTTTTTTTTGTTTGTTTGTTTTTTTCAAAACGGGTTGTGACAGTGCTTTCAAGGTAATATGAAAACTATGCATATTAGTTTGGTGTTAGTTAATTGGTAGCCGTTTATTGTCTGTGTATCTGCATTTGTTTGTCCTTAACTGTAACAGCGATCATACCGTACATTAAAATTATCATTTGTTTATTTATCAAACAGGTTGTAGATGTACTTTCATACTTATCTGAGTTGCATAAAGATGGCGTTAAGATACCCAACCAACTACACATTTATTTACGATGCCATTAAATGAATACAGCGATCAAACCCCAATATCATTCAGAAAATCACTCTTAAAAGCATGAGCAATATAGCCTATGGTCGCCTACGAGAATTATCTTAAAATGACAAGAAAATATTTAAATTGAAGGACGAGTTTTGGAACAAGAGGGCCATAATGGTACTTTATCGCTCTTAGTCTCTTTGACTCCACCCTTAGCTAAATTAAATGCTTTAAGACCAATAAAATGACCATTATATTTTTCAAAAAATACATTATTCATTTTCCTATGATCCCTACATAAGTTTCTAGCTTTTGCTAAACAAGTTTCTTGTGACCTGGCCAACATCCTGACCAAGTTTCATGACTATTGAACCAGATTTGTGGCCTCTAGAGACAAGAGTGTAAACATAAATTGTCAGGCCCTTTCCTTTGATATTACATGGATCCTTTCGATTTTCAAAAGGGTTTGACCTTGAAACCTGGCCAACATTCTGCCCAAGTTTCATGAAGATTGGGCCACATTTGTACCCTCTAGAGTGTAAACAAGAAAATTTTCATTAAGGCTTTTTATCCCATGATAAAGCATGGATCCTTCCCGTTATCAAAAGGGTTCATTCTTGTGACATAGCCATCATTCTGACCAAGTTTCATGTAGATAGATTTATATTTGTGGATTCTAGAGTGTACCAATAAAATTGTCATTAGGTCCCTTTCCCTTGATATGGCATGGATATTTCCAATTTTCGAAATGGTTCATCCTTGTGACAAGTCCAACATTCTGATCAAATGATGAATTCTCCCAACCACGTTAGATATTTTTCCTCATACAGAATACTCAGTAGGTATTATATGTTTATCGTTCAACCGTTCAGTGGAAATGAGTGTTTCGTTATAAGATACATTTTAGAGATGAAGAGAGTATTTGTTGATTCCATTGAGGTATGAAACAAAAACCTTATCTCACTGTATGAATACGCGAAGCGAATTCATGCATGAGTGTGAGAAGGGTTTAAGTTTTAAATCTCTATGAAATCAACAAAAAATATCTTCATATCTTATACGTAAATTTTAAGAAGCAATAACCTAAGGATTTATCAATATTCGGGTAGTTTCCTTACGAGACAACTTTTTGCGGAAGCTTACACAATAACTGCGTAATCAAAACTAATTTCATCGAGAATTTCAGTAACTTTTCAGCCAATCTAAATGCGCGAAATTTGATTGAATCATTTAGAATTTAACTATTACGGGGTAGTCTCGATAATGCCTCTTTGATATATTTCTTAAATGCTCTGTTTCGTATGATAAAACGATATTTTCTTTAAATAATAAAATAATTGTTTCAGTTTGAAAATGACTATTTATAATCAATTAAGATGTGAAGGGATGAGTTTCTTCCAAATAATTCAGGCTTGCCTTATTGAAAGATGCATCTAATCGAGTGGTTAGAAAATTAACGACTATTACTTTTTATTACCTTACGTTTCGTCATTTTAGAACTTTAAAAATAAAATAGCCGCCACATTTTCATCAGATTTCTTTTTCTATGGAAGACTAAATAAAATGGCATAGAAAATCTCAACATTTCTAAAATCAAATACATTTTTCAGTATATGTAATTGTTAAAAAAAGTCTAAGGGATCCATTTCATGTCTTCATTCGTACCAAATTAGAAGATGAAACTCTTTCCTTTCGTGTTATTTACCATTGTCAGTGTATGTCATTGTATGATCTTAGATATTATCAAGTTCACTATGAATGTCGATGATAATGTTCCCCATGAGGGTATAATACTATGAAAGCAGGACACTATGATGGTCCTAGATCCCTCACCTGAGTTTCTTTGATCCCTGAAACATCAAATCAAAAAGAACATCAAATAAAAAAGGCAGAACTGTTTCAATAATTTATACATATATATTTTCATAGATCGCTTTCAGTAAAGATTACGATTTCGTGCTTTGCTTTCTTGTAAAATGGAATAACCCAACATAGCCAAAACTTGACCCAGCAGCATGATATGAACAAACTAGATAAAGGCTGCATATAAAAAATAGGAGATGTTTAAAGCATTAAAGATATTGTGGACGCCGCACGACTGACTTCGGACATTCAATGATCACACTAGCTCACATTAAGCACTTCGTGCTCAGTTGAATTAGAAAAGCAAATCGCATATATTTCTTTTTTCTAATTTTTTACACCCTTGGTCAGAATGTAATTAAAATTTGATTTTAAGAAATAAGTCAGATGAAATAACAACGCTTCATAAAAAGGGAGCTCAAATTTATAACATGTTTCCCTTTTCCTAAAGCAAATTCATACATGGGTCTGATAAGGATTTTAGTTTTAACTCTCTATAAAGTCAACCAAAATTATCTTCATATCATTATTATTTAAATTTAAGAAGCAATAATCTATAGATTTGTCAACATTCGGGCAGTTTCCTTGTGAGACTACTTTTTGTGGAAGCTTACACAATAACTGCGTAATCAAACTAATTTCATTGGGAATTAAAGCAACTATTCAGCCAATCAGAATGCACGAAATCTGATGGAATCAACTAGAATAAAATTATTCCGGGTAGTCTCGATAGGTGCCTCTTTGATAAATTTCTTAGATGCTCTGTTTCGTATGATAAAACGGTATTTTTCTTAGAAAATAACTGTTTCAGTTTAAAAATGACTGTTTATAATGTTTAACAAGGGCTATTTAAAGATTTGAATTTCTTCCAATCTTTCAGGCTTGCCTTACTGAAAGATGAATCTAATCGATCGTTTGAAAAAATAACGACCATAACCTTTCACTACTTTAGATTTCGTTATTCCAGAATTTTGATGAATAAAAAAGCCGTCATATTTTTCATCAGATTTCGTTTTTGAGGGAAGCCGAACTTTAATGTAATCAAAACCCTCACCGTTTCTAAAATCAAGCACATTTTTCAGTGCATGTAATTGTTTAAAAATCTAAGGCATCTATTTTATGTCTTCATTCGAACCATATTAGAAGATAAAACTCAATATGCTTCCTTTCGCGTTATTTTCCATTGTCAGTGCATGCCAATGTATGGTCTTAGATATTATCAAGTTAACTATGAATGTCGATGATGATGTTCCCCATGAGGGCATAATACTATGAAAGCAGGACACTATGATGGTCCTAGATCCCTCACCTGAGTTTCTTTGATCCCTGAAACATCAAATCAAAAAGAACATCAAATAAAAAAGGCAGAACTGTTTCAATAATTTATACATATATATTTTCATAGATCGCTTTCAGTAAAGATTACGATTTCGTGCTTTGCTTTCTTGTAAAATGGAATAACCCAACATAGCCAAAACTTGACCCAGCAGCATGATATGAACAAACTAGATAAAGGCTGCATATAAAAAATAGGAGATGTTTAAAGCATTAAAGATATTGTGGACGCCGCACGACTGACTTCGGACATTCAATGATCACACTAGCTCACATTAAGCACTTCGTGCTCAGTTGAATTAGAAAAGCAAATCGCATATATTTCTTTTTTCTAATTTTTTACACCCTTGGTCAGAATGTAATTAAAATTTGATTTTAAGAAATAAGTCAGATGAAATAACAACGCTTCATAAAAAGGGAGCTCAAATTTATAACATGTTTCCCTTTTCCTAAAGCAAATTCATACATGGGTCTGATAAGGATTTTAGTTTTAACTCTCTATAAAGTCAACCAAAATTATCTTCATATCATTATTATTTAAATTTAAGAAGCAATAATCTATAGATTTGTCAACATTCGGGCAGTTTCCTTGTGAGACTACTTTTTGTGGAAGCTTACACAATAACTGCGTAATCAAACTAATTTCATTGGGAATTAAAGCAACTATTCAGCCAATCAGAATGCACGAAATCTGATGGAATCAACTAGAATAAAATTATTCCGGGTAGTCTCGATAGGTGCCTCTTTGATAAATTTCTTAGATGCTCTGTTTCGTATGATAAAACGGTATTTTTCTTAGAAAATAACTGTTTCAGTTTAAAAATGACTGTTTATAATGTTTAACAAGGGCTATTTAAAGATTTGAATTTCTTCCAATCTTTCAGGCTTGCCTTACTGAAAGATGAATCTAATCGATCGTTTGAAAAAATAACGACCATAACCTTTCACTACTTTAGATTTCGTTATTCCAGAATTTTGATGAATAAAATAGCCGTCATATTTTTCATCAGATTTCGTTTTTGAGGGAAGCCGAACTTTAATGTAATCAAAACCCTCACCGTTTCTAAAATCAAGCACATTTTTCAGTGCATGTAATTGTTTAAAAATCTAAGGCATCTATTTTATGTCTTCATTCGAACCATATTAGAAGATAAAACTCAATATGCTTCCTTTCGCGTTATTTTCCATTGTCAGTGCATGCCAATGTATGGTCTTAGATATTATCAAGTTCACTACGAATGTCAATGTCAATGTTCCCCATGAGGGTATATTACTATGAAAGCGTATTCAAAGCGACGCCATCGTAACTGACTAGACACCGTCTCTGTTGACAATAGATGTCACAATAAAACACAATATGATGTAACTATCCGTATGGAACAGAATTTGTATATTATACCAGAGACCTGCCCTGTGCTCAGTTAATATAACAGTGTAAAGTGTTTGCAAATTTTATTCTGCTCTGCGGGCAAGTGCACGTACAAAACGGGATATAATATGGATCAATTTGCACTATTATATCATGTATGTTTTCAACTTTGCTGGCGTGTCTCCCCTCTAAAAGCATTTAAAGTATTTCAAGTTTCCCAGCAATCACCTAACTCTAATTTTCTTTAATTTGCTCATTAAAGCTCTTTTTTTATTTTTATTTTAATTTAACCTATTAATTTATTGACAACAAAAACAAAACATGCATGTTAGCATGAAAAGTCACATGTACTGTTATTCCTAAACAGTAGTGACTATCAACCAACAACTTTAGGGAAAAAACATTTGTCTAGGAGTTCCTGTTACAATAAACACTCGTTTTAAAACACCTTTTGTAGATATCACCTTTTCTCCTGGGGTGTTTGAAAGACTTAAAAACTTGCATAGCACATGTTTTTCGGGAAAAGGCATTTAACAAGTAGCTTCGAGCTTATCGAGACCATTCATAAAAATCATTTATTCTTTGGTTTATCGATATTTGAGGTACTATTTGCTCTTTGAATGATCAGGCATTTTCGATCGGAGATGGTCATATCTACATTATCATTATCCTTACATTCATTGGGTTCTCTCAAATTTAATAATTGTTCTTTGTAGAAATAAACCAAAGTGGTTTAAGGTTATTTACATTATACAAAAAGCTTTATTATAACCTTGAATTTATCTTATGCAAGTTTTTTCTAATTATTTTTTGGTTAAGAGCTATTTATCTTACTTTGTCCCGTGTTTGAATGATTTTGTTCTTTCTCTGTGGCGATGCAAAATATAACTATACCTTCTCTCCCTGAAATAACCCATTTTTTGTCGAGAAAACACGTTTCGCCGTTGATTGATTTAACTAGTGATGGTGGCCCAATTCTATTTTGATAGTAGAGTATACGGTCCCATAAGGATTAATATAGTGAGTTATTAATGCAGATTATTGACAACATTGAGGGACGGTTAATCCCATGGTGCCTTCTGATTTTCCGCACGATTTGCATTAACATATTAAATGGTACCACTTTCCAAATTAACCTTCATATCAGTTCTGTGTTGAGTGTTGTAAATGGAACAGGTCAACTATGTCTTACAAATGGTGCATGTATTTAGATATTTTGGATCATATGTCCGTTTTTGTTTTGTTTTGTTTGTTTGTTTGTTTGTTTTCTAATTCATCAACTTTGATTTCAATGATACCTTTGCTAATTACACATTTTAAGTCATGAACTTTTTTCTTCGCAAGCTTTTATGGTAACATTTCAGACGGAAAAAAATCTGTAGTTTTTATACTACCTGCTCGTCAGTCCGTCCGTCCATCTGAAGCCGAATCCCCTACACCTGTTGACAATAGTAGAATGAGATTTATACATAATTTCCCTGGACGAGATTTTTGTCTTCAAACAATTAGCTTTGATAAGTAGTATGTTAAACTGGAATGAGCAGCCCGTGACTTTAATGAAATTTTATCGTTGTGCTGGTGTGAAAACGAAAAGAAACCACGAGTAGATGCAACTGCCGCCTCAATAAAACTGCAATGATGTTAAAAGTTAAACCCAATACAAAGAAACAAACCGAATTGTGTACCTTATACGAAATTCCTTATGGACACACTTAGAGCTCTCATGAGTTTTTAAAGGAAATTTTTGGTTCTCCCCATAAATACAGTTAAGAACATCGTGACTTTGACAAGATAATTGAATTTGGGATGATTTTGAAATGAATTTGAATGAGTGTATGGAGTTCTGTGTGAAATTAAAGGGAGGCAATCCAATATCGTTAATTTTGTTTAAGATGAACACATTAAAACCACACCAACCAATAAAATTGAAGAATGATTTGATCGATTTGAATAAAATGTTGATCCTCTTGAACGATTCGAAACGTTTTCAAATGATTCTGCGTTTTTGATCGATTAGAATGATTGTTTGGAATGAATGAAGTGATGAGTGAGTGATTTAGAATGATTTTAATCGAGATGACAGCCAGTCTCACGATGATTTTAACTGTACTTACCAGTCCCCTATGCGATGGTGTCATCTGGGTGCCTCGTGACAACACGGCGCAGTTACATTCGGAATACCACTCGGCCAATCTCACGATCAACCTCGGATGTACATAGACGGACTATTTTTAAACATTACGGGAAAACCATGGAAAAACTCGATGACGTCAGTTAAAATGGCGATAGCCCTCGAAACTTTGAGTGAAAACATTCGACGTCGTCAACGCTACTCGTTTAAGTCACTGACGTGAAACCATCGTATCCTTATATAAATATCTTTAGATTCTTAAATAACGGCCGAAAAATTATATTTTTGAGAATAATTCGTCATTCACAAAAATTATGATTTTTCAGCCGTTATTTACTGTAAAAGATAAAAATCTACGGTCCTAATTTTTCTTACACTGTTTCCGCAAAACAAAATGCTCGATTTTGTTACATACCCATCCGCCTTGCATTCATCCGAGGTATGTTGTAGTTTAAGGAAATGGCCGAGTGATGTTCCGAATGGGCGCAGTTAGTCTTATTGTGAAATTGACATAAACCTTGATAATAGAAAACATTCCGATCGCTTGCTCAGTGCTCTTTCCAATTCATCTACAAACGGAAAAATGCGTAAATTTTTATAAGGGGGTAATGTAAATGGACTAACTTATAGATATATATAGTACGTACTTATTCGGGATAGGAGTCCCCCACCGGTTTCCGGTTGGGGGACTATAGGTTTGCTCGATTCCGTCTGTCCGTCCGTCCGTCTGTCTGTCCGTCCGTCCGTCTGTCCGTCTGTCCGTCACACTTTTGTCCGGGCTATATCTTCTAAACCATATGTGCAACTTCAAACTTGGTACACTTATAGATCTCATTGAGGAGAAGTGTCATGTTCAAGAACCGTTACTATGCCACGCCCACTTTTTGAGTTATTGCCCTTTGTTGTTTTTACCCTTACATTCTTGTCCGGCCATTATCTCCTAAAGTATGTGTGCTAGCAACTTCAAACTTTGTACACTTATAGATCTCATTGAGGAGAAGTGTCATGTTTACGATCCATAACTCTGCCAAATCCACTTTTTTGAGTTATTGCCCTTTGTTGTTTTTAGCCTTTCATTCTTGTCCGGATCATATCTCCTAAACTATAAGTGCTAGCAACTTCAAGCTTGGTACACTTATAGATCCTATTGAGGGCAAGTGTCATGTTTAAGAACTGTTATCCTGCTACGCCCACTTTTTCAGTTATTGCCCTTTGTTGTTTTTACCCTTACATTCTTGTCCGGAACATATCTCCTAAACTATGTGTGCTAGCAACTTCAAACTTTGCACACTTATAGATTTAATTGAGGAGAAGTGTCATGTTTAAGATCGATAACTCTGCCACACCCACTTTTTTGAGTTATTGTCCTTTGTTGTTTTTACCCTTACATTTTTGTCCGGAACATATCTCCTAAACCATAAGTGCTAGAAACTTCTAACTTTGTACACTGATAGATCTTATCGAGGACAAGTGTCATGTACAAGAACTGTTACTCTGCCATCTCCACTTTTTGAGTTATTGTCCTTTGTTGTTTTTTAGTCTTACATTCTTGTCCGGATCATATCTCCTAAACTATAAGTGCTAGCAAGTTTAAACTTTGTACACGTATAGGTCTCAGTGAGGACAAGTGTCATGTACAAGAACTGTTACTCTGCCACACCCACTTTTTGAGTTAATGCCCTTTGTTGTTTTTACCTTTACATTTTTGTCCGGAACAGATCTTCTAAATCATAAGTGCTAGAAACTTCAAACTTGCTACACTTATAGATATCATCGAGGACAAGTGTCATGTACAAGAACTGTCACTCTGCCATATCCACTTTTTGAGTTATTGCCCTTTGTTGTTTCTATCCTAACATTTTTGTCCCGTACTTATCTCCTAAACCATAAGCCCTAGCAACTTCAAACTTTGTACACTGGTAGATCTCATTGAGAAAGAGTGTATTGCACAAGAACTGTTACTCTGCCACATCCACTTTTTTAATTATTGTCTGTTGTTGTTTTATCCTGACATTTTTGTCCGGACCATATCTCCTGAGCCATCAGTGCTAGAAACTTCAAACTTGGTACACTTATAGATCTCATTGAGGACAAGTGTCATGTACAAGAACTGTTACTCTGCCACACCCACTTTTTGAGTTAATGCCCTTTGTTGTTTTTACCTTTACATTTTTGTCCGGAACAGATCTTCTAAACCATAAGTGCTAGAAACTTCAAACTTGCTACACTTATAGATATCATCGAGGACAAGTGTCATGTACAAGAACTGTCACTCTGCCATATCCACTTTTTGAGTTATTGCCCTTTGTTGTTTCTATCCTTACATTTTTGTCCCGTACTTATCTCCTAAACCATAAGCCCTAGCAACTTCAAACTTTGTACACTGGTAGATCTCATTGAGAAAGAGTGTATTGCACAAGAACTGTTACTCTGCCACATCCACTTTTTTAATTATTGTCTGTTGTTGTTTTATCCTGACAGTTTTGTCCGGACCATATCTCCTGAGCCATCAGTGCTAGAAACTTCAAACTTGGTACACTTATAGATATCATTGAGGACAAGTGGCATGTACAAGAATCATTCTTCTCCGCCCACTTTTGGAGATTTTGCCATGGGCTGTTTTCACTCTTATATTTTTGTTTGGGACATTTTGTTCAAAACCTAATGTGCTAGCAACTTCAAATTTTGTATACAGTTATAGATCTAGTAAGTAGGAGATATATTATAAGAAAGGATTTTTTGTTATCCGGTGGGGGACTCCTGTATTGCATCGCAATACGACATGCACTTGTTTGTATAGTCATTAGTTAGATTGGATTACCTCCCCTTAAGACCATTCGAAACTCGTTCCTCCCATTCATTCAATATAATTTCCGAATCACTCCAAGATTGTTCACCTATTAAGATAGTGGAACCGTAATAGTTCCGCAACGTTTCGAAAGTGATGAACTTTTAAAATGTTTACCGAGGTTTCCTAAAGATTTTCGGCCAACATTGTGAAACACCATGAGTTCCGAAATGTTGCGGAACTATAACTGTTCCACTACCTTAAATTTGACGTTGTTATCAACTGTTACGGAAGTGATGAGAAAAGTAAATAGAAAGGAATAGTATTTCATGTTAAGGGGCGGGTTTAATGCGCAATAGATGTCGCAAATAATCGTATCAATTCATGTAATTTAGCAATTTGCAATGAAGATTGCATTGTGGCATTTTCTAATTATTTTTAGCGATATGATCTTTTATCGACGTGGTCGTTCTATCATATACCGGATTTGTGAGATGTCACGTGAAACTAGGCTGATATTCTGAGAACTCATGTCATGAACTAAACACCATGTAAGTTACATTGTGAAATTGACATTTGTCTCAATCAAAACCATTCTAAATCGGTAACTCATCGCTCCATTCATTCATTCATTCTAAATTCTCACTCAAACCATTCAAAAACGCTCAAAATGAGATCCACAACTGCATTAAAATGCATTAAGCTTGAAATAAATCTCCATTTTAATATAATAATTGAAATGTTAAGCGTCTGATGTGTTCTTGGAGAAAGATATATATAGACCTTATATGCATATTTTATTAAGGAGAGTAATGAATTGGTTTTCTTCCCTTAAATTTCACTCATAACTGCCTCCTCACATTCATTCAATATCATCCCTAAATCATTCACCTTGTACATTTTACGATGCAATGTACTCGCTACTTTTAAAGGGGGCTACCTCCAGATTTCAAATTGAACTTTTTCTAGAAAATCGCTTATAAAATGATATTGGTGTATTCCGATAGAAAAATGGAACAAAAACAAGCAAATTGGCACTAAAATACCATGCTCATGAAGTCTTGGCGAATTATAATTGAGTTTTTTATGTCGAGAATTTTATACAGTATCGATACTGTATAGAAATCTGAATTTAGCGCGTGACCTCCAGTGACCCCGGTAAAAAAGTCCCACGCATGCGCAGATACGATTTCCGTATAGTAGAGAAAGTGAAACCGCAAAAACACAGAAAGTCGGAAGAAGCGCAGAAAAGAAAGCATCGAAGGTCAAGCTGTTCATTATCAACGTCTCGACAGACAGATAGAAGTCTGTAAAAGATGCCACGCAGACTGTAAACTACAAGTGTCCCGCTAATTTGCACATTGACACCCAGACAGCCCTGAGACAGGTACTGATTCACTTTTCGACAATTTGGGGGGTTCTCTCAAAAGAATCGAGGACAGTAAATTTGTAAGCAAGCACATATATTTACTTTGAAATCGATACTGTATGAATGTATTTTATTTGTTGAAATGTTTCCATAAGCCGTGAACCGCGGCCAACTCTGCCCATTTTTAACTCGGCCCATCGGTAACTCGACCGGGCGTTCAACTCAGCTTAATATCGTCGGGTGCCTTAGTTTCAACCGTGTCCTACTGCTGTCATATTTTATTTATTTTTTTTTCACTGTCATTTCCAAAAAATTAATGAAGCATGCAAGTTACCATGAAAATTTATTGATAATCATAATAAGATTTCACTCAGAGCAAGAATGCTGTACATAATGAGGTTTAATCAGGGTGGCTGGAGCACCTAAAATGGATTCCTGGTATTTCTATCACCAATACAACCATCACAATTTTACCTATTTTCTTATTCCCAACATTTCCTTAGAAAAAAATTCATTGCTTTTACATACAAAACGCATTCAGAAAAGAATCAAAGCTGTTTTGCCTGTATCTGTTTATCCATTCTTGACTGGTCCTCTTTCACAAACATAATTGAATTTCCATATATAGTTTTGCTTGCATACACCAAAAAACCCATTGGATATGTATCAGAACGATAGGTGCCATAACGTTAAAAAGAATGAGAACAGTGATCTGAGTAGTAAAGTCAATATAACTATTTTTTTGTTACACTGTGAATTTATTTATTCAAACTTTTCAGGGTTTGTAGATGCTATTTCTCAAAAAAGGGGATATGCCAGTCCATAATCCTAATTCATGAACTATCCCTATACATCAAACACATTAAAAAATATTGGTGTCTATGCAGTAGTTTCATCATTAATTTTTGCACTGTCCCCCGACATAACTGACTATATTCTTGGGGACTAGCTCTTAAAATTATCACAGCTTCGGATAGAGTGGGTATTTTGGATTTCAAATTAGAAGTTATAGATATTCAAGTAATTTACTCTTTTGTTTTTAGCTCCACTGGCTGAAGGCCACTGGGGCTATTGTCATGGCACTGTGTCTGTCTTGCGTCCATCCATCAGTGCATCGAGTCGCAAACTTTTTTTCTATGAACAGAGTCTTCTCAGAAAATACTGGATGAATTTCAACCAAACTTCACAGGAATGATCCTTGGGTTACACTCTTAAAAAGTTGTTCAAGAAATTTTGATCCAATGAAAAAATGGATTTCATGGGCGTGGCTCATTTCCAAATGTGGTAAAAAGTGACTTTCTCAGAACCTATAGTTGATGGATACCAATTTAATCTAACAAATATGATCCTTGGATAAATCTTTATCAGTCTACAAAAATAATTTTGATTAGATTATTTTTGTAAGATTTATGCCCTTTTTTAAATTCACTTTTTGGATAATCAGCACCTGCAGCAATTTCACTGGAACATGTTCAAGTGATACACGTATTTTATATAGGTATCAGACCAAAGCATCCCATCGCAGGAAATAAAAAAATAAAAGTGATGCACAGTCATTTCATTTTTATTCCGGTTTTGACAAAAATTGGTAAGGCTCTCCCTAGGGAACCAGAAAATGATGAAATAATGGCCTAAGTTTACATTTTTGTATTTTGATACATGTATTTCTTTTTATTCTTACAGGTTTTGGGGGAGAAAAAATGTTTACACTCGTCTGTCAAATGACTGTTCTGAACATTGACACAATACTTTCTACAACCCAAAAGAACCACTTCTGGCTTGGTCAAGAATATATGGGAGTGTCATTATTTGAAAGTCAGAATGACTAGGAAATGTAAGCAAGATTTTTATTAAATGTTATTTTCATATTGTATTATCTGTGTCATTAGAACAATACTAGTAAAAAGACTTGAAAGATCATCTTTTTGATGTTATGGTTATAACCTAGAAATAAGTCACTGATTCTATAATGGTGTAAGTCTGCTTACCAGAAAACTTGCTAGAATTTTTTATTTCAAACTTCTTAACTGGTTTCAGATTATAATAATTCTTAATCATAGGAGACCCTTGAAAATTGGTTTTGTTTGACTTGCTGTGTTTCAAAGATTTACAAGAGATATTTGTAAATCATATATGCTCCCTATAAGTGCAGGTAAATGGCAATTTCTTTGCCCAAAATCAAAGGGAAATAACTTAAAAATTATGATGAGTAGAGTTATGGTTCTTGTGCAATGCACCTCTCCTCAATGTGATCAATTTACATGTGAAGCTTCATGATTCTAGCTTGTGTTCATTTTGAGATGTGTTGCTGACAAAAAATGGTCTGCAGATGCAAGGCTGAACTACAAATGCAAAGCAATATACCCCCTCTATTTTGAAGGGGTATGCTTATCATGTTGTACTGGCACATGATATAGGCTTAGATCATCCCGCACAGGCATTAGGTCTGATCTTAACCTACACTGCCTATTCTCTACTTAAAACGTTTAATAAACTTTGAGCAAGACAATTATGTCCTTATAATTTGCAATTTGTTTAGACAAAATTTAAATCCAGCTTATTCAAGATCCCAATGATACATAATCATCACAATATTTGTGAATTTAAATATGTTTCCCTGAAATTGTTTCTTAATTGACTCCTTTTCCTGTTAATTTTTCAACTCACCTGAGCATGAAGTTTGTGCTCAAGGTGAGCTATTGTAAAAGATCAATGTATGGCATCAATCCATCTGTCTGTCTGTCCATTCATCCACAATTTTAAAACATCTTTTCCAAAACTATCCATCAAATTTAAACCAGAATTCACATAATTGATCCTTAGTACAAGGGCTTCTAAAGAACTTCACAGAATTGAAAGGTCATTTTTCAAGGTCAAATTTGTAAAAAAAAAAGATTAAACTTTAAAATTAGCCTAATCTTTTGACTGGTAAGTGATAGGGCCTTCATATTTCACATCATGATTGTTTGAGACAAGTCCTGTCTGTTTGTAACATGTACAAGGCAATCAGTAAAGGTTAAGGTCATAAATAAATGGCCATAACAAATGATTAGTGTTACAGCATTCATATTTCCCATGATGATTGCTTCAGACTAGACCTTTCTGTTGGTACCAAGTTCTAGGTCATCAGTCAAGGGTCTGTTGGTACCAAGTTCTAGGTCATCAGTCAAGGGTCTTTTTTTAAGGTCAAATTTGTGAAAAAAAAAATTTAATAATTCTATTCTTATTCTATAACTTTTGAATGGTAAGTGATAGGGCCTTCATATTTCAAACAAGGTTTTTAGCTCCACTGGCTAAAAGCCACTGGGGCTATTGTCATGGCGTTGTGTCCGTCGTACATCCGTCCGGATGTCAGTGCGTCCGGTTGTAAACTTTTTCTTTAAAAATCTTCTCCTCAGATACTACAGGATGAATTTCAACCAAACTTCACAGGAATGACCCTCTTTAAAGGTTGTTCAAGAAATTTTGATCCAATGAAAAACATGGATTTTATGGGCATGGCTAATTTTCAAATATGGTAAAAAGTGAGTTTTCTCAGATTCTAATAGATGGATACCAATCAAATTTTACATGATTGATTCTTAGGTGACCCTTTATCAGTGTACAAAAAAATATTGTGATCGGATGAAAAATATATATTTTATGGGCGGGGGTCATTTCTCAATTTGTTATATAGTGGAAACTTTCAAGATCATTTTCTCAGAATCTAAATGATGGATATCCACTAAATTGTACTTGAATGATCCTTGAGTGGCCCTTTATCAGTCTTTAAAAAAAAATGTGATCAAATGAAAAATATGTATTTTATGGGCCGAGGTCATTTCTCTATAAGTTATATAGTGGAAACTTTCAAGATCATTTTCTCAGAATGTAACTGATGGATTTCAATCAAACATTTTTTGGTATGATTTTTGGGTGACCCATTATCATGCAATCAAAAAAATATTTTGATTGGATGAAAAATATGTCCTTTATGGGCAGAGGTCATTTCTCTATATTTTATATAGCTGAAATTTTGAAAATCATTTTCAACATCAGTAGAACCCAAAATATTTAAAAATCGAGTCAAAACTTTTATTCGCTTTTACAAAAAATTCAAGCCTGTGGAGCGAGATAAGCCATTCATGGCTTTCTAGTTAATGAAACAATCAAAAACCCAAGGTATTATGATCATCTTGGTGTCGCTTGCCTTGGAATCAAATGCTTTAGCCTTGGTCACATCTCTGTTGTGATTGAATATATTCATGAAACTCGGCATGTGTGATCATCATCACAGGAGCTATCTAGACTTTCAAGGGGGATAATTGTGGAAGCATTTTTGTAAGAGTTATGCCCCTTTTTACTTAGATTTTTGCATTAACCTGCACATGATTAGAGTGTGGCACCCGTAGTCGGTGTTCTTGCTTGTCTTACACTTTAAGGTCATCTGTTAAGGCCTTTAAAGGGATCTTACTTTGGACTTTATGTTTATTTGCTTTGCAGTATTGGGACAGAAATACTGTCATTACCTAAGCATTATCTTTGTGGATGTGGATATGGGCATTGAGGTGACTACCAAAGTTGACAATTCTAAAAGATAAATAAACCTTGTTTTTTTTCCATTTTCCAGCTCCTGAAGTCACGATGGCATCCGCAGACAGAGGCCCTATGTATTGACAACCAAGCTGTTTTAGGTGTGTAACAAAATTAACCTGTTCATACACAGGCTTGTATAAAGATAGAGCTTGTTATGTGATCACCAACTGCTTACAGGCGAGTGGGCAGGATCCACATCCTTGTCCAGAGAATAACTCTGTCACTTTATGTCTGGTTGACTTGAAAAATGACAGTAATATGCATTTCACGATTATGTAGTGCAGTGGACAAGAACTGTATTTCTGCCTGGCTTTTTTTAGTCATTGCCTTTTTATGCCCCCGTATCGAAAGATTGGCGGCATATTGTTTTACCATTATCCGTCTGTCTGTCTGTCTGTCTGCAAAAGTTAACCAAAAAACTTAACATTGCCAATATGTTCAAGCCTATTCAAGATACAAGGCTCATATATGGCATGATGAAAGATCTCAATGATCCGCATCTGCTGATACCAAAGTCAAGGTCATGTGACAAGGTCAAGGTCATATCTCAAGGTCAAATAACTCAAAAAGATAACCAAAAAACTTATCATTGCCATTATCTTCATGCCTATTCAAGATACAAGGCTTATATTTGGCATGATGATAGATCTCAATGATCCACATCTGCTGATACCAAAGTCAAGGTCATGTGACAAGGTCAAGGTCATCTCTCAAGGTCAAATAACTCAAAAAGTTAACCCAAAAACTTAAGATTGCCAATATCTTCAAGCCTATTCAAGATACAAGGCTCATATTTGGCATGATGATAGATCCCAATGATCCGCATCTGCTGATACCAAAGTCAAGGTCATTTGATTAGGTCAAGGTCATCTCTCAAGGTCAAATATCTCAAAAAACTTAACATTGCCAATATCTTCAAGCCTATTCAAGATACAAGGCTAATATTTTGCATGATGATAGATCTAAATAATCCGCATCTGCTGGTACCAAAGTCAAGGTCATGTCACAAGGTCAAGGTCATCTGTCAAGGTCAAATAACTCAAAAAACTTAACATTGCCAATTTCTTCAAGCCTATTCAAGATACAAGGCTCATATTTGGCATGATGATAGATCTCTATGACCCGCACCTGCTGGTACAAAAGTCAAGGTCATGTGACAAGGTCAAGGTCATCTGTCACGGTCAAACTTTGAAAAAAAATGCTGTTACGGGGGCATTCGTTTTTCACAAACACATCTTGTTTTTTTCTTTTTTAAATCGAACTTTGATTTCTTAAAATATACAAGCTATGATCATGATAATAATATACCCCTATTACATTGATCAGTCTGTCTGTCTACACAATAAATGTCCAAAAGATATTCATTTGAATTTACTTCAATTCTACTCATAACCCCAACTCACATGATGATTTGCGCATCTTGTGACAATATGTCACTGTGTCAGAATTATGACCCTTCTATGCCCCCCTCCCCATCTGAAACAGCAACAGGCATATATAATGACCTCTTACTAGGAGTGAGAGCGCAGGTATGTGAATATGTCTCATTCTTGTCTTGATCATACCGGTATATTCTACATTCATATTTGATTTTAAAAAATAACATGGTAAAGTTGTTCCCCCTGGGTGTATACCAGTGTCAGCTGTCATGGAAAGGGTGTATTTGGATATGCCGAAGGTCACAGCTGAAGGTTAAATAGGTATTGAGTTAAAATAAAGAATTTTGTGATGGCATCAGAGGCTGTGACACATTTCTAGTTCATTTCATAATTTTTAATACATCTGTAAAAAAATGACATATCGTGGGATCACCCCGTTGTGGCCATTGTACAGACAATGTCCACTTCTTTGTCATAGCTATGTCCAGTGGGATCACCCCGTTGTGGCCATTGTACAGACAATGTCCACTTCTTTGTCATAGCTATGTCCCCAAATGTCAGATTGACTTGAAATTCCGCAATCAAGTTCCCCCCATGATAATGGAGTGCAGATTGAAGAACTGTTACTCTACCTAGCTTAATATTTAGTTCACCTGAGCAAAAGGTGTTCAAGGTGAGCTTTTGTGGTGTCTTGGTGTCCATCATGCATTGTCCGTTGCCAACATTTACCTATAAGACACTCTTGAAGCCATATTTTTTGCAAAATCAATCTCAAAACAGGCCAGATTAATTGTCTCGGCCAAGTTCGAAAATAGTTTAATTTAGGTCAAAAACATGGTCACATGGTAAAATCTTCGAAAAACCTTAAAGACACTCTAGAGGTAATATTTTTACTCAATCATCCTGAAAATTGGTCAGATTGATAGTCTTGATTGAAATTGGGTCTATTGGGGTCAAGAACTAGGTGGCAATGTCATATTCAAGAAAACCCTTGAAGACACCTTGAAGGCCATAAATTGGTCAATTTACATGAAAATTTGTCAGATTGATTGTCTTGATAAAATTTGAGTCACCTTTGAAATTGGGCCAAGTTGGGTTCAAAACTAGCTCAGTGAAATCTTGTAGACACTCAAGAGGCAACAATTCTTGCTAAATCAACCTGAAAATGGGTCACTTGGTCAAAGTGGGGTCAATCTAAATGGAAATTGGTCAGATTGTTTGTCTTGATTAAATTTCAGTCATGTTTGAAATTTGGTTAAGTGGGGTAAAATTTAGCTCAATAAGTCAAATCATTGTTGACACTCTAGAGGCATTATTTTGGCTTAATCAAATGAAAATTGGTCAGATTGATTGTCCTGATGAGATCTGTGCAAAGTACAAAATTTGGTCACTTGGGTTCAATACTAGATCAATAGATATAATCTTTAAAAAAAAAACTTTAGAGACCACCTATAGGCCATAATCTTTGTTAAATCAACCTGAAAGTTGGCCATATTGATTGTATAAATGATATCTCGGCCTAGTTCAAAATTGGATCAAGTGGGGTCAAACAAAAGGTCATGAGGTTAAATCTTAGAAAAACCTTGTAGACACTCTTGAGGCAATAGTGTTTGCTCAATCAACATGAGAGTTGATTAAAATGAAAGTGATGTAAAACACAAAATGGGTCAAGTTCATTAGGTCAAATATTAGAAAAACCTTGGAGACACTTCCAAGGCTATAATTTGGCTCAAACATCCTGGAAATTTGACAGATTAATTGTCCAGGTGAAATCTCAGTCAACTTCAAAATTAGGTCAAGTGGCGTCAAAAATAAAGTCATGAGAGCAAAAATTAGAAGAAAAAAATTGTTAACACTCTTATGCCATTTTTTTTGCCCAATCAACTTGAAAATTGGTCAGAATGATATTCTTTATGAAATCTTGGCCAAGATTAAAATGTGTTCAAGTGGTGATAAAAATGAGGTAAAGAGGTTAAATACTAGAAAAACACTACAGGCACATTTAATGCCATATATCTGCCTTCAATCAACCTGAAAACTGATCAAATTTATTGTTTTGATTGGATCCTAGACAAAATATATTAATTGGATTAGAACTTAGACAGTTAACCCAGGTGTATGATTTAGTGCCACTATAATCCTCCTTAGGGAACAAGCACTGCAAGGGGCAAATGTGTACAATTCGCGTCCTTGTTTACTATCAAATACCTACAAACAAGCATGGCACCCAGTTGTGGTTTTCTCCTATAACCTGTTATCATTAATTTATAGTGTGTGATGTCATATTTAAGATTAATCTTTTTTCAGATAGACCAAAAATTATATCTGAGCAGCCATCAACTTCAAAACATCAAATCTGGAAGACACTTTTGCCAACATATCTTAATGATGAAAGTAGAGCAGGATGTGCCAAGGAAATAGCTCATAGATCAACAGCGAAGCTCTGAGATGTGGATCCAAGAAGAATTTCTCAACATATATTGCCTGTGTCTCTCATAACAACATTGAAAATATGTAATAATTAAGTCTCCAGAGAACAAGACTGAACAGAAAACCCTCTTGAATATTTTATTTTGCTTAGAACACATACCATAATTATACCCCCACCTACTAAGTAGAGGGGGTACATTAGTTTCATCATGTCTGTCCGTCTGTAGACCTTTTCGTTTTCGGACTCTAACTCAAGAACCAAATGACCTACAATCATGAAACTTTATACAAATGTTCCTTATGACCTAAGAAAGTGCCCTATTGTTTTGGGGTTACATAGGTCAAAGGTCCTATTTGCAAATGCTGTATATGACCTCAATATTTGTTACAAACACATCCTGCACTAAAAGCACTTGCATTCTGACAAAGTGCTTGCTGGGGATATTAGTCGGCTCTGTGACAGTTCTAGTTTTTCAGTTAGCTACAATTGTAAGCGCACATGAGGACTTAAAATAAACAGTGAGTGTTTCTTGCCTGGCTATCTGTCAATCCGTACACTATCATTAGAAAATCTTTGTGTGAAAAACTTTTGAAAAGATTTCAACTAAATTGACGCATATGATCCTTAGATTGTGTTTTAAGCTCTCCTGAGCACAATGTGCACAGGGGGAGCCTTAGAATCACCATGACTCCACCGTGTATTGTTAACTTTCTTAAAACTTCTTGTTCTCCTGAACCACTGGGCCGATTTCAATAAAACTTTACAAGAATGCTCTTTAAGTGACCCTTTTCAAAAATAGTTTGATAATGTTGATTGGCTAAAAATATGGGTGTGACTAGGCAGGGGTTATTTTGAGCCCGAAATCTTTGAATGACATGTCCTCCTGAACCGTTGGTTTTATTTCAATTAAACTTTACTATACTAGAATGTTCCTTGGCTGACGCTTTACAAAAATTACAAAAATTGTTCGCGAAATTTTTATTAGCCAATAAATAAAGGTATGGCAGGGCAGGGCATACTTTGAGAACAAAATATCGAAACGTTATCTCCTCCGGAATCACAGGGCCAATTCCAATGAAACTATACGAGATTGTTTCTTTGGTGACCCTTTTCAAATCTTTTTCATGAATTTTTGATTGGCCTTAAAATATGGGTGTGGCAGGGCTAGGCTTATTTTGAGCTTAAATTTTTTATCGACACCTCCTCCTGAACCCCTTTAATGGTTTCAATGAAACTTTTCCTGAATGTTCCTTGGGGGACCCTTTTCAAAGATTGCTTGAAAATTTGAATTGAACCATAAATATGGGGGTGACAAGGCAGGGCTTATTTTGAGTTTCCTCAGTGATAAATAGTTTAGTAGAGTCTATTATTACTTTATATTCTTGAAATAATATCTCCTATTCAACAATTAGGCAAATGTGATTGAAACTTTGCCAGAGAGTTACTTGGATGAGATCCCTGGATCAATGAAATTCAGTTGAGCGGTTTAGGGCCATTCAGGCTCTCTTGTTTAGCTTACCTGAGCACAATTTGCACAAGGTAAGCTTTTGTGATCACATTTTGTCTGCGGCTTGTTGTATGTCTGAAGTCTTCAACATATCTGAAAATACCTTTGACCTGCCCTGCCCCCATATGGGGATGCAAGAGCGAGCCATTTGACTCTGATATTTTTTGTTCAGCTAAGCACAATATGCTCAAGGGGAGCTTTAAGGATCACTCTTAGCCTGTCGTGCATCGTCAACAATCTTAAAAAACTTCTTCTCCTGAACCACTTGGCTGATTTCAATGAAAATTAATCTGAATGATCCCTCGGTGACCCTTTTCAAAAAATTTTTGTAAGATGTTGATTGGCAAAAAAATATGGGTGTGGTAGGACTTAGGTTTTTTGGAGCCCAAATCTTTGAATGACATGTTCTCCTGCACCACTTGTCCAATTTCAATGAAACTTTACAAGAATGTTCCTTTGATGACCCTATTCACAAATTGTTTGAAAACTTTTATTGACCCATAAATTTGGGCATTGCAGGGCGGGGCTTTTTTTAGTCTCATGGCAGGGCGGGGCTTATTTTGAGTCTCCTCAGTAATAAATGAGACAGGGTCTATTATCACCTTAAATTCTTTGAATAACTTACAGCAAATATTTCAAGAAATAATAGACAGATTTGATTTGTATTCCCTAAGAAGTGAAAAGGGCCACATTTGGCACAAAAAGACTCCAAGTTACCCCCTTGATACAGTTAGTTTCATTGTGAAATTGACATTCATCTCAATCAAAACAATTCTAAATCGCTCACTCAGCGCCCCATTCACTCATTCAAAACACTCACTCAAACCAATCAAAAATGCCCCAAACTGATTGAAACACCTATAACATCAACTTCGTATAAAATTTAAAAAAAAAAGATGGGAAAAATAATTGGGATTTCACCGAATTAAATGTAATTGTTAACTTCTGATTAGATCGTGAAGAAATAGGACGCTATTTATAGAACATATATGCAATTAGTTTAAAGGGAGGTAATTGATATTACTAATTTTATTCATCCTGAATAAAATTTGTGATTTTGGATTACCTCCCATTAAATTCACTCAAAACTCGCTCCACAAACTCATTCAATTCCATTCCAAAATCATGCCCGTATCATTCATCTTGTCAATTTCACGATGTTCTTAACTGTAAAACAGGTTGTTGTTTTGATGGTAAACATGTGAGCCAAGTTTCAGTTGAATGCCTTTACCTATACAAGAAAAACCAAATTTTGTTTGGCAATACCCAAGAGGACACCAAGGCTACAAAGCATTGCCTTCGGTTTACTACAAATACAGTAAATCTAAAAATATTGTCTGCTTAACCTTTCTGCAAGTTTTTGAGTGATTTGATTCAGATTTCAGTCAGTATCAGAGATGTACACATTTTTAGCTCACCTGAGTACATCATGCTCAAGCGGAGCTATTAGGATCACCCTGAGTCCGTCGTCAGATGTGCCTTGTCAATAATTTAGAAAAAAACATTTTCTTCCCTTGAACCATTTGGCCGATTTCAATGAAACTTTCCCAGAATGTTCCTTGGGTGACCCTCTCTGAAAATCTGATTGGTCCAGAAATATGGGCATGGCAGGGCATGGCTTTTTTTCACTTTGAAATATTTGAATGACATCTTCTCCTGAGCCACTGGGCTGATTTAAATGAAACTTCCAGAATGTTTCTTGGGTGACCCTTTTTCAAAAATTGTTTGCAAAATTTTGATTGGCCCCTAAATATGGGTTTGGCATGGCGGGGCATGTTTTGAGCCAGAAATCTTTGTAGACATCTCCTCCTGAACTACTCGGCAGATTTCAATGAAACTTTACCAGATTGTTTCTTGAGTGACCATTTTCAAAACAAAAATTGTGAAATTTTCATTGGCCAATTAATATGGACGTGGCAGGGTGGGGCATATTTTGAGCCTGAAATCCTTGAACGACATCTCTTCCTGAACGACTGGGACATTTTCAATGAAACTCTACCAGAATATTTCTTGGGTGACACTTTTCAAAAATTGTTTGTGAAATTTTCATTGGTCCATTAATATGGGTGTGGCAGGTTGGGGGCTAATTTTGAGCCCAAAATCCTTGAACGACATCTCGACATGTTTCTACATATTTGGATTCCAACAAAGCGTATGTTCTTTCTAATCTACAATCTTTACACTTATTAAATTTAATGCGTCTAAAAAATTCATCATTTGGGTGATACCAATATATATATATATATATATATATATATATATATATATATATATATATATATATATATATATAAATTTGAGATAAATTGTATTCAAACAGTAATGGGTTATTCATGCTTTTAGCAATAATCCAAATTACTTACACTGTTTGAATACAATTTATCTCAAATTTATTTCAAAATATTCAGTATTCGTGCATCCTTAGGGATCCGGTGTTTTAGAAAGTTATTACGTTGGTATTTTCCTCTATCTCGTTTTATATATATATATATATATATATATATATATATATATATATATATATATATATATATATATATATATAAATAAATACATATTCACAGACTTGTAAAGAATCATTAAAGAATCATTCAAATGAAATTTTGTTATCATCCATTAGGATCTGAGGAAATGATTTTCAAAGTTTCCACTATATAACATTTAGAGATATGACCTCTGCCCATAAAATACACAATTTTCATCTGATCACAATAAATTTTTATAGACTGATACAGGGTCACTCAAGGATAATTCATGTGAAGTTTGATTAATATCCATGCCCACTACAGCCATGATTTTCAACCATTTTAATTCTTTAAAGTAATCTGATATAGGGTCACCCAATGAACATTCCTCCGAAATTTGATTGAAATCCACCCAGTACTTTATGAGTAGAAGATTTTCATAGTAAATGTAAACGGACGGACACATGCACGCACAGATGACGGACACTCCGCCTGCCATGACAATAGCCTGCTGGCCTATCGGCCAATCCAGCTAAAAATTCCCCGCCCTACCACGCCCATTGTTAGGGGTCAATCAAAATTTTTTGAACAATTTAAGAAAAGGGTCACCCAAGGATCATTTCTACCAAGTTTCGTAAAAATCCACCCATTTGTTTGGGAGGAGAAGATGTTTAAAGAAAAGTAAATGCACTGACAGAGGGACATACTAACTCACAGACACTCCCCCATGACAATAGCTGCTGGCCTTCGGCCAATGGAGCTAAAGTTTATTCCAGTGAATTTGGTTTTAGATATTTCAGTTAGTTTCTAAAGAATGGTTTTGATAATTTATACCTAGTCTAATCTGAATTCATTTAACAGTTTTGGTCCAGGATATTTCTAAAGTAAATGTAAACAAATGGATGATGGGCACTTAACCATGAAACAAGACCCAGTGGCCTTTAGGATAATGGGTCTTAAATGTGTAAAAGCAAACAAATGCAAATGTTTAGTTGCAGAATAAGAAATTTATTATACAAAGAAATAACATAGGTATTACTTTTCTATTAGATGGAAGATTTTTACATACAAAGTTGGAATGTTCATTCCATTGAACAGATGAATATTGCCAAGTGAGTCAGTTCAGTAATTCCCTAATATTATTATTATTATTATTATTTTTTGAAGTGAACTAAAGAAGAAAAAACAAGATGTATTTGTAAAACACAAATCCCCCTTAACAGCATTTTTTCTTCAAAATGTTGACCTTGACAGATGACCTTGACCTTGTGACAAGGCTGGACCTTGATTCCTATAGACATACGTCACAGAACTTTCACCATGCCAGTTTTGAGAAGGGTATCTAAAATATGCTTGAATAAACTGAACATGTTCAGTTTTAGGGTAAAATTTTTAAGAAGTTTGACCTTGACAGATGACCTTGACCTTGTCAGATGACCTTACCTTGGTATCTAGAGATTCACATTATTGAGATCTATCACCATGCTTAATATAAGAGTTGTATCTTAAATAGGCTTGAAATTATTGGCAATGTTAAGTTTTTGGTAAAGTTTTCAGATACACAGATGGTCATACACACACAACCAAAAAACTTTTCAATAAATTTTGCCCCAAATGGATTGATCAGAGACTTTTCCCTACTGACTGTCTGTCTCTCTCTGTAAAAACTTGACCTGCAAGTGAATATTGTCCTATACCTTAAACACTATTGTGGTTACAATACTCTAATTTGCCATGAATGTTCCTCTATCAGTTACACTTTTTTAGAGGCCAAGGTCATCTTACTAAGTCAAGGTTATGAAAAATTGCCTTTTTGATGGGCATTTGCGTTTAATCAGCAATTCTTCTTTTCATTAACAGCCAGGATCTGGTCATTGAGGAAAACATCCTTAATTATCCTTCCTTTCAATGCCATTTAATTTTTAGTTTGTAATTGAAACAAAAGGACGGATAAGAATAACAAAAAATATTACATCCTCTAGGTTTTATTTTGCTATTTGACAACTGTAAATTATTCAGTTGCTGCATATGATGAACAATTGTAATATTGAGTATTAAAAGTGGTAGGTTGTAAACAGTCTTTATTGTTGTTTTTTTTTTATTTCAATGGACTTGACATTGCTTCCAACATAGTTCAAAATGATCTATGCTGCCATCAAGTATCAAAACCCAGTGTGGTGTCCATGGTCTACACAGAGAGTGGACGCAGCTTAACCTTAAGTCCTGAGTTCGGATATTGATCCTGGTTCTTTCATTGGCCCACACATTTGTCGAAAGTATTGGTAGCAGAAGCAGAATCGAGAGAGTTTAATCTAACTTGTAAGAACTTGTTTTCCAATCTATGTACAATAAAATCCAATTACCTAATTATTGAAGTTTGATAGTCTGATGTTCTATCAACTGTGGTTTAAGTGCAGCATAACCATGTAAGGCATCTCCATGAGGACTGTAGAAAAACAGTTTTTTCTGTATAACACTTGTTTCTCTTTAGTCCTAATGCAGTGTTGAAAATTTTTGGCATGGTAATAAGAACTATGTGACCTAGGAAATACATGGTTACATTTGATGTTAGGAAATTCTGTTTTTTTCTATATTTACTCTCTTTTATAAACAGTTTGCATAAAAGAATTTACATTTTAAATCGTTGATGGGTTGTAATTAACTACTTCAGTTTGAAAAACTTAAATTATGGGGTATCGCTACCCGCCGATGGAATGTGGTCACTTTTGATATGCACATTGATCCTTATAGTTTTAGGATAAAATTCTATTCACATTAACTTAAACCAACAACCAATCTTAAATAAAATACATAATCCCCATCATGGCACAGTGGTAGTGCTTCGGACCGTCATTCTATATCCTTGAGTTCAATCCTCTACGGCCTCACTCATTCTTTCAGACTATTTGTCTTCAACTAATGGGTAAACCTATGTGGGATAGCAGCCGGAGGCTAGGAAAAGATGTTATGGTAGTACTTGTGTGAGAAATAACAGGAATCAATTGTTTGGTGCTCCTGTCGCCACAACATGACTATAAGGTTCATGAAGATTGGGCCATATTTGTGGCCTCTAGAGCTTAAACAAGAAATTTGTCAATAAGACCCCTTTTCCCATAATATGGCATGGATCCTTCCCATTTTCGATAGAATCAATCCTTGTGACCTGACCAACATTCTGACCAAGTTTCATGAAGATTGGGCCATTTTTGTGGCCTCTGGAGCAGCGAGAAAATTGTCAATACGACCCCTTTCCTGTATGGATCCTTCCCATATTCATTAGAGTATATCCTTGTGACCCAACCAACAATCTTACCAAGTTTCATGGAGGTTTGACCATTTTTTCAACGGCTCTCCATGAAACAGTTGTAACTCTCTAAAAAGATACAGGGAGTTACAACTGTTTCACGCTGAACCATAGATTTGTGGCCTCTACAGTGTAAACAAATAAAATATCATTAAGGCCCCTTTTCCTGTGATTTTGCATAGATCCTTTCCATTTTCGAATGGGTTTATCTTTTACCTGACCAACATTCTGACCAAGTTTCGTGAAGATTGGGTCATATTTGTGGCCTCTAGAAAATTGTCATTAAGGCCCTTTTTCCCTTCATATGGCATGGATCCATCCCATTTTTGATAGGGTTCATCCTTGTGATCTGATCAACGTTTTAAAAAAGTCTCATGAAGATTGGATATTATTTGTGGCTTCTGGAGTGTAAACACTAAAATTGTTGACGACAGAATACAGACAATGGACATTCAATGATCAATAAAGCTCACCTTGAGTATGATGTGCTCAGGTTAGCCTGCAAAAATCGATAAAATACAAGTAACAAACATGTAAATATGTCAATTTGTAACTGCCAGGTCAATTACAGCACAGAATATTTGATAATATGCCCAAAGGCTTACATTATAACAAAAGTGGTTCTGAAAAAAGTTGCCCGAGATGTCCACAAAGCAGCACAGACGAACCGATTTTCATCTTGACAAGTGAAGTCTCAGAATTAATAGACTGGTCAGAAGTAAAATGATTCTCAGATGACTTTTTAAAATATTTAATTCAACATAAAGTAATTAATTAAGTACTTAGTGTCCTTTACAATATGATGAATTGTTGGGAAAGAAAACACATGTTAAGTTAAATTTACTCTCCGACGATATTTTTAGAGTTATGAGAAAAGAAACTAGCTGGTTCAGTGCAAAACAGTTGTTACTGCCTATATGTTTATAGGCAGTTACAATTGTTTTGCGCTGAACCAGCAAACTGTATGTGGTGAATGTAATTAAAGGATAATTAGATAATGAAGAAAAAAGACAAGTAAGTGGAGTCGGTTTGTGAATATCACTTCTCCATGGACAAGTAGAGCTGAATATTTCAAAACCCATGTAAAAGGAAACTGTTGGAGATAATTGTTCAGGGGTGTAGAACTCATGTGCTGGACTTGTCCCACTTGAGCTTTTTGTCAGTGGACAAGTAGATTTTCTTTTTGATCTTGTCCAAGGACAAGAGAATCTTTGATCAAAACAAAATTGCAGACTAAATGGGATTTCAAGACACAGTTCAAAGTGCTTTTGGAAATTCATTTAAATTAGTATGTATTATGAATATAAAACAATGGTGGATAGGAGAAATATTTTTATGACAGAATTGTGTTCTTTTATCTCACAATATTTTCTATACTTGCTTGCTTGAAAAGATGAGAATATTACTACATGTGCTTCTTTGCTGATTTTCACAGTATTTTCTATCTTGAAATAATCATCAAAGAGTTAATGATGATCAGGGGTTGGGAAAGCTTATCATGTATGCTTAGACATAGTATTTATGGTTAGGTGGTATGAAACCTGTAAAAGCACCACATAGTTTAGTGAAAAAGTTCTTTATCAAACATCTTCCTGGGACTATCCTTCTGTCTTCTCGTCTACAGAAAACCCATAAAACAAAATATTGTCTAGAAGCTGTATGCCTTATGGATTGTTTGTGATTTCAACAGTCTCTGCGTTTGCATCATACACATTAGTTCTGGAGGTTAGCTGAGAATTTAATGTCAGGGGTTCTGTAGCCACAAACCCAAGCTCCTGAAATAAAAAACAATATTTATTTATTTTGATGTCCTAGTATGAATAGATTGTGTGCATTTGGTTGCTTGCAAATAGTAGGAATAATTCTGGCTCAGAGTTTCATGTGCGAAGAATCTCATTCAGTCGGAACTTTAGAGAAATACTGAGTTTTCAATGGCAATTTGAACCTAATCATTTGTTAAAATACATTTTGCTGTGACATTTCTCCCTCATTAAGCTAATTTGAATGAGATTTATGGCAGAAAATTAGAGATTTTGCACAGATCTCGCGCAAAAATGATCCCTGATTAAAAGGGAAAAATCACTCATCAAGAATACACAAATCCTCAATGAAATCTATCCACCTGCGAAATTTCACAATACTAGCTTGCATACTTTTTGGGATATATGGATAGATCGAATGACAAATGCAAAGCAATATACCTCCTGTTCTTCGAAGGGTGGAGGGGGGCATAAAAAAGCTATAAGCAGCATAGAGGCCACAAAAACTGCATATTTCAAATAATTCAGCTTTTATTGATGACCTGGTCAGCTGAACTCTACCCTGTTTTCTTCAGATGAATATCAAGGGGATCTATCTAAATGCTAATTTTTAAAGATTTTGCTAAAATACGTTAGATGACCGCGATCTTGTCAAAAGACTGCTGGCCATTGGCAAATGTGTTTCTGCACCGAAATCTTTTGTAATATTTTTACCGACATAGCGCTTTTGTTTGCAAACATGACTCCCAATCTGAAATCATTGGGCATATATTGATCCCTTGCAGCAGTATATATATCCTTTTTCAATGTTGGTCTCCCATCCATGTGTGTTAATTGAAAACCTATAGATGCGTGATAGCTGCAAGAGGCTAGTAATGGTTGTCATGGTAGTACAATGCAAATATACCAGGAAAACATTGTTTTAAAAGTGCTACCATGAGATGGCCGATTTTGTTTAAAGTAGCATAAAACCTCATCTGAATGAAAAATTCTATCATAGATTGACTGATTAAGGTTTAATGACATTTTCAACATAATTGCAGTTGAATTTCACAAATGGCTCACCTATCCATGGCTTCAAGTTGTTTCTAATACCAGAATAATATTTCAAAACGGCCCACAAAAGTGACATTTTGGGAGTTTTGGGCCGCCATCACATTTCATCCAGCCAACAGCTGCTCATCCCACTAAGACATACCATTTATCATATTCTCATTGGTGGGAGATAAATGACACTTGTCACAATGACATTTGCAAAGGGTCCAATAAAATTCAGCTGAGTTAGGCTTCAGTCTTGTGATCACGCATATATCACATTGAGCTTGACAGGCTTGGCATCTTAAATAGACCTTTGGTAATATGCAGTGTTTTTTATTTTTGATCATTTATATAAATATGTAGATAAAAAGAACAATTACATCGAATTCATTACAATGAATATTCAATCTTTTCAGGCCCTTTTTCCAGGGCTTTGAAAGAGCGACCCTCAATTACAGAAATTAGACACTTACAAGTCTGCCCTGTATGAATTGTTATTGCCACTATCATGGTGCATCAGACATCCAATCATTGGGTTTTGAGTCCAATCCCGCATAGCAGACACTCATTCTTCCCGATACTTTTCTGAAACCAATTAGAGATGGATGATAGTTAACCTTTAGGGCTTAATCATGGGATGTTGAAGTAGTACATGTATTGGTGAAAGAAATACCAGGAATAAATGGTTAGATGTTCTAGTTTTAGAAGGAATAAAAGTGGTGTTTAGCCCTATTTAACTAAAAAGTTTATTTAATACTTATATCTATCTATTTAGTATTTACCTGATATTGTTAACCCTTGTCATGCTCAACCTGACATATTCCTGTTTTGACAGTAAATTTTAGTCTACATCCCCTTTTTGTCCCCTCCAAGCAGGGTTGCTTATGCATTTAATCTTATAAAAAAGAAAGATTTACTACACCCTTAGATTCTAGGGTTGTCATTTCTTTGAATGCAATTCTGTAAGAGGATTTCAATTCACCATGACAAAGCCTAATAACTTATGCCACCAAACTCTCGTAACTCCAGCTTGGATTAGGTTGAAATTTCGGGAGGGGGTGTTTGCAGTTAGCTGTGTTGACTTTTTTTTAAAGTTGGAATACGATAGATCTATTCTTTCGTTCAATTTGTGGTGGACTTTTACATAATTTTCTGATGGATTATCTTTGAAAACGGTTTGCAAGGAAAGCAACAATTCTACAGAAACGCGATTGGTTAACTAAATACAAAATATACTTTTTCCCCATTTTCAGCTTGTTATGTAAGGCACATTATATTTTATTCAATGGACAACCTAAGTTACAGCAGTGTAAAAGATGTCATTTTATAACTGAAGTTTTCAATAACCGCATTCGTCTTTTTTGAGATGCCCCCTGGAGTATTAAAATCGGTGAAAGTTTGAATTATCAGCTAAAAAGCATAACGTTCGCCCAAGAACTCCATTTTATTAATATAAATTTCCGGCTGCTTCTTCTATGCATTAAATGAACCAAATAGTGTTGATAAATAATTCACTACACAGAGAAATACTTACGATTTCACCATTTCCTTGTCCAGCGTCGCCATTTTCGATTTACTACCTGATTTATTTTGGGCAACATCTGACGTGTATTAATGCGCGTCATGATCGTGGGGATTTCCCAGATTGAACCGTAAAACGGATAAAATAGTCCGGCATATTTTTCGAAAAAACACACTATTTGGTCGAAAATATTCGACCCAAACCAGTCGGGAAATGATGAACACCACTATCTCAGCACGTTACAAAGGTTAACCACCAATCGAAAAATTCACCACGATTTTCTCACCAAAATGGAGTAAACCCCCTTTAAAGGCGAATTCCCAGAATAATAAGAGAATCATTCGCACAAAACCATGTCCTAAAAAATGCTGTTATGTAATCGTGTGTTCACAAACTCGTTATTACTGAGTATGCAGTGGAGTCCGTGGTGTAGTGGTAAGGACGATGGCTTTGGCATAGAAAGGTCCCGGGATCGAATCCCGACCGGACCACGGAAATTTTTCTGAGCAAAGAATTTACTCCACGTTGCTTCTCTCCACCCAGGTGTATAAATGGGTACATGTACCTGTGAGAGTTGTAATTCTTAGTGTTGTGCCAGCCGAAGGCGCCATTTATTAATAGCCGCCCTGAAAAGTCGCATGAATACGTATATAGTATTATCCATGGAGAAATTCAAATGGCAGCCCGGGAGTCGCGTGAGATGATGTAATAATCTAAAATTGACTGCAATATGCATGCGCAGAAAGGACATTCATGTGAACGGAGTTACCCACTGGTGGTATGTAAACAAACTTCACATTTGCTGCTACAATAATTAATTAACCATGAAATATCGTTAACCCATTAAGAAATGTGATAAACTCGTGCAAAATACTATATAAAGCAAGAAAAAAGTATTTGTATTTTAAAGTAAAAAAGAACATTTGTTTTATGTTATCGAAATGTTGTGCACTATTTTCGACGCCATTTTGGAACCCAAGTAACACCGGCCTGACCCAGGATCAGAAGCGTCGAGGTTGAAAGGTTAAAATGACATCACTAGTGTCGAAACCGAGGTCGTTCTGATGGAAACACGGTTAACTCGGGTCGAGACCGAGTCCGATATGAACTTACCCCATGATTAATGCCCTGGCCGGGCGGAGCCTAAGTAACGGGTCGTTGCACTTAAGGTTAAGGGAAATCAGCTCTTTTCTAAAATAACCTACTTCTAAAGAGAGTCGACATAAATAGCTGGAGACCTAAATCGTTGATTGGTAATCAAATCCTCGTCACTTCAGCTTAATCAAGCTGAAGTTACGAGGCTTTGGTAACCATACGATGAAATGTGTTCACTCTCTCAAAGCACGGGAATCCTTTAGGTTTTAGGATACAGTTATTTGCACGCGTTAACGATGATTACCGACTAAAATTTGAAAGAACCCAGAGTATTGAAAAGTAAACACACCAAATTACGTCACGGTTAAGCCCCGCCCTGCCAGTTCATTAATTACGCAGAATAAAACAAGACTATCAACCAAACTGTAACTTTTAACTATAGGTAAATTTCATGAAATTCAAAGTAAATTAAGCCTTCCCGTGACATTTCTTAAATATCTTAAATAATACAGTTAGGAATATCGTGAAATTGAAAAGATGAATGATTTTGAATGATATTGGAATGAATTTGAATGAGTGTGTGGAGCGAGTTTTGAGTGGAATATAAGGGAGGTAATCCAATTTTGCTCAAGATAAAGAAAATTAGCAATATTTATTACATCCCCATATACGTACTTTACTGTTTAAGTGTCTGCTTGGACCAAACAGATACTTTGAATCCTCATCAGCCAATACAATCGAAGAATGATTTGATCGATTGCAATAAAATGTTGATCGTCTTGAATAATTTCGTTCTACGTTTTCGAATTATTTCGGTGCGTTTTTGATCGATTTCAGTGAGTGTTTGTAATAAATGAAAGGAGCGCTGGGTTATCGATTTAGAATAATTTGATCAGGGTGATTGTCAATTTCATGATGTTACTGTAGTTAAAACACTGATGGACTGAAGAAACGCATGTTTCAGTTGAGGTATTTTTTCCCGTGGGAAGTTGTTTCTATTCTAAAAGTTTAAAGTTTAGTCGTAACATAAACAAAATTTGAACGAAATTTCATTACAAAATGATTTACCGCTTAGGAGCAGCGGCCTTTTAAAGTAATTATCCAGGGGCCCGTTTTACTAAACGTCTTACGAAAGAAATGATCGTAAGTCAAAATCACAAATCGTACCTGGTGTTTTCATTTACTGATAGATTCTGCCTTGCAATATCTCATCGGAATCGTCTTCAGAATTCCTTACTAGGTTACCAATCTAGAAACAATTTTAAATTTTGACTTACGCGAAAAATGATCGTAAGATGTTTAGTAAAACAGGCCCCAGATTCTCACAATCAGTCATCGGTCCTTGACAAATCAGTAACAGCTTGATTACTTCTAGCAATAACTAGATTTTGAAATTGAAATTTAACATTCTGTCCTAAAATTGTCCATAAATACAGTGTTAGCCAATGTTCTTGTAAATGGCTCATTAGAATTATAGAAAGATTGTGAGTCCTATTTACATAAAGCCTTCACCATCTTGTCCTTACATGTCACTTTTATCATGAAACTTCTTTAAGAGCATATCTTTTGCCTAGACATTGACAAATGCCATCCTACTTTATCGACGTGCAATGAAAGATTTTCAGAGGATAATGAAGTTATCAAAGAAAGAAAGAAAGAAGAAAAAGATAAACATTTTAATTAGAAATTTTCCGTCTTTCAATACTAAATAATAATGGCATTTTTTCTGTGATTTGAATAAAAAAATCGTCGTTAATCAAATCGTCAAAATATTCCGTTAAGTAAAGGCTAGGGAAAAATTAAAGTTGAATTTGCAAAAGAAATCAACGTCAAATTTATGTCATAACGAATGAGTTATATAAAATTCAAACTAGGAGTAAGTCTATTATTTTAGTTTTTTGATGGCTTAAAAACATACTTTAATTAATGAAAGGTATTTTTATTTATTATCTTACGCACAGGGATTTTGAAATATGGTGTTTCAATAGCGTTTAGTCTTCCAATTTCTGTCTGCGGCCATGTGTTTAAAGGTGTCAAGAAAATTAACCCAAACATGTTTTTGTGCTTGCAAATTGACGGACTATTTTTTTTTCAGACATACAAATACAGCTTCAATCATTCAACGTTTTGTCAATCCATTGATGTAAAAACAGCAATTACGTTCCTCGTGACCGTATTTCTCAAAAAGGGAACCGGAATTTACGCATTTTTTTTTTTGCCTAGTATATCGAGGGTTCAGCGCAAGGCTGTACTAAGTGCATATACATTGTATTTGCACTTAGTACAGTCTTATGCTAAACCTCGATTATGGAACTTGATGTTGACATAGACAGGGGTTGTATAATTACTGATGCGTATTAATGGGTCTAAGCCAGGGGAATTGTAAATTGTTATCTTTATGACGTGTAAGACCAACAATGAATGTCTATATAAATAACATCAATATTCTGAACCTGATTGCAGAGATACGTGCACTGGAAGAGTAAACGTTTATTGTGACCGATTAATACGAGCTTTATCAGACTTGTTCAGATTAATTGTACTATCACAAGGACCGTTCTTTTCGAAAATGGACCAGATCCGTCAAGCGTCTTGGGGAAAAGGAGTCTAATTAAGATTTAATTAGAAAATACTCGTTAACGCTCTTAAGTCCAAAAAAATCATCAGATTGTCTTCAAACTTGCTCAGATTAATTGTACGATCACAAGGGTCGTTCTTTTCGAAAATGGGTCGGATTCGTGAAGGGTCATGGGAAAAGGAGACTTATGGAAATTTATTTAGAAAATCCTCGTAAACGCTCCAAAGTCAACACTTTTCAACCGATTGTCTTCAAACTTGCTCAGCATGATTGTACTATATCACAAATGGTTCGAAAATTTGCTCGATCCATCAAGCGTTACGGGAAAAAGGAGTCAAATGAAATAAATGAAAGTTAATTAGAAAATCAGATTGTCTTCAAACTTGCTCAGATTAATTGTACGATCACAAGGGTCGTTCTTTTCGAAAATGGGTCGGATTCGTGAAGGGTCATGGGAAAAGGAGACTTATGGAAATTTATTTAGAAAATCCTTATTAACGCTCCAAAGTCAACACTTTTCAACCGATTGTCTTCAAACTTGCTCAGCATGATTGTACTATATCACAAATGGTTCGAAAATTTGCTCGATCCATCAAGCGTTACGGGAAAAAGGAGTCAAATGAAATAAATGAAAGTTAATTAGAAAATCCTTATTAACGCTCTAAAGTCCAAAATTTTGTTCCGACTATCTTCAAACTTGGTCAGAATGATTGGACCATCACAAGGACATTCCTTACGAAAATCGGTCAGATTTATCAAGAGTCATAGGAAAATAAGCATAATTGAAATTTAATGTGGCAATGGACAGCGGCCTACCGACTCTATATTCCGGAAGTTGGTTTTCGTTTATTTTACGACTCTTTTTGCGCGTTGTTTAAAAAGACCGGTTTTCGTAAGATTCTGCTTATGGAAATAACGTAGAATAATGATTGTAAAATTTCATATCTTAGTTTCTTTTCACCATTTGATGTCAAATGAATGACTAGATCATAAAATTAAACAAAAAATGCGTTCAAAACGTCATATATTACTCAATGCGCTTTTGCGTTTTAAAACGGTTTGAGTGAGTGTTTGGAATAAATGAATGGAGCGCTGAGTGTGTAATTTAGAATGCTTTTGAATGAGGTGAGTGTCAATTTCACGAGGTAACTAACTGTAGTCTGAGAGACTTTCTCAAAAATTCAATTCTATGTTCGGAAGTACGATTTTTTTCATCGTGAAATTGACTAGGAGGGTTATTTTGGAATAATTTTGGTATGAAATTAAATAAGTCGGAGGGGCGGACTTTGTTTTAAAAAAAAAAGGCGGGGGGGGGGGGGGGGTGTCATATGAAACCAGTATCTTCGCCAATTGGACGGAATTAGTGGTTATCTTATTATCTCTTTTTAAAAAAATATATTTTTTTGTGTGTCTTCAAGTATAAACAATGCGTTTTAAAGACCTCACCAGTAACATAATATAGAATGCTTAAATCAATTTCAAGGAAATATTGACCGTTTGAACAATATCGAAGTGTTTATGTAGGAATTTGGAGCGTTTTAGTGATTTGAATGAGTGTTTTGGTTGCATTTAACGGAGCGCTGAGCCATCAATTTAGTGCAATCTAAAATCGAGGTGAAAACGGCCAATATCACACTGACACTTACTGTACAATAACTGGGTTTTCTAACGAACACCTATTGTATTTCCTAAGATAACGCATACATCGCCAACAATTTTCAATCAGGACTAATTACGTAAGACGTTACAATGTCTGGAGGATGGAAGGTCACTTCCTGTCCACTAAAAGGTATAAACGAGGTACACAGTGTGTGTTGGAATACATTTCTAATAAACCCATCTTTGGGTCGCCCTTCTTTTTCAAGCTTATGAAAGGCTGTGTAAACTATATTTTTATTTTGATAAAAATAATAGCAATACGCGTTTTACGCGTAGCATTTTTTCGACCGCCAACATAACTCAGAGATATTTATGTTTAAATGAATTTATATATTTAGAAGTATTATAGTAAGAAATAGTGTGTATATATTGATAGGTAGACTCGGTTCAGATGTTTTTGGTTGCTTTACAGAAAATAATTTGGTTGTAGTTTAACTAATTGCCTCTTTTATCCAAGTTCTTTTTAACAAGTGCTGAACAAAAAATTCGTTTTTAGAAACAGGAGACTTAATTGTAGGATCTGTAATGATTTAATTCCCTTTGAAAAAATACTGTAAAGAAGTGTCAAGCGACCAGACTAATTGGATTACAATCCTCAACGTAATGGCCCTGTCACACCTCAACGTTTTAGCCAGCGTGTACCTACCGCGTTTGAGAAAACGACTAAGTCCGCAAAACGTCGGCATACGCTGATCTACATTTTATTTTGTCTATTCACGACGCGCTTGTCGCGTGTTCATAGCGAGTTTGAACGTGTGAGTAACGCGTGAGAAACGTGTCCAGAACGTGTTGATAGCGTATGTCAGCGTATACCAACGTTCTTTAGCGTGTGTCCAACGTTCTCGTAATGTCCTCAGAACGTGCTTAGCGTGTTTGAAACGCGCTGCTAGCGTATTATAACGTGTTCGCAGCGTGTTTTGGGTGTAAATATAAATTCTGCAAGAAATTTCCACTTTAAATTCATTCTTTTAATATATTAACAGGCCTCCGGCCACTACACATATTCAAATTCAAAGTATGTTGGTTCATGTAAAAGAAAAATAGGAAAAGACGAAAAAAATACACTGGCACCTGTATGAAAACATGCATAGGCCTATAACAAACTTATAAGATTACAGGCTGATTAAAGCTTCTAGTACTTTTCACTCGAAAAATATTGCGAAAGGGTAAGGAACTACTTGTCATAATGCACTCCTTTCTTCCTCCATATGCTCTACCATGTAGGATGACTTGCTACAACCTCTCTTAATCTTGAATAGCTAGTCCTATATTATGGGGGAAAAGGTGTACAAAATATCAAACTTGTAGTACATATAATAGAATCAAATATTCTGAACAGAGCAGAATAGAGTAAAACACGTCTTGTATTATGTCCACTAGGTACAACGATGTACTTTACTTGTCTTTTTGGTATATTGGTATCAAATGAGACGAATGAACGTTTGTAGTTTCGCGAACGTATTGTTATTCTAACCAAAGAGCAGACGCACTTGTAAAGCTATAAACGCAATGTTTAATACACATTTAGGCTTCATTCTCAACCTCGATAATCTAAGGAATTAAGAAAATCCGTAAAGGATTTATATGGAAGAAAAGACAAGCAGCTTATAACATAACATAACATAAGTTTTGTTTATATGACTTGAACGAAATCGTTCATCGTCAAACATAGAGAATACTACTTATAATCGAGTGTTCAAGTCATTCTTAGACTAGTCATGTGGAAAACATGCAGATATGAATATGTCAAAAGGGTCATACACACGTACATGCACAAATTTATTTATTTACGAGAAGCTGATGGTAGAAATTATAGACAAACATGCAGCGGAACTTTTATATTTTCATTGAAAACTGAAACGCTGTCATACGCCAGAAACACGCTGTGAACTCGCTGGCAACGCGCTAGACACACGTTCAGTACGCTGAAGACACGCTATGCACACGTTCCCAGTACGCTGGAGACACGCTAGAAGCACGTTAAACTTTTGGCGAACGTGTTTCTAGCGTGTCCGTAGCGTAAGTGAACGAGCTCCTAGCGTGTCTCTAGCGTGCTGAGCGTGTTCGGAACGTGTGCGGAGCGTGTTCCAACACGTTCGGCACACGCTGAGAAATTTAAAGCATGCACAAAATTTTATGAGATACTCAGCGTATCGCAACGTGTGCCAACGTGTTACAGCGTGCCGATAGCGTGTGCGGAACGTGTCCATAGCGTACCCGACGTGTTCGCAGCGTGTTATAAAAAATCCAACACGTTCCGCACACGCTGGCTAAAACGTTAAGGTGTGACAGCCCTATAAGATAAAAAAAGTTGATGCTGTTTACGACATATTCCTCTTGTATACAATAGACAATAGACAATAGACAGCCTGGTCTAAAATTTGCCTGTACAAACGTAAAGTCATATCTTGGCCTACACTGCATACAGTTAAAAGCGTCACCAAATTGACACATAATCCGATAAAAAAAAGTCTTGATCATTCATTCAGGGCTCCATTCATTCATTCATTCCAACAACTCACTAACATCGATCAAAAACGCTCCGCAATAATTTGAAAACGTTTCGAAATCAATCAAGGCGGTCAATCCTTTTATTTCACTTAAAGCCAACTCCACACACTCATTAAATTTCATTCCAAAATAAATACAAATCAATCATCTTGTCAATTTCACGATGTTTTAACTGTACGTATCCGGGTTATTCTTGGAATATCCGATTTCTTGGGAAAGTGTAAGACTGGTCACGTTTCTTTAAATAAGATTGGACTAAGTTTGCTCGTTTGACTATTAGTTGAAGGGTTCAAATAGTCGCCAGAGGATCGTCCACTTAATTCTAAACGATCAACAATTAAGATGCCAGACTGATAAGGATGGAGACTTGTATCAATTTTAAAAGGACCCGGTGGTAAATATAAGACAGATGTCAATTTGCGTATTCGTAATATGGTTCGCTTCTCTGAATAAAATCATAAACTTTCATTACTTTTCATTACTACTTATTGATCGTTTGTTACGGCTTCCGTCTGTGTTCATAAACATGTCGGAAACGCAAGACCATTTAAACGACTATGTACACAAAAACTAAATTTTTATTCTCATTCTCAAAGATTGAATTCGCCATTCCAATATTCGGTAAAGCAAATAATTCTGACGCGATGATCCATACATAGTGCTAACTCGATGATTGTTTATGACCCGCAATATTTCGGATTCTAATTTGAATTGAGCGCATTACCGCTCCTTTGCATGGGCGTATTTCACGTGACCAAAATCTCATTTACATCTATTACTGTAACGCTAAATACGTTAAAATGACCTTAAACGGACCCTTGTAAGATTTATATAAAGAATATCTTAAAGTTCCTAATACTGATTTTAAATGTTGATATACAGTTAACACATCGTGAAATTGACATAGTGAATGATTTTGGAATGATTTAGGAATGAAATCGAATGAGTGTGTGGAGCGAGTTTTGAGTAAATTTAGTGGGAGGTAATCGAACATCGCAAATTTTTTTCAAGATGAACAAAATTTGCGAAATTGATTACCCCCTTTAATGAAAAATGCATAAAAGTTCTATTTAAAGCTTTCTATGTCTTCAAGAACCTATGAGACGCTAACAATTTGAATTATATCAGTGAAATCGCGATTTCTCTTTATCAAAATTTGTTTTGATTGACGTTGATTCTTTATTTTTCAGTGGGTTTGAGCGTTTTTGAATAGTTTGAGTGAGTGTTTGGAATGAAGGATTGGAGCGCTGAGTGAGCGACTTAGAGTGGTTTTGATTGAGGTGAATGTTAATTTCACGATGTAACTTACTGTAAGGGGGTTCTACGTATATAATATATAGACATGTAACATGCGGTTCCGTAGCACTGGGTGGAAACTGACCCCGATTATTGCATCTAAAATGGCTGCTGTTACGTAACGATATTAAACAAGTGAAACTTTTTTCTAATTTTCTATAATTGAGTTATTTAATCATACCAGGTAAGTCAAGCTAAAATGTTATGTTGTGTCTACGATTCAGATTACTGACACATTGCACCTCTTACTGAAAGGTTTACGAATGAAATGAAGTATAAACCACGTACCTTCTGAGAAAATCCACTGCCCTCACCTATTTATTCAGTCACAAGGCAAGAAATAAAATAACATTAGGAAAACTGATGCAAGTAATCTTTTGAGAAATTTTCAAAGAATACATTCTGACTAAATGAGCTATGTTCATTAAGCTTTTACCAAGTTATGGTCATTTGACGGTGACTTGTTTCGAATCATTAGGGTACTGGGGATTGGTTTCTTATCCGTTTATGTGGACTGGGAATTGCTGAAAAGGGTACCGAGTATTGCACTATAAATTCGTGTTTTCTTAAAGTATTTGCATCTTTGAAACTGGGTATTGACTGTATGTCTTTGACAGATCCATTACGATCAAAAATATATATTATGCAATCTTGAAATGTGTTGATTGGGCATGGATTTTAAAGATTTTCCAATATTCAGATTTCCTAGCTGTCAAAGTGCACCATCAGGGATAATTCCGTTGTAAAAATACGGTTTAAGAAATTTGTAATTATCTGTGACATATCTTTTATTTTAGTCAATAAATTTAGAAATTGAAATCGATATAAAGATGCAAAGTAAGTCTCGGTTTATAGGAACAGAAAAAACTAATTGATTCACAGAGTTATACAAGAATTTGTTTATTTTTCTCTTGGCCATAGTGGCCATGTACGTCTTATCTGAAGTCATGATTGCGGATCCCTGTTGAGTCAATATTCATTCAACATTTGAGAAGGCTGTCAATCATTTTTTGTTTGGTTTGTTTTGTTTTGTTTTCTTCAATATATAAGAAAGTTAAAGGATTTCTTTTAGCATCACTAAACCAAGCTGACTTCTAAAAGAAGCAGAGACCAATACATACATAGAAAGTATTCATTTCATAGTTCTTCTCAATTATAAAAAAGAATAACTTGAATGTGTTGGACAAGATTGTGTCAAAGAAATATTTGAATTTAGTAACAATCCTGGGCAATGATTTCTCTGATAAATATGGAAATCAAATTTTGTTCAAATAGAAAATTATACTGAATGAGGAGGTATTTCAAAAATAGGATTTGGGATCAGATTACAATAAAATATAGGATTTGGATGACAACCAGAATTTGACAAATCAATGTGACACATGTCGATTGTTTCATACCAATGGGCACATGATTGATTTTATCCTGGCTTCAGTAGATAGTTTGTTAACATGGGATTTAATGCCACTTTTAACAATTTTTCAGTCATATGGCTGCAATTGGAGCTCTATATGGATTTCTTGTAATTCTCTCATAAGTGATACCATTTTATATTTTCCTAGCCTACGTCTGCTACTCCTCACAAGTTTATGATAATCCTTTCCTAGGGGGGTGGCTTCAGCAGAAGGAAGAAACTGGTCTCTCAAACAGGATAGTGTGCTTTGTGAGACCTAAAGGAAGCCTAGCTGCGAAACATCTGAATCGTAGTTAAAATTTGCATGCCCACTTACCAAAGATACTCTTCTTTCTGAGAATTAGTGTATCTGTGAGTCTGCTAGTCTTACGAACTTGGTTCAGGCCATGAAATTTATATTTTTGAATGGATTTCAATCTTTTTCATATAATACGCAGATGTGCCATTTGATACAATTTATGATTTTGCACTAAGCCCTCAATATATTAAAAGAAGGTAAACACCAGCATAAAAATGGAAATCTAAATTAAAAGTCGTTTTCATTAACCAAATAAGAGAAATTTCATTATTTTCATACTTATAAATAAAAATATAGAAACAAAGCAATCTTATATTTAAATATAAATTTAGGCAGTTATTCTGTGTGAATATGTATATTATTATAAACACTTTTTAACTTAAGATGATAAATTGAGATAACTTATGAAATAAACAATAATGCCATGGTCAAGTTTGTTTTTCATTTGATATGTGGTATTTGGCAATTCAACATTAAAAAAAGCTACAAAATGCGTTTGAAGCTTCAGAATGATTGTCAACATCCAGTACACAGATTGCTGACAAAATGCAATCCGCAGTACGCTTTTTTTAATCACCAGTATCCCTTCGTGTCAGTACGAGACCACCTATTGCTGTTCATATCTTATTCTGTTTTGAAATTAGGGGGCTAAAATTTTCAGGACATCAAGTTGAATCATACGTCTTTAAAATGTTCACTTCAGATTTTTTAAGAAATATTCCAATATTTCTGGCAGATGTTGAATGAAGGAAAATGGTATTTACTTTTCCTCGTACACGCCCAGTATTAAGGCAAATTTTCTAAAAGAACAGGGAATTTCAGTAGCAAAGATGGATTATGGTGTTCAAGAGTCTTGTAAATAGTCTGATAAGTGCAAATGATACAAGGCTAATGGAAATTTGGCTTTTAGTTACCTGTGTTGATGATATTGGTGGTCAGAAATGGCGGATTTGGGGAAGACTTTGAGCAATAACCGGGGTCAGTTTCAACACAGCGCGTAGGGAGTCTTAGCTAGACCACAGGATGGACATGAATAAATATCAAATCCACTTTTTAAAATCCTCTTCCGTCAAAGGAAGTCTAAGTTTAATTCATCCAAATATATGTTTTAAAAATAAAGGCAAATACCCCTTTCGTCATGATTATACACCTTTACGTCAGGTAAATTATATATGAGCCAGTTCGTGACTTTCCCAACAATTTGGTGTATTATAGGTGCAACAATCGAGCAGCCTAGAAACTCCTACAGTGCAATTAGAATATTGTCTGACTGTGTAAAGATACTTTGAGACCTTGTCTATCTACCCAATGCATAGTAAAGTCTTTGGTTAGACTGTGCGAATGCACAGGCTGGCAAAAAGTTTTGCTTTGCACACTTTTGAAATTGTTGGAAATGTCATGCACAGGCTCATATAATCGATGTAATGCCGTCCAATTTAGAAACGAGAATAGAGTAAAATGTTTTCCTGTCGAAAGAAATCGATCTGCAAATTAAAAGAAGCCTGTTTGAAAAAAAAAAAAAAACACACACACACACACACTATTTATAACGATCTAACCACTGCAAATACACATCCGTTTGGTCAAAGATCAAGTGACATAATACAGCCACCACGTGATTATTTAACCTGAAATCAACAAGTTTACCAGACCCCTTTGATAGTCACAGGATATCTCATATTCGATGAATGGTAAACATTTCTCGGATTTCTTCGTAAAAAAGACAGTACCTATCTCTTGCTCAAAGAAATACCAGAGTGGAAAAACGACCGGAAATGTAAACAAGAGCATCGCCTACGGGAGCAACGTTCGGCTTCAGGTGTTGTATAATGCTAAATGAAAAAGAGCATTACTCTTACAAAAATTCTTCCTGTATTATCCCCCTTGAAATCTGGAGAATTCTTGTTATGGATAACACGCGTGCTAAGTTTCATGAAGATATCCTCAATAACTGTTAAATTTCGGCACGCCAACGCCAACGACGCAAAGGTGATCATAATACCTCTGTTGTCATCTCAATTTTCTTAAAATGATCGATGGTGACAAGATTTCATCAGCCAAAGACTTTATAGGCAATGCATTGGCTACAAGTAACAGACAAGAAATAACTTCATTCTACACTACTAGGTTCAAGTAAAATACGCCATGTTTTTCAGTCTGACTAGTATATCATATTTTCATGTAGGAACAGAAATACCCAACACCCCCACCACCCCGACCAGAAGGGACGAATAAAAGAAATAAGAATCAAACCATTTATTATAAATGGAACTATTTTAATTTTCCAGACATATCACGTGATCAATGTGAAATGTATTACTACACGGTGATCAAGCTGAAATTTACAAAATTACATGTTGTAAATATTTCAACCATATTTCTTAAGATATTTAAGCTACGAAAGAAAAGTGTTTCGTAGTTATTTACAGGTAACTTAACATGAACATTAGAACATTAGAAGTTAATTTCTGTATATGAAACACAAAAATGTTTTTTCGGTGGAATTTGAACATAGTATTTGTGGATTTGCCTCGTCTTTGTTTTTTTTTCATTTTCGTTTTTGAGGAGACTTAATTCCAAAAAGATATTTGATATTTTGATTGTTCAATTTTACTAATCATCGAAATATATCTGTTTTCCTCATTAGAAATTGGTTGAATTATCCACCATGCAGATCTAGGAGTTAGTTAAAAACTGTCGTAAGAACAAATACCTCGTATTTGCCCTAACATACACAAGTCTTGAACTAATCCCTCGACACGTTTTTAGGTAAAATCGTATCTAAGAACAAATTAAAAAAGTTAAATCAACAATTCACATCGTAACATAACCAGCGTACATTTACATATCGTTTATAAATAACAAGTTCGAAGATATCATATAAATATAAATAATAATCTATTAAAATCAACAATTACGCACAAAACGGATTCTGTTGTAATTAAAATAGTTCACCCCAAATACAAATATAAAATGGTTATATCGGCATGACTCGCGATTTTGTCCGATAACGTCTTTTTCAGTAGGGATTGGTAGCGTAAGAAAATGACGTAGTGATTTCGTCATTAATGAAGTCATTATAGTGCTTAAATGTCGTAAGTGACTATACAGATAACAACATCGTGAAATTGTAAAGATAGTTTCCCTTTTCTTCAAGAAACAAGCAGACGTTTATAATTTCAGGTATGTCAGTAAAACCGCGAATTTTCCTGGCAATATTTATTTTGAATGTACCCTTGAGTGGGAGGAGCGAGTTTTGAGTGAAATTTAAGGAAGGTAATCCAACATCGCTAGTTTTGTTCAGGGTGAACAAAATAAGCGACATTCATTACCTCCCTTGAACGAAAATGGTATAGCAGGACTTTATATAGTTTCCCTTTTCTTCAAGAAACAAGCAGACGTTTATAATTTCAAATTTTGACAGTAAAACCGCGAATTTTCCTGGCTATATTTACTTTCAATGTACCTATTGATCTTTTATTTTTAGTGATCTTGGAAACGTCTTTGAATAGTTTGAGTGAGTGTTTGGAATGAATGAAGAGAGCGCTGAGTGAGCGATTAAGAATGGTTTTGATTGAAATGAATGTCAATTTCACGATGTAAATAACTGTACACCGTTAGTATTGCTACCTGTATGACAACGACGTAAAAACGGAATACAGTTAGTAACATCGTGAAATTGACATTAAACTCAAAACCACTCTAATTCACTCACTGAGCGCTCCTTTCCTTCATTCCAAACACTCAATCAAATCATTCAAAAACGCCCCAAACTCACTGAAAAACATATAACAACACCTTCGTTCAAAATAAAAATAGATGGGAAAAAATCGGGATTTCACTCAATTAATTGAAATTGTAAGCGTCTGATAGGTTCTTGAAAAAATAGGGAGCTATCTATTAAACTTGTATGCATATTTTATTAAAGGGAGGTAATCAATATTTCTAATTTTGTTCATCCTGAACAAAATTTGCAATACTAGATTAACTTCCATTAAATTCACTCAAAACTCGCTCCACACACTCATTCAATTTCGTTTCTAAATCATTCCATAATCATTCACCTTGTTAATTTCACGATGTTGTTCACTGTAGTTTGATTATACGAACATATAATTATGTCTTCCGAAGTTTTCCGACATCAATTCGATTAAAACATTTATAATAAGGGGTTTACTACCTTAATGAAATAATAACAAAAATTGGCAGTCTACCCAAACGTCGTTATTAAATCTTGAGTAAGTTAAGTAGTTTCGACGTTTCGGCAGCATGCTGACGGTAATATTAGTGAGTTCGTTATACATACAATTCCACTAGAAGAGTAAACGATAAAAACATTTTCTATATTGACAATAGGAGGTCAAGACTTCGGATTATCTTAAGTTGTAGTTACGAAGTTTTGCTCGTCCGACGACGATACGTCTATCCACTTGAGTGTACATTAATAAGTCTTTGATGCCCTGAATAAGTAAAAAAATGTTAAACATTTAATAGTACAGTTGCAAGCCTATGGCTATCAACATATAGTTTTAGATGCACAACATTTGAGTGAGTGATCAAAGGTCAGTTTTGTCTATCAAAGTACAGATAAAAATGACGTTCAATCACTCACTTAAACTTGCACATCTCTACTGCAGCCCCTATGAGGTGTTGTTGCGATGATTTGGTCTCCCACCGTCGCTTTTTAGTTGTCTTAGTAGCAATAATGATAATCTTGAAATCATATTTAAATATATTCGATGTGCCACTGAAATACACAATATAAGGTTTTGAGATGCTGTAGTAAGGACATTGTCGCAAACCTACGTAAAATTTCAGTGAGAAGTTTTGATTTTCACAAGACCTCTATTTGTCTTTTTGAAGGATATCAAATTCGTACTTCGACTGCAATTATTTGTACTAAAGTAATGAGGAAAGAGGAAAAATGAGATATAAGATTGACTTTTTACTTACGTGGTATCTTACATTAAATTCAACATTTTCATATAACAGATTTTTCAAAGGGAATACAATTATCTTTTATCACATATTGATATTTATGACGCGTTTCTTAGTCCATTAATGATAAACTCAAGGAACTACATTAAGATATAAATCGAGAAAGAACCCATGTTATCTCTCGAATGTTGACCTTATAAAGTGTCGTTAAATCGTCACATCTAATGGCCATTTGAAACCGCAAACATAGCATTGCAAAATGTGTCCCGTCGGACGGAAACGGATAGTGAGGGAAGTTTGTAAAGTCGAGACTGCGTGGGATAACAAATCCCTGCATCCAGTATGTCAAACGGTGCAAAATGTTTGACACTTTTACCCTGCTTTGCACTTGAACTTGCCTGCACAGTTTGCAGCGTTTTGCTATCCTGAACGCAGGGCAGGTTCGAAACATTTCGCACCTGGCTGTTTTTCTGAAATTAGAATGACTAATTTGCTTTGCATCTTAAGAACTTTTGTGTACTGACCACCAATTATTTTACTGTAAGATGGTCCGTTTTCGGAAAACAGATCACAAATATGATACACTTTGGTCTATTTCACCGAGAATGCAACGTACGTGATTTAAATATACACATTTACAAGTCAAAATGCTGAATATACGTGTACACTATTTGAGACTCACTATTTCTTTTGTCGCAAAGGGTTTTCGTCTTTGTGAAATCTTACCATTGTCATTCACATTTAACAATTGTTTAATCATTTACTTATTCCTGTAAGACTTGTAACTTTTTCTCGCCATGAAATGTGTCAATACGGACCTTAAATCTAATAACCACAGAAAGGACATGTGTTAATTACGTTACTGGCTTAGCCTAATTCGCAAGGGATATCAACTTAGTTTCATTATGTTTCGTGATTTCGTCTTCGGTTTTTATCTCTCCTGAACATTCAAATGCACGTTATAAAATGATTAAAATAAAATCTGATAACAGTGTCAATTCAATATAAAACTTTTTTGCGTTCATTATATAACCCCATTTCAGAATGATGCTACAAACTGTCTCTTTTGTTTAACGAAATATTATTTATCATTTTGTAAAATTGAAATGCAAAATATATAATAAAACATTTTCCGTTGTTTGGCGCCCATAAACAGTAATTAGAATATCGAATTGATGCCACGAATTTTTTAAATCTTAGAATCACACACTCGACCTTACGTTCGCGCCGAAGTTGTTGAAATGAAGTATTTCTATTTGGAAGGGAAATAACTGTAAACACTTTTGTCACATACTCAGAAAAGACTGGGTTACTGCCCATTGATCTATCGATACAGGTCTCTCAGACGGCGGGCTACCAGAACAAAGTACTCGCCCGAATGTACAGACTAGGATTGACGGGATAAGGATGACATTTTATAACGATATTACCTAGTTTTTTGGTTGAGGTCCAATCTTTCATAAGATTATCCAAGATGAGACTTTTTTTCCAGCAAAACGAACTTATGGAGACAATTTTAATCGTTGCATATTTTCAAACTATCTCAGATTTGTGTAAGATAAAAGTTATAAGTAACAATTTTAAATGAAGAATCTCTAGTGATTTGAATAATGCTGGTAAAATTACAAAATTACCTTTTTAAAACTTTCAATGGAAAAGTATGTAATTAGCTACTTAATTGCACATATTTATTACAGTTAATAACATCAGGAAATTGACAATCACTCCGATCAAAACCATTCAAAAACATTCGCTCAGCGTTCTTATCATTCATGTTAAGAACTCACTAATATCGTTAGAAAAAATTCGAAATTGTTGAAGGAGATCAACACTAATTGAAATCGAAAAATCATTCTATGTTGTTATTGGCTGTTGTGAATTTTAAAGTGATTGATTAGCTCTCGAGGACAAATAAACAGAAAAATACGTATATTTTATTAAAGGGAGGTAATACAAATAGCTATGTTTGTTCACCCTGAACAAAATTAGCGATATTGGATTACCTCCCTTGAATTTCACTCAAAACTCGCTCTACAGACTCATTCAATTTCCTTGCATAATCATTCCAAAATCACTCATCTTGTCATTTTCACGATGCCGTTAACTGCAGTTTACCTGAATAGAATTTTTGCGCTGTACGATAAATCTTATATGGGCGTGATCTTAACAAATGAACTGCATTAATTTTGCTTAATTCTATATTTTGTGTTTTTAAAAGGCCATAGACAATTTAAAAAAAGAGAGATTCGAATACAAAGACAATAACTCTTTACATATATTATGAGTCAGGGCTGGAATTTCAAACTTTCTTACATCACCGCGAAGCAAAAACTTTGGATAGCCTATTCATCCAAACAGTCAGAACAGTCTTTAATTTGCGCATGTATAAAAATTATGGTCTGAACCTCACTTCAGTCAATCAGTTATAATTCTCATCGCGTTTTCTTCGTTGCAATTTTATTTTGTGTTTGATTTACGCGAAAGACCCCACATTGTATCACTGTATTCATTGATTCAAAATCATTATCAATTTTAGTTTAAGGCAGTGGACCCGTAATAGGTACACAACATTTCTGGAGTAATAAACTTTAACAGTGTTAACCGAGGTTTCCTAATGATCTTCATTAGGAAAACTCGGTCAACATTGTGAAAGATCATACGTTCCAAAACGTTGCAGAACTATTATGGGTCCACTACCTTAAAAGATAATTGTCGCGCTCATAGACATGTCGGAAAATTCCTGTCGGAGATTCTGTTAAAATTCTTCGATGTACCAATTTCGGTGTTTAAACATCTACCTTGAACATAGCTTTTATTTTTAAACTAATTTGGCAATATTCAATTCTGATAAAAAAAAGTACTATTTTTAAAGACAGGCCATTCTGAAATTGAAAAAAGTAAGCAACCTTAATGTTCTCTTGGTCAAAGTACGCTAAGAAACGTTGCACAACTCCTATGTATATAAAAAAGATGCTCGTTTTTACGATTATCTCCCTTAGAAATATTTGAAACGTTAAATAACTCTGCACCAATCAATGAATGAATCGAATCTCTGTTATCTCCCCTAATAGCCTTTTCTATTCATTTAAATTAAAATCGGATACATATTGCATTTTCGTCTGATTCTCGATAAGCTTTAGAGCTCAAAATGGCATTCATAGCTTTCAAACATTGAAACGCTTTTCAATAAAAGGAATCATCAGCAAAACCCGTACAATATATCAATGGAAAATTATCGAATCGAGTACATTTCATTCGTACCATACGATAAGAATTACAAAACGGTGTAAGTTGTTTGCAAATTAAAAATCCGCCTTTTTAACGTTAACTCGCGCAGGGTTCGACACTAATGGGAGTCCAGTTTACCAGTTGGACTCCTTTGATTTGCAACTAAGGAGTCCGCTGGACTTGAAAGGAAATATTTTGAAAAACAAATGCACAAAACTTGTTGAAGAAAATATTTGTTTGCATCTTATAATGTTTTCAGAAAAAAACTCTTCTTTGGTAGGACATTGTTTAAAAGAAGAAATTGCTTATAACAAGCAATTTCTTCTTTTCCACAATGATCTCCCATTATGAAAATTTGGACTCCTTACTTTGAGCTGGGACTCCTTGATTTCGTGCAGTAGGTGTTCAATTGACTCCTAAATCTCAGGAGTTAGTGTCGACCCCTGCTTGCGTACAGAACTGGGTATAATTTGTTAACAGTTTGCGCCTATTTATCATCTTGAACGCAGAGATGGCGATTCGTTTAAGACAACAATAGCATAGTGTAGCCGAGAGGCAAAATATATGTATTCTGCGTTATTAATGAACTGGCAGGGCGGGGCTTAGCCGTGACGTAATTTGGCGAGTTTACTTTTCAATAGTTTGGGTTCTTTCAAATTTTAGTCGGTAATCATCGTTGGCTCGTAACTGTATCTTAAAACCTTAAGGATTCAAATGCTTTGAGAGAGTGAACACATTTCATCGTTTGGTTACCAATGCCTCGTAACTTCAGCTTGATTAAGCTGAAGTTACGAGGATTTGGTTACCAATCCACGATTAAAGTTTTCGAAATAAATATGTCGACTCTCTTAGGAAGCAGGTTATTTTAGATAAAAGCTGATTTCCCTAAACCTTAAGTGAAACGACCCGTTACTTAGGCTCCGCCCTGCCAGGGCATTAATCAGGGATAATACCTTAAGCTTGAATAACGTTAGAGTAGTCACGGTGTCGATATTAACAAGGCGGCGAATCACGTGACACGACAATATATAGTCAGAGAATCGTCAATAATTCCGTCAATATATGAGTAGGTGGAAAAATGTCTGGAATTCAATGAAAATGGCAGATTTTTGAAAAATCTGCTGATTAAAAAGTTATTGACGATCAAGTAAAAACTAGATAGAAGATTTTGATCGTCCTTCGTAAAAAATATTGTCGATGTAAACCCCTACAAATTGTCTACATTAGTTTTCCGTCAATGAATTTATTGTAATTATTGTTACTATTGTTTTATGTCATTGATGACGTCATAATATTCCTCTTTGTAATACTATATGCGTACACGGTATTCTGTGTAATTATTGAACTGGCAGGGCGGGGCTTAACCTTGATGTAATTTGGCGAGTTTACTTTTCAATAGTTTGGGTTCTTTCAAATTTTAGTCGGTAATCATCGTTAACGCGTGCAAATAACTGTATCCAAAAACCTAAATGATTCACGTGCATGAGAGAGTGAGCACATTTCATCGTTTGATTACCAAAGCCTCGTAACTTCAGCTTGATTAAGCTGAAGTTTCGAGGATTTGGTTACCAATCTATAATTTAATGTCTCGAGTTATTTAAGTCGACTCTCTTTAGAAGTAGGTTATTTTAGATAGAAGCTGATTTCCCTTAACCTTCAGTGCAACAACCCGTTACTTAGGCTCCGCCCTGCCAGGGCATTGATAATGGATAATAACACGTTTGAAAAAGATTTCAATGGTCTTCTACACCGTATCATTTCAGTGGTAGGAAAATCGTAGAACGCTAAAAGTGAAATATCTATTGCTTTCTAGTCGTTGTCAAATTAAAATCTTGTTTTTTTTTAAAAAAAACCTAAAAAATAATATAATTCTTATTCAAATTCACTATGTTAAAAATAACACCACCTTTTTATCAAAGAGCCTGAAATTGAATACGCAAGACTCTCATATTCAAAACAAGCATATTTGTGCATTCCTATAAGGACTTCATCAAACTTAATTCATATAAGTACTAATTTATTGATACACTGTTTTGAAAAAGAAATTACCCTCTTCAATAATATCAATAACCTTAATCGATGTGAACATTTGTATAATGTATAATATAAATAAGAATTGGTTAAAATGTAACAGAGGCCTTAATATCGCCCCACAAACGGCCTGTCTGTTGAATGACTGGACTGTTATTCTAGCCGAGTCGATAACAACGGGTTCCAAGTTCCTCGTCTACGTCGTTGTTATTCCAAAACCTCGTAACGACAGCTTGATCAAGCTGTAGTTTCGAGGTTTTAGAAAACATCGACGATATTTTAACTCTATCTGCAATATATTCTTGAAACGGCATTCATTACTCAGTAAATCTCGCCTTTCCAGCTTTCATTGTATAAAAGTCTTGCACACGTTGTATTTTGACGTAACAAACAGTTGAAAGATTTAGTGAGTGATCATTGGTCAATTTTGGCTATACAGAAATATACAAAATTGACTTTTGATAACTAACTAATATCTTTTCACCTGTTACATTTTATATACACTTATTTGAAGCAAGTTCACAACAGCACTGTTCTGTTCCGATGTAAACATACGTAACGTTACGTAACGTATACGTATGTTACGTATTTACGGCGACTAAATTATTTGAGGCGTGTGGACTGCTATTCGGTGATTGGTTTTCCGATCGTTGTTCTGTTGACATAGAGTTGTTGGATTTTACTGAGCTAGCGTCCCGAACTATAACATCAGTTGTTTTGACAATGTCTGAAAAATAAGGAAACAAATCTTTAGTTCATGGCGTTGGATTTTTAGGATTGTGAAGCTACGTTTGAAGACATAGCTAACGAGATGTTACCGAATCTTTATTTGTTTCAGATGACGAGTTTTATTAATGTTTTGTTTAAAAAAGAAATAAGCAAAATTCAAATCATGATTATATGACCGATTCTTAGAGGATGTTAAACCTCCGTGAATGTAGGTAAATGAGATAGCGGAGATTCTTTACACCAATTGAAAACTTATAGTAGATAAGCTCCCAATAAACTTCCTTGCGATTACAATTAGAAAGTTATCTTTTATATATTTTTATTATATTTTTATGAACTATGTACGGAAAGGTAGTATTACTCCCTTTTAGGTTTCTTTAGCTGCAAACAAAATCTTCCCATCTCATTTACTTACTTTCGTGAAGGTTTGTTATCCTTTAAGCACTGTTAATTAAATCCTAAAAATGTCAAATTAACCCAATAAAAAATCAATCCGTTCGATCAGCAGTTCATCTAAAGCCTTTGAAACACTTACTCAAATAATTCTAAACAATCTACATCTTTATTAATCTTTATTCAAATCAATGGTAAATGTAAACGTTTATGCGTCTGATTGAACACACAAAAATGTATTATAGAAGCATGTGTTCAAATTTTATCAATGGAGTGTTATAGAACAACTCCAATTACATTCAAGTTTGACAATTACTCGATTTTCCTAATTCATACCAATTCTTTAATATCGTTTATATAAACCTAGATTTTTGTAGGTTACTATGAAGATTTGATACATATAGATGTACATTAATATATTTGAGCACAGACAAACGAAGAATACATATAAATTGTTCGAGTACATTGTTGGTTATACAGTTTTAAATATCTGTAAACCTGCATGATACAAAGCGGAGAGAGTATGTAAGGGAAACATTGAACGAGGGCTACTTAAGCACCGAATCTTTTGAACTTGTCATCTTTACGTATATTAAAACGGTGATTTACAGTGCATGCCGAATATAACGAAAGTAGTGTCTCATAAACATTTTTTTTTCGCAAAACAATCGACATTACAGGTCTTGACTAATTGTACTGTAACCATAATTTGCATCCACAAGCCATATAATGAAAGTGCCAACAGTGCTTACTTTTTCTTAAAGTGAATGGTTACAATATGAAATGAATGACTGTTGTCCTATGACTTTTACCATAAGCAGAAACTACGATCCTTTTTTTTTCAAAAAGTATTTACATAAAGGCACTTACAGCTAGGTAATCAAATACCGATAATTCCGTCCGACTTCGACGAAATTTGCAATATTTATAACCTCCCTTTTAAAAGAATCTACATCTTTTTGATGTGTGTATCTTCACGAACCAATTTTAAATTGCACACCGACCAAGAGACTCGTGGAATAACTTGATACGTTTTAATGGTATGGTGATTGTTTTTGTAGATATCGAATAGTTTTTAACGATGTTTGACCATTTTTAATTGATTTAAATGAGTGTTTGGAATGAATAAATGGAGAGCTGAGCGAGCGATTTAAATGGTTTTAATTAAGGTGAATGTCAATTTCAAGATGAAATGAAATGTATAAACACTGTACACAAAGATGATACTTCTCCTCCTCAAATAGCATGCCGATATGGATCTACGATTTTTGCATTTCAATTTAAGATTAATAACGGCATGATATAATATTCCATACTATCAGTATAGCGTGGTTTTATTGACTCGAATCTGACCCCTGCTGTTTAGATGAACAAGAATCTGATTATTTCTACTCGACTTGCACGTGCTTTCATCATAATATATAACAAACGGTACTGAATGTAAAATACATTTTGTTAATTAATAAAATATGTCGGTAATTGTTATTCAAGCATTTCTTCCACGGAGGTCAAACTCAGGTTAAATAAAACAAGGTATACAATTAAATTCTGGTTTAAACGATATGTATTTGTTCTGTTACCTTATCATATGGCAAGTTGTATTTTGCCTAGGTAAAAAAGGGAATAGTAAAAGACACATTAAAATAATTCTTCTTTATATTATTTTCTAACAAAGGCAGAACTCAAAATTGTTTATCATAGTGAACATTTAAGAATTGAACACAAATATTTTTTTTCTCACATACCTTCCAATACTTTCCATAACAAACATCCATCAAAATAAAAGTGTAGTTATGCGCTATTTCTTTGGTAATGGGAGCAAAATAAGTTTGAAAAGGTTAATTTGGAAAAAGACGCTAGTGATCTGAGCCTCGTTTAGAATAGAAACGTTATTAACACTACATGGCTTGTTTAATAGCGTTTGAACTTCACACTTTGTTAAGACCAATTTGTCTAAAACAAATCCTATGACAGATCCGCTTCATCTTTCATAAGTCTAGATCATGTCCTTGTTGTGTCATGTAGACGTCATTTGACGATCAATTATGCTTTTTGAAGCCACAAAAATATCAATGAAATGGCGAATTTCGATGATATACACAAGCAATATATGAAAAGGCTACTGAATACAATTGACAAGAGTATGCATACATGAGAAAGGTAAACATGGATTGCACAGAGCGACAGAGGGCAAATCAAAGATTAAAAAAAGAGAAGTTTACAAAAGACAGACACGTGTAAAATGGAAGTCGAATATGTTGTTGTGATTGTTTATTTGACCTTGTTTTTTTTTGTTTTTTTGAATTGATCAGTTATAGAATACAGACGGAAAAGAGAGAGAGTAAACAATGAATTCATACACATAGTTGAGAGTCGGTGGTCAACATTGTCGTTTGCAATCTTGATCTGAGTGCCATTTTCATTAAACCAGAAAAGGTAGAAGAAAGAGAAAAAACAGACGTACATATAAAAAGAGAGTCATTAGTTACCTGAATGTGAGTTGGCGGTCGGCTGTGTCGTTGGGAGTGTTGAGTTGGGTGTGGTTTCATTGACACTGGATGTGTTATTTTGAGTTTTCATCAAATTCACCAATGCTGTAGTTGAAGTGTCTACGAAAATATAGAAAAAAAATCAATGAAAAAGCGGAGCATAAACATACAATGCCACACGACGACGACAGACGAAAAATTGTACCCTGATTTCGGATAGTGAAGGCCGAGTGACTAACTTCACTCTCCATATAACATTTTATTATCGAATGTCCCTTTTGTCAGGATCTAAGACAAAAAAACATTAGACAAAGCTACATTATTAATCCAAGAATGTTCAAGTTCCTTGTTCTTTTGCAAAGTAATAACTATAATATAGTTCTAAATCATTGCAATTTTATTCATTCTGCTTTCGCATTGAGAAATAATATGCAGCCTTAATAAAAATGTAGTAAAATTTACTCTTTTCAGGAGTTCTTTAATACCCGTTTCTTTATTAACAGTGCTCATAATTTAAGGTCAAGGTATAGAGTTTTTGAACCAAATTCGGTGCTTCTTCTATTTACAAGAAGAGACAGTTTTCCCAACTAAGCAATATATCAAATTGAAGCTGTAGATGAGCACAATCAGTTGAACATTAGAGCCCCCCATCTCATAACAGAATGGCCAAAAACCACTATGGAAAATGGGATATTCTGTTCAAAACCAACAACTTCATAACGACTGGGATAAGATTTGCCTAAATTTCATTAGAAAGTAGATAAATGTTCCTGCAAGGTACCACTACAACCTTAGATATAAAACTCGGTCTCAAAAGGCTCCTCTGAAACAATCAATTTCCATCTATTTTGACAACATACATGTCAAACCGGTTTGGTCTGTTTTTAAGATAGATGTTAGGTATGGTGCAAAACCACACCATAATTTTGTGAAATATTTTATGATATTTATTTCAAATAATATTTTTTTTTATTCAATGATCTATAATAAATTTTTATATTTATCACTTTGTGAAAAAGAAACTGATAAATTGCTAAACAGCCTTACAGGTATATAAACTATTAATGTCAATTTATGTTGTGATAACAGACCAAACCTTGCAAAAATCTACACGTTTACAAAATAAGAATGGCACATATGACATATGTGTTAATAAAATAAGTCAAAACAAATTGTTTGCATAACTACGTGCTGGGCCCGAGTTTTATATGAACGATTGAAGTAGTACCTGGGTTTTACTTTAGATTGTGACTTGTTAAATAATGAGCAAATTTTATCCAACAGGGACCTCAAACCTCTTCTTCGTTAGAAAGTAGGACAAGGATAAGCTTAAATATGAGTTCTACACTCTTCATTCTATATGTCATTCTATTGACTTACCTTAATTATCCTTATGAGCATATTATAAGTTACTAATTGAATCAGAAAATGTGTACATCTGAAGAGAACATTATGAATTATACCAACCCTAAACAGCAAATAACTCATATTGGGATTTTCCTTTTGTATTTTTAATTGTCTGTTATTGGTTATCAGAAGTAGTTTTTTCTTCGAAAAAAAATAAACTAAACTAAATAATTTATCTCAGTTCTACAAAGAAAAATTCCAAAGAAGACACTCTTTCACATAATAATGAAAGCTGTTGAAAACATGCCAAATCAAAAAGAGTATCCTTGATTTTTTTATCGAATATTTAAAAACAACATTGTCTATCTTTCTAATACAATGTCTTCTTCGATATATCTATGTGTACCATATTGACCACTTCGTTTTGTAATTTTTTGTAAATATAAGGATAATGAAGGAGACAGAAAACCATGACGGTCCTTCTCTCCTCACATGAATCTTCTTGAACATTAAATGAGTACAATTGGCAGTCGTCCATAAGAGATGTTTTAAAACCAACTTTGAATATCAAAGGCCAATTTCAAAGAAGGTCTATTTTTCTACTTTTCTTACTTTTATCCAAGTGCATGGTATCAACAAACTTAGTAAAGGCTCACTATACCAGATATGAAAGTTTTCTGCTTTAAAGGTCTTAGAGTATAGCCCAAATGAGAACACATGGGCATGGTATAAGCGTACATTGTAGGGATATGAAAAGGACTCTAAATTGAAATATATATTCTATCTTCGTTTCTGTGTAAAATAGACAGAGCCTAAATATGACTTAAGGATCCTGTAATAAACTATAATGGGTGTTCCTATAAACGAAAATCGAAACGGCCTGACTGCTAGTGTTAGAGAAGAAGGTTTTCCCCTATTCGTTTCCGACGTAACACGATTTAAAGGTCGATTTCAAACTTTGTAAAACATGATCCAAGGAACATTCTTGACAAGTTTCATTGAGATTGGTATAGCTGTTAACTGTTAAGTAAGAGAAGTTATTTGAAGAAAGAGTAGACGACGTACGTTGCATGATAGACAACGGATGGCGGACATTAATCGACCACAGTAGATCACCCTGAGCACTTTGTGTTCAGGTGAGATGAAATGCTATTGTGATAGTGAATATCACACGAACACCAGTCCTCAGACCCGATACCTGTGGATTTTAGGGAGGATTGGTAGATGCTACTATGTTGCAGGTCCTTTAGGCCTGTTGTAAATGGCAAAACTAAGTGTTTCAATCTCATCCAGTTTTGAAAAATAATTGCCTTTACAATACTAAAATTTGCATAACCATATGGAAGACATTGTAGAAAAAGAAGAAATTGCTTGTCAAAAGCAATTTCTTCTTTTTGAACATTGTGTTCCTTGTAATTAATCCCTTAAATTGCTAAAATTCAAAAATGTTTTATACATCCAGGACCTGTTGTTATCAGGAAGGACATATTATAGTTCGGGCTTACAGGTCCTTCAGGCTTGTTGCAAAATGTAGCTAGTATCAAACCATATGATGTCGATAAGTGTTTTGTTGTGACGAAAGGATTCATAATAACAGCTTTAGAATTTTAACATTAGGAATCAAAACGAGTAGATAGACGAATCGTATAGTGTGTAAAATATAATTACATGCACTTCTATACGAAGCAAGTAACCAATTGTAAATTGTATAGAACAAATAGTGCACAGACCCTTAAACATAATTTAATGAGAAGAAGAGATCAACTTTAATAAGATTTCGTCTCTTCAGTAAAATGGCTGATAAGTGATAATTAAAAAAACTTTCTAACTACTTTTTAATACCATTTATATCATTAATATTCCTATCATGCGTGCATTTTTTTCTTATAGGTACAGTTCAGTTTTCCGTAGTAAGTATGAAAACTATATATTGTCTACCACCATCAAAAAACTGAATTTAGGTAAAATCTTTTTTTTTTCCAAAAAAAAATAAAACTTCTTATAGAATGACTTGCTCTGCTGTTGACAAATATTACGCCATATGTCTTTTTTGTTGTTGTTGTTGTTGTTTTTTTTTCATTTCTTGTTTAAAAATTAGCTAATACATTAAGTCGTTTGAAATCAAATAATCTTTTTTCTTGAAAAAGACTTTCCCTTCTTAATGGCAAACATAAACAAAAAAAAATTTGTCTAAGATAGATTTCACTATACGACTATTTTAATGAATTTGACAATTGTCGTAGCTAGATGATCCAAGCGTTGTAAAGTGCACTTGACTGTTATATAGGCATACATTTACCGACAAAATATGTAATCATACCGAACAAAAGCATTGTATTTTGAACAGGTATTTAATAACAGACAAATTAATTCAACTTTTTAAAAAGAAGGCTTTTTATTGTAATAATTTGAGCTTTGTCATATACACAATAATTTACTTGTTTTATATTTTACGGACAAAATATGTAATCATGCCGAACAAAAGCATTTTATTTGGACGGGTATTTAATAACAGACAAATTAATTCAACTTTTCAAAAAGAAGGCTATTCATTGTAATAATTTGAGCTTTGTCATATACACAATAATTTACTTGTTTTATATTTGACTTTGTAGAAAGCTAGAATATATGATTTCTTAAAAGCCAATCAAAAACGAGATCCGATTTAGCCCAGCTAAAATTCAGAGTTTATATTATTTTAATTTAAGTTTACAGGTATTGGAAATCGGATCTTTATGATTTGAGTGTTACGAAACAAAATGAATTCGAAAAATACTGTAATTACTTTTCGTGTGAAAGAGTTGAACACTCTATCTCATACAATAACTTATAGGACGAAAATTAGATTGTAAAACAAACGCCTGATCTTTCAGTGATATTATTTGTAGTCAGCCAGTCAGACAGACTTGAACGGGCGAACACAATGGTAAACAATATGTCCAAACTACGTCGATGTGGGGCTTAAATATCTAGATGAAACAGCCCTGCGTTCAGGATGACAAAACGGTGCAAACCGTTTGCCAATTATACCCCGCTTTGCACGTGCAGGGTATGATAAACAAACTGTTTGTACCAGTTTTTCATCCTAAACACAGGACTTTGTCATTTCTACCTATGTACCACAGAACATTGCGTGCATAATAAACACAAACAAAAGCCGAGTATTATAAATAACTAAAAGCAAAAAGTTAAAGGTGCATTAGTTAGCTAAACTTTTACATGCTTGTGTGTTTTATTTAAAATTACCTGTTGGGATTAAAGGTCCGTTACTAGGCGATGTGTCTAAATACATAGAACGATTCAAACACCGGGTAAATAAAGAAATTTTTTATAAAAAAAATCTGTATTTCTTACGATATAGAGCATTATTACATGTCAACAAATCCGGAAATAGATACATCCTGAAAGAACATTGATTCTGATAAAGAGCTAACCATTTTGTCAACAAATGAATATATATATATATATATATAAATTTAGTTTTGTTCGAATTTAAAATGTGATAATCAGAGCAAGATAGAAATAAACATTTACATTATAACACGGACCCTAAATATATGTATAGTTATGATAACGTTTGTCTTTCCCACCATTTAATCGGTTATTCTTATCAAAACATAAATTGTGTTTAAAGAGTCTGTTTTCGGACAAATGTATTCTATAAATGTAGACAGAAAATCAAATTGACAGTTGTCAAGATGTTAAGTCATTTTACATCGAAACCAAGCTTCAATCTACAAATGTAACAAATACATCGACATTTTGATAGTATGGCAAGGAAAAATGATAAACATATAGCAGTTTAGTATATTGGCTACGACGTATAATATAACATGATTTATATAGAATTTAGAATATTCTACATGTCGAAATGTTTGGTTAATTAGTATTGGTTTTTATTGATATATATTGAAAAGAGAAAAACCTACATTATATTTTATCATAAATGTATATTTATCCCTGTATATATAAAGATTACCAAATGACCCGGCACTGACCTTATGCAAAGCATAAATTAATGTCGAATAAATAATTCTTCGTTCGGATTCCTTCATTTTCGAAGATTTTCGGCTGTTTCCGTGAAGAAACAAATTCATAAAGGTTTTAATTTTGGCTCCATTATCTACACGCAATAATGCGCGGTTCGGAAAAGATTGATGCGTTTGAATCTGACGATCTGAGTTCGAATCCCTCTTTCACCACTTTTTCTTGTTCCCCTTTTTCCTTTTTGGTCTTTTAGTAGCACGTTTGTCACGTGCAAGGTTAGATTTTTTTGTATAAGAGCCCCACGAATTTGGCCATTATTGCAAATAAAATGACGAATGTGCAACCACGCCGACAATTGGGCTCAAGGGCAAAAGAGATTATATACAATGTTTCGGAAAGGTTTCTGAGGACAGAGGGGCCATCGGCTTATTTGCAGGCAACTGCTGAGGCGACTGGTGTTTGCAGGAGGACCGTTTGTCAGATTCGGAAAGAGAAAAAGGATACAGGGCGTCTCCTGTCACCACAGCGAGACACAGACAGAGGAGCCTATAAACCGGTGGACGAGTTCGATAGGACAGTCATACGAGCCAAGATCGCTGAATTTTATACCGTCCGAAAACAGCTTCCAACATTACACATGCTTCACACCACTCTAAAGAATGATATAGATTTTTATGGAAGTATCACATCACTGCGGAGGATTATGAAGGAAATAGGATATCGCTGGATAAGGACGAGAGACAACAGAAAAGTGTTAACAGAGAGACAAAATATAGTGGACAAACGAATATCATTTTATAGACATTTAGAGAAAATCATTGAAAGAAGACTACAGCTGGTATATATAGATGAGACGTGGATCGACACTGCTTACACTGCACAAAAATGTTGGCAAGGACCTAATACACCGGGGATCATACCACCATGTAATAGGGGAAAACGTATCATAGTGGTGAACGCTGGGACCGTTGATGGGTTCGTCCCTGGAGCCTGCCTCATATATAAGGCCAAGAGCAGGACGGGTGACTATCATAGCGAGATGGATGGGGCGAATTTTAGCAGATGGAGAGAGGAAAGACTGCTAGGAATATTGGATGAACCGAGTGTTATTGTGATGGACAACGCCTCATACCACTCGACCAGATCTGACAAATGCCCCACATCAAACACCAAGAAAGCTGATATACAGGTTAAAATGGTTTTGTTTGCTTAGCATTTCATAATAATACTAATAATAATTATAATAACAATAATAAGAAGAAGAAGAAGAAGAAGAAAAAGAAGAAAAAGAAGAAGAAGCTAGTTTGTTTAATGTATAACGACATGTTAGTTTTACGTAAAGAAACCTCGAAACTTTGAAAATATTCTTTTAATAAATGTGTTTCTTCATTTTTCAGGAATGGTTAAAAAAGGAAGGAATAAGTTTCGAACCCACGATGTTGAGGCCCCAACTTCTACAGCTGGTCCGCATGAACAAGAAGGCTCCTGTGTATGCGGTGGATGATCTTATTCGATCGTATGGGCATGAGGTTCTTCGTCTTCCTCCGTACCACCCAGATTTTAATCCGATTGAATTAATTTGGGTCAGCTGAAATACATTGTCAGGACCAGAAATGTTACCTTTAAGTAAGTTAATAAACTACCGCATGCTATATGCATAAATTGTTTTTATCGATAGATCTATTGTTGTACTGTTTTCTCAAATTTCTTTCTCCATTCGCAGATATGATGATGTCCTACGACTGACAGAAGAAGCTATGACCGAGATAGGCCCAGAAAGATGGAGATCAGCTGTCAACCACGTACAAACACACATAGAAAAGTGTAAAGAGAGAGACAATTACATGGACCAACATATTGAGAGCATCCTCATAGACATGAGAGACGGTACAGACTCTGAAGATGACATCGATTGAATGCCATTGTTTTGAAATCCATTTTTTGTAAATATAGATTGAGAATAAAATGCTTGAATGTCAAATACGAAAAAAAGAGAACAAAATAAAAAAGTAACACTATGAAAAAATAGTTTAAAATACATACACGTTGAAAGAATATTAGTATATATAAAATTAAGGTAATAATCAAGTGCAATAAAAAACATATAAAATATTAAAGACCTATGCGAGTCTCGAACTCACGATCTTCAACATACAAGTAACTCGCTTAGCGTAATGACATAAGTCCAATCTACAGTGACGAAAGCATAATTAAACTCTTTAAATCGATATTTTTTCGTCGGTAAAAAACGAATATACCCGAAGCTATTTTTTATCCAACTTGTGACGTTAATAATTTATGGTAATAGAGGTTAAGCTGCGCTAGGTCAATTGGCAACCGTAATATTTATGCAATATTTTTATATGTAGTACAACGCTTTATACACGGTAATACTGGGGTATGCTTTCTGACCTTTTTCAACCCCCTTATTTATCTCTGAATTAGGTGTAACTAGTTGACCAGTGACTAGTGTTTGTGCTTTGTCTTCCGATTTTGGTTCCTTTTGTATTAGTGGGATCTTGTCACCTAGGCCAGATTTGCCCGTGTTTTCTACTATTGCTTTCGTCAATATCTTTCTCCTTGTAAACGTTGAAGCTTATTGTGTATGAATTGAAACATATTTAATAAACCATCATGAAACGTTAAAGACTTGACTTTTAGATAAAACAATATTCTCTGTTGACCCTTTCTATATTTCTTATGAAAGTACATTGTATAAAAAAAAAACAATCCACTACACTACACCTATAAAAGAAAACGATTTTCAGTGAAAAGATAGACGAATTCGCAAATGTGAAAATAAAAAAGCAAAAACTAAGACAGAAAAATTTGTATTTTTGAACTAGTTAGAACAATGGCAATGAAAGAGAATTTTTGTAAAATCATATTACACCAAGACATTTCCTTATCACAATTCACTTTTAAGCTGGCTTTAAATAATTATCAACATTTTCCTATGACGTAAGATATCAACAAAATGAGATCCTAACATAATTTACTACAATTAACACTTAAGGTTTTGTTGCTTGAAATACGAATTGAAATAAGATTTGACAATAAGACACTGTTTTGTTACAACATTTATTACTGTAAAAAGAGAGCTGAATTGTAAATATTAAAAGAATTCACGTATGCAAAGTAAATAGAGTAACGGTGTTTATGAGTATTTGTGTTCTAATAGAAAATCTACGGTTTGTACTTTAAATAAAATAACAATCTACAATGATTTGTGTCAACCGACAACATATACACTTTATTACGAGATTTACCAGAATAAATCTTCAATTTGCAATAGCACTATCTTTCACACTTTTTTATTATTTCTTTGCCCTTATACATAATCTCAGAAATCGGCAAGCTTTTTGTACCTTTTGTTGTTGATGTTGCCTTTACTTTGAATGTTTGTTAATTGTTCACTTCTTTCGTTGTTATGGCTTCGCGCATACATTCCATTAAGCACGTCTAGCTAGAATATGTAGCTAAATGTATACATGCAAAACGGAGAACATTGATGTGATCTAAAAATGACAGCTCTCTTTTTACCAGTATTTTAATGTTTACAATATACGTGATTTTGTACCTTGACTAGGAAAAGATTTTCTTCCGGGTGGAAATTTTCCGTCGGCTAAAACGACAACAAAAATGTTTCATTTTCTCAAGTTTGCGACCGAATTCTAACTCAGAGGCATATATAAAAATTAATTTTGGGTTTAAAAAAATCTTGAAAAATCAATTAATTTTATTGATAATTTATACAATAATTTGCATCATTGTATTAATTTTCTACTTAATTCTATGATACATATCTATTTTGATATGCGAATTCAGATAGGTAGATTTCATTGTATTGCTTCTTTGAGGTGAAGTACAATCTAACTGTTTTGCTTCGTATTTACTCAAAGTAAGAATTAAACAAAATATGAAAAAAAAAACACTATTCCCATCGTTTTAATTAGACGAATAAAAAATAGAAAAAAATAATATACTGTTTTTGTACATGCAAAAATATCTACTTACTAGAAACACTAGATAACTAAAACAAGAGGACCAAGATGGTCCTAGATCGCTCACCTGAGTCTCTTTGACCCCTGGGACATCACATTTATTAGATAGGTAGATGTCAAAAAGAAGATAATTGCCTAAGATCAATACCATGGAACGTTTTCAGCGAAGAACAAGACAGGTATGCCTTTTTGCTCTTTGATTCTATGTAAAAAGGGATGCACCCGGGTTGACCCAAAATGTGACCCCAGGGATTGATATGAACAAACTTGGAAGAGGTCCATTAGATGATGCTACATACAAATATGAAAGCTGTTTGCCTTCTGGTTTCAGAAAAGATTTTTGAAGATTTTCATATTTTCACCAATCATGCTCAGATGAATTAAAAGGGATGCGCCCGGGTGGAGCCCAAATATGACCCAAGGGTCTGGAATTGAACAATTTTGGTAGGGGCCAACTACATGATGCTACATTAAAAAAAAAGGCAGTGTGTCCTCTGGTTTCGATTAAAGAACATTTTAAAATATTTATGCTCTTTGATTCTTTGTAAAAAGGGTTGCGCCCGGGTGGAGTCCAAGTTTGATCCCAGAGTCTTGATTTGAACAAACTTGGTAGAGGTCCACTAGATGATGCTACATACCAAATATGAAAGCTGTCTGCCTACTGGTTTAAGAAAAGAAGATTTTTGAAGATTTTCATTTTTTACCCTTCGTGCTCAAAACAGATAAAGGGATGCACCCGTGCAAAGCCCAAATATGACCCAAGGGTCTTGATATGAACAAACTTGGTAGAGGCCCACTAGATGATGCTACATACCAAATATGAAAGTTGTCAGCCATTTGGTTTCAGAGAAGAAGATTTTTAAAGATTTTCGCTCTTCGATTCTATGTAAAAAGGGTTGGGTCCGAGCAAAGCCCAAATATGACCCCAGGGTCTTGATATGAACAAACTTGGTAGAGGTCCACTAGATAATGCTACATACCAAATATGAAAGCTGTCTGCCTTCTGGTTTCAGAGAAGAAGATTTTTAAAGATTTTCATATTTTCACCCTTTTTGTTAAGGGTAAAGGGAAAGTCAAGGGTAGATTTCATTTATTTGAACACCTTTGGTAGAGCTTGACCCAAGGAACATCCCTGCCAAGTTTCATCAAGATTGGCCCACCGGTTTAGGATGAGAAGATGTTAAGAAATTGTGGACGACGGACGACGCACGACGGACGACGCACGACTGACGACGCACGACGGACATTCTACGATCTCAATAGCTCACCTTAGCTAAAAATAAGATTCCAATAATCTATCTTACTAATTATCGAAGATGAATTGAAGGATGTCATTAAAGGGCCAGGCCCTTGTTTTGGAATTACCCATCTAATGCTTCAGTGAACAATATCGTTTGATTGACAAGGTGAGGATTTTTTAATGAAATCGATTGAGAGGGGGGGGGGGGTAGTTATTATTTGAAATTATAGGGATGTTTACCAATCTCGCTTATTTTGCTCTTGATGATCAAAAAATAATATGTTTTACCCTCCTTTGATAAAATATGTAATGAATTTTTATAAATTCCTCAAAAACCAACCACACGCATATATTTTCATACAATTAAAACATAGTGAAATTGATAAGATCAATGATTTTGAAATGCAATTGAATGAGCGATAGAGCGAGTTTTGAGTGATGGGAGGTAATCCAATATCGTTAATTTTGATCAAAATAAACAAAACTAGCGCTATTAAGTACCTGCATTTAATGAAAAATCGCACGTTTCTGTTTGCAAGTTCGTGTGGACCAATCTGGCACTTTAAAATCGATTGATTTGAATAAAACGCTGATTGCCAGCCCGATTAGCTCAGTTGGTAGAGCACCGGACTTCAAAACCATTGAAGTTCGACCTCGTGGGTTCGATTCCCGGGCTGGTACACTAACAACAACTAATTGTCTTTCGGATTAGACGTTAAACCGAGGCCCCGTGAGACGGTGCTTTACACCGAGCACGTTAAAGAACCATGGCGGATCTCAGCAGTAGTTTCGTCATGTATCCTTGCACTATCCCCCGTAACAACTTACCGTCTTCTGGGGGCGTCGCTCATATGGGCATGTGCTACGGAAGCGACGATAAATAAACGGACATACACACACACAAAACGCTGATGATCTTGAACGATTTCAAAATGATTTCAAATAATTTTGGAGCGTTTTTGATCGATTTAAATGAGTGTTTGGAATAAACGATTGGAATGATGAGAGAGCGATTTAAAGTAATTTTGATCGAGATGTTAATTAAAAGACGTTAATAGCTTTAGGGGTTATAACTTCCAAGAAAGGCGAGGAAGATCAATGTGAAAAAATACCACACATTTTGGAACTTGTACGTTTAGTTACGTCGTGTAATTGATATTCATCTTGATCAAAACCATTCTAAATCACTCGCTTAGTCCTCCATTCCTTCATTCCAAACACTCACTCAAACCATTCAAAATGTCACTGAAGAAAATAGAATCAATAACGCTTTTCAAAATGAATAAAGCTAAATAAAACACATTTGTCTGGTATAAATGCAACTGTAAACGTCTGATAGGTCCTTGAAGAAATAGGAATGAATATATAGAACTTATTAATGCATATTCTGTGAAAAGGGAGGTAATAAATTTCGCTAGTTTTATTCATTCTGAACAAAATCTGCGATACTTGATTACCTCCAATTAAAATCACTCAAACTCGCTTCGCACACTCATTCAGTTGCTTTCCGAAATGTTTTAAAAAATCATTCATTTTGTAAATTTCACGATGCTGTTTACTGTACGTCAAAAGGTTAAGAATGATACAACAACCAGAAGCACCTTTTCTATCTACCATACGTTTAATATGGCCCTACGAAAAAGGGCTCATTTCAATTTTGAGCTATAATGTCAACCTATTCGGAAGAAAAGCGTCTTCGTTTAGTTACACCAAAACGCAGTGCTTATATCCAAGATGGTGCAATAATAAACGTTTCAGGATGAAGGGTCTTAAATAAATTTGTGATTTTGTGCTTTAATTATATAAAACCTAGGATCCCACAACATAAGTCTAGATTTCTGGTACAAGATTTGTTTTCAGCACTTTGACTTTTTATTTTTTGTACCCAGCATGTTATTATTTAATTTCAAGAGACTTTTTTCAAACTACATAATTAGTGTAAAGATTACATTCCATGCACAGTTTAATTTTTGGAAGATAACAATGGGAGTAAGCATGCAAATCTTAAATTTATCATTATACATTATTTTCCTTTGACCTTGAATTAAAGGAAGGGCAAAATACAAGTACACATCCTAATCTTCTGTAAGCCAAAAGAATGAAAAATCAACAATTCCACATTAAAGGGCTAATGATCAACGTACAGAAACACTGAAGTACTTTGCACACACGGTTTTAATGATGCTACATGCCAAATATGAAAGCTCTTGGTCTAAGGGTAAGGGGGGGAGAAATGACATCCAGGGTCATGCACGGATTCCAACTACGTAAAATATTTGAAAGTGCTTGACCAAAGAAAAAACCGAGAAGTTTGGTTGTCTGATCTAATGGAAGATTTTTTTTTTAAATTGTTGACGTATGGACAAACAGACTGATAAACGGATGTAAGGATACCGGACATTGATCAATGACGATTGCTCAGCTTGAGCGCTTCATGTTCAGGTGAGCTAAAACCCACTAGAATGTTTTATCCGAAAATGCTCAAGTAAATACCGTCTAGATAATCCTAGTCAAAACGACAATTAAGATTTTAGCATGTATATATTCCGCTCTCAAAATTTAAGACAAGGGAATTATTTTTCTCTTCTTCTTACAAAACGTCATCTCAGAAAATCAGATTATGAAATAATTCGGGTTTAGGGTGGTTGTCAAGAAGTCAATTAATGTCAAAGTAATTTTTATTGGGATGAAAATAACATAAACCAGAATAGAGAAACTATACAAATCTCAAAAATAATAATAAATAAGAAATCAGAAAGACAGAAAATACGTTAACGAAACATTCAGAAGGGCCTTATATTAAAACTTCTTGTAATTTACAAATCACAGCTGGCAATCAATCAATCGATTGATAATTCAAAACACTCAATTATAATGAAATAACCAGTGAACTACGAAATTTTCCGCCTCTTCTTTAAAATATTTTCATAGTGTGTGTGACTCAAAAGTCAAAATTACATGGGGTGTAAAGGTAGCCCTTTTCAAAACCAATATGTCATCCTAAAACCAAGACTGTTTATTGATGAGATACGTTTTGAACCATTTGAATGAATACATTTAGATATATGGAACGGATAGACAAACGTACACATTCTCTGACTTCGTTCCTTCTCTGGGAAACACGACTAATTCTCTTCTATTCCATATGTTACGTGCATATTTTTACAGCTTTTTTGTTGATTTCATAAGGCGTCTAGCGACACAACAAATATGACGTTTTAATTTGAAATGCATAGAAAAGCTCGTTGACAGTACGGTTAAGCAAGTCTATATTAACTTAAACCTGATCGTCTTCTGCGCTCAAAGGTTGTTAAGTGGGAGACTCAAAATATCTGTTCAAATAACTAAATATATTTTTTGAAGAAATAACTTTCATTGGACTAAATGCTTAAGATGTAAATGAGTTTTTATTTTCTGAAAGATAGAACTTAACCAAACATATATCGAATGATAGAATACAACAAATTAAGACAACAACTCATGATTTATTTCCACTTTCAAAAGCACCTTTTGCCATTCATGTTTATAAACCGATTTATTAAAAAAAACAAGTGTTTCATTCCCAATCACTTGAAGAAATACCTTTTTCGAGCTAAAAATGCCTATTTTGTTTTGTAAGGCATTTACAGATTACATTATAATCACTATTATTTTCTGTATATCATTTGTTTCAAAAGGTGTCTTTGAAAATGATAAACTGTTAATCCTCATCACACTATTCAAGACAAACGTATTTCTGACGGACAGAAAATACTATGATCGGCATGTACAGACGTGCATTCTGATCACATCCTTCTCTGTCTTATTTTTGTCAATATGGGAGGATAGGTAAAGCTTTTTCTAGAATGGTTTAAATACTGTTAAATGAAAAATTTGCTAGAAATTGAGCAGAATAAGGATTGTTAAGTTATTTTACCTATTGACGGTCTTTTCTTCATACCCGACGAAGGATCGCCAGCTATTAAACATGACAAACATACAGGTTACATACATAAAGAGTAAGCAATGGATACAGAGCGAGAACATATATGTGTCCCTTCACGCAAAAAAGCCACCACCTTGGTAAAATGAACAAGAGGCCTTACAGGGCCTTATCGCTCCTTTGGCTTTAATATCTCCAGACTGTGATAAAACAAAACTTACTTTCACTGAAGTGTCTTTATATATTTTTTTTTTTTGTAATGATTTTTCTAGGTCTGGCCCACATTGCACCAAAAAGAATTAATCACCATTAATTTGCATGCCCTTTACCAATTTTCCTACCAACATAAAGGTGATTTCAATAAGTCGATCATTCTTATCATTTTCGGGGAAAATTTAAGTAAAGAGTCTTTCATACCAAGATTCAATGAATTAGTCAAGTTGAATAGGAGTAAATGATCTTTAGCGATTTCAAAGTGAAAATAATACCCACCCTGCAAAACCCACATTTTTGGGTCCATCACAAGGTTGTGACCAATTGAAGAAAAGGTGCATCCAAGGAATATTCGTGCTTGGTTTCATTGAAGTTGACCAAGAAGTGTGGGGAGGAGAAGATTTTTAAAGATTTTACAGTGAAAATAAACCACGCCCACATCTAGGGGACAATCAAAATTCAAGTAGAGGTTGGCCCTCATTCATGCCAGACGCACAGACAACGGAAACACCGCCATGACAATAGCTTGCTGACCTTCAGCCAGTGGAGCTAAAATTGATTGGGTTAAGCAGGAATCTACGATTGGTGGCATTTCGAAGATAGACCAGTAGTAGCAGGTTCATGCCAACGAATTGGATAGTCTGACCAGGATTGGTACTTTTCGGACTTAAAAATGGTATTTGTTTGCGTGCAGGTTACACATCATTTATAAACAGGAACACAATGACAGTAAGTGTTTAAATCTTGTGAGTTACAATGACTATAAATTTTTACATTGCGAAGTTAAATAATACATTTGTTGTTTTCTTTTTATAAGTTTATGTTTAAAAAAAGTGTTTTTCATCGAAATATAATGTATTCCGACACATATGCTTTTTTGCCAATATGATAAGAAATATTTCTTGTGTATATAGTTTTTTATAATTTTTTTTATTGTATGAATCGGCTGTTTGGGAAAATTTAAACTATTTTTTCTGTAAAATGTAAAGTTGTAATGGAACGACAATAGATTAGCATGTATAAGAAAGTGATCTACATTTAAATTGAGTAAAAAGTGAAAATAGATCTACAATAAAACATATAAAGCATACCTAAGGAGGGTCTTTTCTTGACAATAGGGGGTGCATCCCCTGGTGTTGAAAATAGAGAAAGCAAACATTTATAATTATGACTAGAATCACATACAATATATGAGCCTGTGCGTGACGTTTCCAATAATTTAAAATGTGCGTAAGGTGCAAACATTGAGCAGCATAGACAGCCACAAAGTGTAAATACAAAGTAACCTGATGGTCTATAGATAATTTATGACCTTATCTAGCTATTAAATGCATGGTAAAGACTCTGGTAAGACTGTGCAGCTACACAGGCTGGTCAGAGTCTTTTTGTCTTGTGCAAATTTGGAATTGTTGGAAATATTACGCACAGGCTCATACATAGTATCATATGACCTATGTCACGGGGTCAGAATAAACCCTTTGACTATTTTAGGTATTACACAGGTGTTATTACACTTGTGGAATAACTATGCAAAGGAGCTAATAATTTATAGAAATTGTTATATTTTTATTGTGAAAATGACGTCATATTGCATTTTCTGACATCATTTCGAAATCGGCGTTTTATGATTCGCGGAAAAACTTGAATTGATAGATTTCTGGAATTTCCTCGATTTATTGCTAAATTTCAGGTCATATTTTAAACAGAATAAGAATTTGTGCTCATAGAATACCAAACTTATTAAACTCGTCATCTTAAACAGATAAAAATAAACTTGACAGAGCCTCGTTCATATCTATTAAAAGATGACTCGTTTGATAACTTCAGTATTCATAGACCACTTATTCATTATCCTCTATATACAGTTAACAACATCATGAAATTGATTTCGGAATGTAATTGCACTAATAAAAGAGCTCTGAGTGAAATAAAAGGGGGTTAATCCAATATCGTAAATTTTGTTCATCTTGAACGAAATAAGCTATATTTATTGTCTCCCTTTGAGAAAATATACATAGGCGGTCTATAATAGCTTCCTGTGTCCTCAAGAACCAATCAGACGTTTATAATTTCAATAATGTCAGTAAAATTGTGGATTCTAGCTCATTCATTTTGAATGTAGTTGTTGATCTTATCTTTTTTAGTGATCTCAACAAGTTGTCGAATGGTTTGAGAGAGTGTTTGGAATGTACGGATGGAGCGCTATGTGAGCGATTTAGAACGGTTTTGATTGAGATTAATGTCAATTTCATGTTGTAACTAACTGTAGATCTTTATAACATTGCTGACGAACATACAAACAGTTGTGGCAACAGAAGCTAACACCATTTTCAAATTTTATAGAATGATCTGTTTAAGATAAAACTTACTTTTTTTCCTAAACGCAATCTTATTCTCATGAGAACTTAGGTTATATTTTCTGCACATAAGCTTATTTAAAAACAAATATGGATCTTAAGAATTCAATCATATAAATTTATGTTCGTTTCTAAAGCAAGGCTACTCTACAATCGTACTTGACAGGTCTTAATCTTTGAACAAAAAAAAGAAAGGTTCTGAAAGTATTAATCATTTCTTAAGGTATCATTCACATTAACATAGAATCTTTCTGATCTACATTTGCTATATAAATATTGTAAGTTTGGTTGAAACCTCTACAGAAACACAGCATGTTTTAGGTCTTACGAAGTTTATGTCAACAATTTAGGTTTTAAATAAAAAGAATAAATAAATGATAGTGTGACTTAGCTTTTAGTGGAAAAGCAACAATGAAATTAATGTGAATGTTGAATGAATATATGAAATACAAACAAACAAATGTATCTAATGGATTATCTTTTGCGTCGACATGAATGTTAAGAATTTTCGGTATGTCTAAAACGGGGCTTTTCATCGTGTAGGATTTTATAACAGTAAAGCTTATCTAAAGGAATCATACATAATGTCTAAAATAATTGATACAGCTTACCACCCTTGTAATACAAATAACTCTTTCTTATTGAATGACAAATTGTATGAAACCTTAAATGATGATACTATAGCAATACGATATTTACACAAAATAAAAAGGTGTTTTTGCTGACAGATTTCACACATGATTTTGACTTTGCACAGGGTGTTTATCATACCTTGAATTGTTCTATTTCGCACCATATTCTGTTGATCTCCTAGATAAACAAAACAGAAATAAATGCGAAGTAACAGCAAAAGAAAAGAAATTTTCACATAATTGAAAAATAATTTGTTGCTAATGATTCATGGAGCGTCTTAGCACTGGATTGATTTAGAAGGCTCTGTGTTCTATCTTGTAAAGTAAGAGAACTGAAAAAATATCAAGAAACTCTAATACGTCCTTTTAAAGAAAAGACAGCAAATCAAGATACCGAATAACGATCTGTGATCAAATAAAGTCTGTCAAAAATATAAATACATTTTTGTACAAGTACTCATCAAACAATAAATATACAGTTAGTTACATCGTGACATTGACAGTCATCTCAATCAAAACCATTCTTTATTGCACACACAGCGATTAAAGCACTCCATTCATTCACTCAAACTATCCAAAAAATGCTCAAAATCACTAAAAATGAAGGTCAGCACATATATTGACAAATGAATACAGCAAGAAAAAAATTGCGATTTCACTGACATAATTGAAATCATACGCGTGTGATTTTTCTTGAAGAAATAGGAAGCTACTCATAGAACTCATATTCATATTTATTAAAGAGAGGTAAAAAATGTCCATAATTTTGTTCATCCTAATATTGGATCACCTCCCTAAAAACTCACTCATCCAACTCAATCAATTTCTTTCCAAAATCATTTTAAAATCAATCACCTTGTCACTTTCACGATGTTGTTAACTGGAGATATTTATTTGCAATAGAAACGGCATGTAAGCTGTCTTCAATTTGACATACACGGCCATAGTGACCACGATTATCAATATATGCCATTTTTTTCTTTTTCCTCGTTCCCTATGCATTTCTTGTTTTTCAAATATGTTGTTACAGATTCCGAAAAAGCCAATCAAAATCTTAATTCAACAGAAATTGTGGGGGATATCTTTTCAATTATTTCCTTTTTGTGAGTAAAACATGAATTATTTTGTGTTAACAGAAATTTGGTTATGAATATTAGTCAAGTTCACAAATACACCCTCTTCCATAGACATGTTTATATTCTACCTATATAATACGTAGTGAAGGGTGTTTGTATCCTAAATTACACTTCAATATCGAACATTCAAATGAAATTAAGAATCATAGTCTTTTGTAAAAAAAAAGACGTTTATTTGGAAATACCGTCTTATTTTAAAGGAATGTTAATTATACATTTTTCGATAAACAGCTTTTGTGTGCAAATGGCCAAAGCTTTCTAATTCAGAGTCCTGAATTCTTTCTTCGTTGTCATATTTCCACAATTAAGTACAAAAATGAAAATAAAAATCAACTATTTCGTGGAAAACAATAATGCCATACTCATCGAATCCTGGTGAAGATTAAAAAATGAAACCTTATTTTTTTACATGGCATTGCTCGTCCTTGCTTAATTTATGTCGATTCTCTAAATTCGTGTTAAATGAAATCGAACAGTTTACAAAATTTATTGCGATACAAGGTATCTTTGGATAGCGTTTCTGTTAACTACAGAATAACTTTCATATTGAAAAGCAGAAAATTTATAATATATATGTTTACTTCACAATACATCACATTATTATTTGTGCTTCAAATCATGTGATAAAGAAAGAGATTGGTGAGTGTCAGAGGTCTACAAAACTATAGGAAAGTGTATATGATGTGCGTTTATATAATTATTAAGAGTACAATTCCAAAAGTACCTGGAATATTTGAGTTACTTTTCGATAATTGTTTGTTATCCCCGCTGTCCTTTTCTGCAGTAAAGAATAGAGAAAATAGGAATTTAAAGACGGCATACCACCTTGACCAAAAGACAAACTTGTTGAAGAAAGCATATAATCGGAGGTTTAATCATTTCATGCACATCAATACATAAACCCGGGTAAAGGAGCTTATATAGGGTTAACAGAAGCATATATGTATATATATATTAGCATGATATAGTTGCTGGTTATATTGAATAACTATTGAGTACTTCATTTAACCCAGACTTCTTTTGGTATATTGAATCAAAGTAGAATAGGACTAGGTATTTGAATATTTTCATTTGCAGGTAAAGTACAATTTTACGCGGCCTACCTTGCGAATGAGCTAATTGCATTTTTAGCGAAAATAATTAACTTCTTGGACGTAATGAAGGGAATAATAAAATAAACATTTTTGGAGAATAAGATAGATTTGATAAATATTTTACAGAGGAGGTAACAATGGAACAGACGAGCACAGATAGACGTACAGTGCAAACAGTGATAGTGAGGCCAGGAGAGGATACTAACCCGGTGCTATTTCAGTGATTTTAAGGGGTGTGCCGGGGTTAGAGGTTATTTCTACAAGCCGGGGAGCAGTCTTCACATCGGACGCCGATGGTCTAGTTTTAGGCGGCATACCCGGCGTATCATCTTTGTCTGTATGGTTCATCATTAACATGGGTATACTTTCTTCACCATTTCGGCCTAGTTAAGATGGAAAATGCGTTAAGTGAGCCTCTAAGAAACCAACCTCGGACTCGAAATTTAACGAAAAAATATCCAATAATTAGTTCTAAATCTTGAGTGAATGATCACAATTTCCATGTTCAGTTTCTTTTACACCATGATGTTCTTCGACAGTGAAGCGTTGAAACATTTTTTCTTAACCATCGACCTTACATGTGAAAGTATGTACATGTATATAATTAATGTCCATTACATTTATAAAGAATATGTCTTAGATGAAAATAAAATACAAAAGTTTAGTCACATTCATTATAATGAATAATTTCATAAATACTTCATACGAATCCTCTAACGTATACGCATAGAACATTTTAACGATAACAGAGGTTATAATACTGGTAATGGTTACATGTGACGAGGAAGGTACATGTCTTTCAAATGCAAAATAAATATGATATTAATAATTATAGTGAAACAAATCATAGTATTCCAAATAAAACTAGCCAAGCATAACGAAAGAAAATATCGTGCACCATTTGAATCGTTGATTATATTTTGAATACACATTTAATGATTCACCGTTGAGCTTAAATCATTTTGTTATGAATTTCATTTATTATTTCTATTTACGTTTGTCTCGTCCTCTCTCTCAACTCTCAACATCTCTTACTCTCCCTATATTTCTCTGTTTATGCATCTTTTGTCTTACATTTGTCCGTGCCAATGTCAATTACAATAAGAAATTGTGTTGTTTTATTAGTATTACTTTCCTTGTCTGTGTCATTGTATCTTTTATTTTATCTTTTAACTACCATGTTAAATTTCTTTCGTCTTTTTTTTATTACTTTTGTTTTACCAATGTTTTGTTGTGTGTACTTTGTTAAATTTAAATATTCAAACACTTGAATTCTTTACAAACTTATTCATGCATTTTCCTTTTAAAAAATGGGACAAATAAAGTTCCAAAGAAAAGCTCTTATTAGTTGTTGATAATGTGCATAAAACATGAAATGAAATGAAAAATATATGAAGAGTAAAATTTACTTCATCGCAAAGGCAGAGAAAAAACGGTCAAAACGTGCTAAAGAAAATATCAAACTTTCTCAGTGAGCTCGCGCGTTCAAAAAGTTGTTTGGTATTTAGGTTTTTCATATTTTTGGACTAATAAAAAGGAGACGTGATTCTCTTAATAAATCTAAAAGAAAACACAGTATTCTCAGTTAGCTGGTGCGTACAAAAAGTTGTTTTGTAATTAGGTTTTACATATTTTGGACTAATTAAAAGGAGACGTGATTCTCTTAAGAAATCTAAAAGAAAACACAGTATAACTCTTTAAACATTTAAGTTTTGCAAAGGAATATTTCCATTATAATTACTTATTACACTAACTAGCTTATATTTAATTGCATAAATACCCATATCGTATTTGGGTAAATTCGTTGATTCTTTTTAACAAGAATTTCACGTCACGATTGCACAAAAAGAACTTGCGATGCATGATTTCACGGACTATATTCCTTGAGATTATAAGGCTGACTTGGCTTTGATAAATCGGATGGGTCTGATGTATTGCTGTTTGCAAGAAAAGTCAGCATTAGAGTCCTTACAAAACAAGTTAATTTTAGAAAATTTATCACTCCATGCTGATTTAAAACGGGTATTCCCGGTTCAATTGTTAGTAGGGGAACTTAACTCCAAATCTTCACACAAACTAATGGCGATAAAATATGGTCAAAAATACATGTAGGGTTTCCAGTGTTTTGTTCAAACATAATTATTCAATAATTCAAAAATTAAAATGAAAATACACATTTTAACTACGCCTCAAATGAAAAAGACCAAATGCGTTTTTTTACTAGTATAAAACATATCTTTGACCAATTGGAACGCCATTTGAATTAACCTAAACTAAAGCAGGGACATTTTTATGCGAGATCACTGTAAGTTTTTACATCGTACCTATCGGATCATTGTATAAGGCAAATCTCCGACCTGAAATGAGTGGGAAAATCATTCATATACAAACAGATGTAAAAGAATGAAGTAAACGATAAAAACAAAGTCTTCTAAAAAATTTGTCTTTTGTTTAGCTAAAGGTAACAAATCATTTACCATATCTTAACGGTTTGATTATCATTATATCTTTAGTTATGTAAAATTTTAATTGTTTTATACCAATACGTGTTAAAGAAATCACGTTAGAAGGATTTTCATAGGTTTCCAGTATTTCGGTTGTCATTACTTTCTAAAGTAGGGAGAGTCGACAACGCAATATTTGCACAAGTTAATTAAAAGGTTACCATGTCCAAATTGAAGTTATGTCATGAAATCTTGTAAATTTGACTAAAAAAATGAAAATAGAACATGATGCAAAGAAAAAAATAAAAATTACCATATGCTGGATGGAATGGGTTGAAGGTCTGTGAATCTAAAAAAATAAGATCATATTAACATTTGGCGTTCAAATTACGAGGGTCATGGTTAAAAAAAGTAAATTTGTTTGATATTTCCTATAAATATCGTACCTTTTTTTTCAGAGAAAATAGACTACAAACACTGCAATAGTTTGCATCAAGTACAGATTTTTTTATCAAAAAAATTGCTTAACTGTTTTTATCTTAATTCAAAGATCAACTATCAATATCATATTTTTTTTGTCTTTTTTAAATGCTTCCATACTTGTAACTTACAAAATGAATTACATGTATGTAAAATAACAGCTTCAGAATTCAATAAAAGGTAGCAACTTATGCTTGAAATAAATAAGTGAAGCAAATAAGAGCATGTGCGTGACATTTCCAACAATTTTTCATGAGCATGTGACACAATCATTGACCAGCGTAGACCACCACACAATGTAATGAGATTCTTCCCGCATTGTCTTAAAAGAAGTCAAAATCTTATCCATCTTCAGAGTGTATAGTGAAGTCTCTGGTCAGACTGTGCAGATGCACAGGCTGGTCGAAAGCTTCACTTTGTGCACATTTGAAATTGTTGGAAATGTCACATACAGGCTCATAAATTGATGAACAAAAGAAAAATAAGCATAATATTAAGCCTGAGTATTTCGATGGATTAATGACCATGCATTTCAGATAGATATCTCGTCCTCTAGTAAATTTAGTCTGTATTTGAGAATTTTAGAGATGCCTTGTGAATAGAATGAAATGACGTGATCAAATATTTTATACGTGATATCGGTGATTAATATTCAAAATAGAAAATAGTTGAACATTATTTCCTTAAACGGAAATCCTTTTTATCATAAATTCTTTGTTAATATTCCCCATTTCTTATGAAAATTATCGAGGATACTTTTACTCACTTCGTCTAATAATATATAAGAGTGAGATTGAAAAAGCAAAGGTCCCTCAACTGGTCACAGAATTTTATTCCGTAAATCATTATTTTAACAATATTCCTTTTCAATGTATCTGCTTTAAATACTTAATTAGGTAAAACGATTGCTAATTTTATCAAACATATAAAGGCAGAAGTTCTAGTCGCTCCCGACAGTCTGTTATAGGACATCCAAAACTAAATATACCTTTTTTTGTTTTTTTATCTATTTTTTTTAAGATTTAGCGCAGTTTTAGGAATTTAAAGAATAACTGTAGATATAGCAGACCTTAGAGAGGTTTAAACCCAGACCAAGTGAAAGCGAAAGGCAAACATATTCGCGACAAAGTAAGCACAAAAGTTCCCAAGCGAAATATAACTGTGTACACTTACTGTGTCGAAAAAGGTCTAAGGTTTGTTAAAGGCACAATAATGAACTTTCTGCCTCAAAATTTATTATATCTGTAAAGTCGTTCTGAATTGCTTAATCATTATGATGACTGTAATTGTTCGCTTTGGAATTGAGGGACTTGCCTGCATTACTTTGTCAACAAAATATGTGAAGCCAAACTCTATGAAAAAGTTATCTTTTTTCCTGTGTTTAATTTCTTTATTTATTTAATATATTTTTTTTTCAAATCTGAAAAAGTAGATTATGATACGTATTTTGATCGATATTCTCTTTGATGCCAATTTTTCGTGAATCAAATCTAAAAATTCGTCTTCTTTTGACCTCAAAGTATTGTTCATATTACAAATATTCTTCAACACTTTCAACCCATGTAGATAAAATGTCAATCATAAGTAATAAAAAATTTCAATAGAAGATGGCTTGTAAATAACAACATCGTAAAATTGACATTCATCTCAATCAGTATTATTCTAAATTGGTCTCTCAGCGCTCAATTCATTCATTCCAAACACTCACTCAAACCATTCAAAATCGCTAAAAACACTTAAAAAGATAACTTCATTCGAAATGAATAAAGAAAGAAAAATATCCCGATTTCACTGCCATAATTGCATCTTTAAGTGTCTGATTTGCAGATACAAGAAGCTATTTCTAGAATTGTACGCATAATTTATCTAAGGGGGCAAACTAGTGGTATTTGATTACCTCCCTTTAATCTTACTTAAAACTCACTCCTCGCACTCATTCATTGTATTCCAAAGTCTCTTTTTAATCACTCATCGTGTCAATTTCACGATGTTGTTAACAAAATCTATATACCGAGCCTATTTCCTTATCAGCTCCTATAGAATTTCAAATCCGAATAGAAAAACAGAAAGTTCAATTCTATAGGTAAAGAGCAAACTTTACACGCATAGTCATAGAGTATGGCCTTTACATGACAGAGCCAAGGTCGTTCAAAAAAGACAGAATGCATCTTTGTTGTACAATTATATAGAGGCTTAAAAATGTGTTATGTAAAAATGAGTCATGGAAAATTATTTTCGATTTTCAGGACTGAAGCAAACACAAGTTAATGGGTTAATTATTGATTCCAAATACTAATTTGAAAGCGGTAAAACAGAAAATAAAGACATCAACGTTAAAAAGAACGCATTTTTAAATCATTTTGCTTTGTCTATTAAAAATAAATATTAAACTCCGTGACAAAATGTTTAAAAGGTCGATGCATTAAGTCTATCTCAAACCAAACCATTGGCAAAAATGAGACATACCGGCTGACGTTCCATAATGGTATGGTCCTAAATGTAAGAAAACAGCTCCATATATGTTCAGAAATACGATTAAGTAATCTAATCATATGGGTGATATAATCAATAATCTTTCAATGTAGATTTTTTGTACAATAATAAACCGGTTGCCTCTTTTGACAGGGATGGTACTTTAATAAACAAAAAATAACATGCAGACATTGCTTTCCTCCATTAAAAAATGATAACTAGAAGGGTACGCAAGTATTTAAAATGCAGCATTATAAAAACATTACTTTCAATGAAGTTCAATGACAATAGGTGTTTTCTGATCTTCAAAACAGCAAAGGGTAAAAACTCTTAACTGAAGCCAGAAAGATTTGTGAAGACAGCTTACGTTTAAGCTCGCCATTTCTTTTCTCCCTCATGACGTCTACGTACCAAAGAACCTACACCTCGTTGGATTTTGTTTACATATTTGAATATACGTTACGGAAAAAATAGTTCCAAGACAGCAAAAGCAAATAAACCAAATTTAAAACAAGTCAGAGTTATGGTTCTGGTTTCCTGTATCTTCTTCACAATTAGAGATATTAACCTTGGACGTTTATATGTAACAGCTACACTATTTATAGTGATATGTCGAAAAATCAAACTTTTAAAATGACAAAAGGCAAAAACTACAACTCAAAGGAAGCAGGGGCCGTTGTTAAATGAGAGAACTTCCCAAGACATTTTTTTAAGTTGAAACTTTGATACGTTGGGAGATATGCTCATGACAAGCCTAGTGACGAAAGAATGCCATTACAAAGTATATTGATGTATTGGCTTCGCCGAAACATCGAGCAATAGTATTGAATTTTTACACAATTACATTTACAATGTACGTTCAAAGAATAATATACATTCTTCAACGATGAAACTAAAATTTACCATTTTACAATATGACCATAACACCAAGAAAAAGAGGCTACGATTAATTGAACGGGGTCTTACGCCGCTTTCAACATCTTTTCAGTTATATCGCGGCGGCTGGAGCACCAAACAATAGATTCCTGGTATTTCTCTCACCAGTACAACCACCATACCCGACCTAGTCTCCAGCTGTTATCTCATATAGGTCTACGATTATCAACCCATTGGTGAGAGACAAACAGTCGGAAAGAATGAACAAAGGCTTTGAACAACTTGAGTATGAAGCATAACGTTCATTTAATACATTATATACATAATCGTTTTTAGTTTAAAATGTATCGTAAAATAAGTCCAGTATTTTAGCACGCATTCCTTATGCGGTGTATAAAATCAGAATGACACGAATATTTGAATCCAAACTATACGTATGCATTCTAAGTATTGAATCTAAAAGACAAAATTTTATGAGTATGGTGAGGAAACTTTGAATTTGCCTATATGCTAATAATGAGATATCCAAATATCAGTTTAAATTCCCATAAATTTGACTTTTGAAGAAGTTTCAAGGAGTTTTATTTGGAACCTTAAGAGTAAATTCAACATCAAGAATGAAATCAGAAAAAAAACGATTTAATCATTGAAGGAGCTGATCTATTTCCGTTATCATATAATTAATGACATAGTTTAATTATTAAGATAATTGTGCTAGCCTTAATTAGTGTTTTTCCTTAATGGTGATAATGCAAATGATTAAATTAGGATTATGAGATAAACATGTATGACAGTTTTACACTGTGTAAACTGTTAATAAGAATTTTACTATATAATGCACGAGAAAGGTCGAAAACCCCGTTCTCACTCTGTCAACCTGCTCACATGAAATAGCTGAATGCTCTCGCGCTATTATGCTTTAGAAATATACCTTCTTTCCTCCAAATTCCGATCTATTGTTTATTAGGGAAATGTCGATAAATGAGAATACTTCAGCCTCCCTTTGACGTTTGTTAAGATTGTATTGTTCCCTTGGATGATTTTATTTTCAGAATAACCAACGCGAATTCGTAAAATCTCTATGATATTTTCCTCAACCAATGTAAGGTTTTCACCACATGTTGTTGTTATTTGATATAATTAAAAAAACTAAACCTTGATTACTGTAATTCCTTCGGGAATAAAATGTAAACTATGGTTAGCAGTTATTCAAATGTGCTCATATAAAAACTATAATGACGATAGGTTTATAATTGAACATTTTGATAATTCTTTAGATAAAATTGTGCCTGCTTTACCCGTTAAGCACGTTTAACTTACTGTTCGCTGATACTGAATTTTTTTCTCTCTCTCAACATCTCAAATTAACGATAAATTCCATAATTTTCTTAATTATATTCCTAGTTGGTAATCAAATATACATACGACTTAAGAATTATGATAAAATAAACAAAGTCTGGTTATACGTTTTAAATTCACTGCAAATACAGATATATTTTTTATAAGACACACACTCATGTAGAAGGTCTTTATCGTGGTGTTTGTTATATTTTGCGTTTTGTGTGTGATTTGCTAGGAATAATTTCTACAAAGTTATTTTTTCCTTATATTGAAATTTTGAAAGTGGGCAATTTAGGAAATAAAGCATTGGAGGTTTATTTTTTATTGTCTTTTTCTTCAGTCAAATATGAAAAATTCGAATTTAGAATGACGGCATGTATGTCGAATACTCACACACTATCGATTAAAGGTAAAATGACAGCACCTCAATCTTTGATGAATTAATAAATTACACTAAAAAGAGCGAGGTGGTGTTCTGTGTTGGTTTTCCAGATGACATAAAAGAAGGCTGAAAAATTTAAGCCATGTTGAAGAAACATGACCCAACGATAAAGTCTTTCTACGGTCTATTTGTTTATTTGTGAGTAGTTATAACTTGTTATGAATTAACAAGATGCTCAACATCAGAATTTGGTTTATAATCATTTGGACGTTTCTCATTAGTTTCTATTGAGAAAATTGTAATGAGTATTGAGTTTTTTTACTTGTTGTTTTTGTTCCATGATATGATTTTTAATTTCTGTTTTTGAAATAATATATATATTGAAAAATGTCTTTTCTAACGAAAAGTAGAAGACTTGTCGTTATATACGCATTATGATAGTAAGTTGATTTTAAATAATAATAATAATTCTGATGCTGGCAAATACCATGCGAACTACGATAGGCTATAATAGTTATATATTAATTAAGGTATTTATAGTTTTTATAGAACAAACCATTTCTAGTGGTGAAACTGATATATTTATTTCGAAATTCAAATCAGTCACCAATTCTTCAATTGGAACTCAAATGTACTTTAAAGAAAGGGGTCACTTTTTTTAGCATTTTTATAAAACATTAAAGCGCAATCTCGAAACGCAAAATAATAACTCTCGATCTTTTGTGACTATCTCTTGCAAAAATTTGATTTGCAGAATGATTGTGCCGTGATGTGACCGATTTCTTCAAAGTAAAACATCCTGAAACTATTTTTCAAATTGATTAACTAAAGTCGATATGTAACAATTCAAATCAAGGAAGATAGTAATCCACAATGCATTATTATCAAACTCGGAAATAACAGCCATTTCGGCCACATTCAAATCCCCATTTGGTCGTTAACAACCCTAAATAAGCAATCGTCTAATTATTTAGTTATATTTTTAACAAATAAGTCGTAAAAACTATTACGAATATTTTATAGAAATGTGTTTGAAAAAAATCTAACGATGTTGTGACTATCACTGACTCTTTGACATAAATGCAAAACTCAAAAATGGATATTTCTTTCTAACAGAAAACGGGTGTTGCTAAAAGACTTAAAACTAATAATATATATATATACTACTAGAAAATAATTTAGCAACACCAGAGATATTCTAAAGCACCCATAGACTCATTGTTTCCCCTTTGGAGCATGAATGGTACTTCCTTTGACGCATAGCAAGGTTGAAAGAACCACTTGTACAGGTGTACTCAAAGTTAAAAGTTGCTATTTGCAGAGCGAAACGCAACATTTTCGCATTGCTGCCTAATCCATTAGGGGGCTTCACAGGACATAGTCTTTGAGATAATAAGAACACTTTTTCAGTGACTTTTTATCATTTACAAAAGTATTCAGGCCTAAACAGAAACATTTCAAATATTTCCCATACATAGTATCAAATTGCGTAACTTGATATGATAATCGATTACCGCCCTTATCAGCTATGGGAATGCTTATCTGTCCTTTGTAAACATAGAAAACACACAATGGTCTATTTTTTCTGAATTCAAAATTTATTTTGGCTGCGAAATTTAGTTCTAGATGTAAATTGTTTTGTGTACAATTATCATTTTTTATGTTCGAAAAAAGAAAATGTTCTACTATATTATTTTTTATGTTCGAAAAAAGAAAATGTTCTACTATATTGTTTGATTCTACTTACGTAATAATATTGTTTTCTATTTATATACTCTACGCAATGAGATAGTTATGCAAATAATAATCTACCTGTAGATATATTAACACTTTTCTAAAATAGTACTTTAGATATTATATGACAAAGATAATAATATTAGCACTTTCTACAGGGAATTTCGATTACACTTGGACAAACTTACTCTATATAAAGAAGCCCTGCAGAAAGCGAACAACACTAATAGCGCGCATATTTAAGGTTGTATAACGCTTGAATTTGCTGTCGTCAACTACATGCGAATATTATTACAATAAAACATGAGCCAAGAGTCATTTAATTCGATTCAATGATAATATAAGAGCAAGGGGAACCTGGGTGACTTGTTTGCTCAACCGGCATAAGTAAATTATTTTCCCATTAAACACCTACAAGAATAGGGGAATAGGCATTCATAGTATAATTTTCACTATGTAATTACCATATACATATTCCCCAAATATGGAAAAGACCGAATTTTCGTCTAATTCATATGATTTTAATAGTATGAGAAAGGGTCATCGAAAAATTATTCTTGTGGAAATAGCCTGTAAATAATATTTACTTCCTATAAAAGTTTATCTTATGCAGTATAAAATGCCCATATAAAAATCCGTTTTTCAACCGGTTTAGTCTTTCGAAAAGAATCTGATAGGTACCATCAGATGATCGTGTATGCAAAGTTCCGTGAAATGAATTGATTTCTGAGTGGATATCTTTTTATGTAAAATGCAAATGGATTGCCGAATGAAAATGGAAAGCCATGCACAAAACCCGTTGCTCTCTGCTAGTTGAGTTTAAACTGTTCATCCAATTTCTAGAATGCTTCACTATAAAACTGTTAATTTCATTTTTGTAAGAACTTGTCTAACAACCTAAATGATTAAATAACGAAACCATGTTTTATTGTAATATTTCAGTCAAACTTACTACAAAATGGTAACATTTCCTGTATTGCTCCACCCATTGCTATTTATAGAAATTGTGAAATAGGTATCATGGTCAATATATTTCTTGTGAAGAATATTTCTTGTGAATATAAAATAAACCCATTCTGGGATATTCTTTACATGTATAGCTAGAAATTATTGACATGACTTGGTATTAATGTAATGAAATATTCAAAGATGAAAACATATATAATCGGGAATGGTGGCAAGCCTTCGAAAAACATCGTAAATCCGCGGAAAGTTTTTGTTTTTGAATATTCTTTCTATAACGTAAAAGTACCCACGGACAACAGTCAACGTACTGGTCGAGAGGTCTGTTCCGCTAGCTTTTGATACAACCAAAGGATCTTGAATCAAGTCGGCAATTATTTGTCTTTTTTATGATAACCCTTTTTGACTGATAAAATCCAATGATTTTGAACATGTTTTTCTTATGCTTCAATACAAAGAGTTGTTTTCACACATCAATGTTCTTAGCTTTAATATGGAAGCTATTATAGTCAAACCGCGGCAAGATATGGTATAGCCAAGATTAGGGATGTGCTGAACTGAAATGTAAATATCGTGAAAAACGGTTCTTAATTACAAATGCAATCACATGTATTCTGATAAAGTAAAGAGACTCATCACAACAACAATTTTTTTCTCCCTATCGATATCCATAAGATTTTGCCGTTATAATTTTAGTTTCTACATGATGATGTCGGTTTGGAAAACATGCTATTTTAACGCCTGGACACATGGCGTTTGCCTGTGTAAAGGCAAAGGAAGATAAAATGCCAGTAATTTTGCTTTTCTTTGGTCTTACAGTATAGTCAGAGAACGAGACAACAAAAATTTCATTGCTCCTACTTTGTCTATGTTAAACTTGTCTAAAGTATATTTATAAGCATTCAAATAGCTCGGTTTACCTATAGTATTCGTTAAATGGTCTAACTTGCAAAACAATTCGTTTATAACGCGTCCGAAAGCCTTTTGAGAATGGAATGATATTCAACTTCATTCAAAGGGAAAATCCAATTGAAAACTCGAAACAAAAGAAAAATATTTACACGTTTACTGTGACTCGAACCACTTCAGTTGACTTGTAAACACTTTTCACACGCAGTGACAAGCGCATACTGAACACGGTGTCGACCGATAGGTATATATTATTAAACTTGATTCAGGGAATTAAAAGAGGACTAACATATATACCAAATGACAATCAGACAAGCATGTAATGTATGCTAATAGAGGTTACGGTCAGTCATGTCAATACTTTCAAGCAACACATTGTTTAAATTGGTTAACTGCATAACAGATGAGACACATAGACAAGTTATCTATGATTATAGTGAAGCACGACGTGCCAATACACTGTTTCAATTATGTAAATATAATGTCATGATAATGAATTTCCTACTATGACAATTTGTAAATTTCTTATGCTATGTGTTCATTGTTTATCTTGGAAGTATGAAAATACTTAAAATATATGCACTTCAACTTTTTGAGTTTGACTTTTTGCACGGTAGAAGGGCTTTTCTGTGCACGACGCCGTTGTTTGAATCGGAGGAGATGACGCTGGAACAAACTTTTGCACATATTTTATTTCCGACTTAATATCTGATGTAAATCGAAAAGAATAGAAAAAGACAGACTTGAATATCATTACAGCAAGACAGTTGTCTAATTTTGTTAAAAAGTGATATCGATGACGATTAGTTCAGACTATTGACAACTTATAAATTACACATGAGAATTTTGAGTCTCAAAAGTAGAATTTAGCTTAAACTTAAAACCGTAAGTGGAACTACACTGCAATTGTTTTATTATATCATGGATAGACATTTACATTTTAAATTTAAAGATATTTCGATCATTTTCACAGCATTTTTTTATTCTATTTTTTTCTTTTTTTTTTATTTGATTATTTCTTTTTTTTTTTTTTTTTTGTAAATATAATCCCTTTTACATTACATTTCAGAATATCTCATCTTACTTTCAATAAACAAGCTTCGAAATATTTTTTGTATCACTTAATGTCATACCATTTGTGCAGTCGATCAAAAATAATAGCGTTCCTGTTTACCCTTTTACCATTTTACCCTTCTTATTTCATTTTTTCTTATAGTGATAACAAAATAATCAAAAAAGTTAAGTTAGGAGAAAGGGAAACGCTATATAAACATATGTCTATTGTTTGTCAATAATAAAAAAACAATCCCTTTTTAGTAAAACTTCTAGTTTAAAAAATTCTTTTCAAAACCAGTCCTTATCTTGCCATTGAAACAAACAGAATCTAAGTATTGACTGTTTAAAGTTAAATTAACATTTTAGAAAAAATATGTTCAAAGCAATCAACAATGAATTTCTCTAGAAATTATCCTATATTTAACTATAGCATATAATTATACCTGTTCTGCCCATTTTGACATCTAACGCTCCTGGGTGGGGATGTTTCACAGCGTTCATTCGTCTATTCTGGGGAACGCCCCCTCCGGGTGCACCTCCTGTTTTGGGACCTTTAGGGCCTCTAGGGGCCTCGACTGGTAAAACTCTTCTACGCTTTTTGGGTAATTTGGATCTTGCTTGGGTGTGGGAATAGAAAAGGGCGAAGTTGCTCACAATGACCGGTACGGGGAGTGCAATGGTCAACACGCCTGCCAGGGCACACAGTGCTCCCACAAACATGCCGACATAGGTTTTAGGGGCCATGTCCCCGTATCCGACTGTAGTCATGGTAACGATAGCCCACCAGAGCCCTACCGGAATACTGGTAAAATCGTTTGTTGGGTTATATTGGATCTTCTCCGCATAGTATATCAGGGCCGCAAACACCACAATACCGAGCACTAAGAAAAATATAAGGAGTATAAGTTCCTTAGCACTTGCTTTGAACGTATGAATAAGAATCTTCAGTCCGGCGGAATGCCGTGTGAGCTTGTATAGTCTCATTATACGAATTATACTGAAAAATTCTAAAATGTCACTCTCCTGTTTCAATTTGGTTAAAAGGAAGTCCAGATAAAAGGACAGGGTAGCAATTATGTCTATTATATTTACAGGCGCTTTTAGAAAGTCTAGTTTTAAAGGTGCTACCACAAACCTAATTATAATTTCAAATGTGAACCACGCGTTACTCGCACATTCTATATAGAAGAAGATTTCATGGGGATCTGTACGTTGTTTATCCAATCGCCACGTGATGTTGCCATCGGAGTTATTTGACGTTGAATTCCGTAACACAGGTACGCGCATCTCCGGGTGAGTCTTTAAACAAAACGACAGAATTGAAACGACGATAAAAAACACAGATACCACGGCAATTATCTGAAAGAGAGAAGAAATAGAGATTATTGGATCGGTGGTCATGTATTACAGAATGTATTAAACAATTTATCTTAAACAGATTGAAACGAGAAAAATAGATTTAGTACGCAATGGATATCTTTTTATAATATGACCTTAGATTTGATATATCTTAAGTCGATACGCCTAATTTATCTTGTTGCTTTGAATTATTTGAGAAAACAAATGCATGCGTAACTATATTTATGAAATACGTCTTTGACACATAATTTAAAAAGGCCTTTCCATGAGTTTCAGGCTGAATTGCTAATTGATTACACTTGCTGTAGAATAATATCGCTAAAGTCTTACCAAACTATCGCTTCGTAGGTCATATTATAAGAAGGGTTTTAAATATAATTACAAAGGACATTATTATAGCAAATTATGCATGCTTTTATTAAATATTATTTTATGCATTTGGTAAAAAGAGTCAATTTTCGGTTCATTCCGTTATTTACAAGTAATAAGTATGCAAGAGAAATTCTAACAACATGCATTAAATCTCTTGGATATGTTTACAAGTCTGAATAAGATGCATACAGTTATGCCGGGCGACTATGATAAAATAATATAGATTTTTCAGAAAAGTTGTATATAACGAATATTTGCATATAATTATTAAAACGATTTCAGATATACAATAATGATATAACATCTGATCGATCTAGATAGCCCTTTTTAGGGGTTTGCTCTCCCTCATACATCTGAGCTTATACAAATAAACATGTACACAATTACACATTATGCTTCAGTCTAAGTTACAACACACGCGTGCCGTCAAATAAATAAGTCATATAAAGCTAAGCAAACATGTTCACAGAGGCCTAAGGTTTACAAAAAAGACCCGTCATGCGCAAAGTGATAACTTTGGCAATGCGAACTGACCATGGTTTACAAGTGTCGTAAATAAACATGTTTTCTGAATCTAAAATGAGGATTCTGTTGTCCTACATTATTATATCAGTAATCCGCATTCTGATTAATTACTACTTAATCCGATGTTGTTGTTTTTTCATTTTTTATAATTATTATTATTATTCATGTTACAGAAATTCCAGGGGGTTGGCATTGTGCGTAACGGGTCAACTATAGAGCTACAACAATGGTGAACACATTTACATCTACTCTAACAGAGACCTATTTAGATGTTGTGGTAAAAAAAAGTGAAACTTAAGGTATATCTATTATTTTCTATATATTCTTGTTCAATAGTTAAAGAACGTTTAGTTAGTTACATCGTAAAATTGACAAGGTAAATGATTTTGGAATGGTTTAAGAATGAAATTGAATGAGTGTGTGGAGCGAGTTTTGACTGAATTTAATGGGAGGTAATCCAATATTGCAAATTTTGTTCTGGATGAACGAAATTGGCGACATTGATTACCTCCCTGTAATAAAATATGCATACAAGTTCTATAGATAGCCTTCTTTTTCTTCAAGGACCTATGGGACACTTAAAATTTGAATTATGTCAGTGAAATCGCGATTTCTCTCTATTCATTTTTTTAATTGCGTTTTAGATTCTTTATTTTTCAATTGGTTTGAGCGTTTTGAGCGATTTGATTGAGTGTTTGGAATGAATGAATGAATGAATGAATGAATGGGGCGCGGCGCTGAGTGAGCAATTTAGAATGGTTTCGATTGAGGCAAATGTCAATTTCACGATGTAACTAATTGTACGTCCCCAAACAGTTTTAAGACGCATACGAGAATTCAATACTGGGTCTTTTTATAAAATGGCGACTACAGATGACGTCAACAGACCATGGCTAAATGTTGTTGTACCAAAGGCGTCGGATATTCTATTCCAGAAGAAATTAGCGATACACCCCCTTCCTTCCATTATTCGAGATGTTGGGGTATCTAAGCCGAGGTTCGAACAAGTATTATTCGCGATTGCCTGTGCAATGTATTTTATATATGATTTTGGAATACATATACTTCAAGATCCAAGGTTATTTTTTGTGCCTTCGATAAAGATAAACGTATGGACGAGTTAACATTTAGCGAGTAATATCATGACACGCACTTTTCCAACATTTTTAGTACTTTGAAATAGATTTGTTCTTTATTTCTTTATTATACAATAACTAAGCAATATGCATGTTTTTGCGTTTTCGACCAGGCGCGAATTTCAGAGAAAATAAAACGCCCGCTTATAATAACAGTAAACATGAGCAAAATGTTTCGCCATATAGTATAGAACTGTAAGTTTGGCAGCAACATTTGGGAGGGGTAGTCACTAATCTTCAAATAAAATTAAAACACGCGTTTTAATCTACTTGGCATAACTTCAAATGGTACATCAAAATTAAATTTAAATGGGTTTTAGAAAATGATCTCTCATCTGATACATTCCACTACGCATCGGTAAAGTGGTTTTGTATGCAATGGACTTATAAGTATAGATGCCAGTCCTTGATCATGATCAATTATTCTCGGTACAGTTAAAAACATCGTGAAATTAACTCTCATTCCGATCAAAATCACTCTCAAACAATCACTCAAGTCAATCATTCCAAACACTCACTCAAATCGATCAAAACGCTCCGAAATTATTTGAATACATTTCGAAATCGATCAAGACGATCAACATTTTATTCAAATCTATCAAATTATTCTGCGAGTTTATTGACTGATGTGGATTTTAGAATGTCTGATTGGTCCACGCAGACATACAAACAGAAAAGTACGTAAAATTTACTCAAGAAATGTAAATAATATCGCTATTTTTTTCACCTTGAATAAAATTAGCAATAATGGATTACTTACTTTAATTTCACTTACAACTCGCTCCACACACATTCATTTTCATTCCAAAATCATTCCAAAATCATTCATCTTGTCAATTTCGCTATGTTACTAACTGTACTTTTAAGAAAAAGGATAATAGTTTCATTTCGATTCAATTTGTCCGTGTGTCCTTTTGATCACCAATAGATTTGCAGAGTTATGGTCGCAACGTATGTTTTATGCCCTCGCATCGATAGATCGGGGGCATAGCGTTCTCGTTTTTTTTCTGTTCGTCTATTTATCTGTTTTTCTGTTAAGCCCTTTGCCCGCAAAAACCCGTTCACATTTTGCGATACATTTTGTTTGGATAGTGGTAGTTAAAATTTCTCCTATCTTTTGCTTATAACTTGTCTTTGATGCTGGTGCAAACGTCATTGTCATCGGTCAAGGACAAAGTATTTTCTCAAGGTCAAATATGTGGAAATTTTAGACATCATATTGAATATAAAATTGCCTTCGATTAAGTTGTGTTTTGATTACTGTATTGTGTCAAACTACTGCAACTGGAAAACAAGAGGACCAAGATGGTCCTAGATCGCCCTCCTGAGTCTCTTTGACCCCTGGGACAACACATTAATTAGATAGGCAGATGTCAAAAAGAAGATAATTGCCTAAGGTCAATTCCATGGAACGTTTTCAGCAAAGAGCAAGACAGATATGCCTTTTTGCTCTTTGATTCTATGTAAAAAGGGATGCACCCGGGTGGACCCCAAATGTGACCCAAGGGTCTTGATATGAACAAACTTGGAAGAGGTCAATAAGATGATGCTACATACTAAATATGAAATCTGTCTGCCTTCTGGTTTTAGAGAAGAAGATTTTTGAAGGTTTTCCTATTTTCATCCATCATGCTCAGATGAGCTGAAACAAATGCGCCCGGGTGGAGCCTAAAAATGACCCAAGTGTCTTGATATGAACAAACTTGGTAGGGGCCCACTAGATGATGCTACATACCAAAAATGAAAGCAGTGTGCCCTCTGGTTTCGATTAAAGAAGATTTTAAAAGATTTTCCCTCTTCCATACTATGTAAAAAGGGTTGCGCCCGGGTTGAGCCATAATATGATTGATAGATAGATAGATAGATAGATAGATAGATAGATAGATAGATAGATAGATAGATAGATAGATAGATAGATAGATAGATAGATAGATAGATAGATAGATAGATAGATAGATAGATAGATAGATAGATAGATAGATAGATAGATAGATAGATAGATAGATAGATAGATAGATAGATAGATAGATAGATAGATAGATAGATAGATAGATAGATAGATAGATAGATAGATAGATAGATAGATAGATAGATAGATAGATAGATAGATAGATAGATAGATAGATAGATAGATAGATAGATAGATAGATAGATAGATAGATAGATAGATAGATAGATAGATAGATAGATAGATAGATAGATAGATAGATAGATAGATAGATAGATAGATAGATAGATAGATAGATAGATAGATAGATAGATAGATAGATAGATAGATAGATAGATAGATAGATAGATAGATAGATAGATAGATTTTATTGACTTATACAATAACATGTATCTCGTCATACAAATATATTAACAATATACAATTTACTTTCGGTAGAAATAATAGGTGATATTAATATTGATTTTGTACGTTTGTTTCGCAATAGCTTTTCTAAACGTTTTAATTTTAAAAGTCCACTAGACGATGCTACATACCAAATATGAAAGCTATCTGCCATCTGGTTTCAGAGAAGAAGATTTTTTAAGATTTTCACTCTTTGATTCTATGTAAAAAGGGTTGGGCCCGGGCAAAGCCCAAATATGACCCTAGGGTCTTGATATGAACAAACTTGGTAGAGATCCACTAGATGATGCTACATACCAAATATGAAAGCTGTCTGCCTTCTGGTTTCAGAGAAGAAGATTTTTAAAGATTTTCATAATTTCACCCTTTTTGTTAAAGGTAAAGAGAAAGTTAAGGGTGGATTTCATTTATTTGAACAACTTCGGTAGAGCTTGACCCAAGGAACATCCCTGCTTAGTTTCATCAAGATTGGCCCACTGGTTTAGGAGGAGAGATGTTTAAAGAAATTGTGGACGACGGACGACGGACGACGCACGTCGCACAACGCACGACTGACGACGGACAACGGACATTCTACGATCCCAATAGCTCACCTTGAGCACTTCGTGCTCAGGTGAGCAAAAGACAGAGGGGGGGGGGGGGGGGGGCATTGCTTTTTTAAAGTCACATCTTATTGGTTAAATTCGTTTGTGTGCAGGTTTATAAGGCCCCACCATGCCAAAAGCAAATTTGGTAAAGACATATCTTAATAAACTATACTAGATTGATTTTACATTTTAACCTATTCTTTAGCGATTTTGAAACATATGTGTCGGTTTGAATGTTAAAATGGCAAAAGTATACATTAAAGAACTGCAATGACGCAAATAAATAAAAAGTAATTACATCATTAACTTTCCGCCAGCAATCTAAATGGAGTTGACTCAGAAGAGTTATTTCTCACCGGTTCCATAACCTTCAAACGTATTCAAGCATGTTTCCATTAAATATATTCAGATTACAAAAACATGGTTGAAGACGTTTTTAGGTAGTCCGGTCCTAATGATAAACATTAAAACTAGCAAGACCCTTGTTTTGGGGGGATTTTTAAATTTTAATTTAGTTTGCTTACGGAAGTTTTTGACGTAACAATTTCGAATTTGATTACGTCATTGTTGTTCTTAAATGACGTAAGGAGGAATATGCGACACGGATCTGCACATCTGTACCTGGAAATGAAAATAAACTTGACTTTTCTACACAAAAATGACAGTACATACGTTACAATAAGATTATTTACATAGTAAATGAAAAAGGCGGACATAAACATATATGGAATGTGGAAGCGCTTCACATCTAGAATATGAAAGAGAAAAAGAATACGATGAAAGCGATATGTGTGGGGCAAAATAACAAGTTCATTACTAGAAACAGCGGACATGAAGACCAAAAAGTGGAAAAATATCACATCTAAAATATTACGTTGTTTAAGTCTATCTTGGACAGGACCTTTCGCCACTCGTTATAATTGCTGATCATACTAATATTCTTAATTACAGATAGCAACATAGTAAAATTGACATTCCCCTATACCAAGACCATTTCATTCTAAATCGTACGTGCAACGCTCCATTTATTCATTCTAAATACTCTATCAAACCAGAGACACTCCAAATTGCTCAAATACGATCGTGCTTTCATTCAAATCGACAAAATATTTCCACGATTTTATTTGTTTTAAACCACGTGAAGCCAAACAAAAACGATGTTGTGAACTGTAATTGAGTAAATTTAGCAGTCATTAAATCTCAAATGTCATTGAGTGGCGAAAAGTTTCGTTTATCAAACATTTATGAACTGTGGACGAGAGAGAAAAATAAAACTACTGATGATCTAGATGTTCACTATGACGTCACCACGAATAAGACAAATACAGTACTGAAACCGTTGGGAGCAGTGGCTTAAGATATGAAAAAGTATATAACACGTTTACAATTTGGCCCATTAAATTTCAATTTCCGACTCATACCGTCTTCGAAAAAAGGAGAAACTGTATTCTTAAGAAGGCAAAAGGCTAAAAATAAAAATACCTTGTATCTGAATTTTTGCTTGAGATCACAATTCTCTAAATACGGAACAAGCGTTGACAAATACAATACATGTATAAAGGCTCGGATTTGATTATTGTGTTATTTTCTATACTTTTCTTTTAATTGTATTCAAATTGAATTTGTATTGAGATTTGCACTATGCCGAAAGTCTAATGCAACGCTCACAAGCTTCAGGTTATAAACTTTCTACTTGATTTGCATACGGGGTTGTAAAAAATTAACGGAAATATTGGATCGAGACAACTTTTTCGAGAGTTCAAGTGTCAAAAAAGCTATTGACATTTTATTTTGAATCAGAAAAGGTCGAAATTTTGAAAATATTGGTAAAACGAATAAAAATGGCTCTTTACAATTTGTTCACAAACACTTGCGTGCAAAGCGGGTATAATTTGAAAACAGTTTTTAACATTTTGTCAGTCTGACCACAGGGCTGGTTTCTAATTGTGGTCCGGCTGAAAGGAAACAACAGCACGGGCCAGAAAAAAGTTGGCACAATATTGTAATAGAGCCTTTAAAAGGTACAACTTTGCTATATGGCATACTCCTCATTGAAATGAATCGTTTAAAATAATTTTGCTCCGTAAGGCCTCAGCACAAACACACTACTTTATCATCTATAAACATCTGATGTCGAACATTTTAACACCCACTTTTGGCTTGTTTAATAAAATCTGATGTCGTATGGAATCAATGAATAGAATTCTCAAATCATCCGTCGGCATTTAAGTGCAATGAATACCTTTAGTTCAAATTATTTTTCGTCAATACGCTGGATGAGACATACGAGGGTGAATCAAAAATTACGTAGACTAGCGTTGCAGAAATTTTGATTTCACAGACTTTGAAGAGAACACTACATTGTTATTAAATTAAGGCAATTTTCTTTTTGTCGTTTAATTTTGGATGAAATCCAAATAGTTCGTCACCTGTAGCAACCATTCTAAAACATGTAGTCATTTGGTACCGGCGCACGGTAACGACGTCAAAATGACGCTGCGGTATTGATAAGTTCCGTCTCGAAAGTCAGCACTTTTCAAAATACTCAACTCAACGATAAACACGATTTCTGCATCACCTATCTACTGGATAAGTACTATTTTCATATCGATCTGATCCAAAATGATGATCTTAAATGTGTAATGTGTCTAAACGATTCTGAACTGATGTTGTTCTGTGACAATAACAGATTAAACGCCAAGAAGACGTTTTCCATTCTCCGATTGTCATCCTTCAGAAACACTCTCCGTTCATAAACAAACCTTTTAAACCATTTAAAAAGAAGGTATCTGCTTACATTCGAAGACCTTTTAGCATATTTTATCATTTAAACCTCTCGATTAGGTTTTCCATAGGTCCAGTAGAACTTTATTATTGTCTGGCTGTCTCTGGCTGCGCCGGTGCCGTCCTTTTGAACTTCAAAAATTGAAGCGAATGGATTATGCTTAAATTTTAAATAGCCTAACTCATAACGTCAACACGTTATTAGGCGAAGTTTGGAAGTGTTTGGTCCGAATTGAGGGGACAATTACGGATAGTAACACTAGGAAGTAACGTTACAAAATGGGTTGCGCCGGTAGCACCTACCCAGGTAGACAAGATAATGGATTTTTTACGTCATAGCCATAGCAGACTTGATATTTTGTCATCATTAAATGATTTGAGACGTGTGCAAAATTTCATTGATTTCCGTCGGGAAAAGTTATAGGAAAAGTCCACGAATTTTTTGATCCACCCTCGTAAATACCAGAAAGTTAAATGTCTATTATTATTTTATATATATATTATGATATCATAGTATTAAATATATTTTTTATTTGCATCTCATTGTTTTCAAGCTCCCTGAATGCTTTGAGAATTCGTTTTGAATGATTAATATGCAATGAATACCCGATTCAGTTTATAAATAGTTCGATATGGTTACGAAGATGGTAAATTATTTATCGATTACAAATGGATTCCCATGTATTCGAGTCTCCGAAAATTACTGACACGACAAACATCATGCCCGGAATGCCTTTTGATGTTTTGTTTTCTGATCTTTAAATAAAACGAATGATTCCTTAAGTTTTTGTCTAAAACCTTTTTTAGTGCGTCAAAAATCGTTTTGAATAATTCACATAAACGTATTTTATCTTTAACTTTGTAACGTTAAACAATTGAACGCTGATATTTTCGCCATCGTGGGTCCTAAAATACATGCATTTTGTTGTCTGTTGTAACCATTTTACCTTTTGGCCTATTCGAAAAGACTGAAAATGGAAGTAGAGAATGTTATCAGATTGTGAACGTGTGCGATCCTTGATAAACAGTGAAAACTGTTTTGGTGCAATATTCCTTAACTAACTGTTTCATATGTATACGATGAAAACAAAACATAATAAGACATACTTTATGGTAAAATTCGCGGCTGTAAAAAATTCATACATGTGTATAATAGAAAAAGACTATGAACATAGATGTTGGGGCTTGTTCCAATATATTTTACAGAATTATGTAGGTAATTAATACAATAATTCCTTTTTCGGGTTTGGGAGTGATTACTGATTAGTTATTGCACATGTAAAATATAACTATCTATTTCATTATTTACTGTACATGTATTCTGCGTTATTTTTCACCTTACAGGGCGTGGCTTAGCCGTGTCGTAACTTGACGAGTTGACTTTTCAATATTTTGGGTTCGTCGACAATTATCCTAAACGAAAAGTTCGTATCCTAAAAGCACAAGGATTAACATTTTTCTCAAAAGTGAGCACGTTTCGTCATAGGCTTTCTAATACCTAAGCTAAGAAGGTTTGATTATCCACCATCTACGCTTTTAAGTTAAAAGTGTATATGGTTGACTATCGATAAAAGAGCGTAAATGTTATAAACGCTTATTACCTTGACTTAAATGCAAAGGCCCGTTACTAAGCTACCGCCCTGCCAAGGCAAAAATCATGGATTATATTTCGGCCGCACAAAAGTTAATTTGATACATAATACAATACGCAAACATGCTAAACATAGATCGTAGCCAGCGGGCCGAGAAGCTTAAAAAGCAATGATTAGTTAATCTGCAAATAAAAGTATAGATAACTGGTTTTAGCCAATGTCTTATGAATGTTTAGACTATGTTTAATGTGTATTTCATTAATGTTTTTCAGTGGATTAACGAGAAAAACGGTAGATTATCAATTGATAAACTTACCGCCTAACCGGTAAATTGTCAAAACTTATACCCCGCTTTTTTCATTTCTGCCTGTCTGACGTTATCATAGCAGAGCTCAATAAGTGACGTCATCATGAACGTTGCGTAGCAATCACGTGCAAAATGACGCGCTTTAAGAAAATTTGTCCTAACATTTTCACTTTTTTTTCTCATTTTTACACTAAAGAAATAGAAACATCGTTTCTTTTTCGAGTAATATCGATTTACATTTAATTTCGTGAAGAACAAAAGCCATCTTTTCATTCGTGGCTCCACCAATCGTGAAAATATAGATTTTGTCGTTGTTTACTCAATGAAATATAAATCCAATTGTTTAGATACTTTCATTTGAAAAATAAACCCATGGTGATGCGTAAAAGAACCTCTTGCCCATGGAACTTATCAGAGCAACAATACCCCCTTCGTTTTGCCATTATGACAAGTTCTGGGATAAACTTTGACAGATACATAACACAAAACACATAGATCAGCCTATACACCCTATGGTCTAATATTAGCGCGATACATTTTGATTATATTTTATATTATAATTTCATACTAGTTTTCGGCGGAAACAGTCCCTTTCAACCGCTAAATCCTGGTTACTGATGAACGAGTGCAAAATTATAATTTTTTTATTAAAAGACTTATCTAAGCTTCCTGCTTCCTACCGAATAATTGCGGGAAATCTTGAGCCAAACTGGTTGAAATAATGAGGGAAATTATCCATTTATTTGAATAAAAAACTGGGGTTAAGACGTATGATTGTTAATTGATGACGAAGCAAATACCATATTTGGCTACCAAAGACAATCGTTAAGAATGTAGAAAATATTACTGTAAAGCTTACATCGACTAAAACCAGTTCAGAAGGATTAGCAATTAAATTAGTGTGCAGTTGCAAATCATATTCTAACAACCATGATCTATGGGTAGGGCGATCGATTTCTACACTATGACCGTTTTACTGTAAGTTATGCTGTTTTCTCTTCTCTGGCTGTTTAATATTTTTACATATTTAAAAATGAACGCAAAACCGGACGAAGATAGGAGTTCGTATATTTGAAAAAGTGTCAATTTAAAAGATGTGTGCATGAGTCAAGCTTCTTTTCTTGTCTGCTACTGTCCTTTTCTCTAGAAAAAGACGAATTTTACGATTCTCACACTAATCGAATCGTCATAGTTGAAAATGAAATACAACTTAGGTAAGACATGGTTGCTTACAGTAAACAGCATCGTGAAATGAACAATGAGAGTGATTTTGGAATGATTTTGGAATGAAATTGGATGAGTGAGAGGGGCGCATTTTGAGCGAAATTAACAGAAGGTAACCAACATCAATAATTATGTTCAAGATAAACAAGAGGGCCATAGTGGCCCTTAATCGCTCACCTGAATTAACAATCTAAAAAAGTTTTGACCCCATGACCTAGTTTTCACCTGACTTGATCCAATTTCAAATTTGTCAAAGTTCTCATCAAATTATTCATTCTGTCCAATTTTCAGGTTGATTGGGCTAAAGATATGGCCTCTAGAGTGCCCACAAGGTTTTTCAAAGATTTGACCCTGTCACCTAGTTTTTGACCCCACTTGACCCAATTTCGAACTTGACGGAGATTACATCAAGATAATCATTCTGACAAGTTTTCAGGTTGATTGGGCTAAAAATTTGGCCTCTAGAGTTTTCACATGGTTTTTCTAAGATTTGACCCCGTGACCAATTTTTAACCCGACTTGACCCAATTTCGAAATTGTCCTAGAGTGTCCTAGGGTTTTTCTAAAGATTTGACCCCGTAACCTAGTTTTTGACCCCAATTGACCTAATTACGAACTTGTCTGAGTTTTCATCAAGATAATCATTCTGACCAATTTTCAGGCTGATTGGGCTTAAAATATGGCCTCTAGAGTGTCCACAATGTTTTTCTAAGATTTGACCCTGTGACCTAGTTTTTGACCCCACTTGACCCAATTTCATACTTGTCCAAGATTTCATCAAGATATACATTCTGACCAATTTTCAGGTTGATTGGGCTGAAAAAATTGCCTCTAGAGTGTCCACGAGGTTTTTCTAAGATTTGACCCCATGACCTAGTTTTTGACCCCACTTGACCCAATTTCAAAAATGTCCAAGATTTTATCAAGATAATCATTCCGACCAATTTTCAGGATGATTTGGCTTAAAATATGGCCTCTAGGGTGTCCACAAGGTTTTTCTAAGAATTGACCCCGTGATCTAGTTTTTGACCCAATTTTGAACTTCTCTGAGATTTTATCAAGATAAACATTCTGACCAATTTTCAGGTTGATTGGGCTAAAAATTTGGCCTCTAGAGTGTCCACAAGGTTTTTCTAAGAATTGACCCCTGTGACCTAGTTTTTGACCCCACTTGACCCAATTTTGAACTTGTCCTAGATTTCATCAGGATATTCATTCTGACCAATTTTCAGATTGATTGGGTTATAAATATGGCCTCTAGAGTGTCCACAAGGTTTTTCTAAGATTTGACCCCGTGATCTAGTTTTTGACCCCACTTGACCCAATTTCGAACTTGTCCGAGATTTTATCAAGATTATCATTCTAACCAATTTTCAGGTTGATTGGGCTTAAAACATGGCCTCTAGGGTGTCCACAAGGATTTTCTTAGATTTGACCCTGTGACCTAGTTTTTGACCCCACTTGACCCAATTTCGAACTTGTCCGAGATTTTATCAAGATAATCATTCTGACCAATTTGCAGGTTGATTGGGCTAAAAATTTGGCCTCTAGAGTGTCCACAAGGTTTTTCTAAGAATTGACCCCGTGACCTAGTTTTTGACCCCACTTGACCCAAATTCAAACTTGTCCAAGATTTCATCAAGATAATCATTCTGACCAATTTTCAGGTTGATTGGGCTAAAAATATGGCCTCTAGAGTGTCCACAAGGTTTTTCTTAGAATTGACCCCATGACCTAGTTTTTGACCCCACTTGACCCAATTTCGAACTTGTCCGAGATTTTATCAAGGTAATCATTCTGACCAATTTTCAGGTTGATTGGGCTAAAAATATGGCCTCTAGAGTGTCCACAAGGTAAATGTTGACGACGCACAACGCACAACGCACAACGGACGACGGACGACGGACATCAAGTAACCCCAAAAGCTCACCTTGAGCACTTCGTGCTCAGGTGAGCTAACAAAACAAGTGATATTTATTACCTCACTTGGAATAACATGTGTATACAAGTTCTATGAATAGCTTTCTATTTCTGCAAGAACCAATCATTTATGTCCGTGAAATCGTGATTTTTTTTCTAGCTATATCTATTTTGTATGTAGTGTTAATGTTATCTTTTTCGTGATTTTGGAGCGCTTTTGATTGGGTTGAGTGGGCGTTTTGAATGAATGAATTGAGCGCTGAGTGAGCTATTTAGTACGGTTTTGATTGAGATGAATGTCAATTTCACGATGTCGTTATCTGTATATAATGAAGGAATTTGTCAGACATATAGTTAATCTAGAAATCGACCCCCATTACCTAGATCTAAGGTTTTTTTTATTATTAACACGTTATTTGCAAGAATGACCAACTGAAGAATGTCAACGAATCTACAAAGTTTTAGGTAATGTCTTATCTTGTTTCAAATATCTACCTATATATTGTATATGTTTAGCTTAGGTCTTATGAAAAAAAAAGTCTGCATATGCATATTTTTCTTGACCAATATAATTATGCATCATACTAAAGTCCACATATATATAGATATTTCTCAAAAATACGATATGTATAATAAACTCGTAATCGGTCCATATTGAAAGCATCATCGATACATGTATATTGAAACATATATTCTGTTTATGCCTATTGCAATACATGTAAATATAGTATATATATTTGAATTTACTATAATATTATATGTAAATCTATATATAAATGGTCTGTAAAATACTGTTGTTGGCATTAATAGAATAATTCACGGATACCTTAAGTTACATGTAATATACAGTTGTTGTCATTAATCGAAATGTTCACGGATACCTAACGTTACGTACCTTTGCTGACGTGGATGAGTACGGCTCGTCAAATAAAGCCCATATTTTCGGTTGTATTCTCTGCCAGCAATTTAACTGGCCCGCTTTATATTCCTCTTCCCAGCCGAATTTTTTCATAATATCATCCTCAGTGGGTTTATCTGTATCTAGGTCAAGTCGATCTAGAATCCCCAACACGTCCTGTGTATCTCTGTGTGACGTATACGTCATCCAACAACACGGCTCCACCTGGTTGGAATCTAGACCCCAAAATTCCAGTTCCTCCTCGAATAACGGTCCGCATACGTCGGTTGGGTAATGGAGCTTTCCCGAGCGGTAATAGTTCAATATCTGGGCGAAAACGCCCGGGTGTCTATCGAAGAAATATTCGTTGAGCACTGGGTCATAATTTGCAAGAGCTTCCGTCAAACGTGACAGTCTAGTGGCCGGAATTTTCTTTAACGTCGCTTTGTACGTTTCATGACGTATTCCGCCTACGTTAATAATGACGCGGTTATCCGCGTCTTGCTGATTTATATTCATGGTTCCCGATTCGTTTTAACCCGTTTCGAGTTAGGTTAGGGACACCAGTTATCTTTATTTAACCTCCTTAAACGCGATATCGTCACATGAAAATCGTGGCTTATATCACAAAATGATTTCTTACTTCCGACTCAACATAATCTCGATAACGCTATATTCCGAGCTTAGCACGGCAGTTTGAATTATATTCTTGCAATATCTTCACCAAAGAAACAAATATTCATACCCTACCCGCTGTTAAAACGCAGCGGTTTTAATGCCTTATCTTTATTTTATCTTATTGCCAAGATTCACTTTCCTATCACAGAAATTTGTTTCCCTCGTTTGATTCCCCTTAGAACGTATCGAATAGAATATTTCGTTAGTTTTGCTTATTACATATTCTGAATATATCATTAAGCAACATTATTCCATTTTATACACTTTTTGATTAATTTTACCAGCAACAGTGGACTATAAATATCACAAAGATTCCAACGGAAATGACGTATCTTCCTTTGATGGCGCTTCACATAGTTGTCTATATTTAGTAACTGTCGAGTTAATGGTCCCCTGGAAAGTTCTGTGGCACAAGGAATGTAAACCTGAAATAAAATAAAAAAGACGCCAGTCTATATTGCTCAAATGAACAATCATGTAAGCCCATGCAGTTCTTAACCACTAAATATATTAAGTACAGTAGATATTGCCCGAGCGACCACGTCTATTAAGCGACCTTTTTATTAAGCGACCAACATAGAACGGCCCTTCACCGTAAGCAAAATCTCTGAAAAAGCGGACATTCTTGGTTATTGTTGAATTTTATGTTGTTGGAATCCATTAGAATCGTCTCAACAAGACGATTCTAATGGGTTCGAACATCATAGGATTCAGGTCGACTTGACCGACAATCTATAACTGCCATCAAAACGAACTGTCACATTTATCATAGTTTTTCGTAATAAGCGACCATTCCCATTAACGACCGCTTTTTGGTGGTCCCTTAAGTGGTCGCTTACCACAAGTTTTACTGTACATGTACATACAGAATTGATAGAAATGAAGGAAAACGGGACGTTTTGATCCAATTGCCCCACTATACATTGCATATAAAAAAGTGTATTAACATCAAGCCGCCATTCTTTCCAGCCCTTTGTTTAGGATGACAAAGCAATGCAAAATGTTTGCAAATTATATCTCTCTTTGCATAGTTTGCACAGTTTTGTCATCCTGAACACGAAGCAGGCATCAAATTTCGCTAGATGACAAAAAAATGTTCATCAAACAATAATGAGATATAAAGGTTTATGTTAGATCGTTAGAAAGTATTTTTACTTTCATATCTCTTTAAAATCAACAATACTCAAATCAAATCTTATGATTTAATAACATGAAACTAAAACGTGAAGATGTGTGCATGACAGAAACGATTTTCACTAGACTTCACCGACGAACGCTTAAACAAGAGGTGTTGGAGGACAGCGAAGCTCGACTATCCAGTGCGTTGAAAAATACCATTAAATTCAACATCAGAGAAATAAGGTTTTGTCTAGAGCATGATATGAACCATGTGCGAAGTTTCAAAGCAATAGCTTAAGTAGAAATAGAGATTAACACGGGTGCTCATAAAAACTTAATCAAGAAAATCTCAGTCCAAATAATTCCACTTAACAAGATATCGGGGTAAATAAACTTTGTCAAGAGGCTTATATTAAGGTCACAGAAGCATCTTTAAAGTTTCCAAGCAATAGCCTCGGTAGAAAAAGAAATATACCAAATAAACAACAGTTGCACTTAAAATTTTAACCAAGTCCGTTAACGATTAAATTGCGTGAAATTCAATAACATAGTAATTGATTTTTGTCCAGAGGCAAATAGTATGGTCAAAGAAGCAGGTGCAAAGTTTATGATCAATGGCTTTATTAGAAAGAGAGATATAACAGATGCACGTACAGTTAACAACATCGTAAAATTGACATGTTGAACGATTTTGGAATGATTTATGAGTGAAATTGATTGAGTGAGTCGGGCGACTTTTGAGTGAAATTAAAGGGAGGAAATGCACGGTCGCTAATTTTGTTCGGAATGAACAAAATTATCGATATTGATTACCTCCCTTTAATAAAATATGCATACAATTTCTATAGATAGCTTCCTATTTCGCCAAGAACCTATTTGACGCTTACAATTTAAATTATGTCAGTGAAATCGCGATTTTTCTCTATCCAAATTTACTTTTGATGACGTTGTTGTTTCTATATTTTTAATTGGTTTGAGCGTCTTGAATGATATTCATGAGTGAGTGTTTGAAATGAATGAATGGAGCGCTGAGTGATCGAATTAGAATGATTTTGATCGGATATTGTCAATTTCACGATACCACTAACTCAACTAGACTGTAAGGGTCACACATTTGTCATAATGGATTTGAGAATTACACAGAATAAAGTCCCCTATATAATGGTATTTTCTATAGCCGTATAAGAGTATGGAATATTGGTTCTCCATAGAAAGAGGCATCTCCCAGAGGACAAGAAAAAATAGCAAAGCCGCGCGTTATCCGCAAAATCAATATGGCGTCACACATTGTAGGGCATTATTTCTTCAAATCGATTTCTCCTCGTAACGTTACAGTTTAAAACATTATATTTGATAAAAATCTCTTAGACTATGTCTGTTTTCTATTGATTCTCTTATACCACAAAGTATTTATTACAATTCTATGTAAGTCTAAAACTAATGTACAGTTAACAACATCATGAAATTGACAAGGCGAATGATTTGTGAATGATTTTTGAATGAAATTGAATGAACACGATATGTGATTTCTGAATGAAATTAAAGGGTGGGGGGCAATCGAATATAGACAAAATTATCCAGGAAGAACAAAATTGGCAATATTATCTCCTCCCTTTAATAAAAATATGCATACAAGTTATATAAATAGATTCTTATTTCTTCAAGAACAAATAAGACGCTTATAGTTTCAATTGATTCAGTGTAATCGCGATTTTTTTAGCTTTATTTATTTTGAAAGAAGTTGTAAATCTTGTGAGCCAAGTAAAATGACAAAAAAAAAAAAAAAATGAAATATATGGTTCGATTCCATAGAGGTCAACTAGATATATCATGTCAAAAACTGTTATGTGGGAAGTTCGAATGATAAATCTAGATTCTAAATGTATAGAAAACAAAAAAGTTTCGACTTGGGTCAGCCTGCACAATTCGCGCAGTCTGACCTGGGGGATACTAATCGCACTTCTTACATGGTCCCTTTTCGCGTGACGGGACCCAGTTACAAAGATATCAGATATAGATAAGGTAGGGTATAATGAATTCGTCTATACTGCGAAACACCTTGTTTTTGGAGTACTCATTTCATTTGTCTAATCAATACTATTGAAGTAAGTGTCCACAGCATAGGTTTCATTTTATGAAACATGAGACTTTTGAAAATAAAATCGCCCCTTATTTGACATCTTAAAATGCTTGAAACATTTTTTACCAGAATTCGCCGTCCATTTGGGCTGGTACTAGTCTACAGTTGGTCTACCAGAATCTGACGTCACATTCCATTTTTACGTCATAATGACCTGTAAATAGAGCAAGAAATCTTAAATGATATTCGGGGGATTATCGAAAAATATCCGCAAGTTTCACCTGGAAATTTAATTGCCAATTAAGTGAAATTACCTAAGATTGAGCCCTGCTTTCAGTTTACCCTATTTGACGTTATCTAAGCGGGGTCTAATTTAACGCATGACATCATTCTGTTGCCTAGTAATCAAGTAAACAATAAAACGCTTTACGATAATTTGTTATGACATACAGTTTACAACGTCGTGAAATTGACAAAGAGAATGATCTTCGAATGATCTAAGAATGAAATTGAATGAGCGTATTGGGCGAGTTTTGAGTGAATTTAATGGGAGGTAAACCAATGTCGCAAATTTTGTTCAGGATGAACAAAATTAGCGATATTGTTAGCTGCCTTTTATAAAAGAATGCATAAAAGTTCTTTACGTAGCTTCCTATTTCTTCAAGAACCTATGAGACGCTAACAATTGAATTATGTCAGAGAAATTACGATTTCCTCAATCAACATTTATTTTGAATGATGTTCTTGATTCTATTTTTTTCATTGGGTTTGAGCGTTTTTGAATGTTTTGAGTGAGTGTTTGGAATGAATGAATGTAGCAATGACTGAGCGATTTTGAATGGTTTTGATTGAGATGTATGTCAATTTCACGATGTAAATAACTGTTTTGACATTTCGTCTAATCTTCGCATTAAACAAAAAGAATAATCGTTTATTTGTTTTTTGTGCATGAGCGATAAAGACTTTCGCTCTATTAACAAAATAAGTTATATTTCCACTAGTATTTGTCTCTCACCAATTGGTTGATTATCGCAAACTATGTGAGATAGCAGCTGGAGGCGGGGAAAGGATATGTTGGTTGTACTGGTGAGAGAAATATCAGGAATTACTTGTTAGGTGCTCCAGCCGCCGCGATATACCTGAAATAATTGTTGAAAGCGGCGTAAAACCCCATTCAATCAATCAATTTCCACTAGTATCTTCGCTAATTGAAAATATAGCCTTTGTTGACCACTCAGTGAAAGATAAACTTAGTGTTTTCTATGAAAAAAAATATGTGACGAGGTTGGGAAAATTGATTATTATCGAGGCTCTGCCGAGACAATTATCAATTCCCACAATCAAATTAGATATTTTTCTTCCAATTCACTATGCACGTATTATGTTTATCTTATAACCTCTATTTGCCTTGTTTTCGTCGATGTTTCCAACAGAAATGCAAGTTTCTAAAAATAACCGCATTATTTCATTGTTCCATAAATAGCCATGTGATATTAAAAAATATCATATGGGATGTTATCACACGGAAATTTGTATAGTTATAAGATAAAAAACGATCTAGCATTAAAAAAAAAACATGATTATCCGCTTTATATTACTAACAACCGCCTTTTTTTCTTTTGGGCGCCTTATTTGTCGAACATGTTGAATGCTTATAGACAAGACAAAAGAATGAATGTACTTATACGTACTTGGTGGGACCAAGAGAACGTCAATGACAGTGGACATAATTGTACAGTTTGATGAGACCAAAGACTTGAATATGATGAGACCGTAAACAAGTATCTTATGAGACCGAAAACTTCTTTTTGATTAGACCGTAAACTAGAGTCAGTGGCAAAGTGGTTAGGACGGTGGCTTCGGGATCGAATAGTCCCGGAATCGAATCCCGATCAGACCACGGGAATTTGTCTGAGCAAAGAATTTACCCCACGTTGCTCCTTTCCATCCAGGTGTATAAATGGGTATCTGTGAGAGTTACAAGTCAAAGGTCTGAGGAAGCCGAAGGCTCCATATGTTTACAGCCGACCTGCAATTCCGTGGTCGGGGGTTAAAGTGTAAAGTCGTGTGAATACGTATATCGTAAAACAAGACTATAGACAACACTTTAACTTTAACTACTTGATGAGACCGAAGACAATTGTTTTATGAGACCGTAAACTAGTATTTGATGAAACCGAAGACTATTATTTTATGAGACCGTAAACTAGTATTTGATGAAACCGAAGACTATTATTTTATGAGACCGTAAACTAATATTTGATGAAACCGAAGACTATTATTTTATGAGACCGTAAACTAGTATTTGATGAAACCGAAGACTATTATTTTATGAGACCGTAAACTAGTATTTGATGAAACCGAAGACTATTATTTTATGAGACCGTAAACTAGTATTTGATGAAACCGAAGACTATTATTTTATGAGACCGTAATCTAGTATTTGATAAAACCGAAGACTATTATTTTATGAGACCGTAAACTAATATTTGATGAAACCGAAGACTATTATTTTATGAGACCGTAAACTAATATTTGATGAAACCGAAGACTATTATTGTATGAATCCGTAAACCACTACTTAATAGGACCGAAGACTTATATTTTATGAGACGTGAACTACTACTTAAAGAGACCGAAGACTAATATTAATGAGACCGTAAACTACTTCTTGATGAGACCGATGACTATTATTTATGAGACCGTTAACTACTTCTTGATGATACCGAAGACTTTTATTTCATGAGACCCTAAAATACTACTTGATGAGACCGTAAACTACTACTTTATGAAACCGAAGACTAATATTTGATGAAACCGAAGACAATAATTTTATGAGACCGTAGATCACTACTTAATTAGACCGAAGACTAATCTTTTATGAGACCGTAAACTACTACTTAGTGAGACCGAAGACTAATATTTCATGAGACCCTAAAATTATACTTGATGGGACAGTAAACTAATACTTGATGAAACCGGAGACTTTTATTTTATGAGGCCGCACAATATTATTTGTTGAGACTAAGATAAGACCGAAGACAAACTATTAAATGATACCTAAGACTATAATTTGACGAAACTGAAATATACCATTCGACGAGACCAAAGACTATTATTTGACAAGACCGAAGAAATATATTTGACGAGATCGTTCAGGGTTTCAGGGAACTTTTACAATCTCCCACCATCTGTAGCATTTTGTCTAGGGAATTAACGGTGAAGTAAACAAAGATAAGGGCGGTATCTGATTGGTCAATAATTCATTAAGATCAAATCTAATCATTTATTTTCGGAGATTTACATTGTTTCGTCAAGTCGGGTGCAAAAGGAGAAAGGTGGAGCCTATTTTGGGTCTCAAGAGGCATTTTCTAGACATCGGGGTATTTTCCGGAACCGACTGTGAAATTTAGCGGATGGGGAGGGTTCACTTAAAGATGACGTCATTACTCATTGAAAAAACGGACCATCCTATATTCAAAATGGTCTATTTCGATGAGCGACGGATTTTTCTATAATTTGATATAAGGATTGACTTCCTGTCAATTTTTGGGGCTGAGCGTTTTAGACTTTTGTTATAATGCTCGACAACGGGAAATGTAATAGTTCCATGTAACCTATCAGCACAAAACAGGCTGCATGTACGTCAATGCAAACTAAACATACAGATTTTACTGCTTACGGAGTAAACAAAAAGTTTCTCAATGTATCATAGACATTTGCCGTCCGAGCTAATTTTTTCTCATGTTAAGTCGATGAAAGCGACTATGTAGATTGATTGCCGGTATTCTATAGTCGACAGACAATCGTGCGGTATGTTGAAAAATATGACATCGTGGGGAGAGAAAGCCGGGAGAAAAAACAAAGCTGTGTGAGATATGATCTCTAGTCTTGGTATACTAGCGCTATGATAACTTGGTTATTGTTGGAGATTAATAATATATAGAGGTCTGACTCGACTGTACGTTATATATCTGTATTGTCTAAATACTCGAGAGACGGAAAGATGTATTGAACGAATAGAGACCCTCCTTTAATTTAACACGAATCGAGTTATGAAAAAACAATGTATCCTTCTATAATATAATAAACGATAAAAGAATGAAAACAGTTCAGAAAATTGAAAAAAGGATTCTAACACTGTTCAAACTTATGTTTACATGTAAGTGCGCGCTCCGTACTCGGCTCAACATGTATTAAACCTTTTATCAGATCATCAATACGCATTGTAATTTAATTCAAATTGAAAAAAAAAAAAAAACACTCAACTATTTTGATAATTTACGTAGATATTCTGGAAGTTGAAGTGTCATTTGGGTACTTGAAGGAGGTTATAATTTATCCATCCAATAGGATTATTCAAACTTAGCTCATCCCACATATTCAGTTTCGAGTGCACTGTCTCACTACTCTCAAAACAAACTATATATATGGATATCGATAGTACTACTTACGGGGATAAAATGAAAGTTTCTCTATGTATCATAGACATTTGCCGTCCGAGCTAATTTTTCTCTCGTGTTAAGTCGATGTAAGCGACTATGTAGATTGATTGTCGGTATTCTATAGTCGACAGACAATCGTGCGGTATGTTGAAAAATATGACATCGTGGGGAGAGAAAGCCGGGAGAAAAAACAAAACTGTGTGAGATATGATCTCTTGTCTTGGTATACTATCGATATGATAACTTGGTTATTGTTGTTGATTAATAATGTATAGAGGTCTGACTCGACTCTAGGTTAGATATCTGTATTGTCTAAATACTCGAGAGACGGAAACATGTATTGAACGAATAGAGAGCACTCCTAGGACTTTTAATATAAATAGAATTGTGAAATATTATGTTCTGTTGACGGTAAAAGATATACGTGTGAAAATAGTTCAGGAAAATCGAGAAAGTGACATTCTCCCAAATCAAAGCTATTTTAATTCGTAAGCCTAATATACAGTCGTAGCATATTTAGCCCTTTCTCAAATCGTTCAATATGCCCAAGCATCCATTTGTGAGAATTATTCCTCAAATTAGGTTGATATTGTTAACTTTGAAGTGCCTTATTGGTCCAGATTTAATTCTCTTACATTGAACTATCTAAATGTGCATAATGCAAAGACGCTGGCCAACCTGTGCCTCCGCAATCCTCTTGTTACATGGTGCAGTTGTTGGAAGTTGTTGGAAATTTCAGGCATAGACTCATATGGCAAATCACTTTCATTTTATCCATTGTTGATAAAAAAACAAAATTATGAAAAAACTTCCTGGTATAATGTTATTTCCAGAATTACAGAACGATGAAAACTAGTTTTTTTTTTTATAATTTGCTTTTCATCGTACCGAAATAGCGTTGCTAATCTCTCTTGGAATAATTAGAGTATTGTAATATTACTGGTGTAATATCAAAAATATTCTACAAGGCAATACTATTTTATTCCCGCTACGTAAGTCATACTATAACAAATTCCTCTTTTTATGCAAGTTTCAATGTATACGAGATCAACATATCATATGACTTTCCTCGATAAAAAGGATGAGTAATGCAATCCCATTAATTTGGCTGTTTGACCTTTTGCTTAATTAATTGGCATGGCTTAATACAATACTAGTAATTTCGCTGACTGCACTCTTATGCAATTAATGTTGTATGTTATTAAACATGGGAAACTCTCTTGGGTAAGGGCTGAGCTCGATGCCGTCGGACCAAATTCAGTAATATTTCAGAGAAGAAGGGAACACAAATTGAATTCGTGGTGGGTATAAAAATAAGCATCTCGTTATATCGATGTGTTAAGAATCTAAAACAAACTTCAATTTTGTAATGTTTAAGACCGGTAAAGCAACAATTTCATAATATCAAGGACAATATATTATCGCATGGTCACCAATTATTCGTATTTGAAAGATGACCCCTGAATTCAGAATAACGAGGAAAGATCAAAGCACAGAAAGAACTCTAGTTGGACGTTTCTGTATCATGAATTTGACCAATTGATTGATTTTAGAATGATTTTTGGAAAGAAATTGAATGCGTGTGTGGAGCGAATTTTTGGTGAAATTAAAGTGTGTACGTATTTCTTCTGTTTGTGTGTCTTCATGGACCAATAAGACACTTTAAAAACCACACCAGCCAATAAATCGTAGATTAACTAAATCGATTTAAAACTTATCCTGTCACTAGCCATAAATATTGCCTGATAAACTTGTTGATATCAGGTCAATTGATCACGACACAGCTTTATCATGTCACTTGGTCACGCGGCCTGCCGGATCTTCTTTTTGCGGCTATGAGGTCTGAAAACAGTCCCCCCTAACATTTTTCTCTTTTGAATTTGAGTTATCTTTTCCAGATAAAAATATTTCACTCGATTCTCATATATTTTTAAAATCAAATCGCGACCATATCGATGACGTAATTCATGACTGATGACGTAATCTATAAAATTGTGACGAAGCTTATCTCGGTGTTAACATTCCACCTCGAAAACGGTTAGGGTTTAAAAACATTTACCTGAACGGATTCAACGCAGGATTATTCGACCGAGGAGGATTTCGAATATAGTAGCTTTGCATCTGATCTCAATCTATGTCCATCCTCTGATTAATAGCAAGGAAGGCATTGAATTGAGATTTGCTTTTAGCTACATGACATCAAAACTTCGGAGAAAAAAAGACGTTTGAGATTACGAAAATCACCCGGTTCATATCTTCTTTATCATTAAGGTATGAACGTATTACTCAAGTTTTCTTGTGTTGAATATTTTCTTGCTACAGCATTTGAAATACTCTCAATGTTCGAGTTCTTTAGCCGTAAGCGATCACCCAACCTCTTGCACACATTCACCTTATGTTGAGGACTCGCCGAGTATCAGAGATGTAAATCGGGATCAGATTAATTTTTCGTAAATAAATAACGAATAGACTTTAAAAACTTGTAACAGGATAAATAGAATAGATGGTTGGTGACTTGGGAGAAAAGTTTATCGGGCTCGGCTGCGGAATTTATCCGGTTCGCCTCCGGCTCACCAGATAAATTCCTACGCCTTGCCCGATAAACTTTTTCATCTCAAGTCACCAACCATCTATTCTCTATATATGTTGATCGTCGTTAACGATTTCGAAATGTTTTCTGACGATTTAGGAACGTTTTTGATGGTTATGAATGAGTGTTTGGAAAGAATGAATGGGGCGCTGAGTAAATGGATAAATGAATAAAACTCTGATTATTTCTATTCGGCATTACACGTGCTTTCAAAGGAATGAAAAAAAAATTGGTATTGAATTTAACATATATTTTGTTAAATTTATAAAAAATGTCGGTAATTGTTATTTAAGCTTTTCTTCCACAGAGGTCATATTCGGGTCAAATAAACCAAGATATATAGCTTTTTTATCTTTATCTATACAAGTTTCGTGTGATAACATCCTGTATGATATTTTTTTCGTGATATCACATGGATATTTTTAGAACAATGAAATAATGCGGTTATTTTGAAACTTCCATTTCTGCCGGAAACATCGACAAAAACAAGTCAAATAAGGGGTTATAAGATAAATATAATACTTACTTAGTGTATTTTATGAAATAATATCTAACTCGGTTGTGGGTATCAATGATTGTCACGGCAGAGCCTCGACAATTATCAATTCTCCCAACCTCGTTAGATATATATTTTCAAACAAAACACTTAGTATGTATTATACATTAAAACTCTTGTTAAAACATTTCTAAAACTCGCCCACCAAGAATTTGATAGAACATTTAGTATCTGTAGATCTTGCATATTTGGTACCTTGAGTAGATTAACATTTAAATTCGCCATTAAAATTGGGAAAATACCCTAAAGGTTCGATTAGCCAGATATAATCTAGCAAAATAGATTTTATGTGTTTGGCAACTAAAATATACATGTAAAACGATTATGGGATTCAAATTCTTCGTAACGAATCAGATAGATCTACCCTGCCAGTATAATCGCTATAGGAACAATATGTTGATGGAATTTGAATATACGTAAAAAAAAACGAAAATGACAATGATAAATAATTACGGTATTTTTTAGCGTGATTTTAATTTGACCCATCACATGAGAAAGGGGCATCTGGAATGTGGTAAAAGTATCAACATTGGTACCCTGCGGAAAGTATGCAGGCTGGCTACAGTTAAGAACTTCGTGAAATTGACGAGGTGAATGATTTTGGAATGAAATTGAATGAGTGCGGTGAGTGAGTGAGCTAGTGAATTAAAAAGGGGGTAATCCAATATCGCTAATTTTGCTAAAAAAATATGGATATTTATCCCCCTTTAAATAAAATACGCAAACAATTCTATACAAAGTTTCCTATTCTTCAAAAAACAATCGGACGCTTATAATTACAACCATTTCATTGAAATCGCAATTTCGTCAAGCTTCATTTATTTTGAATGCAGTTGTTGATCATCTCTTTTAAGTGGCTTTGGAACGCTTCTGAATAGTTTGAGTGAGTGTTTGAAATGAATGATTGGAGCGCAAAACGAGCGGTTTAGTATGGTTTAAATCGAGTTGAATATCAATTTGCGCTGTTATCAACTGTAGGTCGAAATAACTCTCGTGTGGTAAACTTTCTGAATCGCCAGTGAAGTTCTACTTTCCCGTATAAAAACTCTCGCTCTGCAGCCTGCGGTGCGCCGGTGCTGTACTATTTTTTCAGTTTATTTATTTATTCATTTCAGTTCTTTGGTGGACACATTTCTCATGATTCCGCACATTTTCTCTATCATTGACAGTAAAATAGAAATACTAAAAAAAAACTATTTTCTAAAAATATAAAGAACTATTTCAACATCTTAGATAAAAGAATAATAGAAATGATTCTAAAAAAAATCACCAAAGCTTTTACGTGTACACCACGTGTACAGTGTTCTTTTATAATAAAAAAACACGAATGCCCCCGGAACAGCTTTTTTTTTAAGTTTGACCTTGACAGATGACCATGACCTTGTCACATGACCTTGACTTTGGTGTACAGCTTTGTATGTCAAATACTTTTGGAGAAAAGGCAAAGGTTAAGTTTTCGGGTTAAGTTTTCGGACAGACGGACGGACAGACGGACAGACAGACGGACATGAGTAAAACAATATGCCCCCGATCTCTCGATACGGGGGCATAAAAATGTATGTTAACAACATCTAATTTCAACAGTAACATAATTCTAAAACTACCAGCAAAACCAAGTGACTATAAATGTGTGTGAAAAACCAGTCTAAAACTCTTTATTTCACAATAAAACCCTGTAGATGGGGTTCTCATTTGAATCGTCTCGACGAGACGATTCCAGTGAGTACCCACAACAACGGTTTCGTTGCATACAGTAAAAAAATCGTGAAAGTGAAATTCATTTCAATTAAAAACACTCCAAATCGCATACTCAGCGCTCCATTCATTCATTCCAAACACTAACTCAAATGATTCAAAAACGCTCAAAATCACTTAAAAAGATAAGATCAACCACTTCATTCCAAATAGATTAATCTACAAAAAAATCGCGATTTTACTGACATTCTTGAAATTGTAAGTTCTGATTGGTTCTTACAGAAAAAATAAGCTATTATATAGTTAATAACATCGTGGTATTGACATTTATCTGAATTAAACCAATTCCGAATCGCTCAATCGGTTCTCCATTCATTCATTCAAAACACTAACTCAAACCATTCAAAAACGCTCCAAAATGACAAAAAAAATATAACCAGAAACTACTTTTAAATCAATATAGCTAGAAAAAATCGCGATTTCACTGACATAATTGAAATTATATGGGTCTGATTGGTTCTTGAAGAAATATAAAGCTATTTATGGAAGTTGTATGCATGCTCTATTAAAGGGGGGTAATAAATACTGTTAACTTTGTTCATCCTGAACAACATTAGCGAATTTTATTATCTCCCCTTAATTTCACTCATTCAATTTTATTCCTATATCATTCCAAAACATTCACCTCGTCAATTTTACGATGTCATTAATTGTGACCTTGCATTCAAATTTTGATAAAAGAGGGTAATAAATAGCGCTAATTCTGAACAAAATTGACGACATTGAATTAACCTCCCTTTAATTGCACTCAAAACCTCTTCCTCTGACTCATTTAACTTTATTCCAAAATCGTTTCGAAACCATACACTTTGTCAATTCCACGTTATTGTAAACTGCGATTCCATTTTGAGTCCAGTTTACCCCTCTATCTGCTTCAGTGATGAGAATTTCACTTTTCTCATGCCGAGGTATTATTTTTCATTATCTTTCGAATCCACACCGAGATAAATCAACACTTTAGCCTTGAATGACGTCATTCGAAAGGAGAATCGTAAAAATCAATTTCCTTTAACTGGCCTGGCGTTTGGTCTTTTTTAGCACCTGGAATTCATACCTTTGCTTTTACCGATAAATACAAAATTTGATTCTAGATTTCTGCTGGTGATTTAAAATGTATGCAAAGTATCGCGCCGCTCAAATTGGGTGGAAGAACATTCTGACAAGAGCCTGTGCTGTTTCAAGGGTTGAGAGTGGTTGTTTTGTGATCGATAGAAAGGATCGGTAGGAAGCATTTAGAGAATTTTGTGACTGTTAAATAAAAGTTCAATATAAGAAAATAAAAACAACACACCATCAACACACTCACACATACACAATCACAGACATGCGTGCGTACTTAAAGGTCTGTAGAAAGCGACAGCAGCTGAACCCATTTCTTTTCTTTTTTCGAGACAGGCAATTTCTAATGACGGGTTATGATCGATTTTTGTTAATTTCACCTGCAGACTAAAATACTATTTAATTCTAAATCATTGTTTTCTACAAGCCATATTTCTTTTCCTCGTTTTGTTTTCATTCTCATATAATTACCCTTGTTTTCAATACTTAACAGCCGTCAAGAATGTTCTTGTCACATACATGTAGAACACTACTTTTCTTTTTAATTTGCGCCCTTTCTTAATGTTCTTATTTAACATAATTGCTAATTTCTTGCGATATCATGAATTGGATTGTTTATCTTATAAAACGAAACAGTAATTTAATTTTGTAACTGATCTTGCCCACGAGAACAGAAACAATATTAACCTCCGTTAAGATTAACTTGTCATAACCCTCTTCTTGCTGTTCAAGACATTTTCCTGTTTTACACGAAGCTTTGCCGGAAGGCAATATAATTTCTTACAGGACCTGTCTGCTTTCTACATAATAATTGAGAGAAACCTTTTTTAAAATGTCCCCAAAATGGTCATAGGATTGAATTAAAATCTAAATTAATCTGGATAATGTTGAACAAGCTCTTTAGTAAGGTTATAAAGCAGTGTCGAACATAAAATAACTTCAGATAGAGGGGTATTTTACATGAAAGATATTTAATAATTACAGCACAAACCATATGTTGTTGGTATTCATTGGAGTCATCTCTCCAGGACAAATACAATGAGTGCTCACAACATAGGGTTTCATTTAGAAATAAAGATTTTAGGCCCACTTCATTCCTCCTTTCTGTACCTCTTCATAAGCAGCTTGCAGTATGGCCTTTTTTCTCGTGAAAGTCCGCATTTCTTTAAGTGTTGCATCTATGACTCAGTTATCTATTTGTATATAATTGTTTCTCCTACCAAATGCTCTTAAACAAATGGTATTTTTACGATTATTGCTAAGAAAAGAAAATTGTTTTTCAGGTCTTTTATTGCAGAAACGCCTGTTACGAAACTTGGTGGGTGCGAATCCACCTCCGCGCGAATACATCTTTAAACAATAAGATATAAATAATTTGTGTATTGAGCTTAACTGACATTAACTGATTGGAATGCTATTTCCACACAAATAAACCGAAAAAAACACAACTACAGTTAGTTACATCGTGAAATTGACATTCAACTCAATCAAAACCATTCTAAATCGTTCACTCAGCGCTCCATTCATTCATTCATTCCAAACACTCACTCAAACCATTTAAAAACGCTCCAAACTCCGGACTTTGTACTTTGTGCTCAGGTGAGCTAAAAACCGATTACAATGAAGAATAATTATCGCTGGGTCAAAGGACATCAGAAATCCAAAATTCGTCATAATACAGCTTATTCATACCGCATTTCTAGGTTTTATTTTCCCCTTTTTTAAGTGACCAAAAGAAAAAAGAGCAAATAGCGGAAACATATATATATATACCATTGAAAGTCAATAAAACACGCGGATGAAAGACGAGGGAATCCTATGAAAGTTCTAATGAATTGACTTCACATAATATTGTTACTATTAATAGCTCAGGCTTTCACTCAATCATCCTCGGAGCGAAACATAAATCGAGGCAGACCGTAGAATATATCCGATTGACGTCACGCGAGATGACAGTCGCGCGAGAATTCCATCTCCAAATCATATTATATGAAATTGCACCGTTTCCACATAAGACTGCTATATGAGTTTCGTTTTTATTACTGTCAAGTGAATGGCGCACCATACAAAAACGGCGAACACATAGATATTTTCATCGGTAGACAATGATATGGCGTGTAATCGGTTGCAAAATTATATGAAAAAAAATAATTGTTCTATAATACAAATATTTATTCCAAAAATAAATAAATTATGGTAAAAAGAAAATATATATTCAATAAATTAAATTATTTGTTCTATAGTTATTTATATTTTATTCAATAATGATAAATATTTATTCTATAATCATGATTATTCTTTTTTTAAAAAATAAATAATTAATTCAATAATCAAAAATATTTATTCTATAATTGTAAATATTTGTTATATAATGAAAAAAAATTTTATTGTATAATTTAAAATATTTATTGTATAATTTAAAATATTTATTGTATAATCTAAAATATTTGTTCAAAGATTGAACATAAATAATTATTTCTATAATTTAAAATAATTTATTCAATACCTCACACAAAATATTTATTCAATAATTAGCATTCTGGGAAGGAAGTGGCTAGCCATAGACTGGGAACATGATCGACTTTCACGATCTAGACTGGCAAATATCACGTTATTTCCCGGGAGATTTTAACAGGCTCAATAACAAAGTTGACTTTGTTTATACTTTCAAAGAGAGAAAAGGTGACGAAATTCATCTACCCTTCAATTAAATTTAACCGATTTATTGATTTTCGGTGGTACTCCCCTTTGGCTGGCCAGTTGTTAAGAAAAATCAGTTTGGTGAAATCGTATTACTTAAAACTGTTCCTAAATGAAAATCTTTTTGAGGAAAGGTGAGCTTTTGTGACCAAATGAATGTCCTTCGTGCGTTGTGTGTCGTCCGGCATCAAAAATTTAAGTGTTTACACTCAAGAGGCCACAAATATGGCCCAATCTTTATGAAACTTGAATTTTGGCCAGGTCACAAGAATGAACCCTATTGAAAATGGGAGGGATCTATGGCATATCACGAGGAATGGGGCCTTGTTGACAATTTTCTTGTTTACACTCTAGAAGCCATATTAATGACCCAATCTTAATGAACGTTGGTGAGAATAATGGTCAGGTCACAAGAATGAACCCGATTGAAAATTGAGAATCAATGTCATATCACGGGGAAAGGGGTCTTAATAAAAATGTTCTTGTTTACACTCTAGAAGCCATAATTATGGCCTAATCCTTATGACGTTGGTCAAAATATTGGTCAGGTCACAAGAATGGACCCTATTGAAAATGGGAAGGATCCATGCCATATCACGTGAAAAGGAGTCTAATGACAACTTTCTTGTTTTCACTCTAGAGGCCACACATAAGGCCCAATTTTCATAAAATTTGGTCAGAATGTATACCGGGTATATAGTCAAAATAATAATCCCTTTTGAGAAATGTTTTGCCATATGAGAAAATACAGGAAAATGGCCTTTATTCTCTTTATCAACTTTAGGGGTTATCAGTATTTCAATATGTTTATCTTGTCATCTTGTCAAAGGTTGAATCCCCCCTCCCCCAGAAAAACTTGTTTAGAAGTGGCAAGAAACTTATGCAGGGATCATGGGAACAGAATAATATCTTTCTTTAAAACATTTTAAATCATTTTAATGATTTTTAAAGCATTTAATTTTGCTAAGTGTATGAAGGTGAGCGATATAGGACCCTTATGGTCAATTCATCACATTGTCTCTTGCGACTCAAGGACTGTCATATGAATTTCCTTAAAAAGACTTTCATTTAGGAACAGTTTTAAGTTATACGATTTCGCCAAACTGATTTTTCTTAACAGCTGGCCAGCCAAAGGGGGGTACCGCCGAAAAACAATAAATCGGTTAAATTTAATTGCAGGATAGATGAATTTCGTCAGTTTTTCACTCTTTGAAAGTATTAACACAGTCAACTTCGTTATTGAGCCTGTTAAAATCTTCCGGGAGGTAAGGTAGATTGGGAAGAATTCCAGTCTATCGTGAAAGTCGATCATGTTCCCAGTCTATGGCTAGCCACTTCCTTCCCAGAATGCTAATTATTGAATAAATATTTTGTGTGAGGTATTGAATAAATTATTTTAAATTATAGAAATAATTATTTATGTTCAATCTTTGAACAAATATTTTAGATTATACAATAAATATTTTAAATTATGCAATAAATATTTTTTTCATTATACAACAAATATTTACAATTATAGAATAAATATTTTTGATAATTGAATAAATTATTTATTTTCTTCTCAAAAAATAATCATAATTATAGAATAAATAGTTATCAATATTGAATGAAATATAAATAACTATAGAACAAATAATTAATTTATTGAATATATATTTTCTTTTTACCATAATTATATATTTTTGGAATAAATATTCGTATTATAGAACAATTATTTTTTTCATATAATTTTGCAACTGATTACATGCCATACAATGAATGAATTTTTTTTTCTGAAATCGGGTAAGGTACTAAAAGCCCCATTGCACATATGTGACATAACGCATGCATTGTGAGTAATGGAGCCTGTAGATTCCATTTTTTTTTAACAAATACGTGTACAGTAAAGGCGACCACTTACGGGACCACCGAAAAACGGTTATTAAAGGGACTGGTCGCTTAATACATGTTTTGTTTACAAATTAAAAATATAAATGGAACATAAATGGGGTATGTGTTTTATTGCGAATTTCTCAATAATTTTAGATTCACAAGTTCATGTGGGTGATTAAAGGTCAATTTTGTCTATACCTGTATAGACAAAATTGACCTATGATCACTCAATCTAAATTGCGGAACTATACATGTGCATAAATTTGGAGTTTTACATGCACATGTGATTAAATTCAATATAAATGTCTAATTGAGGCGAATCTATTCAGTTGTAAAAACATGTGATTCAATTGAATAAATTCTTAGGCCAAAAATGTCTATTGTTCAAGATATTTGGAGTAAAAGTCAAACAGATTCAAACCAGCCCTGCGTTCAGGATCACCAAATGGTGCAAACAGTGCTCCAATTGAAGTTTTGAAAACAGTCGCTTAATGAAATTGCCAAATGGTCGCTTAATAGAAATGGTCGCTCAAGTAGGATTAACTGTAATACTATACGTGTATTATATTCTGCATTTCGTGTGTCTTCTTAAATACCACAACATCAGCTTTTAATCAAAATTTTGTTATAGCGAGACTCATTTTCATAAATGCATCTTTTTTTTTTGTTGCGAGAGACTATTTGTTTGTTTTCATTCCTCAAGCACTTTCTTATAAAGTTATACTTATTTCTGAGAGATAGAGAGATGGGGCGAGAGAGAGAGAGGCAGGGAGAGAGATATAGAGAGAGTGAGGTAGACAAAAGGAGAGACAGAGGCAGACAGGCAGAGAGAGAGAGAGAGAGAGAGACAGACAGACAGAAAGAGGGATAGAATGAGAGAGGGATAAAGAGAGAGAGAGAGAGAGAGAAAGAGAGGGAGGGGGTGGAGAAGGAGAGAGAGAATAAGAGGGGTAGAGATAGGGGGAGATGAAGTGAGAGAGAGGGAGAGAGAGTGAAGAGAGACAAAGAGAGAAAGATAATGAGAATGAGACAGAAGAAGAGAGAGAGAGACAGAGGGAGAGAGAGAATGAGAGAGAGGGGGAGAGGGACTCCGACAGGCTCGCCACTCAACAAGACTTTTCCAATAACTCGATCGTGATACAATTCAGGGTTCGGCAAATTTTATAATCTGAATGAGACCCTCACCCCAGCCCAAACTGAAAGACCACTGTTCCCTTGGCTAATGATGCACATCAGTGAGACAAATTATAAATAACCGTCGATCTTGTTATTTACATTTTTCAAGAGATATTGTCGATCTCTGTAATAACAGGATTTTTGATCACTTTTGACGTTATGTAGGGTGTGGTCATAAAGAGTAATTGTCTGATAACCTTTATCACAGGACTTTACTGCAACTGTTTCACATTACCTTAATGCGATAGATCTGTATACATGGGTATTTAAATGAATTGGCCACTGTATACCGTATACTTTTACACGTAGCAGTATCAGGGGAGGTGACCAACCCAGTATTTCCATACACCAAGTTTTCATAAGTGACCTTCCGTAGACCAATTTTATAAAACCCTTGTATCACTTTTTTTTTCAGATTGCACAGTAGTCAGACTGAAACGATTCTCGAATTGAGATGTAGTATCAAATATAGCTATTAACATTTGACAGCATTGTTCATACGTAGTAATATTGGTCCACCAAGAAATGATTCTTTATTTTATAAACTAGCGTTGATTTCGCAGCGTCTACGAAGCACTCACATCTTTTTATTATAGGGATGAGTTTATATTTCGCTGGGTTTATTGTTTAATGTTATCCAAAAGTTGTTCCTCCTATAAGTAGATTTTGCGCTGTGAGCCGTGAAATCTACTTTTAACTGTTTAATAACCGTGCTATTCTATCAAAATAGATAAACAAGTTTGAACAATACCTAAAATGATACAAATTACCTTTCAAATGAAACATATTGCTCGTCTAAGGTTTACTCATTCACGTACTTTCGAAGTTGAAAAGGAGGTTTCACGTTCAATTCCTATAATATGCTTTTTTAAATATACCGGACATGCCTACTGTAATGTACTCAACGCCTACGTCAGAGCTCAGTTTTGAAAATACACCTATACTCATTTAATTTCAGTTCGAAAACATTCGAAAATAATCGTCCACATTGTCAATTTAACGATGATACTAACTGTACCGGTAACCACGCTAATTACGTGCACACACGAATCCCTTTTACGGATGACAGAGACTAAATGTGTTTACATCTTCTCAGAACAAACAAGTGTCAACGACTCTTATTAATTGAAGAAACCTGTAATTAGGCGTTATTGGTTGCAACTGTGTAAACATGGTTATAGAGCTCAAACCCTTGCTACTATAGGTGTATTTTCAAAACTGAGCTCTGACATTGGCTTGATTCCATTACCATAGGTTAATCTGTTATTATTAAAAAGCAAATGATAGGAATGTAACCTTACCCCTTCACTACAATTATGAAAGTATAACTCGAATGCGGTATTGTGACTTGTGATAACAATACATTTGTATGCAATCGACGAGTCAAAATAGCGAATTCTACTTATACATGTTTGAGCGAACCTTACATTTTTAGACAAGCAATAACGTTGGCTTAATTTTAAAGGTAAATTTTAAACTTTCTTAATGTGTTATTTTAACCTGTTTTATCAAATGGCACGAGGATCAAACAGTACCTGTACTGAGAAACGCTGAACATGGTTTGTTTGTTTGTTTGTTGGGGTTTTACGCCGCTTTCAACAATCTTTCAGTTAAATCGATGCGACTAGAGCACGCTAAACATGGATTCCGTAAATATTTTTCAACTTTCCTATATGGACTCCTACGAAAAGGTGAACAGGACGTTTGTACGAGCTCGACACATGTTGAAAAAAAATATTTTGCTCGTTAAAAAACAGAGAACATGTCACATTCTTTGAGAACTATGATAGATTGATACCGGCATTTGACGAAAAATGCCGTACATACCTACGTTAATTTGCGGAAGTTTGATCGACTAATTACGATATGATATGAGTTCGAACGTGACATTTCCAACAAATCCGCATGTGCGCAAAGCAAATCCACCGGTCAGCCTGTGCAATCGCACAGTCTGACCAGAGTGCTCACTTCGTATGCGATCTATAGATAGGTAACGTCTTACCCTCTCTTAAGTCAGCCTATATTCTTATTGTTTTGTGTAACTGCCCAGGGTGCTGAATGTTTGTACCACGCACACTTGGGAAATTGTTGGAAATATCACTCACGAGATCATATGTCAGTTTCTTTATTTGAAATTCATTTTTTTTGTCTCTATTCTAGACGATGTTTCGATCAATCATGTTTTATCAAAGTAAACGGAATAACATACTCGGTTTTGAAATAACTGTCCTTTTTTGTGTTTTTAAACTGCTTTCTTACTCATGAATTTACTGACTCAAGCATCAGGCAAAATGCATAGCTATAAAGAATTAATATCTAAAGAACGGAGGAAAACTTTTTTAAATGCAATAAGGTCCAAATGTTTCCTCGACACGGGATAGCTTTTAATAACTTTGTTCCATTGGAGGAATCTAGAAAGAAATATTAATTAAAACTGATATTTAAATATGCTAAAGTTTTTTTTTCAATTCTTTATTTTGTTTTTAAACTGGTGTCATCTTAAAGGCACTCTTGATTGAGGAAAATATGATGATTCTCCATGTCAACAGGTTTAAGGTAGTGGAGCCGTAAAAGTTCCACAACGTGATAAAGTGGATATCGGTTGTCATACATGTATGATCGTATACGCGTCAGAAGCCGCATGTTCATTTTAAAACACATTGAGCAAGATTTTCAGATCTTAAGGTAGTGGACCCGTAATAGTTTAACTGCATTGCTTGCGAAAGTCATCAGCTTTAACATTGTTAACCGAGGTTTCCTAGTAATTTCATTGGGAAACCTCGGTTAACATTGCGAAAAAATCATGCTTTCCGAAATGTTACGGAAATATTATGGGTTCACTACCTCGATATGGGTAGATGGAGTTCAATGAGCATGTTGGATTCGGGAATGACTGAAACCTTTAACGCTTACATTGTTTGTTTGAATTGAGCATAAAGCCAATTTCAACAATCTTTCAGTTATATCGCGGCGGCTGGGGCCCCTGACAATAGATTTCTTGTATTTCTCATATCAGTACTACCATTACATCCTTTCCTAGTCTCCAGCTACTATCCCACATAGATCTAAGATAAACAACCAATTGACGGGACTCATAGTTGGAAAGGATGAGTGCCGTCGGTGGGGATCGAACCCTGTGACTTCGCGATTGTGAAGCCGACATTGTAAAATGAAATCTGGTTTAAGCAGAAAGTCTAAGCATCTGTGCAGTCTGATCATAGTCTATATTATCTACAAAAGATTTATTTGATGTTAAATGAACAAGAAAAATGCTAAAATTGAGCAGATTGTAGTTGCTCCTATCAGCCTACAATTAGTGTCAATTGAAACAGGAAATCTACACTGCGCATGACAAAAACTTGGCACATACTTCCGTAATCAATGTCGTGGGCAATTTTCTGTGATTTGATTACTTTGGGTTTAGGAAAAAAACAACGTTTTACTCAGTTTAAAAAACAAATCTATACACGGTATAGTAATAAACATCGTAAAATTGATGTTCCTTCCGATCAAAAACATTCTAAATAACTCACCCATCGCTCTTATAAAACACTTACACAAATCGGTCCCAAAACGATCCGAAATTGTGTAAAACGATACGAAAACATTTCAAACTATCAACATTTCGATAAAATGGGTAAAATCAGCTGCCTATTTTTTAACTTGTGTGGATTTCAAATCCTCGTGAAGACAAACAAACAAACAAAGTAAGTAGATTTTATTTAAGCAGGGCCTGTGCTTGTATTTATAATTACATCGACCCCTTAACCACGAAACTCTTGGGGTCAAAACGGATTTTGGAGGGTCAAAAGACAAGAAAGAGCTAACCATGAGTAAGAATTATTTTTTAGGTTTTAAGACTTATTTGACCCTTTCTTTTAAATGAACGAAGTAAGTAGTTGATTTGTAAAATTTTAGATAGTATATTGGATGTATCTTTAAGTTTTGACCCTTAAAAAATTTATCTCAAGGTGTCACAATGACCCCTCTGGAATGAATTATAAGGAACAAATTAAGATATTATCAGATTGGGGTCAAAACCCTGGTTTAAGGGTCAAACACGAGCCATGTAAAGGCAGGATATATATATATATATATATATATATATATATATATATACATGTATAAGGCTAATTTCGTCAAATTTGACAAAATTAGCCTTATCATATTTCAGCCAAATTATATCATTCAAAAGACAAACCTCCTACCCATTCAAGTTCATACCAAAATTATTCTTAAACCATTCACAATGTCAATTATACAATGTTACTAACTGTAATTAATGCAAAGTAAAAAAAAGCTTCATAAATAGTTCATTTGCGCGATATGTAATCGTGTCAACTACCAAAGTCTGCGCATATCTGTTGTATTCATAGCAATTTGCGCAAAAAGCTATTTCGATAATTATTCGAAGACAAAAAAAAGTAGTTCCAAGGATTATCAATCGCCAACACGTGTTTATTCGCTCTCTTAATTGGCCGATAAATATTTATATATTGAAGTTTATCTGCAATATACCTTACACATACGAATGGTTAGATCCCAGTATTAAGACTATATTTTATCTTTGATAATCATTTTTGCTGAGGTGTATTTTTGCTTTTTAAATCTCGAAGGTTCTGCACGAAACAGTTGTAACTGAGCAGTTACAACTGTTTGGCGCCGAGCCAACGATTTGATCTTTGACGTTTCATTTGCTTCTTAGTCATGTTTAACGCTCATTTTCGATTTAATCCTATATCGAAAAACTGGCAAACCATAATTCATATGCATTCATGTAAATGGACAAAATTTAAGTGTTAAGCGATTAATGTTAAACGCCTCCTGGGTCCTGGATGGGACTTTTCAAATGATGTCGACCTTTCAGGGTTTCATGTACAGTACATAAGGCAGTATTATACGATTAGGAAATGGTTCGTCTCTTGTCTTAAATGAGAATGATAAAGAAGCTACAAGCTAAATAATGTGGTTGTTAGCAAAACCGACTAACATATATCGAAATCTTAAACTTTTATAGTAAAGGATAGCGTGGGTGTCTGAAAATGAAAAATGGGGAACCAGCGGATAATTCGGAATTGACGTCAAGATTGATTGAAAACATGGAACTCGGAGTACTTTGATTTTGTTAGAAAATGGCGTCGAGAAGTAGAATCCATCATTTTCACACTTAATTTACATCCTCTCACTAATTATTAACAGAACTTCACAGAAAAGGTTCGACAAGAGTTCACCCTGGCTACTTCAAACACTAAACGGATTTTATAGTACATAGGTAGGTATTTTCTCCATTTTCATCCGTATTTTTTAAACAACACTTAGCCGTTACCTCTATATAGACAAAGCCTTCCGTTACAATGCATTCATGGATTAATTGATACAGTCAATAACATCGTTTTGACTGTCATCTCGATCAAACCATTCAAAATCGCTCACTTATCAATCCATTCCAAAACACTCACTCAAATCGTTCAAAAACGTCATTAAAATTATTGGAAAATATTTCGAAATCATTCAAGACGAGCAACAGCGTATTCAAATCGATCAAATTATTCAACGATTTTATTGGCTGTTGTGGATTTTAAAGTGTCTCATTGGTCCACGAAGACATACAAACAGAAAACTGCGTATACTTAATTTCAGGGAGGTAATAAATATCGCTATTTTTTTTCATCTTGAACAAAATTAGCGATATTGGATTACCTCCCTTTAATTTCACGCAAAACTCGCTCCACACACTCATTCACACTCATTCAATTTCATTCAATTAACCCTCCCAAAACCACGATGTTGTTAACTGTAATATTAAAAGTACTTAATTTTTTAATTGTTTAACAATAAGCAGGTGAGTAACATTCTGGCTTTTCACCAAAGGAATGTCTAATCATAATTGTCTCAGAAAAGATTGATTTCTGTTTTTTCACAAATGTATATTAAATAATTATACTTCTTGTATTTGATTTCTAGATACACCATTTAATGACAGAAGCTCCATGAAAAAAGCATGTGTAAAACAAGCCCGAGTTCAGCATAATAAAGCGTTAGCCATTGTTGTAAAATGCTTCCAACTTAACCCATATATGCATAGCAGCTGGAGGCAACTAAACGATGGTCATATTGTATCACTGGTGCGACAAATCCTAGGAATCCATTGTCAGATGCTCTAACTGTCGCAATAAGACTAAAGAGAATGTTAAAGACGATTTTACTCCGTTCAAAAACCAAAAATTGTAAGTCAGTCTTCGTGACGCAAAGCTCTTTTCTCTTTGAAGGTATCAAAGATATCATAAATCAAAAAGGAACCAATCCGCTGATTAAGGTATAGACGCGATGCCATGTTTACATACGATCAAATTGATAATGATAATCCAAGTGATAAGACATTGATCTACAGGTTTCTTCATATTCCCTTTACATGTCTAGGTAAATTATCAAAGAAACACTTCGAAACATTATACTCTATTTCAAAGAAATAGAGTATATATTTTAAAGTGTTTATTCGATTTCCTTTGGAATAATTTTTGGACTTCGTATCAATGAAACGTTTAACCACAGAAAATACGGCGGCTTAACGTACACCAGTTGTTATCGTAGATATTTAGCAAGCAAAATCTGCCCTGCTTTTATGATGGATCACGTCTGCGAGTGTCTAGAAAATGGTACCCCGCTTTGCACGGGAATACACTACGGCTACCGTTCCTTGGAGGTATATTATAGAAAAACATATACTAAATGACAAAGTTTTGTCCGGTTTTGTTTTTTTTTTCAATAAAGCTTTTAATATAAACAATAATGCTTTGAAAATATTGCTTAGCAATATCGGCCCTATATTCAAAACGTAGGGGGCATTTCCATCAGCATTGGAAAGAAAATAATGCTGATTTAGTCCCAACGACGTTAAAATCACGTTTTAACGTTTTTCATGCTGCATACGGTATAGCATAGTAAAGTTTTGTATGAGAGCCGTTCGGTATTGAAAATATTTACTTAGCAAGTTTTAAAACTTTTAAATTCTGAAAAACTACTAAAGGAAATATTATAGAATATATTTCATATTAACCCCGACCAAATGGAATTAAAATAGTAAAGGTTTCATGTGAATAGGTGAAGATGCTTACGAATGATGGTCGCAAACGTAACCAGGGGGTCGTTTTCAAAAATTGAAGAATCTTCGTGAAATTTGCATATTAGTTTCTGATTAATTAAATGCCTGAAAAATGAAATTTTTAAACGTTTCGCAAACGTTTTTATCTTTGGGCAATGATGTGATCTTTCACTTAGGAAACTGCAGTTGAAATACTCAGAAAAATAGTATGCTGAATATTTCCCGAATCAATTTTTCTGATTTTGATTTATGCTTCAGATAACACTAATGGTGCAATTATTGTTGCCTAGACTGCTGTAAGATATATGCTGATAAGCGAGTTTGGCGGGGTTTATGATTAATATTGATCAACGAAAAAAACTGCCACGTGTATTCATTCCGAATGAGAATGCTCTGACTTTGCCTTTGTAATGTATACATAAAGATTCTGTGAAAGTCAGACTCAACACCAACGCTTACGCTTACCCTAACCGCTATATCGGCTTATTGAATGAGTATTTAAGGTAGTGGACCAGTAATAGTTCCGGAACATTTCGGAACATATGATCTTTCACAATGCTGACCAAGGTTTCCCAATGAAAATCATTAGGAAACCTTGTAACACTGTTTAAGTTTATTACCTCCGTAAGTTATTATCAAACCCTGTCCTACACTTTGGCTTATCGCAATATCGAATGAATTAAGCATTAATAAAAAAAAAAGTATTTAGTATCAAACTTTATAATCCGAAAACGTCGAGGTACTTACAATATTAAGCGGCAACTATTTGGGGAAACGGCTTTGTAAGCCGAACAAGCAATTTAGTCAATATAACTTAGTAAGTTTGGGAAAGATGGTTACTTTTCCTAGACGCCGCTGAAATCATATTTTGACTGATATCTATTGGTAGACGTCAATTACATGAACTTATACATGCTGATAAGCATTACTGATTGATATCTCTCAATGATAAACATGATCTTTAATGCAGGTGGAATTCTGAGACTGGCTCCCGCCCCACTGATCTGAAGTATTGTGAAAAAATAAGCAAAATTTAACTAGAGAAATAAAATTTCTTATCAGCTTAAATATTCTCTGACTGGCAGATCAGTGGTTAGCTTTTGAGAATATGGGAGGTAATTTTAAATAAAAATAGTTACACATGAGTGGACTACCCTATTAATTTTGAAAAACTAACTGACAGCCTGGGAGCCAGGCTAGTGGAATTCTATGCTCTTACCTTTGTCGAGAACTTTATTACTACTTTGGTGGATTCTATAGTACAGTTAGTAACATCGTAAAATTGACATTCATCATAATCAAAACCATTCTAAATCGCTCACACTGCGCTCAATTCATTCATTCCAAACACTCGCTCAAACCATTCAAAAACGCTAAAACCTATGTAGAAGATAGCATTAACAACTTCATTCAGAAGAAATAAAGCTGGAGAAAAATCGCGATTTCAATTACATAATTCAAATTGGAAGCGTCAGATATTTTCATGAATAAATAGGAAGCTATTTATGTAACTTTTATACATATTTTATTAAAGGGAGGTAATCAATATCGATAATTTTGTTCTACCAGAACAAAATTTGCGATATTCGACTACCTCCCATTAAATTCACTCAAAACTCGCTCCATACTCTCATTCAGTTTCATTCCCAAATCATTCCAAGATCATTTACCTTGTCAATTTCACAATGTTGTTAACTGTAAAAGTATTGTAAAATTGATTTTCAAAGATTCCTTGAATTCATAAAGCAACAAAGTTAATTTTATGATGTTTTCGAATCTGCGTTCAGAATGACTAAGCTAGCAGACGATTCCTTTTTTAATACTTTTTATGAATCTGTGAGTGCAAAGCATTTTACCATTTCTCAAAAATCCAAAGGTACCTCGTCATTCAGCGCTCTATTCACTCATTCCAAACATTCACTCAAATCGATCAAAAACGCTCCAAATGACTAAAGAGAATACAATCAACAGCTACATTGAAAATAAATATAAATCGAGAAAATCGCGATTACACTGACATAATTGTAATTGTTAGCGTCTGATAAGTTCTTGAAGAAAAAGGAAACTATTAACAGAACTTTTATGCATATTTTATTAAAGGGAGGTAATGAATATCGCTAATTTGTTCATCATGAACAAAATTGGCGATATTGGATTACCTGCCTTTAATTTCACTCAAAACTCGCTCCACACACTCATTCAAATTCATTCCAGAATCATTCCCATTCATTCATCTTGTCACTTTCACGATGTTTTTAAGTGTACGTTTACAAACACAGGGCAAGTTTATACATGTGTAGACCGTATCTGGCATGGAGGAGATACAAACGTGACCTTTCTTACACCCAGACCGGTGTTTAGACTAGAAGTTAACCGTCAATACTGTGAGAACTGATAAACCGTGATGATTGATATCTTTACATGATAATTATGATGTTGAAATACATCTCTGCTGGGAGGTCAAACCTCGTCACTTCGGCATCAACGAGCAAAAATCACTATGCTGAGACTGCTCCGATTCTAAAGCTACGATTGCATGAATTACAATGTTATTTAACAATTTCGCCATCTCAAACTGTGAAGAGTTCAATGGTGGAGAGAATCTATTTGATGTCATTTCTTCGACAAAGATAAACCGAAAACTATCGAGGAATTAGTCGCAAGATGTTTGTAAAAGCTCTACGGCAATATATATCATCAACCTAAAGATTTATTGAACGTAGAAAAAAATGTACATTAAAATATATACTTTGGGATATAAAAGTAGAGCATTGAATAACTAACTATACTCAATAACAAAAATAACGCATCGCTTATTTTTTTAGAAATACTTTTTACATTATCTAAAGATTGGCAGAATCGTTATACCAAAACAAACATTGACTTATTTTCATTTAAGACAAAAAGGTTGATACCGTATACCTACGCATTGAAGAGTTACAAAATCATAAAGGCGACAACCTCCAAAATCAAAATGAAACTAAAGTCAGTTTTCATTGCTAAGTAAAAGTCATACTCAAGCTGTAGTTACGGTGTTTTGATTATTCACAAACACTCATAAATCATAAGAAGGGAGCGGACGGAGGACATTCATCTTTGGTATCAGTTCTCACATCGCATTCATCTTATATATTCTTCAGTTGTCGCCTTCTGCGAGCGTATAAATTTCAAAGTCCTATACACCTATGCATTAGACAACAATTTAGACAAGGTTGTTTCATTGATAACCATCAACTATATATCACGTGTACACATGTAACATGGTTCCAATACCTCGCGTGCTGATAAGCCGTTAATTGACAGTTTTGCAAGATATCTACATGTAACTGACATATCTTATCTATACACCTTCAAAACTTTCAAAATCTGGATAGGGAAAATTCATTTAAAAACTCAATTTGACATTCATCTCAATCAAATCCGTTCTTAATCGCTCACTCAGCGCTCAATACATTCATTACAAACACTCTCTCTAACCATTAAGCACGTATCAAATTCTTTTGAAAATATTTCGAAATCGACCCAGAAGATAAACACTTAATTCAAATCGATCAAATAATTCTTCAATTTTATTCTCTGGTGTTAATTTAAATATGTCTGATTGGTCCATGAAGACAAAAAAACAAAAGAATACTAATATCTTATTAAAAGGGGGGATAAATATAGCTAATTTTGTTCATCTTGAACAAAATTAGCGATATTGTATTGCCTCCCTCGAATTTCACTCAACACATTCATTCAATTTTATTCCAAAACCATTCCAAAATCATTCATCTTGTCAATTTCACAATCTTCCTAATTGTAAGTAATGTGCCAAAAGTCAACAATGAGCGACACTGGAAAGTAATCGATGCGGCAGCAATCTCTTGCTCATCTCAGATCCTAGACATCAACGACCTGAAACGAACTGAGCCGCCGTCATAGCGCGGCTGGTAGCGCGTCGGACTGTCAATCTAGAGCTCCCGGGTTCGATTTCCGACGGCGGCAATCATTCTTTCCGACTATTTGTCTCTCACCAATGGGTTGATAATCGTAGACCTATGTGAGATAGCAGCTGGCGGCTAGTAAAGTATGTGACGGATGTATTGGTGAGAGAAATACAAGGAATCAATTGTTAGGTGCTCCAGCCGCCGCGATATAAATGAAAAATTGTTGAAAGCGGCGTAAAACTCAATTCATTCAATCAATCAATTGAAACGAACTGATGTCGAATTATCGCAGTTATGTATATATCAGCCGCCTATTTGACTTAAATTCTTACGAACACAATAATCGTAAGCGTAAGTTAAAATCACAAATAGTTTCTGGTGTTTTCATTGACTTTTAGATTCTGCCTTGCAATATTTTATATCTCATTGGAATCGTCTTAAGGAGATATATATACATATATAGTTACTTCTGTGGAATTAATTTGAATTATTCACTTACGCGAAAAGTGGTCGTAGGATGTATAGTAAAGAGGCCCCAGCTCCGCGACTTTTTGTTTAATGCCTTCATGATTTTTTTAAATGACTCGTTGAAATCTAACAATTTCATGACATCGAAAGATGAAAAGAAAAACATTCATTGTTTTTTAAACTTTTTTTTTTCAACTATTTTGTGCGCTGGCAAAGAAAAAAAGCTGCGCGATCAAAATATGCAAACGGAGTCTGAAAAATGTTTTTAAATATGTGACCCGTCACGCGAAAATGGACCATGTGGTAATTCGAATATTAAGTATTCGAAAAAGAAATTGGTTCTAGTACAGCCAAACCAAGGTTGCATTTCAAAACTTCTTTCACAGAAAGGTAGATTGATCATTCCTGATTCAGAAAACAAGTTAATAAGAAGCGAAAAGTGTCAACACTAGTCAGTCTGCGCAGTTCGCGCAGTCTGACTAGGGTCTACACTTTACGCACTGCCTATGTGGTCCTTGTTTGCGTGATGGGTCACATATGCTAGTTGGTGATAGACATCATTTTTACTTTCTTTTTTAATAATTATTTTCTTGCCATTTGTTACATACTGAATATACTTGTAAACTGAAATTGTACTGGTACATACACTTAATAGTTCTACTAAATATCTTTTGGTACAAAGAGCCAACATTTATCGTCCAGAGTCTATCATTCTGTCGACAAGGAATGTTCACACACACTCAACATGACTAATGATCCACGCGAAGTAAAAGTAAAACAAAGGAAATTCTTTGCCAGATAAATTGAGATTGGAACATGTTGATATCCTTGCTATAGACTAGTTTCAACGCCGTTAGAATACGTCAGTCCCTGAAGGTCGAATTGTCAGTGCGTGGCAAAAAAAGGCTTAGAGAGCAGCAAGATACTGAAAATACAAGGAAATAAAAAAAAATTGACATGGACATAATGTAATTTCTAACCAGCTCATGCCAAGCTCAAAATACATATTCGACCGAGAAATACATTCCATTGAAATTTAACTTACATCTCGCCTAATGGTGGACATTATAAAAGCAATGCGCGATTCCAGAATTTTTACGTAGATTTTGCCAATTATTTATAACATAAAGAAGCATAAATGCATGACATTAGATGGTATGTTATGCTAGTAATGGAAATCAAGAAAATCATTTGGTTAATTAATAACTGCATTCCAACGAGAAATCTGATCTGAACCGAGTAGAAAAACACTGCCAACACATGGAATAATTACAAGACATTTCTAATTTACGAACACATGGTGATTTTAGAATATGTATTCATAGAATTATGCTTTCTGTACACCAAAACTTGACTGTTTATCTTATTTTACCCTTCTTCAGTCGAATTTAAATTACATTTCAAACAATTTAAAAATTATTTTGGATATTTCAACAAGTCTTGATCATTTTTTTTTTCAAGAAAAATCAAAAGCAAGCAGTGGATGCTAAAATCAGACAAACTTTTATCATTCTCGAGTAAAAAGTTTGTAAAATTTCAACTTGAGACTTAAACTTTAATTCAGTTTTAATACTGATATAAAACATTAAGGATCATGTTTTTAAGTTCTTTCTAAATAACAACTTATTTTCATAATCTTTTTTGTGCTCATACATTTATTTGAAATATAAATTTAAGACAATTCTCAATTGAGCACAAAAAAAAAGGTTGTTTACTTTAACCCCGGGTCCAGATCTGCTAGGGCTGATCTTGATTAACAATTCGACTGATCATTTTATCTTTTTATCTGTGGTATTTGAAATAGTTATGCGCTGGGCCGTCCGATTAGAGAAGATCGGATTTTAGAATTTAGATTTTAAAAAGGCTGCCATTTATATGAAGCTTTGGCACTCATTAACATCATATATATATATTCGTGGTGTCCGTGGTTTAGTGGTAGAGCGTCGGCCTCTTGACCCAAAGGTCCTGAGTTCGATTCCCGGGAGCGGCTATCGATCTTGGTTCTTTCATTGGCCCACACCTTCGGCGCGAGTACTGGTGAATTTTCCAGGAAGCAGAATCGAGAGGGATTAATCTAAGTTGCAAGAACTTGTTTCCCAATCGATGTAAAATAAATAGGTTTAAACCAACATATAAACACAAGACGATGGATTCCTGTCTTTGTGGGTGAGTTTTCCAAGCAAGCACATCTCATGAGCTCAACAGACCTTTAAAAAAAAAATAAATAAACTAGCAACTTGAAAGTAAATGTGTGTCCCAGATTTACCATCGATTTCGCTGAATATGATTCTTTTAGTAAACAGTGCAACACAATACAATGGAAACATGTTACCCATACAAGGGCGTATAAAATAGACTCCCAGTGCATGAAGGTAGAAAATGATTACCAGTATACAGTAAAGAAAATCGTTAAATTGACCTTAAACTCGATAAAAACCAATCTAAATCGCTCACTCCAAACACTCACTCAACCCATTCAAAAACGCTCAAAATTACTAAAAAATAAGATCAACAACTACAATAAAAATAAATATAGCTAGAAAAAAGGTCGATTTCGCTAAAACAATTTAAATTGTAAGCGACTGATTGTTTTTTTTTTAAAAAAAGAAGCTATTGATAGAACTTGTATTAATATTTTTTAAAAGGAGGTAATAAATATCGCTAGTTTTGTTCATCCTGAACAAAAATAGCGATGTTGGATTACCTCCCTTTAATTTAACTCAGAACTCAATCCTCTCACTCATTCAACTTCACTCAAAATCACTTCAAACTCATTCAACTTGTCACTTTCAAGATGTTATTAACTATAGGCATATACAATTACAAAGTAAAGGCATTTAGGCGACAAATTCTAGAATAGTTATTTTGTAGGGTAACGACGTGTTTCTAAGAAAGGGAACGAGTTTTCTTGTGGCACATTTATTGGTAGAAAAGCAGAGAAAAGCTACGTTCTTGTTGTAATGTGAACGGTTTAATTGCTATAATTATATTGTTTTACCCCATGGAGAGAATATATGTCTTGCAGTTATTAGTGTTATATACACGACCTTCACCCGATCCTAGAGTTGAACGAAAATTCTAAGCAGTGATTTTTTTTCTTATTCATTTACTTATTAAATGATTACTTTATTTACTAAATTACCTATTAATTCATTTATTTACTTTACTACTTATTTATTCTTTTATTTTACTTATTTATCTATTTTACATAGACCATTGAATATTCTTTAAAATAAAGAAGAAGGATATGGGGGTAACATAAATAATAGAAGAATAAGAAAGCTAAACACCAAATAAAGAAAACAAGTGTATGTTAAAGCTCAAAAGTTTCAACACCCAATGATATTCGATTAACTCTTATTATTAATTATCAGAACAAAATAGAACAGAACTTTATTCTAACTGAATCAATCAAACATAGACGGTGTTTATCTTTGACAGTTTTATCTGCGGGCATTCTATTTTCTTGAAAATGTGTGGTATCCGTGGTCAAGAGGTAGAGCGTCGGCATCTTGACCATAAGGTCCTAAGTTCGATTCCCGGGAGCGGCTAGATCGATCTTGGTTCATTAATTGGTAACTATGGAAACATTGGCCCACACATTCGGCGCGAGTATGGGTGATTTTTTTCAGGAAGCAGTATCGAGGGGGGTATATCAAAGTTGTGAGAACTTGTTTCCCAATCGATGTAACATAAATAGGTTTTAACCAAATCTTCAAAATTGAATCCTTCGACAGTTTTTGTGTCGTTACATACATTTCTGTATGTAACGACTCAAAAAACTGTCGAAGTATTCAATAGTCTAGTGCAGAAAGGACATTATCGTCTACGCGGGAGTCTTAAAGCTGATAACATAAGAATTTCGATCGGTCTGTAAACTTAAAATATTTCTATCTGTGATCAAATGTAGGACCTTTTGTCTGTTTGTTCAGACTAAAAGTTAGTTACATCGTAAAATGATTTTGGAAAAATTTTGGAATGAAATTGAATGAGTGTGTGAAGCGAGTTTTGAGTGAATTTAATGGGAGGTAATCCAATATAGCCAAATTCTGTTCAGGATGGATTGCTTCTCTTTCATAAAATATGAATTCAAATTCTATAAATAGCTTCATTTGTCTTCAAAGACCGATTAGACGCTTACAATTTGAATTATGTCAGTGAAATCGCGATTTTTCTCTATCCGACTTCATCTAGAATGACATTGTTGGTTCTATATCTTTCAAAATGTTTGAGCGTTTTTTAATGGTCTGGGTAAGTGTTTGGAATTAATGAATGGGGCGATGAGTGTACGATTTGGAGTGGTTTTGATTTGGATGAAAGTGAATTTCACGATGTAACTAACTGTACATGTAACATGATTCATTTGAAATCGACATGGGTGATAACGTCCATTAAATATGTATTTCCTATGTTTTACGACAAGGATAAAATACCCGCCATATGTTGTCGTAAAACATGTAAACAGAACCGTTTATGGTCACTTCAAACAACCTATTCTATAATGGTGGAAACAAAAGAACAATAAACATTATCACTTTACATTGTTCAATATATTTATGTTTTACTGTTCTTGCTGATATTAATAACATGACAATTTGTTAATCTCTCAAATAACTTAGTAACAAATTGATTAACTATTTTTTATCCCTTTTTCCGATTCCCCGAATCGTTTAACCTTTATATGTGGCGAATGCAGAAAAATAAGTATTTTTAAAAAATCTAGACTTATAAGTCATTTGCACCGATATAGTGTAGAACACTGAATATGTTGACCATACCAACGTTCAAGCAACGAGATGATGTGATTTTGCATCAAATCATTACGTCATTGACATTCGCTAGCATTTCAAATGGTTACATTTAGGTACATCGTGAAATTGACATTCATCTCAACCAAAACCATTCTAAATCGCTCACTCAGCGCTCTCTTCATTCATTCAAAACGCTCACTTAAACCATTCAAACACGCTCAAACCAATTGAAAAGTATGTAATTAACAATGTCATTCAAAATAGATTTGGTTACAGAAAATCGCGATTTCACTGACATAATTCAAATTGTAAGCGTCTAATATGTTCTCGAAGAAATAGGAAGATATCTATTGAATTTGTATGCATATCTTATTAAAGGGAGGTAATCAATATCGCTAATTTTGTTCATCCTGAAAAAAATTGCGATATTGGATTACCTCCCATTAAATTCACTCAAAACTCGCTCCACACACTCAATCAATTTCATTCCTAAATCATTCAAAAATCATTCACCTCGTGAATTTTACGATGTTGTTAACTGTATCTGAGAAGACTAGATGTAACAACGATTTTAAAATTTCTCACATGTTTGAGGGTCGATGTAGCCTTGAAAAATGAATTCTTAACATAAGTTAAAGAAATTAGATTGGTTTAAATAACATCAACTGACAAATTATTTTAAAATGGGTATTTTACCTATATTAATCAGTTATTGGTCTTAATTCAAAGATAAAGTCATGATATTTTCACAGGGTACCAACTAGTAAACACGAAAAATGAAAATAATGAAAATATTCTATTCAACCCCAATTATTCAAGATCTAAGTCATATTCAGCAAGTTCACCTCACTATAGTTTACCAGCCCTCCGTTCAGGATGAAAACTTTAGCGAAGCGCTTTCGAAATGATACCTCGCTTTGCACTTAAGTGCAAGTGCAAAGCGGGGTATCATCTCAAAGCGCTCGCGAAACGCTTTTACATCCTGAAACCAGGGCACATCTTACGTTGAATCCCCAACTCATAATGACAGTCGTAATGGCACGGAATTATATTATTACCATGAATTGAGCGCGTTCCAGAGTTGTTCATTAAAATACCTGGAAACTTCTCCAACATGTACAGATTTCAATATGCAGACAGATCCACAGCGTTAATTTAAAACAGACACGCGGATTTACTCGAAGATGTAATTAGGTTCATATTCTACCTGTTGATTTTTCTTTCATCTCAACGTTTAAATGACGTAAAGTCACATTAATATAGCGAAATAAAAAAGACGATATTTTGTGATGTTTTTTATGATAGCATACAGTTAGAAATATCGTGAAATTGACATGCATCTCGTTCAAAACCATTCCAAATCACTCACTCATCGCTCCAATCATTCATTCATTATACTCACTCCAATCACTCAAAAACGCTCCGAAATTATTAAAAATCGCTTCGATATCGTTAAAGACGACCAACATTTTTTCAAATCGATCAACTTATTCTACGATTTTATTTATTGATGTGGATTTTAAAGTGACTGATTGGTCTACGCTGACACAAAAACAGTAAAGTACGTATATTTTTTTAAAGGGAGGTAATAAATATCGATAATTTTGTTCATCTTGAACAAATTTAGCGAAATAAGATTGTCCCCCTTTAATTTCACTCAATACTCGTCCCACACACTTATTCAATTTCATTCTAATATCATTCCAAAATCATTCGTCTTGTTAATTTCATAACAAGAGGACCATGATGGTCCTAGATCGCTCACCTGACTCTCTTTGATCACTTTGACATTACATCAAGTAAAAAGGCTGATGTCATAAAGAAGATAATTTCTACATAAAACCAAGTTTCACTAAATTTTGGCCATATTTGAGGCCATTAGAGTTATTTCAAGTAAATTATCATTGAGACTCCTTTTCCAGTGATATGGCATGAATCCTTCCCATTTTCAACAGAGTTCATTCTTGTGAGCTTGCAAACATTTTGACCACGTTTCATGAAGATTTGACCATATTTCTGGCGTCTGGAGCTCTTATAAGAAAATTGTCATTACGGCCCCTTTTCCTGTGATATGGCACGGATCCTTCCCATTTTCAAAAGAGTTCATCCTCATGACCTAACAAATATTCTGACCAAGTTTCATGATGATTGGACCATATTTGTGGCTTCTAGAGTGTAAAAAATGTCATTAAGGCCCCTTTTCCCTTGATATGGCGTGGATCCTTCCCATTTTCCATAGGGTTCATCTTTGAGACTTAACAAACATTCTGACTAAGTTTCATGAAGATTGGGCCATATTTGTGGCTTCTAGAGTGTAAACAAGAAAATTGTCATAAAGGCCCCTTTTCCCGTGATATGGCATGGATCCTTCCCATATTCAATAGGGTTCATCCTTGTGACCTGACAATCATTCTGACCAAGTTTCATGAAGATTGGGCCATATTTGTGGCCTCTAGAGTGTAAACCAGAAAATTGTCATTAAGGCCCCTTTTCCCGTGATATGGCGTGGATCCTTCCCATTTTCGATAGGGTTCATCCTTGTGACCTGACCAACATGCTGACCAAGTTTCATGAAGATTGGGCCATATTTGTGGCCTCTAGAGTGTAAACAAGAAAATTGTCATTAAGGCCCATTTTCCCGTGATATGGCATGGATCCTTCCCATTTTCAATAGGGTTCATCCTTGTGACCTGACCAACATTCTGACCAAGTTTCATGATGATTGGATCATATTTGTGGCCTCTAGAGTGTAAACACTTAAATTGTTGACGCATGACGACAGACGACGCACGACGCACGACGGACGACAGACGACAGACATTCAATGATCACAAAAGCTCACCTTGAGCACGATGTGCTCAGGTGAGCTAAAAACATAATGAAAATGTAAACAAATGACTACATGTACGTTAAAACGGGACAAACAAATTCAAGGTGTTCGTTAAGAACTTCATTTCAGTTTAAACGGTAATGTCTCTAAAGAAATATAATTTGCAAAACATTGAGAAAAAATACAGATATTGCTTCTACAAGTTCCCTAAACGTCAAAGGTTTTGAAATTAAGTCAGCTGAAATCTGCCGTCTGCATCATCTTTGAATTTTGTCTTTAACTTTGTCGTCTGGTATTGGGTTAAGTATAACATGGGGTTATTGACTTCTATAGCAAACATCATGATAAGCCTAATAGACTGCATATCTTTTGTAATAAAACACCGCTTCAAAAGATCTTCTCTTGATATGTTCTCATTCTGACTGACAGATATTACATCATGAGACTTCTAATGGGAAAGCAGACCCGTAAAAACAGGGGAGGGGGAAGGGGGTGTTACAGAAATGTGGAGGCCGTAGCCCCCCACCCCCCACCCCCACCCCCCCCCCCCGAAAAAAAATCCGAAAAGTAAGACATATTGCAATTGTAATGTTTATCTTATAACTTTACAAATATTCGTGTGATAACATCCCGTATGATATTGTCTATGATATCACATAGTTATTTTTAGAACAATGATATGATGCGGTTATTTTTAGAAACTTGCATCTCTGTTAGAAACATCCAAGAAAACTAGACAAATAGAGGTTATAAGCTAAATATAATACGTACTTAGTGTATTGTATGAAAATTATCTAACTCGGTTGTGAGAATTGATAATTGTCTCGGCAGAGCCTCGACAATGATCAATTTCCCCAACCTCGTTAGATATTTTTCCTCCTACAGAACACTTAGTGCGCATTATATACAGTCAATCTTGCCCGAGCGACCACGTCTATTAAGCGACCATTTTTATTAAACGACCGTTTTCAAAATCCCCTTCTTTGAATAGAAATATCTGAAAAAATAGATATTACTTGTATAAAAAAATATTGTAAATGAACCATATGCTGTTAAAACTCACCAGAATCGTCTCAAGAAGACGATTCTGATGAGTTTTTACATCAAAGGATTCTTGAGAATTTCGCAATGCTATATATATTCGATTTCTTAATTGTAACAAAACGTGTATTAAGCGACCATTTTCTTTAACGACCCCTTTTTAATGGTCCCGTTCCTGGTCGCTTAATTCAAGTTTTACTGTATACACAAAAACCGTTTTACTGTATACACAAAAACCTTTCAGTGCCGAAGATAGACACATATAAGACAGCTATGGCTAATGCACCATATCAAGTCTCCAGTTGATTCATTATTGATTTAAACCTATTTATCTTGAATCGATTGGGAAACAATTTCTTACAACTTAGATTGATCCCCATCGATCCTGCTTCCTGGAATCTAAGATAGAGAGCCGCTCTCGGGAATCTAACTCGGGACCTTTGGGTCACGAGGCCGACGCTCTTCCTCTAGACCGCGGACACCACATTCATTTTTCCAGAAATGGAAAAATAAGTCTTTTGTTCGGTCGGAAAACGGAATGCTGGACAGGGTAAACCAGCATATCCCCTCTTCCTCGAAGCGGGGATAGAAGTAAAATTATGATATGTCCTACGTCGTGAGGTTGAAATAACCCGGATGAATATTTTTGATATACCACGGCTTTTATCACAGTTTTGGAATAACTATGCCAATGAGCTAAGAACAGATAGTAAGGCTATATTTTCGCTGGGAAAATGACGTCATAATGGCTCTACTGACGTTACACGTATTCCGCAAACGATGTTATATTTCTCGCGGAATAACTTTAATCGAAAAATATCGCATTTTACTTGTTTTATCACAAAAAAATCGGGTTAATATTATACATAGAATATCAAATTTGTGCACATTTAAAACCTAATTTATTAAACTCGTCATCTAAAACAAATAAAAAATCGGCGCAGCCGCGTTTTTATCTGTTTGTAGATGACTCGTTTAATAAAGCGGTATTCAACGACCACTCATTCAATGTCCTCTTACAGTTAGATACATCATCAAATTGACATTCACCCGAATCAAAACGATTCTAAATCGCTCACTCAGCGCTCTATTCATTCATTCCAAACACTCACTCATACCATTCAAAAACGATCAAACCAATTGATAAATATAGAATCTACAACGTCATCCAAAGTAAATTTGGATAGAGAAAAATCGCGATTTCACTGACAAAATTTAAATCGTAAGCGTCTAATAGGTTCTTGGAGAAATAGGAAGCTATCTATAGAATTTGTTTGCATATTTTATTAAAGGGAGGTAATCAATATCGATAATTTTGTTCATCCTGAACAAAATTAGCGACATTGGATTACCTCCCTTTAATTTCACTCAAAACTCGCTCCACACACTCATTCAATATCACTCAGAAATCATTCCGAAATCATTCACCTTGTCAATTTCACGATGTTGTTAACAGTAATACTCAAGATGAATGAAGACGACATTTAGAGAAACCAACGGGTCTTTATTTCAAACATACTGCAACCGTTTCTAGAAATCAATCTGCTGCTAAAAGAATATTTAAGGTATTGAACCCGTAATCTTTCCGAAACGATTCGGAAGCCATCAATTCAAAAAGTGTTTACCGAGTTTTTCTAATGATTACATAAGAAAAACTGTGAAATACCATGAGTTCCGAAAGGTTGCGGGAGTATTACGGGTCCATTACCTTAAAGTACGCCAAATAATCAACTGAATGAAACCACTAGCCTCCTTAATTGAAGAACAATGGGTAGACGTACCTAGACCGGCAGTGGTGGGCCATAAAACTGCACCTCACACCGTATGATCATCTGGAAAGAGAAAAATATATATTATACAAAGGGGAAATAACTAAATGGCTTCTGGAATCGTATTGTTAATTATAAATACACACCGTACGTGGGCGATTCAAACGTCCTAATGACATTTTGGGGACCCACCAATGGCATATAAATTCCACAATTAAGAACATCGTCAAAACAGTCAATCTTGCTCAAGCGACCACGTCTATTAAGCAACCATGTTTAGCGACCTGTTTTTTTAAAACTCAATCTTTAAATCGAAATATCTAAAAAAAAAAAATAGATATAAAAAATATTGTAAATGAATCCTAGGGTGTTAAAACTCAACAGAATCGTCTCAATAAGACGATTCTGTTGAGTTTTTACAGCATAGAAGTCTTGAGAATTTCGTTATAACATAAATACTCGATCAAAATCATGTTTCTTAATTGTAAACGAAACGTGTAGTAGGCGACCATTTTCTTGAACGACCGTTTTTTGGTGGTCCCATTCCTGGTCGGTTAAAACAAGTTTACTGTATACAAGTTTAGATTGTGTTGAAATGGTTTCGGAATGAAATTGGTGGAGTGCGTTGGGCGAGTTTTGAATGAAATTAAAGGCAGGAAATACAGTATCCACAATTTTGTCCAGATTATATATAATAATAATAGTAATCCAATATCGCTAATCTTGTTCAGGATGAATATTTTTACCTCCCTTTATTGAAATATGCAAACAAGTACTAGAAATAGCTACCTTTTTTTTCGAGAACCAATACATCGCTTTTTAATCATGTCATTGAAAGCGCGATTTTTTATAGGCATTCTATTTCAAATGTAGTCGTTGATCTTAGCGTTTTAAATATTTGAAGCGTTTTTTTGAATGGTTTGAGTGATTGTTTTGAAAGATTGAATGAATGAATGAATGAATGAATGAATGAATGAATGAATGAATGAATGAATGAATGAATGAATGAATGAATGAATGAAGCGAAGAGTGGACGATTTAGAATGGTTTTGAGATGAATGTCAATTTCATGATGTCACTACCTGTCAAATTACAAGGAATATAGTTGCATGTAGTAACACTGTGCAATTGAAAATTCACCCAAAGCTAAAAGCTACTTTATCAATCGTTCGGCGTACAATTTATTCATTCCAAACACAAATGCAAGCAAGGGATTGTTTTACTTGCGTTGCAAAGTTTTGATTGAATTTGTCCACTACCATAGGCGTGTTTAGGACTTTGAAATTTTTACGCACTCAGAAGGTGACAACCACAGAATATATAATAACGGCGATTTGTGGAACTTGATAAAAAATGAATGCCCTCCGTCCGCCCCTTTTATATGATTTGAGCGTTGGTAAATGATCAAAACAATCGTAACTACAGCTTGAATAAGCTGTAGTTTCGATGTTATGATCAATCATCAACGATATTTCAACAGATGACTATTTCTTTTACGCACTTGCGTAAATTGCGTAATGGGAGTTACGCCCTCGACTACAATGAATTGATTTTGATACAGAAGGGGTTCGTTCGACCCCCCCCCCCCGTGGCCCCCTCTGAATCTGCCACTGACGTAGTTAGTACATGTAAATCGTTGAAGAATGAAAATGGTGTGTCTATGAACTGTTTTGTCTCCCTGTTGATTCGTAGAACGTTTACCCTGATATCTGACTTTGGGCACATATGGAGGAAAAGAACAGAACGGAATGTAAAAACCCAATGAATATCGACTAGCGATACCTTGATCCCTGAATGGAACCGTGCACATCTGTCTAATAGAATAAATCAAATACAATTCAGTAGTAGTAGTAGTAGTAGTAGTAGTAGTAGTAGTAGTAGTTGTTGTTGTTGTAGTAGTGGTTGTAGTAGAAGAAGTAGTAGCAGTAGTAGTAGTAGTAGTAGTGGAAGAAGCAGTAGTAGTTGTTGTTTTTGTTTCTGATATTGTTCTCTGTTGTTGTTGTTGTTATTGTTTTTGTTGTTATTATCGCCGAAAAAACAAAAATTTTCACTGACTTTTAAGATTTCTGCAAAAGCTACTGATCTCAACACTTGAATTTTATTTTTTGTCGACACCCGTTTGTGAACACAACGTAAACGTTTAATCTTCTTTGAAGTTATAAACATATGTTAGACAGCTTTTGTGTCTGGGGCAATAGAGTACAGACAAAATTCTTATTTTATTTATCAAATTGGAACACCCAGTGGAGATGTTTTACCCTAATATCTTTGGAAAAACAAGAGGTTTTTCTAGCATAAAGAGGCTCATCCGGTTCAACTCATGAAGTTTTATACAAGGGCAGTGGACCCGTAAGAGTTCCGCAACACTTCGGATGTAATTAACTTTAACAATGTTTACCGAGGTTTCCTAATGATTTTCATTATGAAAACCTCGGTCAACATTGTGAAAATTCATGAGTTTCGAAAGGTTACGTAACTATTACAGGTTCACTACCTTTATTCACACATAAGTGGATAAAAGAAGGTATCACAATGCTTGCTGTCAAATCGTTATTTTTCAAAATAAATCCTATGTTGTTGATACTTTTTGAAACCGTATCAACGAGACGATTTCTAGTCTCGTTGATACGACTTCAAAAAGTATCAACGACATAGGGTTTTCACGAGCTTGAGAATTCCAGTCTGTTGTAGCCCTCAATCTTTAGATCATTGCGCCAGGATAGTTTGTATTTTGAAATAGTAGGGCGAAGCCTGGGTGCATTCACTATATTCGTGGTACAGTTGAGAACATCGTAAAAATCACAAGATTGATGATTTTGGAATGATATTGAAATGAAATTGAATGAGTGTGTAGAACGAGTTTTGAGTGAAATTAAAGGGGGGTAAGCTAATACCGCTAATCTTGTTCAAGGTGAACAAAAGAAGCGATATGTTGAACGATTTCGAAACGTTTTAAAATGATTTTGGATCGTTTTTGATCGATTTAAGTGAGTATTTGGAATGAATGAATGGAGCGCTGGGTGATAGATTTAGAATAATTTTGATCGGAGTGATTGTCAATTTCACGATGTAATTAACTGTAAGGTCTTTGGTTATATTGCCCCCTTATTCGGGTATCTTCGGAAAAAAATCACTCGTGGTTATTTATTATTTCTTTTTTTCTCCAGTTAAGATAACTACATTTAAAAAGCCTAATCTATACGTTTCATTTTCAGCGCGGATATTATTTTCGAAACCTTTGTAAATTTTAAAAATTAAATGGCCATTCTAACCCGCCGTATACATACAGTTAACAACATCGTGAAATTGGCAAAATGAATGATTTAGGAATGATTTAGAAATGAAATTGAATGAATGTGTGGAAGGACTTTTGAGTGATTTTAATGGGAGGTAATCCAGTATTGCAAATTTTGTTCAGGGTAAACAAAATTAGCAATATTGATTACTTCCCTTTAATAAAATATGCATACAAGTTCTATAGATAGCCCCCTATTCTTTCAAGACCCCATCAGACGATTACAATTTCAATTAAATAATTGAAATACCGATTTCTTTTCCCAGCTATTTTTATTTTGAACGAAGTTTTTGTTATATGTTTTTTCAGTGAGTTTGGAGCGTTTGTGAATGGTTTGGAGTGAGTGTCTGTAATGAGTGAATGGAGCGCTGAGTGAGCGATTTAGAATGGCTTTGATTGTGTTTAATGTTAATTTCACGATGTAACTATCTGTACATGTACTAGTATTCGTTTACGAAAGAAAATCTAAACGACTCCTAAAAGACGGGTTGTATATCTCCGACGAGAGATCAAAACCTTGTTACTGTTAGTTACATCGTGAAATTGACACTCAACTCAATCAAAACCACTCTAAGTCGCTGACTCAGCGCTCCATTCATTCATTCCAAACACTCACTGAAACCATTCAAAAACGCTCAAACCCATTGAAGAATATAAAATCAACAGTGTCTTTCAAAACAAATTTTGAAAAAGAAAAATCGCGATTTCACTGATATAATTCAAATTGTTAGCGTCTCATAGGTTCTTGAAGACATAGGAAGCTTTTAATAGATCTTTTATGCATTTTCATAAAAGGGAGGTAATCAATTTCGCAAATTTTGTTCATCTTGAACAAAGTTTACGATGTTGGATTACCTCCCACTAAATTCACTCAAAACGCGCTCCACACACTCATTCAATTTCATTCCTTTATCATTCCAAAATCATTCACTATGTCAATTTCACGATATTTTTTACTGTACCATGGCTTATTGAAGCTGCAGTACGGGGGTATGGTGACAAAGACACCGTGAAATACTTTCTTTCTTTAACAAACCTTCTTTACTAGAATTCTGGTGTTATTTTTCCAGCTGAGGGGCAACTTTTGAAAAATAATCTCGAGTGTAAGAATCGGTAGTTTTGCATGAAGGAATAAGTCAATGCGTATTTTTAAACTAAATATCCGTCTGGGAAAAACATGGAAATTCAATTTGACTCCACCCAATTTTTTAAACATCAGTCCTGTTTAATTATAGTTATCGCCACATTGCTACAAGCATTTTTGATTTGTAATTTATAATTTCTATCGATATATTGGAACTTTTCGGTTAATTGTTTAAATAGTTCAACATCTGATTTAATCTCGCTCTAGATTTCGTATAAATTACGTACAGTTATTCCGGGTTATACTCAAGCTCGATTGAGATACGATAAGCAACCGTGTTCTGACACCCCTACGAAATAATGTTAAGGTTAAATACATGCTATAATTCGCTTGAAAAACATATCGACGACGATTCAACAAAACCCAGTAACTGCAACTACTGACTACTGACTGCAACTACTAAGTTACGAATGCTTTGTTGTAAACCGATGTTGCTTCATTCATTCATTTCAACCACTCACTCAAACCATTCAAAAACGTTCCAAAATCACTTCAAATGATAAGGTTAACATCTACATTCTAAATAAAAAATCACTGACATAATTGAAATTATAAGCGCCTGATTTCATTGTCCTTCTTCTTTTTTAATTATTACGAAATTTCCATGACTTATTTGGTACACGTACATAAACCCTAGGTCGCCTACAACAGAGGTACTCTTTAGCATGTATAGATCCACAAGTTTAAGTGAGTGATCAAAGGTCAATTTTGTCTATACCTGTATAGACAAAACTGAACTTGATCACTCTCTCTAAATTGCGGAACTATAAAATATTTTAACTAAAAGATAGTAATTATAGATGGTGGCATAAGAATATATGTATCTAGTATTACTTAACAAAACTATACTTATTGCATGTGATGGGATTATTAAAATACTTTCATCAATAAATCAATTTCTTAAATTATTTTTTTACCTTTGGTTTCTGTTTCACTTACTATTTCTAAATTAAATTCCTTCATAATTACTTCAGAACATAACCTTTCCAAACCACTAAATAGATCAGCATATTATTTACATTCCCGTTAACACGGTTAAAATTCCACAGAATTTAGTTCCAAGCTTTCCAAGTTTTCCAGTATAAACACCAATCCACGATTCTGCTTTTTGAAGTGAATTCGGGAAAAAACGCCCCTTCACTCTACTAATTACTGTAGTCTACCCTTCATATCTTATCAATCAATCTTATCGTTCATGGGCGATCAGGATGCCGTATTCAAGCTGTAGTTTCGACATTATGTTTGCACAGCAATGATTTGTTCATGCTAATTTTAAACCATTCAGAAACGCGTCAAAACCATTCAAATATGCCATAGAATCGTTCACAAAGCTTATAAACTTTGTTGCAGCCTTAAAATTTTCTTTAACTGGTATCAATATGGAAGCGTCTGTGAAGACAAACAATCCATTTTTATAGGAAATTACTTCTATTTTTTAAGTAATGTAATAAAATATCGTTAATTATTGGACGAAATTATCTCTATTGTGGTACCTCTATTGAATTTCACTCAAAACTCATTCCACACACTCATTGATTATGATTAACAAATCATTAAAAAAACCTTTTTTTCCCAATTGCGTGGTATTTATAACTGTACAGACTGATCAGGGTCTAGACTCAACGTTTGTTCTATATTGATCGACTAAATGAGTTTTACGTCTCCTTTAACAATCTTGCATTTATATTGCGACCTGGATCACCTAACAATCGATTCCTGGCATAAATCAACCGAAGGGCCCGCCTTACTTATAATCTTACGATCGGTTTTTTTGTGTGTGTGTGTGTAAGTCAAAATTAAAGCTGCTTCTTTAGTAGTAACTAAATATGGAATTCTACAATACGTAATTTCATTGCAAACGTTAGATATTATTGCAATGCAGAATCTAACGATGAATGAAAACACCAAATACGATTTGTGATTTTGATTTACGATTAATTTTGTCGTAAGAAGTTAAGTAAAACGCCCGTCTGTACTACAATGCATTTCACCCTTTCCTAGCCTGAAGCTGCTATGCCGCATAGGTCCACGGTTATAAAGCCATTTGTGTGTGTGTGGGGGGGGGGGGCAGCTAGAAAGAACAAATTTGTTGATATGATCTTTGAAAATTTGAAAAATTAAAAACGCAAGTATAAATATGGGTTCCAATAGTCATAGTGCCGTCACCAAACCAACTCTTTAAGAATATCCCTCGGGCTTTTCCGTTACATTGAGGAACATCATGAAAATGAAAAGATGGATGATTATGGAATGATTTTGGAATGAAATCGAATGAATGTGTGGAGAGAGTTTTGACCGAAACTAAAGGGAGGTAATCCAATATCGCAAATTTTGTTCAAGATGAACAAAATTAGATATATTTGTTTACAATATGCGTATATGTTCTATAAAAACCTTTCTAAGTCTTCATTAATGCGCAATAGGCTTACATAATTGAATTATTTCATTGAAATCATTGATTTATCTGCCGATTTTTATTTTGAATGTAGTTGTTAATCTTATCATTTTTAGTGATTTCTGAGCGTTTTTTAATTGTTTGAGTGAGTGGTTGCAATGAATAAACGGAGCGATGATTGAGCGATTTAGAATGTTTTTGACTTTGTTTGATTTCGATACTTTTGACTTTATATAAACCTATGTGCGAAATGAAGCGCTTGAGTGACTGCGTCCTTATTATTTTCAAGGTTCCCGATTGCCAGCCACTTCGGACTTTCTAGTCAACCAGTATGGGATGTCAATATAACATATGAGCCTGTGCGTGACATTTCCATCAATTTGTAAAATTCGTTAGGTGCAAACACTGAGTATGGTATACCGCAACATACCGTAAATATAAAGTCATCAGATGGTCTACAGATACTTTAAGACCTTACTTATCTACTAAGCGAGGACTCTGGTCAGACTGTGCGGTATATTAGAAATTGTTGGAAATCTCACGCAGAGGCTCATATCGCAGTCGTATTTTTAGCACTATTTTTTCATCCTTATGACGCATTGCTTAATAAACATGAATATATTTTAAAAAACATCAAAACTATTCTAAAACGCTTCTATAGCGTACCATTCAAAACACTCAAAACATTCAAATCACTCAAAAATGCTTCAAAATCTACAGACCTACTTCGATATAGTTTAAAACGATACTCTTTTCCTCTTACAATTAAGAACATCGTGTAACTCAAGATGATTGATTTTGGAACATTTTTTAATAAATTTGAATGAGTAAAATTAAAGGGTGTTCATCCAGTATCGCAAATTTTGTTCAAGATGAACAAAAAATCTACATCAGCCAATAAAATCGTAGAATAATATGATCAGTTTAAAATAAGTTGATCATCTTGGGTGTCTTGAACGATTTCAGAACGTTTTCAAATGATTTTGGAGCGTTTTTGGTCGATTTGAGTGAGTGAGTGTTTGGAATGAATGAATGGAGCGCTGAGTGGTCGATTTAGAATGGTTTTGATTGAGATGAATGTCAATTTCAGGATGTAACTAACTGTTATTCTTGTGTTTTATTTTTGTTTTGTTCTTCAACTAGTTTTGCATCTTTTTTTTCTCTCTACTTTATCTTGATTAGCCCAACAGTAGATTTTACCTTGATTTTTGTAACTTAAAGCTAGGACATAAACTGAAGATGAGGGCAAAAGACGCTAAAGGTCAAACATTACTGTAGAACCTACAACAGCACTTGAAAGGAGTACAATCTTATATAGAATAAAGAAGGCCCCAAAGTTCGATGGGGTCTGACCCGATGGTCCCCGATTGCTTAAATATCCACGCACATTAAACGTGTGTGGCTGAGAGCACTGGTTCAGATAAAGTCTACAAATAAGATATTCTGATGATAATACAAATACACTATATCTTCTTATCTGTTCAAAGACCTTTATTGTGGGTACAATTTTGAGTAGTCGAGGCTACTCAAAATTGTATTCACAACATAGATTTTTTTTATCACATCTTAGAATTCCTACCAGGGTTTCTACAGTCAAGGGTTGGTGGGATTTTTTTCTGCAAGCAATTAGCAGTTTAAGCCTGAAATAATCGGCGTTTGGCGATAAATTTCGTGATAGAATCTGATTGGTGTTTACACACATGTTCTATCTCTCTACCCGATAGGAACACCGCGATCTACAGGTCTCTTCTTATAACCTTTATCCAACAGTTTTAGAGCCTTCAGTTAGTAACATCGTGAAATTAACATTCAACTCAATCAAAACCATTCTTAATCGCTCACTCAAATGTACAGCTGTACTTAATAACATCGGGAAATCTCTCATTCCGATCAAAATCATTCTTAATCGCTCGACAAGCGCTCCATTTATTCATTTAATACACTTACTCAAACCATTGAAAAACGCTAAAAATCATTTTAAAAGATAAAATCAACAACTAAATTCAAAATATATATAGAAGAAAAAAATCGCGATTTCACTGACACAATAGAATCATCGCGATTTCACTGACACAATAGAATTATAAGAATCTGATTGGTTCTTGAAGAAATAGGAAAAAATGTGGTAGAAGATATCGCAAATTTTGTTCATCCCATTTGGAATTATTTTATTATTATTATTATTATTATTATTATTATTATTATTACTATTATTAATATAATTATTATTTTTATTGTTGTTGTTGTTGTTATTATCATTATCACTATTATTAATATTATTATTAGTAGTATTGTTTACTCTACGTAGGGCATCAATGCATTTGTAAGCTGGGCATTAAACACATGTGACAAGAGGTACTAATATAAATGTCCTTGATGTATCGATGCGTGACATTATAATAGTAAATGATCGTATCTAACCACTTTAAACCATCTGTTCCCAAGCTCATGCTAGGTTGATCGTGATGGATTGAATACGGCATAACGGATCACTAATTGTTTCTTATTTAAAACATATTTTTGGGATACTACATGTATTAGCTATAAATCTATCATTTTCTGTTGTTTTTGTTGTTGGTGGTGGTAGAAATGGTTGAAATTAAATAATATAAAACAAATTTCCTGTCACACGTGTACAGTTAGTTACATCGTGAAATTGACGTTCATCTCAATCAAAACCATTCTAAATCGCTCACTCAGCGCTCCATTCAATCATTCCAAACACTCACTCGAACCATTCAGAACCGCGCAAACCAGTTGAAAAATATATAATCAACAATGTCAAGAGAAAATCGCGATTTCACTGGCATAATTCAAATTGTAAGCGTTTTATAGGTTCTTGGAGAAATATGAAGCTTTCTATGAGGGGGTTTAGACTGTATGTTTTTTCACATCTGCTTTTTCATATATGTCAAAACATGCAGTGTAAACCCCCAGATAATGAGCGTTCTGTTAACAGATCTGCAAAACATACGGAATGGAACATGTTCTATTTCCGTCTGCTTTTCAATACCGAAATGACCATTGATACCTCTGATGACCTGCTGATAAGCTGATAAAATAAACAATTACTGGTCAGCCTGTCAAATAGACATATTTTGTGAAATATAATTCCTTTAATGACCAGGGAGAAAAATTAACCTATTGCCATATAATAGATAAGTTCTTCCAGTTGTACTTAGTAAATTGAAAAATAATTATAATAATAAAACTGAAAAATGATATGTTCCAATACTCATTGCAATTTACTGACCTATCAGGAAATTGCTGAACATATTGACCATAGTCAGTCTATATGTCAGGAATATTGGTAGCCCATCCTAATTTAGAATTGTCATTCTACTGTACTTAATTAATGCCTATTCAATTTACATGATAAATACCAATCGAGGTTCAAGTTCTTATAACTCACTCTCGATTCTTCTTCCTGTGAAATCCTGAAGTACTGGCATCAAATGTTATGGATAAGTAACAGAATGAAGCTAGTTCAATGGCATTTTGGGGAATCGAATTTCTCCTAGCTCCTCTCAATCCAGAGACCGATGCTCAGCGACACTATGAAAATGTGTTGGTTATATATCAAGTATTAAATTGTGAAGAGTAATTCGTTTTTATTATCACTTTAAGTCTCGAAATAAATTAGAAATAAAATATTTTGTGAAACAAATGTTCAGAAAAGAGATCAAATGATTAATTACAGAAACAGAAAATTCTGTGACCATTTTCCAGGTCTAAGACAACCTAAGCAGGAGAAAGGGATTCAAAAAAATCATTAAGCTATATTTCAGTATCTTTATGATCATTTAAGTTATGAACAGACTATTTGTTGATTTCATTGAGGTGTGAAAAAACATTATCACACTGTATAAATACGCAAAGCGGATTCATGTATGGGTGTGATTAGGATTTTTTTGTTTCATACCTCCATGAAATTAAGAAATATTCTCTTCATATCCTGAAATTTAATATCATGAAGCAAGAATTGTTAAGACAAGTCAATAATAATAATTATTTCATTTCATAATGAAACCAGTTTTAAGCCGATCAGAACATACGAATATTGATGGACACAAATAAAATTAAATTATTTAAATATTCATTTGGTTTCGGTGAGCAATAAAATATTCCCTCATCATTCCAGTAATATAATACACTATTTGATCTTGAAAATGACTGACAGTCATGACCGAGGTCAATTGAAGCAGACATGTAAAAGCATACAGTGTAAACGCAAAAAGACACATAAGCTTTTACACATGTGCTTTTTCACATCTGCTTAAACATACAGTGTAAACGCTCTCTATAGAACTTGTATGCATATTTTATTAAAGGGGGGTAATCAATATCGCTTATTTTGTTCATCCTGAACAAAATGTGCGATATTGGATTACCTACCATTAAATTCACCCAAAGCTTGCTCCACACACTCAATCAATTTCATTCCTAAATAATTCCAAAACCATTCACCTTATCAATTTCATGATGTTGTTAACTGTACAATGAGAAGGTACCCTATCGGTTAGAAAGACAATTTACAGATTCAACAACCGACAGTGTCGTTGTCAAAAAACAGGTGACCATAAAAACAATCAAAATGACTTCTTTTTAAGGTAGTGGACCCGTAATAGTCCGCAACGTTTGGGAAGTTATGAACTTTGACATTGTTAGCTGAGATTTCCTAATCATCATTAGGAAACCTCGATTAACATTATGAAAGATCATGAGTTCCGAAATATTACGGGTCCACTGCTTTAAGATAAACAATTTGGCATAGTTGGAAAGTAATTGGCAAGCGAATTTTGAAATTCACGGAAATCATTACGGTCGCATGGAAGGAAGGACGCAATAATATGCATATTCAATCAAAAACTATGATAAAAACTATTATTCTAATTTCAATGGTTACGTTTCCTAATCATGATAATTCTTCTTAATAAGAAATTATTTTCATGTCGTAAGCTCAAAACCGACATTCTTCAGACTAAGCCAACGTCTATGAAAAACATGTCCTGTTATTCTTTTTCTTGTTTATATATGCTTGGAATTGTTCGCTTGTGGCAATTGTTGTTGCACCATTCTAATCGAACTATAAATCAATCTATTCCGTTGAAACAAAGTTTCTTCATAGTGTTCTTGTGACACATATACAGTTAGTAACATCGTGAAATTGACATTCACTTCAATCAAAACCAATCTAAATCGATCGCTTACCGCACAATTCATTCATTCATTCCAAACACTCATGCAAACCTTTCAAATCGCTGAAAAAAGAAAACGCACCAAAATCGCTAAAAATGATCGACTTTGGATCACCCCCCCCCCTCGTTAATTTCAGTCAATTTCGCTGCTCCCGCTCATTCTATTTCATTCAGAAATAATTCCAAAATCATTCACCTTGTCAATTTTACGATGTTGTGAACTGTAAAAAGTACTCAAGTTCAGTAATAATTAAGTTGACTGAGCACTATCTAGTTCAAAAGTGGGGCGGAAGTACCCTGATGAGTGATGAATTATGGGATATTAGCACACGTGTGTGACGTCACACAATTTGAGTGTATGTAATTAGTGTTCCTAAAATCAAAAGAGCATTAAGCTTTTCAATTAGTGTTTTACTATCTCAATCAATAAATCTTCATTTTAGTGACTTCTGCTAACATTTTTTTTTCTTTTCCAAGTGCCATAATTTTCTTTTCTGTATTTTTTTAAACCTCGAATCACACAATTACATGTCGAAGTACAGAAATATCATTTTTGAAAAAAAAAAAAAAACCATTCATTTTAATTCCGATAAAACAATCGAATTTTAATACATTTCACAATGTTAATTTCATTAGGAATCCTGGGTTAAGCCTGTTAAAGACAAGGGACTCGTTTTACTTAACATCTTACGATCATTGTTTTGCGTAATTCAAAATCTAAAAGTGCTTCTACAGTAGTAACCAAGTATGGATTTCTGGCATGCTTCGTCTCAATGGAATCGTCTGTAGGAGACGATTCAAGCGGTATTTGAAGGCACAATGAATGAAAAAACCAGGTTTGATTTGTGATTTTGACTTACGATTACTTTTTTCGTAAGACAAATAGTAAAACAGGGCCATTACCTCCAAAATGTTGCGGAACTATTATGGGTCCACAACCCTTAATGCACACAAATCTCGATCTTTCCCCACAATTAATTTCTATACGAAATCTTTCTCAAATCATTCACCATGTCATTTTATTGTTTATTTTTAAACATAAAGGATAATATTAATACGTTATTATTGGTTCAGATAATCAAAATTGACACTCATCTCGATCGAAATCATTCAAAATCAAACCGATAAAATTGTTGTATGATTTATTGACTGGTATTTTTAGCATTTGATTTTCTTTCGCAAAGCCACATCTCAAATATAAGTAGATTTTGTAAAAGGGGGTACAATTTATCGCTAAATTCTTCCTTTTGGACGAAATTATCGATAATGTTTACCTCCCTTGAAAACAATTCAAAACTCGTTCTACACACTCATTCAATTTGATTCCAAAAAATTCCCAAATCAACCAATTTGTCAATTTCATGATGATTCTAACTGTAACAAGTAACCGATATTATCTTTGAAATTAATTACTTAGTATAAGTACAGTTAATAACATCTTGAAATTGACAATGTGAATGATTTTGGAATGATTTCGGATTTATTTTGAATGAGAGCGATATACAATCAATCTTGCTTGAACGATAAAGTCTATTAAGCGACTGCTTTAGAAATCTCCTTCTTTAAATCATAATCATTCTAAAAGTAGGTATTGTTGGTCTAAAAATTATTGAAAATAATATCATATGTTGTTAAATTTCACTAGAATGAGACGATTCTAATGAGTTATAACAACATAGTATTTTGAGAATTTTGCAATTATGTGCATATTCAATCAAAAAGTATGTTTCTTATATGTAAACAAAACGTGTATCAAGTGGCAATTTTCAAAACGACTCTTTTTGTGTGGTCCATGTAGTGGTCGCTTAAAGCAAGTTTGACTATATACAGTTAAGATCATCGTGAAACGGACAAGATGAATGATTTTGGAATGATTTTAGAATGAAAATGAATGAGTGTGTGGAGTGAGTTTTGAGTGAAATTAAAGAGAGGCTATCCAATATCGCTAATTTTGTTCAAGATGAACAAAATTAGCGATATAAATTATCTCCAATTGCAAACAGTTTTCCAATTATACCCCGTTTTGCACGCAGGTTTGCAAAGCGGGGTACAATTGGAAAACTGTTTGCATCGCTTGGTGATCCTGAACGCAGGGCTCGGTTCAACTATAAATCACCATTTTCGATTCTTTCATGCTCGATTAAATGAATAAGAGACAAGTTGTTTAAAACAGCCATAGATCACTTCTCGGATATAAGTTACTGGATAAATAAGTTACGATTTGTGGTCACATGCGCCAGAGAGTTGGCTCTTTTCACTGAGAAGCTTTTTATAGGAAATCGATTTGTCTATTCTAGTCAGCGATACGGATCATGTTCCCAGAGGATTAACCGAACAATAACAAGCAATAGGGCTGATGTGAAACATAGATGTAAATGAACACTCAGAACATTATTCTCTGGAGGTATGACCAGACTTCGCGAGAATAAAACAAGCAGTTTCACATAAAATGGAAATATACATGTATGTTACAGGGAACTATTACATTTGCTGTTGTGGACCATTATCGCAAAATTCGACATAATATTATATCAATCCCTTAAATTACTGGGAGGCCAAGCCTTATATCGTCGACTGATTAAGGAAAAAGTCTGTCGAGCTTCCAAAAAGTCTAATTTCATTTATCATGCAATGAAGCATATATTGACCTGAAATCACCTGTCTGGTGAAATAACATAATATAGTCTATTTCTAGAAACAATTTGCATACACTTTCCCCTGAATTTCTTTTATTTGTAAGGTTTTATAATAATTCAGTGCGAAAAAAGGTTGCATGATAGATAGAATAACATGTAAGTGTCTTAAAATATCAATGTTATCTTGTCTCGGCAGCGAGAACTTATCATGACTGGTCATGATAAGTTCTCCCAACCTCGACCAGATAACATTGATATTTTAAGACACTTACATGTTATTCACTATACATGTATATAGTCGAAAAATACCAATACCTCTCCCGTTTCGCTTCTTAATTGCATGGGTAATGCGAAATTCCTAAATTGAAAAATTAAGTTTAATCTGATCTGAATTTACTTTTGACTAGTCGGATGCTGCCCTTATCATTACTTTCTGCACCGCGTGACCGATGGAGGGATATTGTCAATTTCATGATGTTTCCAACTGTATTCATGAAATAGGGATGGGTGTACAGTTAGTAACATCGTGAAATTGACAATCACTCCGATCGAAGTCATTCTAGATCGATCACTCAGTGCCCCATTCATTCATCCCAAACAGTCCCTCAAATCGACCTAAACGCTCCAAATATCATTTGAAAACGTTACGAAATCGTTCAAGACGACCAACATTTTATTGAAATCGATCCATTTTATGTAAGATTTTATTGGCTAAGATGGATTTTAAAGTATCTGATTGGTCCAAGAAGACTCTAAAACAGTAAAGTACGTAGGCCTATATTTTATTTAAATGAGGTAATTCATATCACTAATTTTGTTCATCTTGAAAAAAAAATAGTGATATTGGATTACCTCCCATTAATTTCACTCAAAACTCGCTCCACACACTCATTCAAACTCATTCCCAAGCATTCCAAAATCATTTATCTTGTCAATTTCACGATGTTTTTAACTGTACATCAAACTACATGCAAAATACAAAACAAGATTCGTTCGTGAAACAATTTTTACACATAACGGCATTTTTAACGTCTGACATTGATGGTTAGTCTTGACCATGACATTGAATGATGTGTTTTGTTGCGAGAATCTTTCATGCCAAATATGATCAATGTCATTAGAATACAGTTGAAGCTACAGGATCATGTTCAGTTCGATGATAAAGTTTTCAGATTAAGTTTTTTGCAGACAGACGTAACCCGGTAACCAATATGTCCCCGATCTATGCGGGTGGGTAGGTGGATCAAATTAAGGCTTAAGTTATTAGAAGCGGCTACAAACTATTTTTCATGGCTAATACCTCGTATTGTAAAGAAAAGGTATATTTAATTGCTAATTATTGTTCAAAATCATTCGCATACGAAGTGTCACTTTTGGTGAAGGTTCGCCTGAATGGACAATTCATTACGCATGTATACTACTTAGAATTTGATAAGCATCACCTTTTTGACTGAGTTTATTTACTATCCGATAAATCGCCGTAATCACTTTTTTTCTGCTTCACTTGATTAAATTACAGAATATTGTTGACCATACTTGGCTGGGTTATAATAACCAGCAGCAAAAATATGCAAAATATGCATTTAGAAAGGCAATGATCACAAATGAGTACCTAAAGCAAGCATTCCTTGAGAAGATATGTATCAAACCAGGTCATTTTAGAATGTCTCTGTGATACAGTTACTAACGTCATGAAATTGACATTTATCTCACTCAAACCATTCAAAGACGCTCCAAAAAACTTAAAAAGATAAGATAAACAACTGCATTCAAAATAAATATAGCTAGACAAAAATCAGAGTGAAACTCACGTAAATAACATAAAAAATTATACCGGGGTATATGCAATGTTTCCACCCTATAGACATTCATAAATAGTGAAAAAACACAATAACAGAGTCCACCATATATAACCCGGAACATTTATACCGGGGTATATGCAATGACCCCAACCTATAGACATTCATGAATAGTGAAAAAACACAAGAACAGAGTCCACCATATATAACCCGGAACATTTATACCGGGGTATATGCAATGACCCCAACCTATAGACATTCATAAATAGTGAAAAAACACAAGAACAGAGTCCACCATATATAACCCGGAACATTTATACCGGGGTATATGCAATGACCCCAACCTATCGACAAGTGAACCTTGGGTCGGTCAACTAAAATAATCGATGAAAATATATATGTATAGTTACAGTCATGGCACTTAGACCTAAAAAATACTCTTAATTCCAAATCATGTTTTTTTTAAGCTTATTACAAAAGAAATTCTGAAAATTACAAGGTTACCCGTTTTGTCTTCGTGCTACACAGCAAAATCAATCCGCAAAATTGGAAGAGAAATAATCCCTTCATTTGCTAATTGGACATCGTCAATCTCGTTAACATGATTGCCTTTCCATTCTGCTCAATGATCGTGAATGAAACATACCAAAAATAGCCCCTGCTGAACGCTGCAGTCTTCTTATGTGGTTATTTTCAATCAATGACCCGAATTTCATTTGGCAATTAGTGTGAGATCTAGATTAATCCTTTCCTAGAATGATACTTTTTTAGACTTTTGCGAATTGAAGGATAGTTCGTATGATCAGACAAATTTGGTCTAATTTCTAAATAAGAATGTGTGTATTTCAAGGTCCGACATTTAGAACTTTTTCTCTAGCTCAACTATAAATGTTCTCTAAGTCAAATTTGAGATTAAAGCTATAGTTATTCCGTAATACTATCATAAATGTTTGAACATAGAAGATAATATCAATTAGTTGTCATAAATAAATGTTTTTAATTAATAGATATTTCCTAAATAAACACACGCATATTCAATGGCCTTTCCTTATAATATTTCCACCGAAATACAAATACTTAAGATATTAGTTCAAAACTTATAAACTACAACCTACATTGACGGAAATAAACACGAGATATATTATAGAAAGATGGCTAGAGGAAGCATGTATTTTTCATTTGACATCGACAATATCCTTGAAAAGGCGTCTGAATTGTTCTTATTGATTACGGAAAAATAGCAAAGTGCACAAGTTTCAACCCAAGTCGTTCTGCGCAGTCTGAAAAGGATCGCCACTTTACGCCCCATCCTTGTGTCCTCATCTAGCCTAAAGAAACGCACATAATACTTGAAAGTGTTTAATTCACCACACTTCAAATAGACAGAAGAGAGTTACCAATAATTTAAGGGTTATATACGCGCCATTCATTCAGATGTAGAATCGATTCTCTGGAACATGTCTTTGGCCCTGCCTGTCGCTCACTTCAAAGTATAAGTAAATGTCAAAAGGAGGGGAAAATCGATCGAGAATGACCCGCTTCTTTGACTAGCCTTAATGGCGGTGAAATCAGAGAACATACAAACGTTGTACTTCCGGTTTACACCGGAAGATGGAAATCAAAATCAGTAAGCGTTTCGCTTTGTGTATGTATGGTGTTTTTCTTTTAAAGTTTTCAAGAATTATGAATGTGAGTAACCGCTTCGACAATAAACAGCTACATATACGGATAAATCTCTGATCAAGGAATTTCGAAATGCAAACTTTGTTAATGCTAAAAAGTAAAAAAAATATACGAGATGATAATTGCGATTTTACAAAAAGATTTGTAAAACTCGCATTTAATTCTTTTCGAACACCAATCTCATTAAAAACAGATCCACCATATTGCCTCTCGCTAGGCCCCTGCCTACGTAACGAAGCGGTAGAGTAGTGGTTTCGTAGAAATAAGATTATTTGAACACAAACTTCTGTCATTGTTCAGATATTGAACATTTTAATTTCAGTCTACATTTCTCAAGCGACCACTTCTATGGCGACAAATTTTATCAAGCGGCATAAGAAACGATCATAAAAAGTTCCTTCATAGAAAGCACAATTTCTGAAAAAAAAATCGACATTCATTTACGGAAAATAGTTTATTATTTAATATTATGTTGATGCAACCCATAAGAATAGTCTTAGGAATTAGTTAAAACCTACAGACTTATGCGCCTTTTTGTATTATGTCATCAAAATAATCTTTCTTATTTTTTATGAAATAGTTTACAGTTAGTTAAATAGTGAAATTGACATTCATTTCAAACCATTCTAAATCGATTACTCAGCGCTCAATTCATTCATTTCTCACACTCACTCAACCCAATCAAAACGCTCTAAAATCACCTAAAAAGATTAGATCAACAACTACATCAAAGAAAATATACATGTAGATAGCAAAAATCGCGATTTCACTGGCATTATTAAATTTATAAGCGTCTGATAGTTTTTTTCAAGAAATATGGAGGTAATTGTAGATCTTGTATGCATATTTTTTTAAAGGGGTGGGGGTTAATTATCCATAATTTTGTTAATCATGAAGAAAATCAGCGATATTGGATTACCTCCCTTAATTTCACTCAAATTCCCTCCATCTGCTCATTCATTTTCATTCCAAAATCATTCACCTTGGTTGCCTAATAGCTATTAGGCTACAACCTCATGCAACCTTTCCCAGTCGGTGCTTTCCGAAGAAGCACACTGCTTTCAGTTTAACTTAAGGACGATACGGCCATTTTCTTTATTATTATTATTATTATTATTATTATTATTATTATTATTATTATTATTATTATTATTATTATTATTATCATCATCATTATTATTATTATTGTTGTTATTATTGTTGATGTTATTATTATAATTATTATTGTTTATTATTATTGTTTATTATTATAGTTTATTATTACTTTTATGAGTATAAAATATCAAACAAGCCAATGCTACGCCTTGCCCGATAAACTTTCCATCTCAAGTCACCAACCATCTATTCTCTATTACTTATCCTTATCTTTCTTTTTTCTTGCATCGTTGATACATTTCATACAGTTAACAACATCGCGAAATTGACAAGATGAATGATTTTGAAATGATTTTGAAATGAACTAATATGAGTGTGTGGAGCAAGTTGAAATAAAGGGAGGTAATCTAATATCGCTAAGTTTGTTCAAGATGAACAAAAGTTGCGATATTTATTACCTCCCTTAAAATAAAATATACGTACTTTATTTTTTTGGTGTGTTCGTGGACCAATCAGACACATTAAAATCCACATCAACGCAATAAATCGTAGAATAATTAAATCGATTTGAATAAAATGTTGATCGTCTTGAACGATTTCAAAGCGATATTTAATAATTTCGGAGCGTTTTTGAGTGATTGGAGTGAGTGTTATGAATGAATGATCTGGGCACTGAGTGAGTGAGTTTGAATGGTTTTGAACGAGATGAATGTCAAATTCTCGATGTTTTTAATGGTACATTTTCAATACGACAAATACACTTAACTCAATTTTCCGATGTAGAAATGCAAAAGAACGCATCGATTCGCTCCACATGTTTCTGTCTTTAATTGTTTAGAACTACACTGAAACGCCCTTCTAAACGGGCACCTTTCAATTCCCACATTGTAACATACTTATTGTCAATAAATGAAGTATTTTTATTTTCATAAGAAAGGCCGGTCAATTTTGCATGTTCTGAAAGCAAAATGGATTCGATTTTTTGTCTTTGGTGTCTGTTGCAAACGGTCAAACACAAGAACCCTCCATTACGAAAGTCACAAAAGTTGCACATTTTTGAAGAATTTCAATTTTTCGGGGTAAAAAATACTCGGAAATTAATCCTACAAGTAGCAAACTTCGATTTCTATTGAGTGTCAGATACCAAATTACTGAATAAAATACTATTATGGCGCTATTGTTTCTCTCACAAGCATAAAATGTTAAAACTACCCCACACTCCGATGTTAATTTTAAAATCAAGGGTATTCTTGAATTCTAGTCAAATTCGCTGCTTTCATAACTTTTTTTCAAGTCAATGTTGATTGAAGATACTTCCTTAATGATTTTTCAAATAGAATTCTACTTTTTTCCCATTCCAGATAACAAAGAAAAAAACCTCTTCAGCAAAAATCAAGTGGCCGTTTAGAAGTTCGTTTAAGTGAATTCAAACCCCGTTTTACATGTCTCTACGCTATTCGTAATAAACCGTTTAATTATTAACAACCCGTGATCATAAACTGAAGCGGGTCAGATTGGTTTTCAATTCCAAACATATTTACAATTTTACATCGAATCTGGTTACCGGCCCCTTACTCATAGATAGTTTTGGCATCCTGAACGCAGGGAAGGTTGGTTATCTATTTAACTCAGCATCGATTTGTTTGTGCGTATGTTTAATTGTCTCAATGGGGATTAATATCGCTTTTAATAATCTTTCAATTATGTCGCGGTGACTGGAGAACCCAACAATGCATTCTTGGTGATTCATATTCCAGTATTTACAGTCGAACCATATGCCATTGGAACAAAACAAACAAACACACACACACACACAAGAGGACCATGATGGTCCTACATCGCTCACCTTCGTCTCCTTGACTCCTCCCTTAGCACATTTAAGTGCTTTAAAGGTCATAAGGACCTTTTATTTTTCAAAGAAAGACAATATTCAGTTTTTATGATCCCTGCATAAGTATTTAACCTTTTCTTCACAAGTTTCATGAAGGGATTCATCCTTTAACAATACAAACATACTGAAATACTTAGAAACTATCCTCTACAGTGGATATAGAGAATAAAGGCCCTTTTCCCCAGGATTTTCTTATAGGATAATACATTTTTAAATATGGATTATCCTTTTAACTAAATTTACATTCTGACCAAACTTTATGAAGACTTTACTAGAATTGTGGCTCCTACACTGCAAACAAGAAAATTGTCATTAAGAAGGCTCTTTTTCCTGTGATATCAAATTATTCTTCCCAATTCCAAAACGGTTAATCCTTGTGACCCATCAGACAATTTGACAAAGTATCACAAAGAGTGAGCCACAATCGTGACCTCTAATATGTAAACAAGAAAATCTTCATCAATATCCCTTTTCCTGTGAAACGGCAATGATCCTTTCAATTTTCTATAAGCTTCATCCATGTGACCATACAAATATTCTGACCAAGTTTCAAATAAATTGGGTTATAATTAAGTCCTCTACATGGTAAACAAGAAAATTATCATTAAGGTCCCTTTTTCCGTGATATGAGATGTATCCTTCCCATTTTTACAAGGTTTATCCTTGTGACCTGACCAACCTTCTGACCAAGTTTCGTAAAGATTGAGCCATATTTGTGGCCTCTAGAGTGTAAACAAGAAAATTGTCATTAGGGTCCCTTTTCCATTGATATGGCATGGGTCCTTCCCGTTTTCAATAGGGTAACTCCCTGTGACCTGGCCAATATTATGACCAAGTTTCATGAAGTTTGTGTCATATTTGTGGCCTCTAGAATGTAAACACTTAAATCGTTGACGCTGGGCGACAGACGACACACGACACACGAAACACGACGGACGATAGACATTCAATGATCACAAACGCTCACCTTGAGCTAGATATTACGGTTCATCTACCTTAAGAACGATAGCGGGACACACAATGGCCTTTGGATATGAAGTTTAATATGTAACTATCGTGATCGGTCGAAGTAAAGGTTAATATTGTCTGAGTAGGCCATTTCAAACTGTTCAGGGCCCAATGTTTTAAAACTTTTCTCAAGCTCAACTGAGAATTTTCTCAAATTTTAAATTTTAAAAATGTATGAAAAAAAAGATAATATTAATAAGTTGTTATCTATAACAACTTACTTATATCATCTGTTATGCTTAAATATTAAAATGAGTATTAAAACAGAATTACGGCTTTAATCTCAATTTGAAATTTGAGATAATTTTGAATTGAGAATGAGAGAATTGGGAACCTCTGGCCCTGATCAACCCCTGCAGGCAATAAGACTTCAACCGACAACATAGGATTTTGTATGAGAAAAAAGTCTCTGAATTGTGTCATTTTTTTCCTTTTTATTTTTATTGAACTTTGTAATTAAATACCAATGTGTATACGTAATATCCAATATTCTGCTACAATTAATTGGCAAAGTTGATTTAACTTGCTAACATAGCCGAATGACATCGCATCGAAAATGGTAGACTTAATAAAATTTGTTTTCCTTAAAAAATCGGACATACTTTTTACTATCGCATGTTTCGTATTTAAGCTATTTTTAACAAACGAAAATTTTAAAATCAACAATATGACAGATTCACTATTAGGCTACATTATATAACACTTATCGACCGACATCTTTGATGCAGTAGAATTTGTTTGTTCCATTGATAGACAATGTACCACGTATTTATGGTATCACGCGTCAATAAGCGTCCAAACACCCGATATGTTAGCGAGTAAAAATCCCATTGCGGATCGATAATTGTATTTACAGATCAATTATCCTTCTAGGATTTCACGTGATTAATGCTTCATATCCTCTTTCCAATGTTTACTTGTTCAGATAAACCAATGGAACTGTTTTCACTGGCTTCGCTTAAAGTTCCCTTACGTCAGATGCTGAATAAAATTGAACAAAGTGATATAATTGTCCCTTTTTACAGGAAAACATTGACTTGTTTCAAAACCAAAAATTATTTCCTATAACGTATACTCTTTAAGATTAAATTTCGCATTAGTTTGGGACTAAATGATTAGCAAAATTACGTAGTAGAAATAAATCCAATCGAATACAGATATATATATTGGGTGTAGATCAAATATTTGCCGCAAAAATCGAGTTTTCAAGAGAATTGGGTTCTGTGAATCTGAGATTCACAAATAAGTAGCCAGGACAAGATGTCTAAAATCTTAATTTCTCATGAAACCCTGTGTTGTAGGTTGAGACGATTCCAATGAGTACCCGCAGCTTAGGGCTTCGGCAATTTTAATTGAAACATTTGTAATTAAAACAAAAAAAAAAACAAAACAACTGTTTCTGTAACCCTGTACCGGGTAAAATACAGTTAAGAACATCGTGAAATTGACAAGTTGAATAATTTTGGAATGTTTTTGGATCTAAATTGAATGAGTGTATGAAGCGGCTTTCGAGTGACATTAAAGGGAGGTAATCCAATAACGCTACTTTTGTTCAAGCGATATTATTACCTCCCTTTTATAAGATATACGTACTTTACTGTTTTAGTGTCTTCGTGACCAATCAGCCACTTTCGATTTGAATAAAATGTTGTTCGTCTTGAACGATTTCGAATGTTTTCAAATAATCTTGGTGCGTTTTTCATCGATTTGAGTGAGTGTTTGGAATGAATGAATGAATGAATGGAGTTATGAGTGAGGGATTTAGAATGATTTTGATCGAATTAACAGTAAATTCATGATGTTATTAACTGTACCAGAAATTCAAACAAATAAAGAACTATACAACATTCAGTGGATTATCGATAAATAATGGTAGATTATCATTTGATAAACTCGCCGGATAACCAGATAAATTATCAAAAACTTATACCCTTTTTTTATCTCAAGTCTATTTGACGTTATCTTAGCGGAGCCCAAAAAAGCGACGTTATCGAGATCCTTGTCTAACAATCACGTGCAAAATAACGAGCTATTAGAAAACTTTTTGCCCTAAAAGTTTCACATTTTGTATCATTTATGCATTAGTGTTAAAATTATCGTTTGTTTTTCGAGTAAGATCGATTAAAATTTCATTTCGTGAACAATAAATGTTCACTCAATGAAATTTAAAGCGATCTTACACCGAAACAAACGATTATCCTTTATATTTTCAGAGAAAAGCGGGACTAGGAAAACCAATCCAATAAATTTGATTCGTATGCTGCAGGGAACCTTTCCCAAGAAAATCGCAAACGCTTGGCTGCAGACTAGCATAACATAATCGATCAGACTCGGGTTTTATCTGAACTTCAATCATAAAAGATTATCGCGTCTATGGAAAATGACTTTTCTGTACGAGGCTTATGCCTAGTAACAATTATTTATTTAAACTTAAACTTTTGTCATGATGATTTAACAAAAACTTGGCAAAATTGTCCAACAATCAAGGTGCTAATGGCGCTTGTTGCACTATTGTGAGGTAGTATTTCGTGATTTAGTAAGTATGCATCTTTTAAACTTTTCTTGTTTAAAAAAAGAAAATGGATGGAATAGACTCAGACCAGGCTGCACATAGGTACAGGCTGATCTTAGTCTATAAATCTTACCAAAGCAGGAATATTCCTATGTTTTTTATGAGAAGCTACGAAGGCCTGGATTCGTTGAAATCAAGTGAATTCGAAATATTTTCAATTTTGCACATACTAATGCGTATTGTGTTAAAATAAACTGTGATTTAAGACTCCCGTTGGAATGGCCTGGTAGTCCTTCGTCAAAACCAGTACTTGTTTTGGTTTAAACTTTTTTTTTATTTTACATCGATTAGGGAACGAGTTCTTACAACCTAGATTAATCCCTCTTAATTCTGCTTCCTTGAAAATATAGCAGTAATCGCGTTGAATGTGTGGATCATTGAAAGAACCAAGATCGATAGCCGCTCCCGGGAATCGAACTCAGGACCATTTGACCAAGAGTCCAACGCTCTTCCTCTAGACTACGGACACCACAAAACTCGACCTACATTTAGGATGCAAAAAATGTGCGAACGTTTGTAATGATTCTCTCTTTTGTAAGTCTGCACACGTCCAAAGCGGGTTCGTTATGTTCATTTATCATGCAATGAAGCCTGTATTGACCTGATATCACCTGCCTGATAACATAACATGAATCAGTCAGTCTATTTATAGAAACAATTTGCATACACGTGCAAAGAATTCCTTTGATTGTTAAGGGTTTAGTATAACTTAGCGCTGCAAAATGATTGCATGATAAATAGAATAACATATGAGTGTCTTAAAATATCAATGTTATCTGGTCTCGGCTGTGAGAAACTATCATGACTCGACAGAGCCTCGTCATGATAAATTCTCCCAACCTCGACCAGATAACATTGTTATTTTTAGACACTAACATATTATTCTCTATATCGTTTCGCCAAGTTTTCCATCATGAACTGGAGGGGAATGAGGGAGGGACGGAGGGAGAGCGAGAGGGTGAGAGAGACGCATGGAGACATACAGACAGTAAGACATAGGGAGAGAGATTGACACAGATGCATTAAGAGAGGAAATTATAGAAAAAGAGAGGAGAAACACACAGACATATACACAAACAGTTCCTCTCCATGTAATGGGTTATTTCTAAACCACATGGCTTTGTAAGTTCTAACAGCTAGTAACATCGTGTAATTGACACTGTGAATGACTTGGAATACTTTTTGAATGAAATTCATCGATGTGTGGAGCGAGTTTTGAATGATTTTCACGACAGGTGGGACTTACTCGATTATTGATTACATATCTTTAAAAATATTTTCTTTTTCGTGTTTGTAAATCTTTTCGGATTTTGAAATCCACATCCGATAATAGAAAAGTGCAATGATTTGATAAATTTGACTGAAATATTGAGCAACAAATTTAAAGCGTTTAACACGATTTTGTGGCGTATTTGAACGGTTTAAGTAAATGTTCGGTAAAAATGAATGTTGCGTTGAGTTAAAGATTCTGAATGGTTTTGACCGGAATGAGTGTCAATTTGGCGTAAGTTTCTCGCCTTTATTAGGTGCATAGTATGTTTTAGCTATTGGACACCAATTTGAAATTTTCAACGACCTAAAAATATGCTGATAAAATTGGAAGGTCAAAGCCACTGATCAATTATTTCTGAAAATCTCCTCCTAATTAAAATTGATTGATCTTCATTCAACCAAATGAGGTCTAAAAATACGCATCTGCGCAGACAAAAAGTTGGCAGATTGCTGAGAAAAAAGTGTAAAATCGGATTGTTTTGGCAAGAATTTCTACAGTTGCCAGTAAATAAGATTGATGGGGGTTCAACCGCGTTCAAATATCAAATATTTTCAATTTCATTCCCCTTGTACAACATAGAAGCCAGTCCTGTGTTTAGGGTGCCCAAACCGTTAAGACACGCTCCAGAATCATTCAAAACACCTCGAAATTGTTCAAAACGATCAACAATTAAAACAAATCGATCAAAATTAAGGGTTTTTTGTATTGTGGAGACAATAAAAAGTTTAACTGGTCCATGAAGACACTAAAACAGAAAGAACGTAGATTTTTAAAGGGAGGTTATAGCATATCGCAAATTTCGTCCAATGTTCGCATCTCAAACTCTATTAGTTTCATTCGGAATTCATTCCAAAATCATTCATCTTGTCATTTTTACCATGTTATTACTGTAAAAAAAATCTACAACAAGCGAATATCTTTTGTTTAGGAGTGACCTCACTGGAATTTACTTCCGGAGGTCGTTGTATTACCTCCGTTGTATGGTAAAAGTAGATCTTAACGAAAAAATAGTGCGGCTTTAAAATGGCATTTTGAAGTAGAGAACAGTAATCCACGTGCATATTTATTTGATTTTTTGCTAGTCTTGCATCTCTTCTTTAATATAAGGCTTGGTTCGATCTTTTTTGTGCACGATTTCCTTTCCGGGAGGACGGATGAGCGACGGTGGGCGTGCCCGAACTAACTGACCTCTTCATAGGTGGAAAAAAGACGGTTCCTTTACTCTCACTTGAATAGCCCAAAAGTTAAACCTAAAAGACCCAGTTATTTTAGTCTCAAATGATAGAACAATGAATGTAGATGAAGAGCTGGTGACGTAATATATAAACGCATTGTTATGGAATGCGCTGCAGCACCTGAAAGTTGAGCAATTTTATATAGAACAAAGAAGGCCAAAAATTGGGTGGGGTCTGACCTTTATTCTATTCCGGTGTGGCCCCTTGATTTATTGACCATACGAAAACGAATGATTTTTCCTTTCAGTTTTACATAAAAGAATGTATTTTGTTACAGATCTGAAATATGCAGACACATATTTTATTTTGTTATCGGTGTCAAAGATAACAAAAAATCTAGAATGCTATCAGGTGTCGTCAAACAATACAGCATCTGAAAAAAAAACATCCGAGGATATCTTTAGGTATAATCTAAATATATAGTTTAATTTATTTTACTTTAGATTGGCCTTTATGATAATGTGGTTTAGATCTTAATGACTGACAAATTTAATCATAATACTAGTTATGCTCACATACAACAGCACAGAGGCGATTTTTTGTTTTCATTCTTTCGGAAAAACAATCAAATTTAAAGCCTCAACCTATTCGGTCAACATAACAAGTCTTATAATCATAAGAAAAGCATGATTCCTCTTAAAACTTGTCAAATTGATAGCAATCAACCAATTGCCAACATTGTGACCAAATCTTGAAAAACATGGAAACTTTAGGTTGAAGGAACGTTGCTTAGCAAACTTAGAGTGGAATATATTTATTAAAAATACATTCTAGGAATCTATTACTACGTGCTCCATACGCCGCCATGACTGAACCAATGTTAATAGCGGCGTTAAAACGATTCAAACACAAAATCTGAGTCCCTGTGACACCAAAATTCATTGATGTTAGACCAAAACCTGTCAAACCTGTCCCGCATTCAGGATAAATAAACGTGGCAAACTTTTTGCAAATTATACCCCGCTTTGCACGCATGTGCGTGCAAAGCGGGGCACAATTTTCAAATAGTTTGTCACGTACTGTCAACCCGAACGTAGAACTTGATGATGACATAACAATGATAATCAATATTCTAATCAAACATTTCATCAGTTTATCACCGTATTGAGTTCTCAACGCTCCCGGTGATGAAGTTATAAAGGCCATTGGTAGTGATATACCAATAATATATCCGATAATATTCTCAAATTTACATAAATCCTACCTTTAGATGAAACCGTTCATGCGATATAGCCTGGCATAGTTACTGATCGATTTTATTGACCTGGTAATGACCTCTGTCATTGAAATAAAATAAAGACTTGACGATACCTACTAGACTGGCTCCCGTCCCACTGATCTGAAGTATTGTGAAACAATAAGCACAATTCAACTAGAGAAAGAAAATTTCTTATCAGATTAAATTCTCTGACTGGCCGATCAGTGTCAGTTTTTGAGAATATGGGAGGTAATTTGAAATAAAATAGTTAAACATGAGTGGTCTACCTTATTAATTTTAAAACTAACTGACTGCCTGGGAGCCAGGCTAGATACCTACATGAGCTATCATGGAAATAAACTTCTATCTGTACTAGGCATTGGTTCAATATGAAAACGTTTGCAAAACGATTGGGAAATGTTAACCTATTTCGCACGTGTACTTACTTGCAAAGCGGGATATTGTTTGTACTTTTTCATCATAAACGAGGGGGATAGATATATTGTACATTTTTGTACACTGATAAGATGCCATATATCAGTTCTTATTTTCATATAGGTGAAATACAAGACAAATCAAATAACCGATACCATTAGTTTAATCATTTACATGAATCATTTGCGAATCCTTAAAACAGAAACATTCGCGAATGGAGTTGTCCCCCAGCATGCAATTCATATTGCTAATGGGGGACTGCAGCGTCACTGCAGCGTACGTTAAGGTAGTTGCTTTAAACATTCGTTTTTTTTAAGATTCAACTTTTCGGTAGATTACTTCTGATTGATATGCATGCACAATTTTAAGTGATTTATAATTGTCTTTTTTCTGTATAGTTCAATGAACTATAGACAAAAAAAATGACATTTGACCATTCAAAACTTTGTGAATCGATACGTCTCGCCTTTTACAAAAATTCAGATAAAAGACTATCCCATGGGCGAGTGTTTCGTAATCCGATTCTTTTGTATATACATGTAGTACCCGTTTTACGGCATAATTTTGATAATGAAATGATTGCCTAGGGAATATCCCCCAGAACAAATTTGAATCACATTATCCTAATCAAGCATTAGAATCCATCACGACCATTCATTATACTCTTGAAAAAAAATGTTTTCTCGATGGAGGTACAGTAAATTACATCGTGAAATTGACATTCATCTCAATCAAAGCCATTCTAAATCGCTCATTCAGCGCTCCATTCCTTCACTCCAAACACTCACTCATACCATTCAAAAATGCCCCAAAGGACTAAAAAATATAACATCAACAACTATACCTTCAAAATTAAAAAAGAAAGAACCAAATCGCGATTTTCATGACATAATTGAAATTGTAAGCGTGAAGAAATAGGAAGCTATTTGTATAACTTTCATGATTATTTTATTAAAGGGAGGTAATACATAACGATATTGGATTACCCCCTTATATTTCACACAAAACTCGCTTCTCTCTCTCTCTCTCTCTCATTCAAAATCATTCTAAAATCATTCCAAAATCGTTCACCAGGTCAATTTCACGATATTATTAACTGTAGTATAAATCTACATGTTGAACGAAATAAACTTGTGATCAAAGGGCGATTTTGTTTACTAATACTCTACTTTTGACCATGAACTCACTAAAACTTGTACATCTTTAAACTAACTGTACATGTACATCTGTATACAGATCGACCAACGAATAATACACACGTGAGAAGTTTGTTGACATTTTTTTACGAGACTATTTGTATACTCTTTTATATATATTCCAGGCCATTCACACGAGCCCATCCTTACACACATAGGAAAGTTCAATTGGAAAATAGAGAGGTCAGTGCATCGCTATTGTAAGTGTCTATATATTTATTTATGCCGCTTTCAACAATCTTTCAATCATATCGCGACAATTGCAACACCTAACAATGGTTTCCTGGTATTTCTTACACAAGTACTACTATTTCATCCTTTTCTAGCCTCAAGCTTCTTACTCACGAAGGTCTACGATTAAACCGAATGGGGGAAGACAAATTGTCGTCAAGAGTCGAACCCGGGACATTTTGAATCATAATGAATGATAGTCGGACGCGTTACCACTGCGCTATAACGACGACTAGTCCTGACATAATACGTTCGACTAATGGGTTGGTAATGATAAACCTGCGTGGGATAGCAGTTTGGGGATAGGAAAAGATGAAATAGTACTACTGGCGTGAGATATACTAGATATATATTGTTAGCTGCACAAGCCACCATAATGTGACAGTAAAAATGTTTAAAGCGACATTGAACCGATTAAAACAAACACTCTCGAATCCTTCCCTATACAAAGTTTAGAACATCATGAAAAAGACAAACTGAATGATATTTGAATGATATCGGAATATAATTAAAAGAGTGAGAGGACTTAGATTTGAGTGAAATTAAAGGGGGTATTCTAATATCCAATAAAATATACCTCCAAGGTATTTTAATTTCTTTTTTTGTCTTCAGAAATCTATCAGACGCTTACCAATTTCAATTTAGTCAGGGAAATCGTTATGTACCGCCGACAAAGACCAATCAAATGCTTCCGAATCAGCACAAGCAAATGAAATCACTGTATCATAGATGTCTTAAGCAGTATATTTTAAAACGATGAAAACTGCCAATGTTACGCACTTTCACATTTACGCAAAACTACATTTAAGTGTGTCTTTCACCTTTGAAGATTAATCTTCATATTTTTTAGGTCGCTCTTTTTACAAAAATATCGTGATTTGGAACTTTTCTTCAATTGTATTCGCCTATACGATGAATACGCTCGCAGATTTTAAAAAAAAAGAAACACTTTCAATTCAGCGAAAAGTCCCGAAAAAGATTCGTTGCTCATTAAAGTTGGAGATTCACAAAACTCTATTATGTGGGTACTCATTTGAATCGGCTTGATAAGACAATTCCAATGAGAACCCACAAAAGCTAGTTTGAAAAAGAAAAGTAAGAAATATTTGAAAACAACATCAAATCGACCTCGACTATCAGTCGCTCTGTTTTTTTCCCAATTACCATGTTTGTTCTGCTGTAATTAGCGAAGTTTAAATTAGAATTAATAGTTGTGGGATAATTATAGATGCAAAATCTTCCTAGAATACAAATAGTAGGAAACTAAAACACTTTCCTGTTATTCCATAAAACTTGTTTGAGTTTGTTCATGCCGAACTTTCGATGAAAGGCGCGTGTTGATCATCCGTTGGCCCATATACGCCAGTCCAATACCCGCCTAAATGGTTGCCAACCCGATTAGCTCAGTTGGTAGAGGACCGGACTTCAAAACATTTGAAGTGCGACGGCGTGGGTTCAAACCCGGGCTGGCACACTAACAAAAACTAGTTGTCTTTCGGATGAGACGTCAAACCGAGGCCCCGTGAGACGGTGCTTTACACCGAGCACGTTAAAGAACCATCAGCAGTAGATTCGTCATGTGTCCTTGCACTATCCTCCGTAACAACTAACCGTCTTCTCGTCCCTCGAATGGGCTTGTGCTACGGTAGCGACGATAAATAAACGGAAATACATACACCCGCCCCAATAAGAGGGCTAGGTGTTGCCTGGGTTAGTATGATGATATTGAAAGATCAGGGCATTTACACACTGTATTTGATAACGTTAAGTCATAATTGATTAAAAAGAAATATTTTTAAAATGTAAGATCAGCTGGTGTAGACCAGGATCAGACTGCACATTTATGTAGATGTCTTTACCTCCATCATTAGCAGGAATATTTCGGGTATAGCCTGACAAGGGTTAAATTTGCTTTAAAGACGCTCAATGTTTGAAAATCGTTGTATACTGAGCCACAAAAAAAACGTAGCATTGTTTAAACCTGTAGAAAATTTAAAAATTAATGCGACATTTGATAATCATGGAATAAATGAATTCGACAGATCTCTACGTTAGAAAATCAATACCAAATTTTAAATCTTAGCATTGCTGTTTTAATGGGCTATGCGTAACAAGGTGACCCTGAGCATAAAATGGTAAGAGTTTTGTGATAAAAAAATGCAAAAATAATATTTTCCTTACATTCGTGCGTCAGTACTGATAATACAACAGTAAAACACGGTGCAAACTGCTTGCCAATTTTCATCCCCGTTTGCACTTACACTTGCGTGCAAAGTGGGGTAAATTTGGCAAACAGTTTGCATCGTTTTGTCATCCTGAACGGAGTGCTTGTTTGAGAGATCGAGTAAGACTCCACAAGCTTTTTCAGAATCTTTCGTCGTAATCGAAATTACAGGACATTGATTTAACTCAAGACTCAAGGTTCATTGGTGGTTTTGATAATACGTTCTTATATGACCAAAATATCGAAATTTACAGCTTTGATTAGCAACTGTTACGTTGCCGCGGTCATGTAGCGACGATTCGAATTGTCTGACAAAGGATTTGGACAAGCCTAAATATATGTCTGCCAGTGAAGAATTACAGTCATCTACACCGTGAAATTGACATGGTTTATGCTTTTTGAACGATTTCCGTATTTAATTGAATGAGTGGGAGGAGCGAGTGTTTAATTAATTTTAAGGGAGGTAATTCATTATCGCTAATTTCGTCCAACTGGACGAAATTAGAGATATTTTATTACCTCGCTTTGAAAAAGTGTACGAACTTTTCTGTTTAGTGTCTGTAAGAACTAATCAAATCCACACCAGCCAATAAAATTATATAATGATTCTGTTGAATAAATTTTGATCGTTTTGCACGATTTCAAAGCGATTTTGAACAATCTCTGAGCGGTTTTTTTTTTTCAGTTATTTGAGTGAGTGTTATGGAAAGAGTAGGTAAATTGTGTGCTGGTCGAATGCTTCAGCATAGTTTTGATCGTGGTGAATGTCGATTTCACGATGTTTGGAATTGCATACGCCGTCCAGTGAAGAGTTATGAGGGCATGCATAATTTATGATTTAAGACTTGTACTTCAATTCCTTCTCAATACCCCCATTCAAAAAAATCCAATAGCAATACTGCCTAACAAGCTCAGATCCAGAAACTAATCCGAGAAAATATATTTCTCCAAATCCGATTCGATATAGAAAAATAGTCCGTCTTTACTTGAAAATACAACCAACTTACCCCCGGTTCATTATCTATCTTCCTACGCTGATTAACGACGGGGTATGGTTAAAACCGAAAATAGATCCTTAAAGCACTGATTTGTCTAATTCTCGCACAATATAAGAATTCCAAATAGGCCTAGTGTAGCGTGTTTGATGGAAAAATAACGCTAGCTTCGAACAACACACTCCAATGTGTTAAACACGGTTTTCTCCACCACTGAGCGAGTCAGCGTGAGGATCGCAGATCAATATTTCCAATATTCCGCCGAAGTCCCCCCCCCCACCTTTCCTCCGACTACCATTTTCAATAACCCTTTATTCTAGGGAATTTAGATATAGATCATAGATAACTGCCCTGTGTTCCAAATGACAAAGCGGTGCAAACTGTTTGCTAATTTAAACCCGCTTTGCACGTGCACTTGGGTGCAAAGCAGGGAAAAAATGTGAAAAAGTTTACACCGTTTTACATCTTGAACGCAGAACAGTATATAGAAGAACTTGTATTTAGCGAGACCACCAAGAAGCGGTAGTTATGAGAATGAATTTATAAATTTTACTCGTCACGCGAAAAGGGACCATCTGGTAACTTTGTAAAATGAATATTTGAAAAAGAGATTTGGTGCAGCATTGGTCAACCAGAGGTCGCATTTCAATAATTCTTTCACTGGAAGGTAGATTGAACATTCTAGATTCAGAAAATAAGCCCATTACGAAAAGTATCGACCATAGTCAGTCTGCGCAAACCGCGCAGTCTGACTAGGGTCGATACTTTACGCACTTCCCAGATGGTCCCTTTTCGCGTGACGAGTCACAAATTTAAGAACATAAAAGATAATATTATATATACATAACAACGAATTAATATTTTCTTTAAGTTCATACTTATTATTTATTTTTAAATCCAAATTTGATAAAATTCTCAGTTTAGCAGGAAAAAAGTTTTACAACCTCGGACCCTGAATATGCAATGATCGAAACAAGGATATTAGAAAGAATTTTGTTCAGATTGAGACTTGAGACAAAGACGGTAGGAACATTACAGTTGGTAACATCGCTGAATTGACAGGGTGAATGATTTTAGAAGGAATTTTAGTGAGTGTATCGATTAATTGATTGAATGGAGTTTTACGCCGCTTTTTCAACAATTTTTTAGTTGTATCGCTGGGACAAGAGCCTATAACAATGAATCGCGGGTACATGTATGGGTCTCACCAGTACTGCCATTAGGTCCTTTCCTAGCCTCCAGCTGCTATCCCACATTGGTCTGCGATTATCAAACCATAGGTGAGAGACAAATAGTCAGAAAGAATGAATGCCACCGTCAGGGTTGAGTATTTGCAGAGACTTAAATGATTTTAACTCGACGAAATTATTGATGATTTATTACCTGCCTTTATAAAAATCTACGCATTTTTCCATTCAGAATATTGCTCGGACTTTTCCGTAAATTGGAAAGTACCTCGGGCGTAAGTGTAGTTAATTTTGGTCCTTTTTTAGGTAATTCGACTGCTGGTGGTACTTAGGTTACTTTATGAAGAAAATCACATGTAAAAATTCTTTCCGATTTTCAGTGGAGATCTTTTGGGCATATTATAATATGATGACAAAATGCATTAAAAACAAATTATAATATGCCCTGTTTTATTCTTTCGTTGATTTTGTTTTTAAGCAACGTCATCCTTAGTGGGATGGTTGATAAAATGACTTCATGTCAACCCTAGGGCGAAATGACGCCCTTTCTGGGCTGCACCCTTGTTATTCCCTTGGTCTAGTCAGTAGAATTGCCAAGGGTTCAGGAGTGGATTGGGCCATGATATAACGGCGGTAACAATTTGATATAACGACGAAAGAGCGTACGACTGAAGGTAAACGCAACAACAACGGAAACAAAACGAATTAACGATTGTACGAAAACGACAACACGACGATATTGTACAACAAGACGTAACGGCGGCATGGGTGGAATTTGTCCACAGGCATTAAACCATCGTAACTTCAGCCTTGTTCAAACTGTAGTTAGGATGTTACTGTCGCCTTCCGACGAGGTTCGCTGGACAAACATATAAACGAACCCTAAACATTTTAAACAATTTCAAATACCGAATACCGTAGATAACTAAACGATTGCCTCCAAAAGATAGGCAAATCAAACGCGGGTGCGTTGTGTATCTTGAAAACAATTTTAAGCAGCCCTGCGTTCAGAATCACCGAACGGTGCAAACAGTTTTTCCAATTATACCCTGCCTTGCACGCAAGCGCACGTGCAAAGCTGGGTATAATTGGAAAACTATTTGCACCGTTCGGTGATTCTGAACGCAGGTCAGGTATTAAAAGGGAAATAACAGTGGTAAATCAAAGTTGAGCCGAGAAGCTGGCGGTGTGGAAAGAGTTTTCGGGTAATGTTAGTTCCATCGTAAAATTGTCGATTATCTCGATCAAAATCATTCAAAATCGCTCGCTCAGCGCTCCATTTATTCATTCCAAACACTCACTCAAACCATTCAAAAACGCTCTGAGATTTATAAAAACTAAAAAAAAATGTAATCCACATTTCATTCAAAGCGATCAAATCTTTCCATGATTATATTGACTGGCGTGGATTTTATGTATCTTATTAGTTCGCGAATACACTTAAACACACAAATACGTAGATCTAGATAAAGGGAGGTAATAAATATCGATTCTTTCGTCCAATTGAACGAAATTAGAGATATTGGCTTGGTTCCCTTTAAAATCTATTAAAAACTCGCTCCGCCGACCCATTCAATCGTATCCCGAAATCACTCCAAAACCATTTATATAGTCAATTACACAATGTTGTTAACTATATTATTTGTGTGAGAAATACCAAGAATCCATGATCAGACGATCCAGTTGCCGTGATATGACTAAATCACTGATAACAGTGGCGTCAAAGCCCATTCAAACAAATAAAAACAAATAAAAGGATTTGCGTGCCATGATTTTACGGCGCTGACTCTGTGTATAATTGAATATAGCGGTCAACCTGGATCAATATTATTTCCAGGCGTATGGTCATTAATTAACTTTTTGCCCGAGGATTTACTCATGCATATTTCACATATAAACAAATGATTGAATCGGAGATGCGTTGTATACTCTTTTCTTTACCTTATTTGGAAATACGAGTTCTCTCTTTTTTGATATAAAGAACAGTGAACGTAAAACCATTGCCAGCACATTGTATCCTTAAATTTATAGGCCCTTTTAATGATTTTGAAGTGACCAACTTAAATAGATTTTTTGAAAATAAATCTTTGGTTTAAGGTAGCACACCTAATTAGATATTTTGAAATCAGATCGATTTTGGAAAGTTGGGAGACATTCTTAGATTTCTGTTTAACGAAATGTTTTGTGCCGATTTTATTGTTTTTTCGTTAGGGATTGACTACAGTTAACAACAACGTAAAATTTATACAAGTTGATTGAATTTAGAATGATTATGGAGTGAAATTCAATGAGTGTGTGGAGCAAGTCATGTATGATTTTTCAAGGCGGGTAAAACTTGATCGCTAATTTCGTCCTTTTGGACAAAATTAGCGTAATTTTTTTACCTCCCTTTAATAAAATCTACGTTTATTACTGTTTTTGTATTTTTATGGTCAAATCAGACGCTTGAAAATCAACATGCAATTATTTTAACGGTTTGATTGAAATGTTGATCACTTTGAGATAATTCGCATCGTTCTTTGAACTACAAGTATTTCGGAGCGTTTTTGAATAATTTGTGACAGTGTTTGGAATGAATAATTGGAGCGCTGAATGAGTGATTGTGAATGGTTTGATCGATCTGATTAACTGTACTTTAAGTGTTTAGCCCTATCCACCTGCGCCTACATGACAAGCAAAAGCCGAAAAGGGTAGAGACGATAAGCCTTTGGGTATATTTTTGTGCAATGCACTATACATTTGTTTGTTTGTTTCTTCGAACGGGGTTTAACACCGCTTTTAACAGTTTTCAACTTATATCCGGTGACTGAAGCTTCTAACAACTGATTCCGGATATGTCTCGTACATGTCTACCATTACATAATTTTCTAGTATCCAATTGTATACAATTTTCCAACCATTTGGTCGCTGAAACGACTTGGATGAAAAACAAGATCATTTGGAAAAAGCAACAATATTACTTGAAAAAAAACAACAACATAATTTCGAAAAATTGCCCTGTAATGGTGAACAAACATTAAAATGTACATTCAAAAATTCAAATGAAAATAAGTAACTTTAGAGATAAAAAATATTTCATAGTATCAAATTCATTAACGCAATAAGCATGTCCAGTTTATAAAAGTTAGACTTTCTCAGTTTGTTCTCTGTATAAAACAAAGGAATACATGCAATCATCGTCTTTTAGATGACAACCAATCGTCGTAACTATATCTTTATTCAAGCTTCATTTAGGACATTTTGGTCGTCCGTCTAAGACTTGCATTCAATCGTTAAAATGTACCATCCTTATTAGTAGATCGATTTTGCTCACCAAAGAGTTCTTATTAAAACGATGTCTTGTTCTAAATAAGCCACGCCATGAAAGCTCAGACAGACAGATTATCTGAAATATGAAATCATACTGCACGTGACGTTTCAAACAAGTTGACACGTGGGCAACGTTAAGGCTTAGATCAGCCTGTGCACCCGCACAATCCGACATGAGTCTTAATTAGGCGCTTACAATATACAGTTAATAATATCGTGAACTTGACAATCATCCCGATAAAAACCTCAAAATCACTCGCTCGCCGCTCCAATTATTCATTCAAAACATTCACTCCAATTACAGTCGATCTTGCTCGAGCGACCACGTCTATTTAGCGACAAGTTGCATTACGCGATCGGTTTCAAAATCCCCTTCTTTAAATGGCAATATCTTAGGAATTAAACATATTTGGTCTGAAAATTATTGTAAATGAATCATATGTTATTAAAACGCAATAGTATCGTCACTAAGACGATTCTATTGAGTTTAAACAACCAAGAATTATTGAGAAATTCGCACTCAATACATACATATTCAAATGAAATTATGTTTTCTTATTTGTAAACAAAACGTGTTCTAAGCGACCATTCTCTTAAGCGACCGCTTTTTGATGGTCCCGTAAGTGGTCACTCAATACAAGGCTCAGTGTACTCAAAAATGTTCCGAAATAGTTCAAAAACGCTTCAACGTCGTTTCGTCCTTTTACCTCCCTTGAAAATCATTAACAACTAACACCATTACCTCATTCCACAATCATTCAACTTTTCAATTTCACGATGTTACTAACTTTAGCTATAGATATACATGTATAGTTTCTGTTCAAATTTGAAGAATACAATTAATTACATCGTGCAATTGCTACTCATTTCGGTCAAAAACATTCTAAATCGCTCGCGCGATGCTCCGATCATTCAATTCAAACAGTCACTCAAACCATTCAAAGACGCTCCGAAATTGTTCAAAAACACATCGAATAGTTCAAAACGGTCAACATCCATAACATCTTTCCATACTATTCTCTTGGTCGGTGTTCGTTTCAAAGAGTGTAATTGGTCCGTTTTGACACTCAAACGCATAAGTACGTAGATTTTATTAAAGGGAGGTAAAAATTACAGCTTATTTCGTCCAATTGAACGAAATTATCGATTATGTTACTTCCACTTGAAAATCATAAAAAACTTGTTCCACACGCTAAATCAATTTCATTCGGAAATCATTTAGAAATTATACACCATGTCAATTTCACGATGTTACTATCTGTATACTTTCTGTTCAAATTTGGAGAATGCAATGGGTTTTAATGCAATATGTGTCTGTCCAGTTCGTTTTACATCTGTCCATCATACGCTCAAGTGTTGGACGAACAGGCTCAAATGCCATTAGCTTGGAAATTATAGCAGACTGCTTCTATTTCTTCCTTTTCTTTTTTTTATTATCATTTCTCGTTCTTCATTCTTCATTCTTTCCTTCTTTATTTCTTTATTTGTTTATTTATTTATCTATTCTATCTCACTTCGCTTTTTAATGCTACCGACACAATCTCCGATTGGTATATGTTAAGGTAGTCGACCCATTATAGTTCCGCAACATTTCGGAACGCATGATCTGTCTCAGTGTTGACTGGGGTTTCCGAATGAAATCAATAGGAAACTTCGGTTAACACTGTTAAAGTTCATTACTTCCGAAACGTTTTCGGAAATATTACGGGTCAACTACCTTAACTAAAGAAAAATGTGTGATGCTGTGCAAACATCTTCCAACACAAATTGAGTTTAGACAAACACCACATCTATACATGCTAATTCAAACTACATTTACGAGCATGTTAACGACATTCTCACTTAAAAAAGGCGTCAATGTATCGATGATGCTTACATAACATGACGTCATCAACAATCTTTGTATGTAGGTATAAAAAGATAAACCGAAATGAGGTGATTGGTTTTATATTTACATTGTTTAGTTGATAAAATTCAGTATTGTGTCAGCCCAATAAACCCAGTCGGTACAATGTTCACAAAGAACGACACATACTGTTTCTCAATGTGAACCTGAAGTACAGGTTATCCATACTTGATTCTGTGGGAACCCCTCAATATTATAATAAACCCCTTCTTTTTAACATAGTTAAAAAATAACCAGAGTTCCTTCACTGTATGTTTCTTTATTCACCCGAAAGTACTCTCAAAGAATGAGATAGAACTGAAAGTTCTTCATTATGCTATGGATGAAATTTCACTGCTAAATCGTTTTTGGATGTTACGGATGAACAACGTCATAAAGCTAAAGGACGCTTTAAAGCAGGGTTCATGAGATAAACCGCTTTAAATGACTTTGTTGTTTCGGGACACACTATCTGTAACCTTTAGCGCCACTTTTACGCGACTAACTGTAGAGCAAGATAAGTCTTGACACGTAAATACAGCGTTCGTCCAGCAAGGTGAATACAACGTATGAGTTATTTCACTATTACCACAACCTCAATGACATTCTAAGTCTCTTGACGACGTATTAAAAAGTGTAGAGCAAGATTCAAGACGTCGGGCCTGCGACACTTTCGACGTAACGGTCTTAACCGACGTCAACATTTCAAATCTTTGATAAGAAAACGGTTATTGTGGTTTAATTAGTGTAAAGAAGCCTAAGCCCGACCTTCTTTGACTTACTTTAGATATAGAGGATATTGAATAAGTGGTCATGGAATACCGAATTTATTAAACGAGTCATCTATAAACAGATAAAAAACGAGGCTGCGCCGAGTTTTTATCTGTTTAAAGATAACGAGTTTAATAAATTCGGTATTTATGAGCACAAATTTCATAATCTATTTATAATATGACCAGAATTTTTGTGAGAAAACGACGAAATTTCGACATTTATCGATTCAACTTATTGCGCCAAAATTATAACGCCGTTTCCAGAAATGACGCCAGAAAATCAATTATGACGTCATTTTCACAGCGGAAATTTAACATTGAATGTCTATTTATATCTCATTTGCACATTTATTCCACTAGTGTAATAACGCCCGTGTAATATCAAAAATATTCAGCGGGATTATTTCACTCCCGCGACGTACGTCATATTATAAATACATGTTTAAAGATGGTTTTGCTTTTATCAAAGCATGTATTCAATTTCAAATATTTTTTTTGTACAGTTTGTTACATCATGAAATTGACATTCATCTCAATCAAAACCATTCTAAATCGCTAAACTTAGCGCTCCATTCACTGTATCTAAACACTCACTCAACCCATTTAAAAACGCCCATGAATATTTACAACTACGTTCAATATAAAAATAGCTAGAAAAAATAGCGATTTCACTGACATGGTTGATATTGAAAGCATTTGATTAATTATTGAAAAATAGGATGATATTTATAGAACTTGTTTGCAAATTTTATTAAAGGAAGGTAATTAATATAGCTAATTTTGTTCACCCTGATAGCAATTTTCAATTACCTCCCTGTAATTTCACTCAAAACTCACTCATTTCACTCATTCAATTTTATTCCAAATTCACCGATATTGTTAACTGTAGCATCGTGCGATATTTTCAACTGCCAATTATTTTCTGGAAAACCCTGTCAACCCCGCGCAAAGAATCGACATCGGACAGGCAGTGCACACCCCACTTAGTCTGACCACCTCTCGCAAATAAAACACATTGAGTCCCCTTTTTGATTGTCTTTCCCCAATGAATGCACGTGAGTACATTGTGTATTTTGCATAAAAACAAACTACAATTGATTTAATCAGATTTTTGCCATTTAGGTTAAAACCCAAGACAATCAAATCCTGTAGAGCAGCATATTATGACGAAATCTGGAGCCTGTTTTACAAACATCTTACGATCTTTTTTTTTGCGTAAGTCAAAAATTACAGATGCTTCAACAGTAATAAGTAAATCTTGAATTCTGCCATACATCATATCATTGGAATCGTCTTCTAAAGACGACCCCAATGAGATGTTGCAAGGCAGAATTTAACAACGAGTGAAAACACCAGGTACAATTTGTGATTTCGACTTACGCTTAATTTTTTCATAAGAGGTTTAGTCAAACGGGTACCTGATCATTAAACAATTGCCTGTGGTGCAATCAGCTCCACAGCTGACAGATAGTCCCTTTCTTAGTGACAATATCCCCTTAATCTAGTAAACCCTTAATTAGAATTGTTGAACTCGACTCGATGTCGAAGAGCTTACTAAGACTTCGCTATGAATAAGGTAGTGGACCCGTAATACGTCCGAAACATTTCGGAAGTAATGAACTTTAACAACGTTGACCGAGGTTTCCTAATGATTTTCATTAGGAAACTTCGGTCAAAATTGTGAAAGATCATAAGTTCCGAAATGTTGCAGAACTTTTTCGCGTCCACTACCTTAAGTTCAACATTAGAGGCCGCCACCATAGCGCAGTTGGTTAGGCATAAGACTTCTAATCTGGAAGTCGTGGGTCCGATCCCCGGTGGCGGCAAATATCCTTTCCGACGCTTGTCTCTCACCAATGGGTAGATAATCGTAAACCTATGTGAGATAGCAGTCGGAGGCTAGGAAAGGTTATAATGGTAGTACAGGTGAAGGAAATACCAGGAATCCATTGTTAGGTGCTCCGGCCGCCGCGATATAACTGCGAAATCGTTGGAACCAGCGTAAAACCCATTCAATCAATCAACATTAGATTGGACATTTCCGTTTACACGCCATCGACGTAGGGATACTGAAATGTCGTACCTGCCTGTATACTGTAGGAGCACTTACGACATACGTATTAAATTGTTTTGGACCCGTAATAGTTCTGAATAGTTCTGCAACGGTTTGGAAGTAACCAGCTTAAACAGTGTTAACTGAGGTTTCCTAATGATTTTCATTAGGAAACCTCGGTCAACATTGTGAAATATCATGAGTTCAGAAATGTTGCGGAACTATTATGGATCCACTACCTTAAAGGAGAAATTACATCATCTCAGGATAAACGAGTCATGCCAATATCAACAATTTCAATAAAGATAGACTACCTTAATCCAATGAAAAGACACTTGATTCGATGCGTATTTGCATAAAAAATCTTATCTTCTGTTAGAAATATATATCGACATTAATCTCATTGCCGTTATTGAGATTTGGTGCGTATTTGCGTAAAGACAAATAAGCGACAGCTTACGCAAGCATTACGCGCCGTCAGACAACAATATCTCTCATATATATACAGAAAGACAGATCTATGGCTATTCATCGAGTAATGGTCTGAATAAAATATGCGACTACGCGACTTACCGATATCGTATTGAAAATGTCAGCTGCTTTTAATCCATATTGGTGATTTATTCTCCCTCACAAAACAGTTTTAATGGACACGACGATTCCACTTCACAATTCACGTAAAACATTCCTGAATTTATTCATTTTATTTGCCCAGCTTTTTGATTAATATCATTACATAAAGAAAAGACCATAACGATCAAGTATGCTTCGGGAACATGATATTAGAGATGGAAGAAAATATAAAGCGTGTCACGTGACATTATTGATTGGAATAGCTCGGTATTTATTGATCTTTACAGAGCCATCTCACAGAGTCGCTGTTTGACAAATATGTCGGCCATTACTCTTTTCGCCGCTAGTAGAATCAGGAGGTTTCTTTTAACGACAAGCAGCGACTAAATCAACGTTAACAAATATTGTGAATGGTCAAGAATAGTTCTCAGAGGTTTTCGTGGCCACTGGACCACAAGGTGGCTAATATGTATATTTGTCTGCGACAATACTGTTTCGTCTTTTAAAGAAGACATTTTGTTTTCGTTTGGTTAAGAGGCGGACCGGCGCTTTCCTTGAATGTCTTCGATATTCTTAGATCTAAAAATGAATAAATATGCGTCGAATAGTGTATCAGTCTAACTCGAGTTTAGAAAAGAAAAAAATAGTTGCATAAAAACACGATGCTTCTCTTTGGATTTGATTTACAGTTAGTCATATCCTGAAGTAAACATTCATCTCAATCATAACCCATCTAAATCGCACACTCATCGCTCCATTTATTTATTCCAAATTCTCACTCAAACCAATCAAAAACGCTTAAAATGGCCAAAAGGAAAAGGTCCACAACTACATGAACTAAGCTTGAAATAAATCTCCATTTCAATATCATAATTGAAATTGGAAGCGTCTGATTGTTTTTTGGAGAAATAGGAAGCTATTTATAGACCTTATCTGCATTTATCATTAAAGGGGGGGGGGGTAATGAATATCGCTTATTTTGTTCAAAAATATGGTTCTTGCAGTAATGTTGCCCTACTGGCATTAGTGATTAAACCCATATCTTCTTTGAACAAAGGATGGATTTCATCCATTATAAGGCCAACGGCCAATACTTATGAAAATACAAAACATGGCATAGTTAACGATGTGAGGAAGAACAGTTTTCCCTTTAAAGATTTTATATTTAACATAAATTGCATAACAGTTTACATGTATAAATACATGTATATTTTTACTAAGCATGAGATCAAAATGCGAGTGAGTTATAGAGCGTATATTCTTAAATGCTGTTCGATGGATTATCGAGAAATTTCGGTAGATTATCATTTTGATAAACTCACTGCCTAACCAGTGAAAATATCAAATCATTATTCCCCGCTTTCGTTCATTTCACCCTTTTCGCGTAATCTTAGCAGCGCCCAAAAAGGGAAGTCATCATGAAAGGTGCGTAACAATCACGTGTTTAATGACGCGCTTTAAGAAAATGTGTCCTAGAACTTTCACATTTTGTATCATGTTCGCACTAAAAAGTAGAATAATCATTTGTTTTTTCGAATAAGGTCGTTTGATAATTCATTCCGCGAACAACAAAAGCTATGTTTTCACTCGTGGCTCCGCCACTCGTGAAAATATAGGTTATGTTGTTCACTCAATGAAATATGAATCGATCTTATTCTGAAACAAACGATTATCCTTTATGGAATCCAAACCAGGGGAGGGAAACTCTTTAATAAAAGACAATTATTTAATATATAATCGTGACAACATCATATCTAAAATGGTAAAATGGGAAAATTTAGATAATGTTTAAATCGTTTTCAACATTCAAATATGTGGTGTGTGCAGTAGATGCATACAAATTCTCCTTTTATCCAAATATTTTCCGTTATAACTTTCTTCATTTACACTTTTTAAACACTTAAAACCTCGGCGCTGTCTTATCCAAGGACAACTGAAAATTCTTTGATTCAAGTACCCCGTGTTAACCTCCCCGAACTTATCAAGGAACCATTTGTCTTTGGTAGTTGGAAAGCCATCCGTAGTTTTGCAGTGTTGAAAAAGAAATAAAACACTATTCCTTTATATCGTCTTTCTTTGTAGAACAATGATAGGATATACATCTCATTACAAATGCAGCAAAAAAGCATTTGCCAGGAAGCCTAAAAAAATGATTCAATTTCGTTAAATTCTAAAAAAAGTCTATTTAAATTGAAATGTATACAGTTTCATGTGTAGCCGTCCATTTGATAATGTTTAAATTTTGGTTTGGATGATCACACCAAAATTGCAGTGAGCTGCCGTCGTAGTGCAGAGGGTAGCGCGTCGGCCTGCCAATCTAGAGGTCCCGGGTTCGATCCCGACGGCGACACTCATTCTTCCCGACTATTTGTCTCTCACCAATGGGTTGATAGTCATAGACCTATGTGAGATAGCAGCTGGAGGTTAGGAAAGGATGTGATGGTAGTACTGGTGTGGGAAATACTAGGAACCCATTGTTAGGTACTCCAGGCCCTGCGATATAACTGAAAAAATGTTGAAAGCGGCGCAAAACTCCATTCAATCAATCAATCAAAATTGCAGTAGCCGCTTGGTCTGACAAGGTCTTTCCTGCGTTCAGGGCAATAAAACGTTTGTGGGCGTTTTGAAATAATACCAAACTTTGCACGTATGTAGACGTGCAAAGTTTGATATCATTTGCAAAACATTGTGCGAAAATTTTGATCCTAAATTAAGGGTAGGACTCTTACGTTCAGAATGTATTTATCTATTTTTAAGCATAAATTCTCATTTACAGAAATACAACGACGAAAATATATATTGTTGTTGGTCTCGATTTTTGGCAGTTGCAATATAGTTGGTAACATCGTGAGATTGAATACCATTCTAAATCGCTTACTCAGCGACCCATTTATTCTTCCCAAAAGTCCACTCAAACCAATCAAAAACGCTCTAAAATCACTAAAAAGGATAAGATCAAAAACTACATTCAAAATAAATATAGCTAGTAAAGTTCGAGACCTCACTGACATTCGAGGAGTGATCGAAAAATTCGTGTTCGTTTCTTTTTATTGTTGTTGTTGTGTGTGTGCGTGTGATTTTTTGTTGTTGTTGTTGTTGTTTTGTGTGTGTGTTTTTTTTTTTTATTTTGTTTTTGTTTTTCATTGTACGCGTCTGATTGGTTCTTGGGGAAATAGGAAGTTAATTATGTAACTTGTATGCAAAAGAATGCTCAAGTGGGGGTAATAATTATCGCTTATTTTGTTCATCCTGAACAATATTAGCGATATTTAATTATTGCTCCTTCATTTCGCTCAAATTTCTCTCCTCCGACTCATTCAATTTCATTCCAAAATCGTTCTAAATCCTTCAACTTGTCAATTTCTCGATGTTGTTAACTGTAGGCTCACAATCTGTCTCTTAACCCCGACACCAGCCCATACAAATCAAAACCTGTAAAAGCGAATGTGACCCGTCATGCGAAAAGGGACCATCTGAGAACTCCGTAAAATGATTTATTGTTAAAGAGATTTGTTCTAGTACAGGAAAACCAGAGGTCGCATTTCAAAAATTCTTTCACGGGAAGGTAGATTGATTATCCTAGATTCAGAAAATTAGTAAAGTGCGAAATGTTTCGATCCTAGTCAGTCTGCGCAGTCTGACAAGGGTCGACAATTTACGCAGTTAAGATGGTCCCTTTTCGCGAGACGGATCACATATAATACTCGTATAAATTGTCTTTGTTATTGCGAAACCTCAAGCAGTAGTTTCGAGGTTTTGCAATTGAACTCACACCATCTCAATATGTTAATTCAATCATATGTGCGAAATAACATTAACACATATCAAGCAATACCATATATAATTCATTGCGTCCTATATGAACTCGAATTGATAGATTTTAACGTGAGCTGTTACCGATAAATATTGGCCGTGAGATAGACAGTGCGAACTCAACCGGTCGTGAACTTCCGGACAAAGCATCTGAAGGCATGCCCGGGTAAGAATTTGTTGGTTTGGGGTAAAACGCCACTTTCCAAATTACTGCAGTTACAGTAAGCTAAATCGTGAAATTGACACGGCGAATAGTTTGGAATGGTTTCCGAATGAGATAGATTGAGTGTGAGAGGCGAGTTTTAAATGTTTTCTTTTTCAAGGAAGGTAAAGCTTAATCAATAATCATCGACAATTTATAAGCTCCCTTTGCTAAAATCTACGTATTTTCTGATTTTGTTTATTCACTGTTAAATAAGACGATTTAAAATCAACCCCACCCAATAAAATCGTGCAATTTTTTGATCTATTTGAAAAAAGTAGCGCTGAACGATTGATTTTGAATATTTTGTTGTTTTTAATCAAAATGAGTATCAATTTCACGAGGTTTTTAGCTGTATGTTGCGACGTCTGGTGTACCTACCCATTGTCTCCTGTCGTATCTCACACCAGTATCACTACCACATTTCATCCGAGACGCCAGCTGTTTATCCCACCTAGAACTACGGTTCAGAACATTGTGAAATTGACGAGATGAATGATTTGGAATGTTTTTAATGAAACTGAATTGGCGAGAGGAGTGTGTTTCGATTCAATTAAAAGAAGGTTATTCAATATCGCCAAACGTGTCCAAGGCTAACAAAATCAGCGATATTTATTACCTCCCTTTAGCAAAATATGCATACAAGTAGTATAAATAGCTTTTTACGTCTTTCCGAACCAATCAGACGCTTAAGTTGGACATAATGTTTGTTGCCATTAGATCTTTGATAATTTTGAATTTCAGCACAAGTAATTGGACAAGAAGTTGCAGAGTTTCTGAACCAATCAGACGCTTCCAAATTCAATAAAGTCAATGAAAGAATTGATTCTGTACAGGAAAAAAATCTTAAGAGGGATACTTATCAAATTCTAGTGGTATATAGTCAAACCTGTATTACGCAAGCACCAAAGAGACTTTCAAAAAGCGTTTGTTTATGACAGGTGCTTGCTTAATACAGGTTGATTTCTTTATAATTGCTCCATTTGGGAACCCAGTGGTCGCTTGCTTAATACAGGTTGCTAGCTAAATACAGGTGGCTACTAAGACAGGTTTGACTGTAACCAAATCCACTCGCCCCCCCCCCCCCCCGCCGGAATACAATTTTAGTGACCCAAGCAGCTTAGATGAGTTCAAATTTTGGGTATGATGGGATCAGAAAGTTATTAGTCATTTGCCTTTAAATTTGACAAAGTTGCTGATTTACTTTGTTTTTACTCTACCAAACACAAAAATTGACAATACAAGCCGAAACTTAGACATAATATTGCCATAAGGTCTTGAATATTTTTGAGTTTCAGCATTATTGGACGAGAAGTTGAAGAGTTAACTGGCCTTGATTTGACGAAATTCCCGTTTTGACTTTATGTTTACTCTATCAACCACAAATAGTAACCAATCATGACTAACCTTAAACACAATGTTGGTGACCATTATTAAGTTTGTTTTCAGTCTTAAATTCACAGATATTAATTGATAAATTCAAATAAGAATGTGGCTCACGTTATCTTGGTTCAGGTTAGAGATTTAGGACCATCATAGTCCTCTTGTTTAATAATTACCATGACAATAAATGTCAGGGAATTTTCAAGTTTTTTTCAGGAAATTATCTGGGATTTCTTTTCTCCCGACCCGTAGCAACCCTGTTGGGGGGGGGGGGCGTTTCTACGTCACCAAGTGTTATTACCACGTGAGAACAATCCTGTCAGTTGTTAATAGCTTTTCAAAAATGGAGTATCGGCTTTGGTTCAATTTTCTTTTTTACAAGACTTACCTCCTCTCGACAACTGTTCATTTTGAAAATGGCACTGTTCAAGAATTCTATACAATTAGAATATTAATCAAAGACATCTATTTAATGCGAAATCACCTGCTAATCCTAGACCACTCGAATTTTTGTTTCGCGCAATAATGCTATTTATAGACAAGGCGGTGATTCGCCTATTGGGTTTTCCCGTAGTGTAAGGGGATAAAAACTAGGTGGCTGAACTGGTATCCCGCATTTACATACTCGGATTTTAGGAAGATCTCTCACTAATGCAGAACTTCTTGGGTCTAGGTAACCTCGGTGAACAATCCCGAACATTTCCAGGAATTTTGCTTTTTTAGAGATTGTGATAAGATTAACTCAGTCCGCGGTGTTTTTTTTTAAAAATAACTTAAGGATAGCTAAAATTGAAGTATTCAGGTCCACGTTGAGGGGTTCTCCGCTTTTATTTCGGGTTGACATTTTGTGTTTTTTGTTAACTTATATATCTTTACCTACGGTCTAATACAGACAGTCGCCTTATCGTATATTTAGGCATCTCAAATTCTATTGAGTTAAGGCATACTTCCGCCGATTTAAATGCCGTTGCGGGGGCTGTGAGGGATATTAATTCGCGCGACACGCGGTCTACGTTTCGCATCTTTTTATTATTTACACTTCGGTTTGTTTTCTTCTTTCTTTTATTGCATGGGTAACGGAAAACGATCGCATTCGCAAAGAAGTCTCTTGGCGTGGTTATTAAAGAGCAATACCTTCCGAGATGGTACACCCCAAAGGGGAAATACTCAGTTCCTTTCTCGGGAGGTTTTGCGCTTTACCGAGAACGGAGACCAAATGACTTCAGATACCGTACGTGATGTACGGAGTTACGACATTGATTCTCCGGACAACTTCAAACAATAAAGAGCTTTTTTTTGGACATGCATACATTGTCTACATCTAAAAAATTGATGTATTTTCCATAGCATTAGACCTGCCTATAGCGGTCTAATGAACCGTTCAACCCAATTTTAAAATATTAAGAACAAGGTTGCTATGCCTATTAACCCTTTATTTTTTGACAATCTCTAGGTCTTTCATTTATCTTTTTCTCTCCCAAGTGCTGACAGGCATACCAGAAATGTTCGTTTTCCCATTAATGATTTATGATGTTTTTAACCAAGCTTCGTGAAAAAATATGAGACGAATCAACACAAGCAAAAGAGTGTCTTGCAATTCATATTTTATCGAATACACTACATTTAGATAAAGAATTGTAGGCCCTATATGTTTTGAGACATAGAATTTCAATGATATCATTAACCTTGAAGCCGCAGCTGTATTTGCGAGATTTCATTTGTTCCTTATTAGTAAAGTTTTTTTAGTGTTATTTGTGGATATTTACATTAACTTACTAATCTATCACGAATTCTCATTAGCACACTTTTAGTTACTTTTAAATTTAGAGTAAATCTTATATTAAATGTGAAGTAAGCAGCTCATGCGGATCAAAGAGGGTCGGATGCCCCTGATTATTATGCGATCCGCCATTCAAAAAAGGAACGATCTGGGTATTGCGCAAAATAATTATTTGAAAATGCGACCTCTGGTTCACCGCTACTGGAACCGATCTTTTTTTTTTTTCAATTTTTTTTCGGGTGCTCCTGTTTAAGCGTGACGGGTCGCACATATTTCATAAACAAATAAACCTAAGGTGGTAATGTCATATTCCATTCGTATTTTGAACCGTAAACATAGGCTTAACAAAAAAAATAAAAAAAACAGTTTGCATTAACATTGAAACTTGCCGATTTTGGGTCGAAACATTTTACATTTATCACATTTTACATGGATAATTTCTTTTCGTCTTTTTATTTTCACCACAATGCCACCAGAAACGTCCACCTCCAGTGCTTTCAGCGCTTTGAATATCTCACCTGTGCACAAAGAACTCAATGTGGGCTATTGTGGTCTCTTTTCTGTCCGGGGTCGTCCGTCTGTCTGTCTGCAGTTCGTCTGTTCACAATTTGGTGTTAAAATTCTAGCATCCACTAATATTCACTTATCTTCACTAAACTTGGTCAAAATATGTATAAACGAAAGTTCTTGAATGAGTTCGAATTTGGGTCGAATCAGAGCAGGAAGTCTGGGGTTATGTGTCCTTGAACGTAAAAAATAGCTAGTTTTGACTTTGTTTACACTAGCATCTACAAATATTGATGAATCAAAACTTGTCCACAATGTTGGTAGCCATCAGATCTTGGGTGAGTTCAATTTACAGTATGATCGGATAAATATCGAAATTTCACTCGAAATATTGACAAAATTGCTGTTTCCGATGTATACTGCCGAAAGATCTTGGGTTATTTCATTTTTCAGATTGATGGGGCTAGTAAAACCTGGGTTATATGCCCTTGAGATTGACAAAATAGTCGTTTTCGACTTTGTTTTTACTCTAACAGACACAAATATTGACCAATCAAAACAAACTTGGACATAATATTGATGACCATAGCTTGGTAAGGACTTCAGGTTTTGAGTTATGTGCCCTTGACGTTGACAAAATTGTTGTTTTCTTCGACTTTATTTTTGATCATTTAAACAAAATTGATCATGAATACAATTTTCAGCTAGACCATAATCTCGCATCTTAAATAATGTACATTCAAAATTTACAACATTGTGATTTTTATGTTATTTAAGCTCAGGTGACCTATCAAGGACTATCATAGGAGTCTTGCCCTCTTGGTGTTATTAACATACGTAATTTCCATTACATAATTTTGTTATCTTTCTATTTTGTAGTATTTCAATACTTCTTTTCAGCTCAAGTAGGGCTTTACCATTAAAGCAAAGGAAATCCAATATCTCTGTTCTGTTTCTGTCAACTTCATGTATAGCACTCTTCAAAGAAGAAGTGGTATATTATTTTTGCATTTCTCGATTGGCCAATTTCTTATACCGTTTCTCTAAACTACATGTACGCGAGACTTAATTGTTCCAAGTTCATTTAGGCCGTGCTTCATCTTAAGTTGCATCCTGCAGCAATTTTGTACTTGTTATAAACAGTCAAACCTGTATTAAGCAAGCACCAAAGGGACTTTCGAAAAGCGCATGTTTAAGACAGGTGCTTTCTTAATACAGGTTAATTTCTTTACAATTGCTCCATTTGGGAACCCAGTGATCGCTTGCTTAATGCAGGTTGCTTGCTTAATACAGGTGGCAACTAAGACAGGTTTGACTGTACTACCCATTGTCTCTAAGACAGCGGGCTACAAGTTCAGCCACTTTGGTTTGTCCCTCTTACACCACGGAAATCCCAACAGGCGAATCACCGCCTTGTAGTTTAATAACATTACTGCGTGAAAGTTTAAAACGTGTGGTATAGGATTGATAGCTGTTTTCGCAATTTTAAGGAGTCTTTGAACGATCTACAAATTGTATTGAATTCTTGTTTAATGCCATTTTCAAAATGCACAGTTGTCTGGCAGAAACAAATCTTGAAGAAAAGAAAATTGAACACAAGTTGGAACTACTTTTTTGAAAAGCTTTTAACACCTGACCGGATTTTTCTCACGCAGCATTACTGGAAGACGTAAAAACGTCCACCAAAAATTAATGTGCCCGATAACTTTGTAAAGTATCAAATCAAATATGCAAGACACGTGGCTGAATTCGTTTAAAACAATAATGTATCGAAGACTTACGGATTACTAAAAAATAATGAACACCCCAACTCAACAAGAGTAGAGGGTGCTTTAATAAAGTTATTTAGATTTTCCTTGATGTAAGTAAAATGCCTCTCAGGAAAAATGACGAATTAACATAGATGCTTTTTCCCCTGACATCAGTATATCTTAATTAAAAAAATATCTAGAAATAAATAAAGGTTTTACCTATTTGTGTTCTTATGGAGAAAAAAAAAGATTTTTCAATACCAGAAATTTTCCTTGATGTTTCGATTCGGTATTAAGGGGGTATAAATACTTAAGTGAGATACCTTGCCTTTGCCGTAGAGTTACCTCGCGTAGAAGGTTAAACGCAACAAAGAGTGAGATTTCAATTTTTAAACTACAAACAAGGTAGTCCGGTTATATGATAAGTTGTTTGTGTGTAATTCCGTTGATTTGTAGTGGCTACCGTAGCAATTGCAAATAAGAGCGACGGCTTATTGTTTTTTACCTGTTTATTTGTCTCTTGGTCCCGTTTGTTTAACTAATAGCTCAATTTATCTTTTCGAAAAATGATGTAGTTTTCGTTGTTACCGAGCCGTAACTGTAGCTCAATCGCCGAGTGTAGGCCTAAGTGACTACTTTTTAGTTCAGGCGCGCGCAAAAAATAGGTCTAGTATACGTCATCAACTTTTGCGCGACACGAAGTGCTTTTTGTGTTCAACGCAGTGCTTGCATATCACAGCGCTGTGCTTAAATCAATGTACTGGTAGTCCTGAAGGCGATGGAACTGAATAGACGAAACAACACACGAGGCAAATTTTCTGGAATAAAACATTGGTTATTCACCTTGTCCTAAGCATGTATACCAGATATCTTCTTACTTATCACTGCTGTGTTAAAGATACATAGCTTTTATATTTGATCTTGACCGATGACCTTGCTAATAGGGAAAAGAGGAAAATGCTGCTAACTAACACTTTCCCCTTTCTCCCTAAAATTATCTACCCTTTCTGCTACAAATTTTACTAATTTGCCCACAAATTGTATGTAATCTGCAACCCTTTACAATTAGGACCTGTCTAAACATTTGTTGTCTTGTAATGGATTAATCTAAATTTAAAAAAAAATGTAAAAGCCTTGTCCCATCCTTAAACCCTTAAACAGACGACAAAATTTGAGACTGGGCCAAATTGGAACAGGTTGAAGACAATAAATAAACATGAGTGTAATTTGATATATCTAGGGTAGAAATTAAAAAATAATGGGGTATGAGTATAGGGTGGACCATATTGCGGGAAAGGGAGAAATTGACCCTATAAATTTCTTGTGTTCCCACAGTAAAATACAACTTCTTTATGGAATTCAATCCAATGTAAAAGAAAGAGCCGACGGGCTTGTGCGGATAAATTGACTGACTAGTAGAAAATCAACTCAACTAAAGTTATAAAAACGCGAGTTGCGCCTGTCTACAAAGCGGTGTAGGGCGTAGTAATCTTTACCTTGGGAATTAGTTATTTTTGGCGGACTCAGCGCTGTATAGTGAGCATATATACCATTCGACATTTTTCCTTTAAAGTGAGTTCAGAATGTGGCTTACGATCCCTATATGTAAATGTCCCCCTTGGTTGCCTTCGCCTAAAAAAGTTTAAAAAATTGGAGCGCAAGTTCAAATGTCACCTTGCATTTTTATAAACCAGGCCTTCAGCGCTTTTAGCGCATTGATAATAGGATGCATGACCCTCAACAGTGAGTCTTTAGAAGTACGTGCGTGATGGGAACAAATAGGGGTTTTAAAAAGGGTAAAAAAAATAAGAAGAAACTTCATTAGGCCTACATGACTGTGGATTACCATGATCTTCCATTATTCTCAAGATTTTGAGTTAAAGATGCAGGGCGATAATTGGATGCATTACTTCTCACGGTCTCCTTTCTTGAAAAGAATGTGATAAGAACAATCTTCCTGTCAGTGGGAACTCAGGCCTTGTTGGTAAGATGCCTGGACTAAGTCGAGGGGTTAGCACAAGACTATTGTAAGTGCCTTTATATCAATAGGCACTTACAATAGTTTTGCGCTGACCTATCAAGGCGTCAATGCCGGTGGTACAATAGATGCACTGATAGCCCAGTTCACCGTGAGTACAGTGCTCGCTGAAATGATATAGTATCACAGATTTATAGTTTAGCATAGGCGTGGCCAGGATTTTGAAAGTATTGCACAGTCAGTAGGCGACTGTGACGACCAAACTCGGAATGTATATGATACACGTGGTATGTGTACGGTGAAAAAAGATAAATGCCCTCCACCCGCTCCCCTTTTTTTGATTTGAGCGTTGTTGAGTAATCAACACATCGTAACTACAGCTTAAATAAGCTTTAGTTTCGATGCTATGATCATTCCCAACTCATGATAATTTTCGACAGAGGATTTATTTGTGTCACCCGCTTGCCGGTAATATTAGTAATGGTAGTTACGGCCTTTTTTAGACTTGTTCCAATGCCTTTTCATTCTTATATTTTTTTAAAGCCGGTTTTCAATCTGTCGATCATATGGCTACATGCAAGGTTCGGGCCCACTGCCCGTTTCAGCGGTTATTCAGGCTGCTTTAGTTTAAATACTAATTTATTTTAGTTCGATTGCAGCTCAGTGAAGCTTAAGCTTATAGAATCTCTCGAGCACTCAATCCCGATGTTCCCTGAAATAATTGCAGTGGTTTAAAACCACTGCTACCTAATTTTACAGCTTCGGGGGGGGGGGGGTAAATTGGGGCCGGCCGCAGTATATTTTGTTTTGCCAAAAACACTCCCCGGCAACAAGGAGGGCTCGAACCACGGACCTCCAGTTGCTTTGGTCACGAACTTTTGTCACGAAGTTTGTCCAAAATCCGTATCAATTAAAATAGAACATATATCTGAAAGTAGGTTTTTGCGGTCACCGTGATGAGTCTACCGGCCAACTCTACTGTCGGATTTCTGAATTTTGATATTTTTTCGAATTATGCCTCAGAAGGGAATGTTGTTGTCTTTCTTTTTTTCAAATATTGTTATATAGGCCTACTTCCCAGTTTCAAGATAAACTATTTACACTGATAGTATAGGCCTAAACGCACTGGGGGAAATTTACCTTCAACCGCTTGGTCACATGATCACTAATAATCCAAAATGGTGGACGGGAAAAACAATAAATTAGGATGATGCTGAAAACGTCGCATTTTATTCCATGAGAACAAGATCGTGCTGACAAAATGGACAGTCGACTAGCATGGAGGGTTCTGGATTTTTTCTGGGACGTATTCAATCATCACAGAAAGTTTACGCCATTCCAAAAGTTTATTTTCTTCACCTTTATAATGGGCGTCCTTATTGCAGTACTGAGAAGTTGGGTTGGACTTTTGATCGGAGTAAATTACTGTTTGTCAGTCTATTGTGCAATAAAAATCTTAAATATTCTGTCAGAAAGAAACGTTTTCATACCAACTGATCGTGTTTATATTTGGATAGAGTTAGTCTTTGACACAATTTCAATTTTGTGGAAGCGTCAAAATGATGACCAAAATACTAATGTGGACTCAGGAACTTTTTTAAAAGATGCCAACACAGAAAAGGATTTTCAAATCAATAAGAAAAATAAACCAGAAAATTCAGCATACTCAACAATTCAAGTGTCAAACTGTCCAAATCATGATTATCATGAATTAGAAATGGAATTACAAAAACTTACCAAACTCATTCACAAAGACTTCTTTATATCTTGGTATGATTTGTTTACTAAAGATGAGTTGGTATGGTCAGAAGCTGAGATTGTTTTAATTATGATTTTTGATTCATTAAAGTGCAGGCTTAAAAAGTCTAATGTGCAACATATACTACAGTCAATAATGATTTTGTTTAGAACTCATGTTTATAATTTGAAGGAAGCTGAATTCATGTTTAAAGCACAATCCAAGCGCAGAAAAATGACAAGTCGGTCAAGAGATTCTAAAGCTGGAAGTTCTTCAAAGCTTGAAGTAAAGCATAGAAAATCTGTTGAAGAATGTTATGGGAGTAAAACAGAGTTGCATCCTGCCCTTAAAAGTGCCGAATTTGAACAAGCCTATCAAAAGGCCATCATTGATTGCCTCGCCTTACATTTATTGCCAAATGAACTACTCCAGATAAAAACATTAATGACAGCAATAAAAGAAATTTTATCTGTAAATCTTTTACAAAATATAATGAAATCACTTAGTGATCCTATATTTTTATATGAAAGAGTAATCATTATAACATCGGAGGAAGATCCCTTGGAGGGGAAAGAGAAGAAGTCAGAAGTTCAAATTATTTGTGATGATTCCGATAATACTCAACAAGAAAGTGTTCAGTCTATTCTAGTCAAGAAGGAAAGTGGAGGAAGAGTGACAACTGAAACGCCAGATAGTGATAGTCTACAGCCAAATACTCTACAGCCTGATACTCTACAGCCTGATACTCTACAGCCTGATACTAGGAAGTCTGATTCAGTGAAATGGAGGGATGATACCAAGATGTTCCCTGTTTCTAAGTCATTTTGCTGTGAATGTAACAGGCTCTGTTCTAAGGATAGAGATAAAATCACGCCCCGACCTCATACATGTTCTGTTGGGAGCGAAGATGAAGTTCAGAAATATGACCTCCTTTCAGTACGGGACACATTCAGTGATACAGATTCTTTGGGATCTCGAACAAGTCCGACTCTTAAATATTCCATGTCGGATTCTGATTCTGAGGTTCTGACAGAAGAAAGACAATTTAGTTTAAACATTCCAGGGATAGAAACCATTCCATCTAATCAGGAAGAAGGCCTCATAGCTATAAAAGACAAACCTTCACACCAAACTAATCATGATCTCAATTCTTTCCACACAAACTCTTTAGAAGATAGTACTGCCATGTCTGAGGTGAAAACTGACGAAGAAAAAGGTACTAAGAACTTTACCTTACCCAACCTGCCTAATATCTTTCCCAAATTTAACTTGAATTTGCCCAAACCCTTATCCGCCATACAGAAGCCTATAACAATTGGTCCCTTGAAATTATCCCCATCAGAACCTCACTCTGATAAAGATGAAAATACTGACATGGTGAAATCCAATTCTTCAGGACCAGGTTTCTACTCACATTCAGGACAAACGCCAATTTCTCCACGCGATGTGACAGATATAAACGGTAGCGTAGACCATCAGTCAATGTGTTTGTTTCAAGATATAAAGATAGTATCAACAGAATCAGCAAAAGAACCTGGCTCAAATTCTCTATACACGCTTTATGAAATTGAGGTATGTATCCATAACATCATGCAAAATTAGAGATTTTGTTTGACCCCCTAAACTTAAGTTTTGACCTATAATCTGAAAATATCCTGTTATGCCAGCCAAAAATTCATTTCATGGGAACACATAAATGACATTCAAATTTTAACAGTATGATATATAAATGCTGTATTCTTTATTTCAATAATCCTCAAATTTGAGAAATTCATTTTTGATATGATAATATAGAAATATGAAATTGACAATAATTTCAGGGATTAATAGATCAATGATGCTCCTTGAGCCTGGTGTATGCATTCACATTGGGTACTTTGGGCTCGCTAACTAGCTTTTTAAATTAAGGAGTAATCTCGTGATTGACCTTTATTTAAACCAGGCTTTTGTTCCACAAAATTATGAAAAAATCCCATTTTGACCCCTCAATAACAAATACTAACCAAGCCTTGCCTTATAAAAGATATGAAGGAGACAATTAATTCTAATACATTTTTAATTTGCACACTTATCAAGATGCTATAATTAGATGTATAAAAGTCAAAATGATCCACTAGCAAATAATTTCAAGGTGTCAAAATAGGATGTTTTCAATTTTTTAGGGTCAAAACCCTGGTTTAGGGGTCAAACATGAACAATGGTTCTCATGGTGTATCAATTCTTAAATTTTATTGAAATTCTTAACTGGTAATTTTAAAGCTGTTAAAACAACTGAAGTGAAGTGGTATCAATTTGAAAAGAAACTACATGTACTGTTTGTGGTAGGAAAAGAAGCAAATGAATTTCCGCAATAAGATAATTCAATTACAGTTGTGTAGCAGGATTCCTGCACTCTATTTGGCTGAAAAATTAATTTAAATCCTCAATGAAAACAATTGTTTGAGTACACAGCATTTTTGAGAGCTTCCAAACAAAGTTGTTCTGTGAGAAATAAGTTTCATCATGGAAAATATTTAAAGTTTAAGCTTCAAGATATAAAATTATTAGAGCATATGAAAAAAATATTTTGATGAGGTTTTAATTTTCATACCTCTATTAAATCAACAAATACTCTCTTCATCTCTAAATCAAAAATCACAAGACATAAAATCCACAGACTGTATGTAACCCGGTTAAAATAATGAGAAGATTTACATTGAGATTTGATGCTTAATCTGTGCTATGTACAAAATAGCCTGCAAATAGAAATATTAAAACATCCATAGAAAAGGAAAATCTTTACAATAAAACATGCAACATGCAGATAATGTTAAAGATTTAACCTACCAGAATACGGTATAATTGCAGCTTTGACATAATCTAATGGGTAAAATAAAGGACCCAAAATATGTATTGCAAACTGTTTGGTCCGTCCTTTTTAGGGTCAAGAGCAGAGTGAGGGCTGCACAGAAGATTAGGCGGGAAACTTGTTAGGAAAAGCATGCAGGGGTGGGTTTATGTGAACAGGTTCCAAGTTCATGTCTTTTTCATTCATCCCACTCTCCCTCACCCATTAAATCTACATGAAAGTATGACTAGCAGGGCTCGTGTTTGACCCTTAAAAATCTAAAGATATCCTATTTTTACATCACAAATTTCTCCCAAGGGGGTCATTTTGAACCCCTAGGGAGAAAAAATTATGGATCAAAATTTGCTTTATCACTCAAAATTTCAATGATGTATCTTGTATACTATTTAGAATTATGCTTATTAATTTGTCCCATTATATTATTACAAGAAAGTTCAATACACGCTAAAACCTGCAAAATTATACTTGTAACTTTAATTTGAGGTTTTGACCCCCAAAAATTCATGGGTGAGGAGTCAATGACTTCTCAATTTCAAACACTAACTGAAGCCCTGACTAGATACATGAGATGAAATGTATTCACAAACAACTTAACCTTTCTACATGTACAAGAAATAATTTATTTACTGTGGTTAAAGGATTGGACACTTTTCTTATTTGTATTACAGTACGATGCCTTATACCAAACTGAATCTAAGATATTGGTGACTAAAACTGGTCGAGTCAAACGACGATTCAGGGAGTTTGTAAATCTACAGACTAGACTGGAAGAATCATCTGAATTCAGAAAGATCATGAAAGGTATTGACTAATTTATCATTATTAAATTTCTTATAATATGCTGGTGTTTAACTTTTCATCAACATGGGTCATAGGATGTTTTATTCATTAGCTCGGCTGTTTTTGGAAAGAAAAACAGAGGTGTCAGTCAGGGTGGTGTTGGCATTGGCATGACAAAGTTTTACCTTGGTCATATCATGTTGTTATTGAAGATATCTTCATGAAACTTGACATGTGTGTTCACCACAACAAGAGCTACCCAGACTATTAAGGCAGATAACTCTGGAAGCATTTGTTTAAGAGTTATGCCCTTTTTTTTTACTTGGAAATTTTGCATTATCCAGCACCAGCAGCTGTATTGCATCCGTAGGCAGTGCTCTTGTTTTATTGGAATTTTTGGAGAAATTCTGTTAATAGTGGCACAATATGAAAACATCAAGAAAAGTTGTAAAATAAATAATTAAGAAAAGAAGTAAAAGATTTAATCATTTCAACTTCTCGGTGCAAAACAGTTGTTACTGTCTATATACATAGGCAGTTACAACTGTTTTGCACTAAGTCATCCTAAAGCAATTCATGACAATCAGATAAAGATAAAAACACTTATCTTGCAAATTTGTGAAGGAAGATTTACCATCATGCTTTTAAGATTGGATAGTTCAAAGATAGAATTTGATAAACCTCCCATTAAAGCGGGTCTTAAATCATAATTTCTCAACAAAACCCCATGTTCTGAGTTCTAATTTGAATTGTCTCAGTAAGATAATTCCAAAGAGAACCCACAATGTAGAGTTCATGCAAGTATTATTAAATAATTTAATCTAAGTCCAAAATACTTAATAATACTTATGTTCCAATGTTGCTTTGCAAATATGTTTTGACTTGTAAATATCTATGGAGGCTCACAGGGAATACTGTTTAAATCCAACAGTGTTGTCTTTTAAACCTTTGCTGTTCAATCCCTGATTTTTACGTGCCTGTGACTTTATGATTGAGAAAAAATTGTGAAAAAAAAAGAAATTGCTTCTGAAAAGCAATTTCTTCTTTTTCCACACTATTTTCTATCCTACTGAATGGTTATTTATCAAATTAAATCCACTTTAAATTTTCGTCTGCAAAACCTTTGAATTTGGACAGGTCCAAATTATTTAAAACAGGAAAGGGTTAAATGAAGGCTTCATTATCATTTCTTTTATTGTAAACACTCCCTCTATCTTTATCTCTAATGAATTACAGATATAAAGGGACCAAAGAAGATTCTACCAAGTCTGCCTTTTGGTAATATGGGACGAGAGACTCTAGAAAATAGGAGATCATTACTGGATGGATTTCTTCAGGTACTTGACATACAGATTTGTTCCTCTTGTCTACGGACAAGCTAAGGTTGATTTTCTACTTGTCTGGGATCAAAAAGAACTTGCCCGCAAAAAATACAATCAATCAATTTTGAGAAAACTTTTTTTTTTTAAAGAAGAAAATCCCGGGCTCCAGCATTTTCTTCATTGACAACAATGATTTCTATCCTGTTATATTAATATTAAGATAATTGATCTCTTAGATCTGTTTAGTACCATTATGAGATTTGTCCTGGTTTTGACTTGTCCAGGGACATTTGCCATTGAAAAACATACTTGTCCGCAGGTAGAAAAAACCTGCATCTGACAAGTTGGGCATGGGAATTCTGCACCCCTGTATAGTATTTATGCAATGGATTGTGATTGTGTTCAAAATTAAAGTGTCATTGACTCCTTAGCCATGAAATTATGGGGTTTAAAACTGATTATAAAAGGGTTAAAAAACAAAAGGAGCAAAGAATGAGTAGAATTTTGCAGATTTGAGGGTGAAGTAAAGATATTAAGTAAACAATTAAGTTGTATATTTTTGTATCTAGTATAAGATGCATCTTTGAAAATTTGATGGATAAAACCTTGGAAACTACTCTTCAGCAGGTCAAAATACCCCCCTTGGAAAAAAGTTCAAAGGGTCAAATTAAGATATTTTCAGATTTTTTTTTTTTTTTTTTTTGAGGGGGGGGGGGTCAAATCCCTGGTTATTGGATCAAACACAAGCTCTGATCTGTGAAGTGAAGTTTAATGCGGGATTTGTTACAAAATCAATAATCAAGATTGAAATGTTGAATGCTGTCATTTACATACAGAACGGTTAAAGGGGCGTTCTTTAACAACAGGAAAAACACATTTCTTCAGCAAACAAATGTCTATCCGTTTACAGAATGTGGAAAAGGCAGAAAAAATAACAAATTTGTTTTACCTCACCTTTTTAATTTTTAAATTGTTAATTATTTTTTCCCCAAAAGAATTACTGTTTATGACAAAACACTAACAATTCACTAAAGCTGCACTGCGTTTAGGATCACAAAACAGAGCAAATGGTTTTCCAATTGTACCCTGCTTTGCATGTGCACCTGCATGCAAAGCAGGGTGAAATTGGACAATTGTTTGCATTGTTTGGTGATCCTGAACGCAGGGCTGGTTTGTATTTAAAAATTATGATCCTTGTCCAATGTTTCTTCCCTTCCTTGTTTTGTAGGGTCTAATCAAGAAGGAGGTTATATGCAGCAGTGAGGAATTGAAGCAGTTTCTAGGTTACAGTGGTGATGGCCATATTGCTTATGTAAGAAAACCACCCGAGACATCTCTACCAAGAATTGACCAGGTAATCATTCTGACAGTTACCAATACTAACCCTTTCTCATGCTTTTTAAGATTCATTGCAAAATTACAGTTAACAACATTGTGAAATTGACAAGGTGATCCAGCCACCTCGATAAAACTGAAAAAATGTTGAAAGCAGCATTAAACTCCAATCAATCAATCAATCAATGATTTAGAATTACTTTGGAATGAAATTCAATGAGTGTGATGAATGATTTTTGAGTGAAATTAAAGGAAGGTATTTCAATATTGCTTATTTTGTTAAAGATGAACAATATAAGTGACATTTATTACCTCCTTTTAATTAAGTATGCATACAAATTCTATAAATAGCTTTCTTTTTCTTCAAGAACCAATCAAAAACTTGCTAATAATTTGATATTACCTATGAAATAGAGGAATTTGTCTAGCTCTTTTTTTTTTACAAAGTGCTCAAGGTGAGCTATTATGGTTAGATGGATGTCTGTCATGCTACTTCCGTAATTATCATTTACCTTGTATGCACTCTAGAGGCCACATTTATTGCCCGATCAATCATATATTTGGTCAAAATGATTTTCTTGATGAAATCTCAGACAAGATAAAAATTGGGTCAACTGGAGTCAAAAACTAGGTCACAGGGTGAGATAGGCCTTCTAGAAAAAGAATAATCTTTTGTTTTTCAATTAAGACGGATAAATTTTTCATTTCCTGAAAAGAAAAGTTAAATTTTCACTTGTGGCTTCACCACTTGTGAAAATATAGCTTTTGTTATTCTCTCAATGAAAATATAGATCTTACATGGAAACAATTGATTATCCATTTAATCTTTTATTCAGATCTCTTCAGAGTGGACCATTTATTCCTGAAATTTAAAAAAAAAAGCAAAATTCTCTGAAAATTATCTATAAAAATTTCTATTACAGAGGTTAGTAAAGACGATGTCCGGTGTGTTTGACAAGATTGTTGAGGGTCTGCCCAGCCTGCCCCAGCAGATCCCTAAAATGATCCCTTCATTTGAATCTCCGGATGATAAAAAAGATGAGCCTGAACAGCTGGAAGATAAAGATAACATTGACATCAACTTGAACTTTGATTTAGAGGAGGTAAGTGTTTTTGATTTTAGAAGAAATTAAGATCTGCATAGGAAAGAAAATAAGTTACTCATCACAAGAAACGGAAGACCATCTTGGAACTCTGCACTTCAGAGGGGTTTGGGGGTTCAACCAAACCCCCCTTTAAAGCCCAATTATTTCATTCTATACAAAATTTTAATTTACCCTTCTGCTGTTCAAGACATATTCCTGTTGTGGATAGAATTTTGGCAGATATATATATATATAATACATACTTAGTGTTTTGTATGAGAAAAAAAAAATCTAACGAGGTTGGAAGAATTGATCATTGTCAAGGGTCTGCCGAGACAATAATCAATTGCCACAACTGAGATAGATATTTTTTCATACAATACACTGAGTATGTATCATATTTATCTTATAACCTCTATTTGCCTTGTTTTCGTCGATGTTTCTAACAGAAGTGCAAGTTTCTAAAAATAACTGCACAATGTCATTGTTCTAATAATAACCATGTAATATCATAAAAAATATTATATGGGAATCAGATATTTGAATAGTTATAAGATGAAGTATAGACTAAGATCAGCCTGCACAGTTGTAAGTCTGATCTTAGCATACACTGCCTGCCATCTTCTTGATTTTTATGGGGAAAAAATATTTAAGCATACTCGTTGATATGTCCAAAATACAGGAAAGTTGTTCACAGAATGATCAATGTTAACATTGTGCTTAATTGAAAAATGAATCACTGAAATTACCTACTTTGTAAAAAGAAAATGAGATTGAGTCTCTATCAAACCCCTAAGATTTCTATCATAACTAAGTGCAGTTTACAAGAACCTTAACTCTATCTAGCTTTATTTTTGAGTTACTTCCCTTCGTTGTTTTTCATACTTGAACATCCAGCAGTATAACAGGTTACCTTGTGATAATTTGCCACATTATTAAGATTATCCTTTTAATGTTAGGAAAACTGTTGAAGGTAAAGTTGAAATAACAATTTTAAAGGCTTGAAATATTTTTACTTTAATGCTAATGCTAACTTTAATGCTAATTTTACGAATTATTTCAGACCATTTATGAAAGTACAGTAGACAGGTTTATGTTTGAGAGACATGCATACAAAATGGCAGATGAATCTAACTTGTCACTGGAAAATACCTCAGTGGATCTTGGTAATAGTTTCCATTTACTCAGTGTTAACAAATCTTGTTTTTCAGAGACTGAACTTTATGTGATGTATTTGCTTGAAAAAAGCTTTATTTTTGGTTTAATTGATTAATGTAGGTGTTTTTAATAGTTTCTTTAATGCTGCCTTAAGGTAGTGGATTCAAAATAGTTCCGCAATGTTTTGGAAGTCATAAGCTTTAACATTGTTTACTGAGGTTTCCTAATGGTTTCATTAGGAAACCTCAGTTAACATTATGAAAGATCATGGGTTCTGAATGTAACTGAATTTTAACAGGTCCACTACCCTTAAACAATCTTTGTGAAAGATCATGAGTTCTGAAATGTTACGGAACTATAACAGGTCCACTACCATTATCTATCTACTCAACCAGCAGCGCTTTCCAGGTATAGTAACAATCGTTGTGTTTTGCTGCTTCATAGTTTTAAAGTCAGAGTCTTGAAGCTTCACCTGCAGTTTTTCAAAATCGAATACGCGACCATCATGGCGCAGTTGGTAGAGTGTCAGCCTCCCAATCACAAGGTCACAAGTTCGATCCCCTTGGTGGCATTCATCCTTTCTGACTATTTGTCTCCCACCAATGGGTCGATAATCGTAGATTTATGTGGGATAGCAGCTGGAGGCTAGGAAAGCATGTAATTGAAGTACTGGTGTGAGAAATACCGGGAATCTGTTAGTTCATCTGTAGACTGGTTTTTGTCCTGAGCATAACTTAAAAGTATGCAAGCTATAAAATCTAAATTTCTCAACAAAATCCTATGTTGTGGGTACTCATTTGAATCGTCTTGAAGAGACGATTCCAATGAGCACTAACAACACAGGATTTGAGCAAGAATAGTTGAAATGATCTTATTTGAAATCCATAATAACCCATCCAGGGGTGTGGAATTCCCATGCCCAACTTGTCCAACAAAGGGTTTTCTACCTGTGGGTAAGTTCATTTTTCCAAGCCACTTGTCCATGGACAACTTAATCGAGGAGAAATCTTGAAATGGTACTTGATAGAGGTAAGAGATTTATTAGCCAAAAGTTTGTGTCAAAAGGTAAAAATATTGTTTTCAATGAAGAAAATGCTCTGTTCCAGTATTTTCTTCCCTAAAAACAATAATTTTCTCTTATCTATCTATTCTCTTTTTTTGACAAATTCATGTTGATCCTGGACAACTAGAAAATCATGTTTTACTTGTCCATGGAGAAGTGGAGAAAATGTGTATTTCCACAACCCTTCCCCTCAACCCCTACCTGTAGCTCTGTTAGCTGTGACTACTCCAGAGGTACAGATTAGAGGGGGGTAAAGCAAGTTTTAAATCTTAATTTCCTGACAAAATCCTATATTGTGGGTACTCATTTGAATCGTCTTGACAAGACAATTCCAATGAGTACCTACAACATAGGGTTTGAGCAAGAAAAATTGAACTAATTTTATCTGAAATCCAAAATGTTGCCTCTGTATCTGTTGCTCTACTACACTTGTAAACAAACATCTCTTGTTTATGAGCATTCTTCCTACAGGTGTAAGTGTGTTAGGCTGGCAGAATAAACAGAATACCTCGAGTCGAACCCCGTCTCCAAGCCCTAGACAAACTCACTTTCCCCGCAACATCATCAACAAATCTAGTCCGTTTTCGTCTACTGACAGTATACCGAGTTTGATGGAGAAGTCTGAAAAACTGAAGAAAAGGGAGTTAAAACTTCAGCCTCATGGTAAAAAATTTCTTAATTTCATTCATCTACCAAAAAAGGACCATCTGCTGTTAAACAAAGATTAATCATTATTAGCTCGTTTGTTATCTGAGAAAACCTGAGGTATTGTGATCCCTTTGGCATTGTTCTTAAGTTGGTGTTGTTTTTTGTGTGTGCATGGGCATTTGCGTTGGCATGAAAAACTTTAACCTTGGTCATATCTCTGTAGTTATTGAAGATATCTTCATGAAACTTTGCATGTATGTTCACCGTTGCAAGAGCTATCCAGACCTAAAGGGGATAACTCTTGAAGCATTTATAAGAGTTAGGCTCCCTCTCAGCTTAGATTTTTTTGCATTATTCAGCACATGCAGTGGAGTGTTGCACGCCTATGCAGTGCTCTTTTTTTCTTTGTTATAAAGATGCCAACTGTAAATAGACTTTGTATTTCAAGAGGTCAGTGACATTTTACATAAGTGCCTATAAGTTATGAGCCCTTATAACAAGTTTGTGCAGATCCTTTGTAGTTGAGACGTGTATATTGGCTCAAAATTGCATTCAGGATAATAAAATCTTTACCAAGATTTATGTAAACTCCCACTTTGCACATGGTTGAATAATCCTGTAGGGAGTTACAACTGTTTCGCGCGGAGCCATCCATATAAATGTAGACATGTAAGAAGAAGCAAATTATGGATTTGGGACCAAAACTTTTTAACTTATTCAAACTATATTCAGGATTAGAGACACTAACTACTTTTCACCACCAGCTGCAAGGACCTATTAGCACTAACTCTTACAGGTCCTGCAAGATAATAACATGTCCACCTAGAAACTTTTAATGTTTTTAATCAATTTATATGTATGATAAATAGTGAGGGAAAGGAAGAAATTGCTTGTCAGCGTGTGGCAAGCAATTTCTTCTTATTCCAGATTGGTTTTCAAAGGTTTTTGAAAAAAATGAGTATTGAAAAGGGAACTACTTTTCAAAACAGATTAGATTAAAAAAGTATGCCTATTATCTACAGGCCCGAAGGACCTGCAGTATGGCAACTTGTACAAGTCCTCCTTGAAAACCACAGTTCTCGGACCTGAGGACTGATCTTAGTGTTAATTTATGAGGTATTTATAGGGTATTTATGACAGTAAAGTAACCGAGCCATGAATTTGTTTGAAACAAAATAGAGGTAGATATTAATCCATCCCTGCATTCCAGTTGACAAAATGGTGCAAACATTTTTCAAATAATACCCTGCTTTACACGTACACTTGCATGCAAAGCAGGGTATAATTTGAAACAGCGCACATCCTTTTAAGCTCCACTGGCCAGCGAGCTATTGTCATAGTGGAGTGTCCGACATGCGTGCGTCTGTCCTTGTGTAAACTTTTTCTTTAAATATTTTCTCCTCCCAAACCAATGGGAGGATTTTAGCGAAACTTGGTAGAAATGATCCTTGGGTGGCCCTCTTCTAAAACTATTCAAAGAATTTTGATTGGTCCCCTAAATATGGGCGTGGCAGGGCGTGGCATTATTTCAGTTTGAAATCTTTAAAAATCTTCTCCTCCCAAACCATTGGGCCGATTTCAATGAAACTTAGCATGGATGTTCCTTGGGTGACCCTTCACTTAAATTGGCTTATTTTGAGCTGAAATCTTTGAACGACATCTCCTCCTGAACCACTGGGCCAATTTCAATGAAACTTTAACAGAATGTTCCTTGAGTGTTTCTTTTCAAAAATTATTTGCCAAATTTTGATTGGCCCATAAATTTGGAGGTGGCAGGGTGGGGCCAAAATCTTTGAACGATATCTCCTCTGGAACCACTCAGCCATTTTCAATGAAACTTTAGATGGGTCAAGGGTTGCAGGTTCATTGTGATTGAGTATTTTGGTGCAATATGGACCAGAACCAGTTAATCATTATTAAATAGGTCTTAGGAGATTTCGGATTGTTAATGTATTCATTTAAAGTAAGCTTTATTTAATGAAAGTCTTAAGATTTTAAAGTCATTGGATGATACAGGCCCTCTTGGGCCTCTTGTTGTTATTCTGAATGCAGGGCTGGGATAACTTGATTGGTTGATGGTCAAGCCATCTGCTACTCAACTACTGTAAATGGCTTTATATTGGTGTTGTCCACATTTAGTGGGTTTTTTTTTTTTTTTTTTTTTTTGATTTATTGGCGGAGATTTATTTTGGCATATCTTACATGTACCATCTTATCTAACTTTTATATTCCAAATTTCATAATGACTTAAACGATTTATTTCAAGCAACTTAAATCTGCAAACTTCAATTATTGGTCTTAAAGTATATAAAGATTTAAACAGTTCTTGGCAGATTTTCTTATTTTAATTTGAATTAGTAAGGTCTACACATCTTTGGTACAGGTTTCATAAATATTTACAAATTTATCACATGAATCTACACTGCCCTCATAAGGAAGACATTTTTCATATAGGTATAATAAATATTGGTGGTGGATTAATTTTGACGCATCATAACCAAAATAAAACTTCTTCCAAAATTACTCCATTTACAGTAATCAGACGCTTCCAAATACAATCCAGCCATGGAATGATGCTATTTTAAATAAGTTGTTGAGTGTTGTGAATGATTTACATGTAGTTTAGTTTTCTTTTAATATTCTTCAAGCTTTCAAAAAAAAATAATTGTACAAGTATCATCATAATGATTGTTGCATTGTTTGTCTTTTCTAGATACACCTAGTGAGAGTCAATGTCCATTGAGTGATAGTTTACTGGATATTTTGACAGAATTATTGCGAGGTCAGGATAACTGGTTATGTAGAGAGACGGTGATGAAATCAACACGACAAGTGTTTGGTAAAGGTCTAAACAAGTAAGTACCTCGAGGGAAAAAAAGCTTATAGGCCAGCTGAAGGGCTCTTATTCATAAATATTATGAATGATAAATAGAAATTGACTTGTAGATGCTTCTCTCCTAGCTGGAAACAAAAAAGGATGGCATTGCCTTGAGGTTTTTCTGTGAGCTTAACATTTCCAATATGGTTAGAACAACTTGAACAGTTGAGATGATAAATAAATAATGTGTAGCTTGTTTTCAGATTTTGTTCTATAGTAAAGTGCTTTCTCATTTTGGCACAAGAATTCATAAGCAAGGGCATAGCTACCATTACGCACATTGGGCAATAGAAAAAAATCCTCTTTCAAAAAATGTTGTTGATGAATGATCATAACATGGAAACTACAGCTTATTAAAGCTGTAGTTATGATGTTTTGATTATTCGCCAACACTCAAAATGATAGTCTTTTGTAGGAAATAAATGGAATAGATATGATGGGTGACTTATGATAGAATATGTCAGGCTTGACTTCATTTAGCTTTGGCTCTATACATTCCACCTCAAGTCTAAAACAATTTGGAGGGGGGAATGCAAAATTATTGTAAGTGTCCATAAATTCATAGGAACTTACAATAGTCTCATTCAGAAGTATTGATTTATTCACCTTTAACCAATCTTAAAATTAAACATTGAAAGATGTATCTTCATACAGGTACCTGGAGACCAAAATTCAGCATTTAGCGTCACAACAGATGAATTCATTTTACCTCAAAAAGTTGCGAGAAGCTTTCTGGCCAAATGACATTTTTACCTCAGAGGATAGACCGCCTTTGACAGATCTTCAGAGAGAGGTCCTGATTAAACAGGCTAAGAGATGTCTCGGCGAATTTTTACCTGGTATGTCTCATTTGATTGATAAAAACTTACCTGTGCCTTTTTGCCATTTTTAGCTCAGCTGTTTCTTGGAGAAAAACTCATCGTTTTGCTATAACCATGGTGTTGTCTTTGTCGTTTTTGTGTGAAAACCTGTATTTCTAAAGGTGTTTTCTTAAAATTTGAAACACATGTTAAAAAAAGAGCGGACTATACTACCCAAGCTGATAACTCTTCATGCATTTTTTGCAAAATACCGTATTTCCTTCCAATTATAGAACCCTCCCTAGTAGTAGCACCCCTACATTTTTTACTAAGAAAACCCACTTCAAATGCCTAAATTTTAAGAACTTTTTGAGACTTCTTCTCTAATTTGATGTGATTGTTTAGAAGAAATTTATCTCAAATAAAAGGATAAAGGGCCTGAAAGACATAAGTTAAATGATTTTTTTAAATCAGAATATGCAAATTGGAAAAAATTCCCTTACCATGTTATGTATAGCTCCCAGGCGCTAGACGGTATGTCTAGTTTTTTACTTAGACTTTTTTATTCACTATACAAAAACATAAAGCCAAGTGTAGGCACCTGCAGACAGTGATCTTGTTAGAAATTTAGACTGTCCAGTTTTCACAGAAGTTTGCAATCATCAAAGAAAAATGGATGCGATAAAAGCCTGAGTGTGGCTTTTCCAATAATATATGCTTGAGGAATAAACCTTAAAAAACCTAGAAAGTCACAGAGTGCAGGGGAGTGGAAATAAGAATTTTCTCCACCTGTCCATGGACAAGTAAAGGTTGATTTCTCACTTGTCCAGGATCAAAATGAACTTGTCTGCAAAAAAAATAGAATGGTATATTTTGAGAAAACATTGTTTTAAATGAAGAAAATGCTGTAACCCTGCATTTTCTTCATTTAGGACAATGTTTTCTACCCTATGATAAAAACATTAGAATGACTTTTCTCCTAGATCCTAATTACTGCTCCAAGATTTGCTCTTGTATTGTCCACGGATAAATAGCACTGAAAAATGTACTTGCGCGCAAGTGGAAACGCTCATGACAGACAAGTCAGAAGGGAACTCCATCAGCCATGTAGTGTAAGAACAAGTTTGCTTGACTGTCTGTCTATGTATATTTCTCGAGCTTTTCTATCTACTAAACACAAAGGGAAAACTCTGGTCAGTTTGTGTGTCTGCACAGACTCGCCAGGGTCTTTGCTTTGTACAAATTTGAAATTGTTGGAAATATCATGCACAAGTTCAATTTAAATAGAAACCATTCTATGGGGTAGTAAAAGTCCTACAGTAAGTAAAATCATGAAATTGACATGTACCACAATCAAAATCATTCTAAATTGCGAATTCAGCACTCCAATTTTCATTCGAAACACTTAATCAAACCCAATCAGAAACACTCCAAAATTGTTAAAAAAAATGAAATTGTTCAAAATGATCGTCATTTCATTCAAATCGATAAAAGCTCTGCCACCATTTTATTGCCTAATAATATTGCTAATTTTGTCCTATTGGATGAACTAAGAAATAATGGATTACTTTCCTTTAATTTCATTGGAAACTTGCTGCCGTCACGGTGCAGTTGGTAGCACTCGGACTGTCAATCTAGAGGTCCTTTGTTCAATCCCCAACGACAACACACATTCGTTCAACTATTTGTCTCTCATTAATGGGTTGATAATCATAGACCTATGTGAGATAGCAGCTGGAGGCTAGGAAAGGATGTGGTGGTTGTACTTGTAAGAGAAATAGCAGAAAACCATTGTTAGGTGCTCCAGCCACGGCGATATAACTGAAAAAATGTTGATAGCGGCGAAAAAATCCATTCAATCAATCAATTTATTCAAAACTCACTCCTTCCACTCATTCAAATTTATTCCGAAATAATTCCAAAATCACTCCCAATATCAATTTCAAGATGTGATTCACCAAAGGTAAAGAGAGACATTTGTCTTTTCATGAAAGAATTTATTTTTCAGTACTATTTGCCTTTAGAAAATTGTGATATGCTGCTTATGTCAAAGTTATGATATGGTCATTATAAGGTTGTTATGCTCCCCGAAGGGAGAGCATATAGCTGCCGCTTCGTCTGTCTGTCCGTCCGTAATTCTGTCTGTCCGTCCGTCCGTCCCCACCTATTTCTCCATAACCCTTGGGCCAAATCGAATGAAACTAACATGTGAACTTCCTATGATATAGTGTTGATGCATCTGTGACGGTTTTGGGATTTGAGGCCTTGTTACGGGAAAAGGGGACTTAGGGTAAAAACAGCTTTTCCCAAATTTCTCCTAGTCTAACAGTCAGATTTTAGTGAAATTTCATATTTGAGTTGCAAATCAGATGCTCTTTACTATAAACAATTTGAAATTAATGTAAAAAAATATATCATGGAAAAAGGGGGGCTAAATGTTTGTTACCTTTACGTTAGTGTGTAAAATACAGTTATTCTTTCATTTCTCCTAGTCTTATACTCAGAAGTTGATGAAATTTCACATTTGAGTAGCAAATCAGATGCCCTTTACCATAAACTATTTGAAATTTGTGTCTTAAAATATCTCATGCAAAAAGGGGGTTTAATGTTTGTTACCTTTATATTAGCTGTATAAGATAACACCTTATTTGAGTCCTTGCAATCTGACCACAGAGCCTATCTCCCAAAGTATAATAGCTATCAACTTGAGACTTTATGGGTGGATAGATCTTATGGGGGAGAAGTACTATGCACAAGAACTACAACTCTTGCTTGCACAATTTTGGAGTTATTGCCCTTTGTTATTTTTGATACTGAGATATTTTTCGGAGCACATCTTCTAGAGTATAATAGCTATCAACTTGAAACTTTATGTATAGGTAGATCTTATGGAGGAGAAGAGCAGTGCACAAGAACTACAACTTTTACTTGCATAATTTTTGAGTTATTGCCCTTTGTTATTTTTGATACTTAGATTTTGTCTGGAGCATATCTCCTGAAGTATTATAGCTATCAACTTGAATTTTTATGGGTTGAATGATCTCATGGGGGACAAGTGCAGTGCACAAGAACTACAACTCTTGCTTGCATAATTTTGGAGTTATTGCCCTTTGTTATTTTTGATACTTAGATTTTAGGTAAATCTCTGACAGTACAAAAGAATCTTTATTATATTAGGCTTCAGTTTACTATCAAGCTTTCGTGGTAGGGGATGTCCATGTCTAACATGGCTCTTGTTTTTGTGACAATGCCTTATTCGGGGAGCATAATCCGTCTCTGAAGGCTCTTGTTTTTTTGTTTGTTTTTTTATAAAACTAAACACTGTTTAAAACGATGTCTAGAAATTTTGGATATTACAACATAAGCCTTATATCTAGAGCTTTCTCATACAATTCATGACAAATTCTTACTGTACACAAAAATGACGAGGTTCACAAACATAAGAAATTGGCCCTGAATGTAAATTTTTCACATTTCTGAAGTATACAATTAAAGCTACCTTTTACCATTAACCTTTACAATCTCTCAAATACTGTATAGAATATATTTCAATCCCACACAGTTTCATTGAAATAAGCCAACAAAGTGGCCTAAATCTGCTAAAATGCATAATTTTCCCCAAAAATAGTTGTTTAAAGTTAAAAAAAATATGAAGCTCCTCTTGCCACACCTCAAAATTTTCATCAAGTAATATTTATGTCTTCTTAAAGGTTCAAGTGAAATATTGTAGTGTGCCAAATTTGGCTTCACATTTTTTTGGTTGCATAAATTTCAAATTACAAAATGTACATGAAAAAAGAGCAATTTTACAGTTTTAGGGCTGCTATAATGCCATTTTTTATCCAAGAATATTCTTTGAACAATTTGAGAGAAAGGGATAAGGGTAACCATGAAAGCTTGATATTATTTGAACATTAGAAATCTACAAAAATATTATTTTATTAAAGGGAGGTAATAAATATTGCTTATTTTGTTCATCTTGAACAAAATAGCAATATTGGATTACCTCCCTCAAATTTCATTCAAAACTCACTCCACACACTCATTCAATTTTATTCCAAAATCATTCATCTTGTCAATTTCAGGATATTGTTAACTGTATGACATATTTGAATGAATTTTTTCACAAAATATTCCTTGTCACCAAACCTTGGGCATAACATCAAGATTTTGTATAATTCTACCGGTTTATGTTACGACTCTGGTATTCTTGATTTCAAGTGTATTGAAGATAATTCTCGGTGGGTTTATATTTGGCTGTGTATGTTACGACTCTGGCATTTTGTATTTCAGGTGTATTGAAGATAATTCTTGGAGGAGATGATTTTCAGCATTTGTTGGATGAAGTTATAAACTCAGTAAAATATGAAGAATTGAATAGGTAAGTAAAAAAGATGTCTTACCTCTTAAAAAGCGTCTGGCAATCTAGAGGTCCTGGGCTTGGTCTTCTTCAGCAGCACTCATCCTTTTCGACTATTTGTCTCTCACCAATGGGTTGATAATCTATTTGAGCTATCAGCTGGAGGCTAGGAAAGGGTGTGGTGGTAGTACTGGTGTGAGAAATACCTGGAATCCATTGGTAGGTGCTCGAGCCGACGCAATATAATTGAAAAATTATTGAAAGCGGCATAAAACCCCATTCAAACAATTAAATTACATCTTTACAATACTACTTTTACCTAGAAAAAGTAAAACAAAAATGAAATTGTTGTATACAACTACAGTAAAAGGTATATTAAGTGACCTGTTACAGGGCCAAAAAAAAATGGTCATTAAAGAATATCAAGGGGGTAGCACAACACTATTGCAAGTGCCTATAATGCACTGATTTCTGGATATGGTGGCTTAGTACAAGTTTTATTGACATATAACAATATTTTCTTTATATGAAGGGGATTTTTTTAAAATGGTTGCAAAATAAAATGGTCCCTTGATATACAATTACTTGGTCACTCAAGCAAGAACAATTGTACTAATAGTAATAAGTCCATTTTATGTTTCTGTTTCATGCATGGTAAATATCCGGCAATCAATGTGAAGCCTCCCTTAAAAACATCATTATTTGTATCATTAACATTACATATTTATTATCAAACTGCAAAATTTTGCTGATGAAATCAAAAACTATGTTGAAATTTGCTCCATATTTTGTGAAAAATAAACAATAAACATTTATCTTTTGAGGTGACTGTCAAAAATGATTTGATCAGATAAAATGTTATTTGAGCTTATTTTGAATACAAAATGTTTATTTCTATTCTAATCATTATCTTGATGTTTAAGACATATTGCCTTGGAAGTCAAAGCTTTAGCAAACAGTTTTGATTAATGCTTAGATTGCACTCTATTTAAGCATTATTCAAAAAAAAAAACTTGAATCAGACCTGTTGAAATATCCCAAAAAATGGCAATTTGTTTGAAACAAAGTTTAAGTTTTATTAGTTAGAAGGTATTATTGATATTGTTTCAGACATGTATGGTACAGCATTCTTGACCTACTTATTGAAGAAGTTTTTCCCGAAATCAACTCCCAGGAATTACAGCGGAAATTGAGTACAGCCGTCGAAAAGTCATGATGATTGATTGAAGGATATACTTTTTTTTATTGATGCATAACCTTTAGAGCTGGGATGAGTAATCAAGTAACCAGGGGCCTGTTTTACTTAACATTTTTCGATATATTTTGTGTAAGTCAAAATTAAAGCTGCTTCTACAGTAGTAACTCAATATTGAATTCTGCCATGCATCATTTCATTGGAATTGTCTTCTCAAGACGATTCCAATGAGATATTGCAAGGCAGAATCTAACATTTAATTAAAAATACCAGGTAAGATTTGAGATTTTGACTTACAGTTTAATTTTTCGAAAGAAGTTTAGTAAAACGGCCCCAGGTATCAGGTAGGGTAATGTTCTTACCTGTGTCTTGAATAATTACCCAGTATGTGACTGCCTTGGTGGCCTATGGTAAAAGCACTCATTCTGTGACCTAGATGTCCGTGGTTTGAGCCCAGCTGTCACTGGGTGTGTTTATGGGCAAAACACACAATTGCCATCCCCAGTTCACCCAGCTGTAAAATTGGGTAGCAGTGGGGTTAAACTACTGCCTCTCTCTCCTTTGGGGAGGTGAAAACATCAGGATTGAGTGTTCAAGAGCAATTCTATAAGCTTAAGCTTTCGTTGTAATCAAACAAAAATGAATTAGTATAAACTTACTAAACAAGTCAGTATCTGACTTGTATCTAAGCACATATGTACCTTAGATGTCAACTTTAAAAAAGCATTGAAGACTGTTTAAAACAGTCTTCCATTTTGTTTCTGGAGTTGATTTCCAGATGGTCCTACAGACTCAAATACGATAGTCACAGACTCACAACACCTTGTGTCCCTTAAAACTATATATCGGAATTTGTATGTTTGAACCCATTTAACAGAAATTCCAAATTCCCCTTTGTATTAAATTGATACAATTGATATATGGACAGTATTCATTGGGTACTCAGTTATCCATTGTAGGGCTTGTGCTAGCTTTTTAAACTTCGGAGTCATTGACCCCTTAACCATAAAATTCTGGGGGGTCAAAACTGGTTTTGAAGGGGTCAAAAAGAGCAAAATATTAAAACTTTTAAGTCTTAAAGTAATCTATATACTTGAAACAACATGAACAATAAAGTGTAGACACACTTTATTGTTTTTCATGAACAATAAAGTGTAGACACACTTTATTGTTTATGTTGTTTCAATTTTATAGATCTATTGTAATAGTATGAAGAAAACATTTGTTTATATAATATTTTATATTGCATGGGTTGCACAAATGGAAATTTGGTTGGATCAAATTGACGCTTTGCAGGAAATTTTTTAGGGTCAAAATTGGATTTTGGGAGTCAAAAGCCTGTTTTAAGGGTCAAACACAAGCTCTGCATGGGTAACAAGATCTCATGTACCCGGGTTCAGAATTTCTACTTGTCGGACCCCAGCTGTAATTAAACCTTGTCATACTGAATTAAAAACCTATTGCACTCATACCAAAGTACTGAAAGTCCTAGAATCAAAGGATGTTGGCATTCTTTCTGTTTGAATATTTTTTTCATGATCAACTTTGCCTTGAAAGGAGACAATAAGGTGATGTATACTAAGATCAGACTGCACATAGGTGCAGGCTGATCTTTGTCTTTACCTCTTGCAGAAGAAGGAATATTCCGGATTCAGCATGGCAAGGGTTAAGTGCATAATCTGATAAGTACACTTAGGCGGCTTGGTGTCAAAGAATTGTAAACTAGACAAAACTAAGAAATTGCAGTGAAAATAGAATACAAAAGTGGAAAAGTTCTGAGCCAAAGATTGTTAAAAAATTTTGTTACTCAACTTAGAATCTACTCAGTTTTCAAATTCTTTTCAAAGTATTTTAGCCAAAACTGTACTGAAAATGCCTATTTGAATATCTCTTCAGTCTTTTCTTTTAAGTTTAAAGCTTTTTTTAAGGATTAAGCTGAAATTAAACACTTTTTCTGACTTAATCTTTTAGTAAATTCTATGTTGAGTACAAAAAACAGTTGTATGATCTTGGACATTGATGTTTGATTGAAGAAAACTACTGAGCTACTGATAGGGAAGTATATTTTGAATTTCAAAATGAACAACATAAAAAGAACAAGCTCAAAGTCTATGTTGTGGGTACTCATTGTAACTGTCTCACTAAGGCAGACGAAATGGGAACATAACATGGGGTTACATAGAGAAATGAAGATTTATGTGTAGCTTTACCCTCTCTTATCTAAACCTCTGTGAATAGCAATATAGATGTATTTCTTTGTTCATAGATATTTAAGCTGCATAATCTGAATATTTTACTAAACATATTCACTGTCAAAAAATTCTAAACTAGTCAAAACTATCATTTTTTAAATAAAAAAAAGATCATGTAATTTGATAGAATTTTTGGCAATTTTAAAGTATTTGCAATTATATAAACTATATTTGTGTAAAATATATGAACCTTTGCATTTCCAACAATTTCAAATGGTTGCAAAGCAAAGAACCTGATGAGTCCATGAGATCGCATAGACTGACACGACACACTTTGTAGATAAGATCTCAAAGTAACTGTAGACAGTTAGGCAATTATGATATTATACCATGTAACCATCTGGGCTGCACCATACACAGGTGTCAATTTGTTGGAAATGTCGTGCAAAGGCTAATATTATGTAATTGATCTATTTCTTTGACCCATTCTTTTTCTATTTCCTTTATACATGTATTGTAAAAACTATAACATGTTGAATTGGAGTGTAGAAAATTACTGTAAAAGCTCTGAAAGAAACTGGGGGTTCTATTTGAATCATGGCATTTCCATTATAGAGGGGTGGACTTTTATTAGAGGCTACACTACATGTCAATGGCTCAGTGCAAAACAGCTGTAACTGCCTATAAACATATAGGCAGTTACAACTGTTTTGGGCTAAGTCATCAATATTTGCTAAGAGGGCGAAAAAATGGCCAAAAATAAACATAATCAGCACAAAATATTAATATTTGATCTCTGTTGAATTTTAAGTTACCTTGATTTTGTGGGTATGGCCTTATTAAAAGCTTTAAGATTTTGTAAAAGCACATCAAAAACAGTCGACTTCAACTACTTATCTGGGCAGCATCCACTTCTTTGTACTGAGCATAAGTCTGTCACCTTATGTGCAATTGACTTGAAACTTGGCAGTTGTGTTGGCAGTTTCATGATAACAGAGTGCAGATCAAAGGAACTGTAATCTACCTAGCTTGATTTTGGAGTTATGTCCATTTATGGTTTTTATTATACGCCGCTGGAGGCGGACGTATATTGGCGTCATCTTTTCCATCTGTCCATCCGTCAATCTGTCCATCCGTCCATCCGTCCGTACGTCTGTCCACTTTTCTTGTCAACGCAACTCCTCCAAAGTTTCTGGCTGGATTTTCTTGAAACTTGGTCAATGTTATCACCTCAATTGGTAGATGTGCATGAAGGAAGGATTTTACGGTTCGTTGATTTTTGCCTGAGTTATGCCCCTTAAAGACTTAGTCTCTGGGGCTTATTGCCTCAGTTATGCCCCCTTAAAATTTAGTCTCTGGGGCTTATTGAAATAGCAGCCTTGTGAATGCAACTCTTCCTAAGTTTCTGGCTAGATCTAAATGAAACTTGGTGGATGTTATAACCGAAATTGGTAGATGAGCATGAAGTAAGGATTTTATGGTTCATTTATTTTACCCTAAATTATGCCCCCTTAAAACTTAGTATCTGGGGCTTATTGAAATTGCAGCCTTTTGAACGCAACTCCTCCTTACTTTTTGTCTTTATTTAAATGAAACTTGGTCAATGTCATCACCATAATTTGTAGATGTGCATGGATCAAGGATTTTATGGCTCATTTATTTCCCTGAATTATGCCCCCTTAAAACTTAGTGTCTGGGGCTTATTGAAATTGCAGCCCTGTGAAGGCAACTCCTCCTAACTTTTTGTCTTGATTTAAATGAAACTTGGTCATTTTGAATTTGGTTCTGTCAAAATAATTATTTTTGTGAAACAGCAGCAAAGTGGCGGTGTATTTTGTGATGATGGCACTCTTGTTCATTCTTTGAGATCTAGCAGTGTTACGGGCTTGTCTTTTGACAATTTGCTAAATTGAAAGAAGCAACTACTGTTTTTTTCCACCATAGTTTAGAATTAATATTACTGGCTTTTACAGGATTTAAACCCACATTTACACGGCAACGTCCCTTAGCTGTTCAAAGTCTGACATCATCAACCACTGTGCTACCAAGCCACTCTGTTATCATGAGAGGAACACAACTGCCAAGTTTCAAGTCAATCAGACATAAAATGACATTTTTGCATCCTAAATGCAGAGAGCCATTTTGTCCAAAATATTTGTGTATTTGTTACAAATTTTATTCTGTTAATGTGTCTGTAATGAATCAATGCTGACTTGGGCTCTACAATCTACAGTAATCAACATTGTGAAATTGACAAGGTGAATGATATCAGAATGATTTTGGAATGAATGTGGAGTGAGTTTTGAGTAAAATTAAAGGGTAATCCAATATCACTTATTTTGTTCAGGATGAAGGAGATCGGCGATAAATTATTACCTGCCTATAATAAAATATGCATACAAGTTCTATGAGTAGCTTCCTTTTTCTTCAAGTACCAATAAGATACTTAAAATTTCTGTTATGTCAATGAAATAGCTGATTGTTTCTAGCTATATTTATTTTAAATGTAGTTGTTAAATCTTATCTTTTTAAATGATTTTTGAGCATTTTTGAGTAGTTTGAGTGAGTGCTTGGAATGAAAGAAATGAGCGCTGTGTGAATGATTTAGAATGGTTTTGATTGAGATGAATGTCAATTTCTCTGTGCCTGTCAAACCCTTCATTCAGGATGACGGAATGGTTCAAAATGTTTGCAAAATATACTCCGCTTTACATGCAAGTGCACATGCAAAGAGGGGTATAATTTGTATAGTTTGCACCATTTTGACACGCTTGAGTTAGGGCACTCTACTTTGTGTGAATTTAATTAAATGTTTTACATACACTCAAAGGGTTGGATGAGATGAAATAGTGTTTACTAGTAAAAGGCTTTTGAACAGATAAGTTGCTTTTGTGGCGTAGAGGTTCTTTAAGAAGATGTTTGCTCAGACTGTCCTGGGCCCAAGGTTATAAAACTTTTCTCAGACTCAACTGAGAATTTTCTCAAATTTTAGATTTAATTAAATGTTTGAAAAAAAAAGATAATTTTAATAAATTGTTATTTATAACAACTTATTAATATTATCTTTTATGTTAATACATTAAAATGAGAATTAAGTCCATAATCTCAAATTGAAATTTGATAAAGTTTTGAATTGAATTGCTCATTCTTACCAGCCAATCAAATAATGGGAATTTTTTAGATGCTTCAATGCAGATTTTAAGTATTAGGAGCAATTTGACTAAATTTGTTGAGCGTTTTAAACAGTTAGATGGATTTTGAAATGCTGCAAATGGAAAGCTGTGTGAAAAGGAATGTCAGAAAATATTCTCCAAAACTTAGCTCTGCTTTCAGGATGACAAAACGGTACAAACTGTTGTAATTCAAGAGATCAGTGCAACACTTTTGTAAGTGCCTATAATTTTATAGGCACTTGCAATAGTGTTGCACTGACCCCTCTAAATTATACCCTGCTTTGCACTTGTGTGCAATCAGAGTATAACATGCAAACAGTTTGCAGTATTTTGCCAAACTGAATACAGGGCTATTTGATCTGTACAGGTTGCAATCTGGACATCCCCGCTCCTTCTAGATGCTTGCTTCTTGCATGTCTTACAGTTAATTACATTGTGAAATTAACACAATCTATAATATTGGAATGATTTTGGAAAGAAATTGAATGAATGTGTGGAGCCAGTTATGAGTGAAATTAAAGTGAGGTAATTCAATATTACTTATTTGTTCAAAATGGACAAAATTAGTGATATTTATTACCTGCCTTTAATAAGATAAATATAATTTTCTGTTTATGTGTTTAAGTGGACCAATCAGAAACTTTGAAATTCATACCAGCCAATACAATTGTAGAATGATTTTATTGGTTTGAGTTTTTATGTCGAATATATTTGAATGATTTTGAGATGTTTTCTAATAGTTTCGGAGCATTATTGATCATTTTGAGTGAATGTTTGAAATGATAAATGGAGCGCTGAGTAAGCGATTCAGAATGGTTTTGATTTAGATGAATGTTAATTTCACAATTTTAATAACTGTAGCTAAGCACCATGACCTGACCAGCCTTCAATATGAAAACCTTAGCAAAATGTTAAAGAAATAGGACACTGCTTTCGATGTGCAATTATTTGGTACATAATACCATGTGTGAAATGTTTCACATATATTTAATTTCAAAAACAGTGTTTTATTAGAATATATGGACTTGTTTAACAAATTCAGTTATAAATGAAATTAGCGGGTCACCTCCTCTAAGTCAAGTTTAAGTTGTTTTGTTTTGGGTTCCTTGGACCACATCTCTTGACTTTCATATTGTGATATATTGATATTGTTATTTAAATCATTATTAAAATATCTACCGTCAAGTTAAAGTCTTACTAGTTTTTTAGCTCCACTGGCCAAAGGCCACTGGGGCTATTGTCATAGCTTTGTCTCCATCGTGTGTCCGTCTGTACGCGCCCGGTCGTAAACTTTTCCTATAAAAATATTCTTCTCAGAAACTATTTAAACCTATTTCAACCAAACTTCACAGGAATGATCCTTGGGTGACCCTCTTTCAAAGTTGTTCAAGAAATTTTGATCCAATGAAAATCATGGATTTAATGGGTGTAGCTAATTTCCAAATATGGTAAAAAGTTACTTTTCTCAGATTCAAATCGATGGATACAAATGAAAGTTTACATGAATGATCCTTGTGTGACCCTTTATCAGTCTACAAAAAAATATTGAGATTGGATGAAAATTATGTATTATATGGGCGGAGGTCATTTCTGTATATGTTATTTAGTGGAAATTTTCAGAATCTTTTTCTCAGAATGTAATTGATGGATATCGACAAAATTTAAGTGGAGTGGTCCTTGAGTGACCCTTTATCAGTCTACCAGAAATTATCCTGATCGGATGGAAAATATGTATTTCATGGGCAGAGGCGGAGGTCTTTTCTCTATATATTGATATATAGTGGAAACTTTGAACATCATTTTATCAGAATGTAACAAATGGATATCAATCAAACTTCATTGGTATGATCCTTGGGTGACCCATTATCATGCAGCTAAAAATTATTGTCATTGGATGGAATATATGTCTTTTATGGGCAGAGGTCATTTCTCTATATGTTATATAGTGGAAACTTTGAAAATCATATGCAACATCAGTAGAACCCAAAATATCTAGTCAAAACTTTGATTTGCTATTACAAGAATATCAAGCCTGTGGAGCAACCCAAGCCATTCATGGCTTTCTAGTTTATCTTAAACTGTGCATAACAGAAAGAATAGTGCATCAGATTTATGATGTAGCAAAAATCCTAGTGATACTTTAGCTCACCAGGGCACTTCCTACTCAAGGTGAGCTTTTGTGAGGATTGGATGTTCATCATCTGTTGTTCAGTGTGCGTTGTTCATCGTGCGTCATCAGACATCAACAATTCAAGTGTTTACACTCTAAAGGCCACAAATAGGGCCCAATCTTCATGCAATAGGATGAACCCTATTGAAAATGGGAAGATTCCAATCAATATCTCGGAAAAAGGAGCCTTAATGACAATCTTCCATGTTTACACTCTAGAGGCCACAAATAGGGCCAAATTTTCATGAAACTTGGTCAGAATGTTGTCTAGGTCAGAAGGATGAAAATGGAAAGGATCCATGCCGTATCATGGGAAAAGGGGCATTAAGTATGATTTTCCTTGTTTACACTCCAAAGGCAACAAATATGGGCCAATCTTCATGGAACCCTGTCAGTATGTTGGCCATGTCTCAAGGATGAATCCTTTTGAAAATGGGAAGGATCCATGTCATATCTTGGGAAAAGGGACCTTAATGACAATTTCCTTGTTTACACTCTAGATGCCGCAAATATGGTCCAATCTTCATGAAACTTGGTCAGAATGTTGGCCATGTCTCAAGGATGAAGCCTTTTGAAAATGGGAAAGATCCATGCCATATCTTGTGAAAAGAGGCCTTTATGACAATTTTCTTGTTGACACTCTAGAGGCCACAAATTAGTCTCAATCTTCATGAAATTTGGTCAGAATGTCGCTCAGGTCTTAAGGATGAATCCTATTAAAAATGGGAAGGATCCATGCCATATCTTGGGAAAAGGGGCCTTAATAACAATTATCTTGTTTACACTCCAGATGCCTCAAATATGGCCCGATCTTCTTGAAACTTGGTCAGAATGTTGGCCAGTTCACAAGGATAAGCTCCTTTGAAAACGGAATGGATGCATGCCATATCACAGGAAAGGGGCCTTAATGGCAATTTTCTTGTTTTCACTCTAGAGGCCAGAAATATTGCCCAATCTTCTTGAAACTTGGTGAGATTGTTGGCCAGGTCTCAAGGATCTATCCTTTTTTAAAATGGGAAGGGTCCATGCCATATCACGGGAAAAGGGGCCTTAATAACAATTTACACTCTAGTGTCTGAACGCCACAATTGTGGTTCAATCTTCATAAAACTTTGTCAGAATGTTGGCCAGGTCACATGAAACTTGTCTAGAAAAGTCTAGAAACGTATGCAGGGATCATAGGAATAGAATAATGACTTTCTTTGAAAAAAATAATTGTCTTATAATGATCTTTAAAGCATTTAATTTTGCTAAGGGAGGAGGCAGAGAGACAAAGGTGGGCGATATGGGATCATTGTTGTCTTCTTGGTTTTTATACGAAGGTGATCATATATTGGGACCATCTGCCCCGCCTGTCTGTCCATACGTCCGTTTTCTTGTTAACACAAATCCTCCTTCAATTAACTACTGAATTTCATGAAAATCTCAAATTATTTTCCTGGCCATGTGGCGTATATTGTCAATTTTGTCATACTATGCTGCGGAAAAAGGTGGGTATTTAATTCACGGATCCTACCCGGGCATAGACTGGTGCCACTGTCAACCATCAGAATAGTCTAAAACTGGTAGCCCGCTGTATGAGAAATACCGGGCAACAATACCCGCCCGGGCACAGAAAAAAGGTGACCCAGATTCTTTGTGTAAAATGTTGTGTCCGGTAACGGTGACAATTGTGAGAACCGCCCTGCGTTCAGATTTCAAAAAAAAGTTCGTGAACTTTTGGAAATTGCGTCCCGCTTTGCACATGAGTACCAAATGTCAAATGTACTAAACGACTCGCGAACGTCTTCATCCTGAACAACGGACAACACTCTTTGGGCCATTTTTACCTAGCTTCTTACGAAAAAATGAGCGTAAGTTAAAATAACAAATCGTACCTGGTGATTTCATTCATTGTTAGATTCTGTCTTGCAATATCTCATTTGAATAGTCCTTTGAAGATTTAGTTACTACTGTGGACGGACCTTAAATTTTTTACTTACGCAAAAATATGATCGAAAGATGTTAAGTAAAACGGGCCCCTGTATTTTTATCCGGAATAATCATTTACTGCGTTCACTCCGTTTTCGATATCAAATCATGATATATCCAAAAAATCTCCATAGACAATCGGAACGTATTTAAGAAACTTGCTATTCTTCAAGCGTTTTTGTCGAAGTACGGCCATTAGCCTGTGTCAAATAATTAAAGATGTACATTAAAATTACAACACTTACGTCCGAGGCACATTCAAGTTTACCAAAGCCGCCGTCTTATCGCACAAGTTTTGGCAGCGCGTCGAACTGTCAATGTAGAGGTCCCGGGTTCGATCGCCGACGGCGCTTGCATCCTTTTCAACTATTTGTCTCCCACCAATGGGTTGATGATGGAAGACTTATGTGCCGACGGCTAGGGAAGGATGCAATGGTAGTACTGGTGTTAGAAATAGGCCTACATGTATCAGGAATCCATTGTTAGGTGCTCATAGATATAACTGAAAGATTGTTGAAAGTGGCATAAACCCCATTCAAACAAACAAGTCCAAATGTGCGGAAATGCCCGAGTGATGTTCCGAATGTATTGTGTGTTGTTTGCCCGACATCCAGGTTCCGTCTTGACTATTCGCTCGCCAACAATTCACTGCGATCATTCTAGCGGTCGAATTTTCAGCGCAAATTATGCAGAATACCTTTATTCATTTCGGTGATATTCTTGCCAATTCGTTCTTTTGGCGTAGTTGCCCTCGCAAGCTCGGGCACACTGCCAAAAGAACTCGTCCAACACAATATATTCCCATATAAATTCAATAACCTTTTTATTGTATACTTTGATATTGTTGGACGATGTTCACTTCTTATTTATTATTTTTTTTACATCAACTATACTTCAAGAACGATTTTTTGTTTAAATAAAAACCGCATTTTGATAACAGTTACGCTATACACCTTTTCCCGCAAAATCCTTTCCGTTATATTTTTACGTTCGGATGAATACACCCGTTGCTATGAAGTAACAATGTAAACAAAAAGGACGGCGGACATTTTTGTGTCGATTCGCATTTTCGATTTTAAAATACGCGTTAATTTCGATTGACTTCGAATAAAAATGAAATAAAAACATTCAAAAAAAATTGTTCATTTGTTATTCTTACCAGTCACATGTTCCATAACTTACTCAATCGGCGTACTTGATACCGGGCCAGACTAGAGATAGTCACGAAGGACGGGACGGAGTGAAAGACGAGATAAAGGAGAAAGATGGGGAGGAAGAGAGATAGATACTAGAATTTTGATAAACACAAAGGGATGGAAATGAATTATTTTTGAAAGAGTTGTACAATAACACATACAAAGGAGAAACAAAAACAGTGATTTAGCCGAAATGGGGGGGGGCATCCGAGGAAAGACGGAGAGGGAGGATGAAGTGGGTTGATTTCCCGGAAAATGTTTCAAATAGACGAAAACAAACAAAACTGTATTGCCCTTTAGGCATTCAAAGAACTTGAAACACAATTCTTTACTCTCACAAAACTATATCTCGAATATTGAACGCAACAAGAAAGCCGTTGATAATGTGATTCTATGTTGACTTTTAGCGAGGTAGCAACCAGAAAGTAGTCCAGTCCATTTGTGCACGTGAAAATAATCTCAGTGCAATATCAAAGTATGCAATATCAAAAAATATTGCACACTTTCCTCCCGTTCAAATACATAGAGACAATATCAAAGTATATGATAAAAACATATAGGCAGTTACAACTGTTTTTTGCTGAACCATCGATATAGTAATTTTTCGATAGGATATAAAGTAGCTCACGAATATTCTTTTCAATCGGCTGTCTGTGTGGTAGATTTCAGTTTACGGACCCGTAATAAGTCCGCAACATTTTGGAAGTTATGAACTTTAATTGTGTCAACCAAGGTTTCTTAGTGAGTTCATTAGGAAATCTTGGCCAACAATGTGAAAGATCATGAGTTCCGAAATGTTGCGAAACTGTTACAGGTCCACTAACTTAAAATCAGCTTCAATTTCAACTGGGATCTAAAAGATGTATTTTTGGACATATACGCCTATCTGTTGTCGATGTCACGTCAGCGCAGTTTCCAGTTCTGAGCTTCTATTGGCAAATCTACGACCAGCCTCTGGTGGATCTGGTGAGACTATTTTCACAACTTAAACCTGTGCAAAGAGCAGTCTTGAGAAAATACATGTATCGACCATCAGAGTTTACTTTCAAGACGATCATTAATTTCGTGCACACGTTTTGGTACCTTTCAAATGGACTGTATACTTTCTGAGATAGCCTGGCCTCCAAGCTGTCAGTAAGCCTTGTTCAATTTAAAATAAATAAGGTACACCACTCATGTGTTACTATTTCATCCTATGCAAATTAACTCCCTTATTCTAAAAAACTGATGAACTGATCTGCCAGTCAGAAAATTTTAACCTGATAAGAAAGTACACTTTCTCTAGTTGAATTTTGCTCATTTCACAATAATTCAGATCCGTGGGACTGGAACCAGTCTATTTCTACGACGAAAATTTGTTATATTTGATACACTTTCTTAGTCATAGATTGGCTCCCAGGCTGTCAGTGGAGTTAATAATAAGTAAGGAAGTAAGGTACACTGCTCAAGTTTTACTATTTTATCCTATTCATACCTCCAATATTCTCAATGAAAGTACTGTAAGTACTGAAGGTGGACGTATCTGGTGACATTGTGGTAAATAACAAGACGAAAAGGGGAAACTATCCGTGTAAATATATCATAAAATTAATGTAAAATGTTTTTACCCAAGTTCGGCAAGTTTCAATGTTAATGCAAACTCAAAGGAATTGAACTATTTTTGTTGAGCCTACATTTACAGTTATTACGAATATACGAATGGAATATAGGATAAACACTTGAGTTATTTTTTTTCAGAAATATGTGTGACTCGTCACGCAAAAAAGGAGCACGGAAAAAGAATTCAAAAATCAGATTGGTTCCAGAACCGGTCAACCAGAGGATGCACTTTCAAAAATCTTTTTCACAATACCCAGATCAATCTTTTTTTAATGGCGTGTCCAATATATATTCAGGGGTCCCCAAGCATCTTTTTTCACATGAATCTTTTACTTCATATGCAATCTGAAAATAAGGACTACTCTAAGTTTAAAAGTATTTTAGAATGTGCTAATTAGTGTTAATAACATATAAGTAAATTCAAAGTAAACACCCACAAATAGCACCGAACAGCTATATTAACTAGGAACAAATGAAATCTCGCAAATACAGCTTCATTCTCAAGATTAATGATATCATCGAAATTCTATATCTCAAAACCTAGGCCTATTAAAAGTTCACATTCGTGGTTATTTGTCTTGCGTGAGAGACAGGCAGAGAGATGTTAGCGCTAGGTGACTTAAATGTCTTAACAACAGCTAGTTTAAAGGGCAGCATATAGACATTCAAAAATCAATATTAGAAGCAGAAAAGTATTTAAATACTGATATTCCATATAGTCATCTAAAGGCATTTGCTAAATTCAGATGTTCAAACCATAGACTTAGATTTGAAACTGGTAGACACAACAATATTCCTAGAAGTGAACGTATCTGTACATTTTGTAAAGATCATCTTACCATTTCATGTATTGAAGATGAATATCATGTCTTTTTCAGCTGTGCCAAATATCTAAGCGAGAGAAGATCTCATTTGTTTAGTTGGTACAACGGAAATGGCGGTCTTGACGATTTTTATGATATCATGAACACAAAAAGCGAATGGAAACTACAGAAAATATGCTATTATATATATTTGATAATTAATCGAACATCTGATGAGTAAATGCACCTTTTCGTTGTCAGTAACTGGTAAGATTATCCAGGATATATAAAAAATAAATCACAATGGAATACAAATCAATATTTTATGTACAACTCTCAAATTTTGTATAAGTGCATATATGTTGTATTTTGGACCGGAGGCCTTTATTTACTTGAAAAATAAACATTCATAAAAAGTTTTTTTCTATCGTAATGCATTTGTTGCATAAAATTAGAATTGCAAGACACTATATTTCTTATGTGGGTTTTTCTCATATTTTCCACGAAGACTGGTTTTAAACATTATAAATTCTGAATGAAAAACCGTCTCTTTCTCTCAAAAATTCGAATTCTTCTATGTTGTGTTAAAAAAATATTATTTAGCGGGATTTTCATTTCCTTTAACGACCACAGCTCTGGTTATAAGTTTTTAGACGGCGACAGGACTAAGGGTATATAGCACTAGGCAAATGCGTCTCTGCTCGCAGATTCAATTATCAAATTTGATTGCAGGAATGTTTACAGATAGTTACATCGTTAAATCTAAAGTCACCTCAATGAAATCATTCTAAATCGCTCACTCAGCTCTCCATCCATTCATTCCAAACACTCACTCAAACCATTCAAAAACGACCAAACCCATTGAAAAATATAGATCAACAATTTCATTCAAAATAAATTTGGATAGAGAAAATCCCGATAGTACTGACATAATTCAATTTGTAAGCGTCTAATAGGTAATTGAAGATATGGGAAGCCATCTACAGAACTTGTATGCATATTTTATCAAAGGGAGTTAATCAATATCGCTAATCTTGTTCATCCTGAACAAAATTTGCGATATTGGATTTCTTCCCATTAAATTCACTCAAAACTCGATCCACACACACACTCAATTTAATTCCTAAATCATTCAAAAATCATTCACCTTGTCAATTTCACGATGTTGTTAACTGTATATACCACCCGTTGTCTCTCAGACAGCGGGCTACAAGTTAACCTTCATAGTTTTGGCCCCGCTTGCACCCCGGGAAAACTCAATATAGGCGAATCACCGCCTTGCCTTTTAAAATCTTTCTTGCGCTTAAGTTTAAAACGCGCGGTTACGGATTGACAGGTGATTTCGCATTTAAGGACGGACGCACATTCGGTTTTGGATTTTCCGCCATTAGAAAACCGTTTGCGTTTCTGTGACCGTTTTTAAAATAGGAATCGAAACTCAAACTATGTTTATGGAAAGAGCTAAGGTTTACAACACACACAAAAATTTAATTCAAATTTTATTTATTTATTCATTTATTTATTTATTTATTTATTTATTTATTTTACCATTTTTGGGACAATTTCCGATTTTAAAATAGGCTATTCAGAGAAAATGACAAGCAAGTATTCAAAATTACCCCTTGCCTATTTTCGGAGAGAAAGCAATTAAAACTTATGAATATTGTAAAGAACCCTACCTAATATCCTTGAACCATAATACCAACAAATTTGTTATTCCTAATATGGAAAATATTTGTTTGGAAATTTGATTTTTTTTTTTTTTTTTTTTTTTTGTGAATTACCTCCCCTTATTTTAATGAATAAGGCATAATATTAAAAAAAAAAAAATAAGACTGTGACCCAAACTCTTTTTCATATCAAAACATTTTTCATTATTTCACATATTCATATTTAGAGTATAAGAAAAAGTTTAATTTATTTTACTGATAAGCATGGACACGAGGGTTCATTTAGTGTAGAATGTACCATACAGACTCTATCTGACTTCGTGTTCAACCATTTTTTTTTTTCGAATAATTAGGTTGAACACTGAGGACTTTTAGAATTTTACAATGAAAAAAGAAAATCAAAGCACTGATAGTACTAATGGTGAAAGAGTCTGATGGCATTCTACAGTGATATAGAATTCGTTGAGAAAGAGAAAATTCATATGAAAAAGATAATCAAGGGAAAGTGGCTCGACAAAATTTCGACAATTCTCACCGTAAATTCGAATTTGTTTTGCATGTCGAATTAGTTCTCAAATATTACACTGAAAAAGAAAAAAAAATAGAAGACCACTTAACAGGAAACATAGTGTGATTTTGTTTGGGTTTTGTTGACGTTGTTAAATCTAACTTTCGGCTCATAATACAAACAGAATTTAATTTTTTTACTGAATATTTGAGTTTTTTCAATTATTATATGCTACGTGTGGCATCGCCGTGCTTCTTTAATGTCATCATTTTTTTCGTAACTCGAAAAAGGCAATCCGAAAGATAATTCAATTTCAACATGCGGCACCCATATTTTACTAGATCACACGGCAGTCTCTCTGCATGTTGACAATGAAACGTAACCCGTTAGGGCTCTGGAGCTTTAATGACCTGAATGGGGTCCCTTATCCCCCTAATTCAAAGACCTCCGCTTCGTCTTCAACCAAAACGCTGTAATTATAATGTTTTGGTCTCTTTATGTAACGTACAGTGTTTTGTAAAAGAATAATTATCCGATGCCATTGTGTCAAAAAAGAAGAAAAACAATAAGATTTATGTGGGTAGGTATTCTGTACAGCTAATGAATTGTCCAAATAAAGTCGTAGTCTAAATTCTGTTGCTCCTACCAATTAGTGTATAACCCTAAAACTTATAGGGCAAAAGGCGAATACAAGGTAAGGATTTAGGCTTATAATAGATCTGGTGCGAGAAATACCAGCAATCCATGTTAAGGTTCTCTAGTCCTCAGGCGATTGATTCACAATCCATATTTCGTCTTATAGGTTAATATATTTTCATGTATGACAAAACTCGGATTATGAAAAAATGCCTATGCTTCGGCCACCGCGATTTCACAGAGAAATTGTTCATAGCGGCGTTTGTTCCTAATCAAAGAAAAGGCACAAGAAAAGTTGAAAATTTAAAACACGTGTCAAATAATTCTTGAAATCCGTCTCGAGACTGACTGTCGCATGTTGTATAGTTATGTAAAACCCGATTGCATAAAAGACAGATGTCACTAGACTGGTCCCCTTTTCTAATGCTAACTACGTGTATTGAATTGTACAGTAAAGACACGTACCTGGAGGTCACGACCTAGAAACACATATGTCCAGCAAATTACTTCAACTTACAGTAGCGAGGGATTCAATCGAAAACATAGTATGTGTCTATACAGTATATAGAGACAAACTTTGTTTTTGCTCTTTACTCTCGATAAGCTTACACGGATATTCCATCTGCCTGATTAAAGATTTAAACTGCATTTTATATTTTAAAGGGAATTTTACATTATCTTCACACGTGAAAGAATTCTAGTATCTCGCCATAAACGAAATGAACAGTGATTTTGAGAAGAGAAGTCTTGAGAAATAATAAAGTTAATCTAAAAGGGCACTACTTTATTTTGAATCTATTAAGAACCTACGGGGTGTTCCTTTCGTGGTGAAAAAATGGAAGACTTTACAGGGAACATCGGCCCTAGTATGATTTTGTTCGGTATTTTTATTGTGTTTTTTTTTTTTATCTACATTTCGTTCATAAAACAAACGGAATTTGAAATTATTTGCGTAATATTTCGGGGTTTTATTTCCAATTATTAGGCCTATATGATCCGAACGGCAGCGTTGTGCTTCTTTAAAGTTGTAACATCATTTCTTTCTCAACTCCAAAAAAGCAGTCAGAAAGATAATTCAATTTCAACATGCGAAACCTATATTTTACAAGATCAAACAGAAGTCTTTTTGCAATTTGGCTATGAAACGAAATCCATTTGGGCTCTGGAATCTTAATGACTTGAATGGGGTCTCCACCCTCTTATTCAGATTTAAGGGGGGGGGGAGCGAATATAAGACATTTATGTTTTGTCACAGTCCACATATCGCCTTCAACATCTTATTCTTTTGTGGTCGCATTCTGAGTGCGCATGCATTTCAATATCCTAGTTACGCATTTGAACACAATAATGGTACATTGGTCGAATCAGCCGAGTAACGAGGCTGTTGAGTACATCCATATGAATAAGTTTACCTACTTTATGTTCTCTATGTTAACGATAACACACTCATTTAGATTTGTATTAATAGTTTACACACGACTGGTCTTTTTATACTTTCATCTACTTCTTATGCATATTACAACACGGTTATTAATGAATACAGAGAGTTTAAAGCACAGAGCGTGCCAAGCCATTGACGATGCAGCCGACAGTTTACATGAGCTCAGTACAGAAATATGGAAACATCCCGAACTTGGATACAAGGAGAGGTTTGCTCACGATATCTTAGCGAAGTTCTTAACAGAAAAGGGATTTCAAGTAGGTATTTAGAAACAGTTTCGAATATACCGAATTTATAACTTTAGTTATAGCGCAGTAAGTAATATCGTGAAATTGACATGTGCCTCGATCAAAACCATCCCCATTCGCAATCGGCGCTCGATACATTCATTCATAGACTTGGTAGCCGTCTCTTAAATAGAGTTACATTGTTGAAAATATACAATATAAAGCCAGCGTCTAGTTTATCAAAACCTGATTTTAAGTTTCAAGAAAGAGAAGTTAACCCATTTTAAGTTCTGAATGGTTATCTTGGTTATCATTTTTGTTACAAAACTTCAAAAAAGTTAAACAGGGTCGCAATCCCGGGCTAATTCATTCAAACACTCAATCAAAACCATTCAAAACGCCCCAAATTCCACCAACAACACTTCAGACTCGTTCAAATCGATTTACATTTCACTCAAACCGATAAAAGCTTTCCACGATTTTATTGGCCGGTGTTGGTTTTAAAGCATCCCATTGGTCCATCGAGAAACTCAAACACAAAAGATCGAAGATTTTAATAAATGGGGTAACATTATTCAAATTCATTCTTAACTCGCCCCTCACACTCATTCTATTTCATTCCATATCATTTCAAAATTACTCTCCATGTCAATTTCACGAGGTTGTTAACTGCAGTTGACTTATTTGAAGGAATATACTTGTGATGTAAATCGCGATGAATAAAAGTTGTCCATAATTACCTTTATAATAATCTCGCGTGTTTATAACAAAGAAGAAGAAGAATGAATGGATATGGTCGCCATGATTAATAAACTCACTTTTCCATGGATTCATTAAATGTAGAAGCAATGTATCTCGTGTACTCTTAAAATTTGAATCAAGCACACTGATACAAATCTTCTTTTCAACATTTATAACATGATATACAAAAATTTCAGGTTGAACGGTCATTCAAGTTGGATACAGCATTTCGAGCCACCTACTGTAACAGCCCAGTAGTGAAAAGTCCGAACATTGCTTTTATATCCGAGTATGATGCTCTACCGAACATTGGACATGCTTGTGGACACAATCTGATAGCCGAGATCGGGGTGGCAGCCGGTATCGGCCTAATGGCTGCCATGTCGGCATATGGAAAACCATGCGGACAGGTAAAGTTGAACTAATGCTTAGCTTTTTCTTAGCCTTTTATTGTAGAACTTTCTAAGCTCTGTTGTGTTGGATTGCCATCACTCAATCAATATTGATGAAAACTGGCTATGCATTATTTTATAGATTTTTTTTCTTATTTATTTAAATGATTTAACATCATTGTCAATTACCCGGACCGGAAAGTGTAATCCATTTGCGATGCTTGTAGTATTCCGAAAACTCTGACGTCAGTCTTATGTTGAAAGATGAGATATCTGCATCACACGATAGACTGTCCACTTCAAGGGCGTAACTATCATTGTGTACATTACGCAAGTGCTTAACAGAGATAAATCTTCTTTCGAAAGGTATCGTTGATGAATGATCATACATCGAAACTTCAGCTTATTCAAACTGTAGTTTCAATTTTTGGTTATTCACCAACGCTCCAATCATAAAAAGGGGAGTGGATGAAGAGCATTCATTTTTGTCACAGTTCACAAATCGCCCTTATCCCATGTTTTCTTTACTGGTCGCCTTCCCAGTGCGTATACATTAAGAAAAACCTAATAACGTTTTTTTCACTTAAAGAATTTAGATTATTTGTTATTTGCATTTTAAATGTCCCCGATTTTAAACGTGCATTTTGTATAATTATTACAAGGAAATCTATATTCTGTTCTGTTCAGGTGACTGTAATCGGCACACCAGCCGAGGAAGGATATGGTGGTAAAGTAGACATGATCAAGGCTGGAGCCTTTGATGGTATAGACGCTGTAATGATGGCTCATCCATTCCCTGATAATGATCCGGTACCAATCATGCTGGCAAGAGAAAAGTGAGTCCTAAAAATATTCTAACCTCATAAAAACGTGAAATTATTTAGCGAGTCTTGATCGATGAGTGCTTTTTGCCCATTACATTTGATTAAAAATCAAAGCATTTATTCGGTTTAAAAAAAGAAGCAAATGGAATATAGGGAAGTAACTGAAAGTGTTTCCATACAAGATATATCGCCGTGAATCTAGAAAGATCGTTATAACTTACTGTATGCGAGTTCTTGAAATGTGACTTTCGACTAATGGGAACACATATATCTTTTTTATACAAAATAAATTTCAGCTAATCTGACCTACGCACTAACGCTAGTCAATAAACGTAAAAAAGTAGCATTTATTTGACTCAAATGATCAACATGATATAATTAATAACTACTGTGACCTACATTTAGCCTAAATTATACAAAATAAAGCGGGTTTGACCTTCGTGCTACCGCTAGTCAACCAAGTAAAATTAAGCAAATACTAATTTAACAGTTTTAATGACCCTTTTTGACCCGATTTCAGTTCAGTTCTGACCTTTTACTTTGGTTGACTAGCGGTAGATTTTTAGTGTGTCCATCAAACGGCGAATTCTGCTCTATTTTTCGACTATCACCTTTTCTCTCACCTTTTAAGTTTCAGAGTAACGTATCACGGTAAAAGTTCTCACGCAGCTGGTTTCCCGTGGGAAGGAATCAATGCTCTTGACGCTGCGGTTATGTGTTATAACAACATAGCTTGTCTCCGTCAACAAGTCAAGCCTACGCATCGTATACACTGTAAGTTACAGATAAATAAAGATCGATCAGTATACATTCGGAGGAATGACGAAGTTACTACTATGTCGCGGGTTTGGGCTGCATACTAGCAATTTCGCGCTTTCAATTCTAATTCTATAGAAATAATTTATCAAGACAAACATTCGAATATTATTGACATCTTCCCTGCGTTCAGGATGACAAGACGGTGCAAACAGTTTTCCAATTATACCCAGCTTTGCACCTGCACAAACTGTTTGTACCGTTTTGTCATCCTGAACACAGGGCTGTTTAACACTCTTGGAAATCTCGGGCTCCGTCTATTTCTGGCGGAGAACAGTGCAAAAAAAGAGGCAATAATACTTCCCATTCGGAGCTAAGGACCAGACAAAGGTCCTTTCTTGTACATTTTGAATTCATATAAATCAATACTTCATTACTCCGAAAATCAAAGACATTTATACTACATAGATATGATTTAACTATACGTTGACGGTGATTGATGTTTAAATGTCTAGTTAGTCTGCAATTTACTATTTTAGGTATAATGAGAGAGGGCGGGGTTCGTATCAATATCATACCAGAAAAGGCAGTCCTCGAGTTGTGTGTTCGAGCACCGACCGACCGTGAGATGAGACATTTAAAACAAAAAGTGTTAAACTGTGCCATTGCTGCGGCCACGGCAACCGGATGTAAAGTGAGTATGTTTACTCGAATAATTCCTACGTTCAGGCTGACAAAACAGAACATATTATATCCAGCTTTTACGCAAGTGCATGGTTGATTGTATTGGCGGCTATATATTGTCAAAATGGACATGTCAACGATGTCACGTGAAGGCATTCAGCGCGTGTAATGCACGCACGTTGATAAATGTTAATTTAGGCCTACTTTCGAACAACAGATTTCTACTTTATGACGAAACAAACTTTATTTCCAGGCCGTTTTAACTGTATTAAGTTATAGGTAAACCATGCTATCTGAATGTTTATAAACAAACTTTCGACGAGTTTAATATAGATAAATTGGGACCAACGATTTTTTTGCTGTCACGGTTTTTGAACTATACTGAAGAAACACAGAAACACAAAACTACTGGTATTCTAAACATCCTTTGAATTACATCTGTAAACTTCATGTGTCATAGCGTAAAAGTAACATGCTTTCGAAATAGACTTCGTCATGAAGAAACTAAAATTGAAAGGTCAAAAGGCATTGAATATCTATTGGGAGAAAAAAGTGTTTTTCTTGATGAATATCTTTATTCGGTCAGTTTATACGTGATTACATTTGTAATTAAGTACCGTTATCTCACGCTTGATAAATTTCAGTTAAGTTCACCCCTACTTCTGGCTATCCCACAATTTCCCGCGTTTTCGTATACCGCGGTTGAACTATAATCTGAAAATAATTCGAATTTATCGATCACTCCTCACGTATATAACTAGAGGTTATTTAACGTTATCGATTGGATGAGTACCCTGCAGAACCAGTCTATATTTGACGAGGCGAGAGCCAAATATAGACTGGTTCTGCGGGGTACGAACCCAATTGCACCGCGACAGTCTCGTTCTGGTTGTATATTATTGATCTAGATATTTCACTGTCACGTGATGCAAAATAAACGATGTAATTGGTTAAAATTGTTTAGGTGTGAAATAATACTTGATATTTCAGGTCGAACACGAGACTATGGACAAAATCTATTCCTCAGTTCTCCATAATAAAACGATGGTATCTCTGTATGAATCCAACTTGGAGCCAATGCTGACTGCGACCATCCCTCGAGCACGTGCCCAGATATGTGGGTCAACAGATATGGGTAATGTCACCCACGTGATACCGGGTATACATCCACATTTCTATATAGGAGGGACGGAGGTCAATCATACTAAAGGATTTACAGCTGATGCGGGTTAGTCTATTTTTGGTTCATATTGATTGATTTTGTTAAGATGGCGATTGATCTGTTTGGACCCAAAGGGACCCATGGGCTATTCACGAGCCCAGATATGTACATGTAGACAAAAAATATAACCCACGTGAGGGAGCACGGAGGTCAATCATACTAGAATATTTACTACTGATGCGGGTAAGTCTATTTAGACATCGTTGCGGCTTAAAGTTAGGAAAATCGGTAAATTGACAATTTGAATGATTTAGGAATAATATCAGAGTGAAATTGAATGAGGTGATGAGTTAGTTTCGAATGATTTTCAAGGGATGTAAAAAAATATTGATAATTTTTTTACCTCCCTTTGTTAGGATCTATGTTCTGTTCTGATTTAGTGTTTTATTCATGAAATTGACATTCATCCCAATCAAAACTATTCTTAATCTTGCTCCATTCATTTATTCCAAACACTCACTCAAACCATTAAAAAAAGCTCAAAATGACTAAAAAAGATCCTGAAATGTAAATAGCGAAATTGGATTACATCCCTTTTATTTCTCTTAAAACTTTCTCAACGCGCTTATTCAATTCCATTCCAAACCATTCTAGAATCACCCACATTGTGAATTTTTCAATGCTGTTAACTGTAAAACAATGCATATCAAAGTATTGTTATTGATGATTGTTACTAGAAGAATATTTGAAAAGTTCCTGCTGTCTTTGAACTATATCATTGATCTTTGAACTACTTAAATAATATTTGCTGATGTATTTTATTTACATTTATGTTCTGGTATTTATATGTTAATATGCTAGCCAATTTCTTTATAAAAGGGAGACCAATTAATTCCTGATTACTACATTTTCGTCAAGTTATCTCCCACGAAAATTACAAAGGTCAGACTCAATCGTTGGTTTGATTCTAAAAACGCATAACTACAGTTTTTATCAAGCTGTAGTTATGATGTTGCAGATTTAAACCGACGATGTCTTCCTTAACTTTATGAAAAAAGTCACCAGTTGTTACGGTTAGACTTACCAGCCCTGCGAACCGTTTGCCAATTGTTGCACGTGCAAGCGGGGTAGAATTGACAAACTGTTTGTACCGTTTTGTGATCCTGAACGCATGGCAGGAGTTTCATGATAGAGGCTTTCGAAATATTGTTTGACTGTAGCGTTTTGACGATGTAATTAAGGATTCCTTTGACGGCTAATTTGACATATTCCCTCTTTATTTTATAACTAGGAGATGCTCGAGCACAGAAGTTCACGTTAGACCAAGCCAAGGCTCTTGCAATGACTGGTTTAGACTTGATGTTTAATGCAGACATATTACAAAAGGCGAAAACAGAATTTCAAACAGAGGTTCAATTGGACACTTGATTTTAAACTATTCTTTCTTAACTCCCTAGTCGCTGTCCTGTTCGGACAACACTTAAATTTAAGCTTTATTCTTGTTCAAACGGGAATTTAAAGGTAATCTGGAAAATTATGTCTTATACGAAAAATAAATCACTGAACATTGTGCTAAAATCAGGCAAAAAATAACTATTCAAAGATGGCCTTTGCGCAACCTTTGTCGTTGTTGTAATGCAAAAAGGTATAGCATTTTGTAAAATAATGGTATCTCTAAAGTCATTTTTTGAAAATGTTGTTAGAATCTGTGATATACATACCCATAGATACATACAAAAGTTTTTGATCTTGTCAGTTTCAAAGCATCAATATATTTCAATTGTGCCCTTTGAATAAATATTGACATTTCAGAGGTTTACTGACAAGATTTTCGGTAATTATGTCTGGTTCTTTTGTTTTAAAACGTTTTGATTTGTTGTTTACGGACATTCATTTAAAGAGATAAGTGATTTAATAAATCGCAACCTAAATTGTGAAAAGAAAATAACAATAAAGATCACACGAATAATAATTTAGGACGGTGATTGTATTTAGACCTTTATAGTTTAGTGCTGAAGAAACAAATTGCGTGAGAAGTACTTTAATGCATCGCCTTTTATTGACGCGAATCCGTCCTAAAAGATGCCGTGCTGTTTTTTTTATCTGTTGTCAAGGAAACCGATTGAAAATAAGTTGAGCGATACCTCATTTAATTACATTAATCGTGTATTAGCTGGTGTCTGTCGTGTATCACAACGACACTTTATCAACTGATTAAGTTACCCTTCTTATGTATTAAGAGTATGTCAACGGAATGTCGTAACTTCAGCTGTACGTACAGTAAGTAGCATCGTGAAATTGACATTAACTTCGATCAAAACCATTCTAAATCGCTCACTCAACGCTCCGTTAATTCATTCATAACACTCACTCAAGCCATTCAAAAACGCTCCAAAATCACTTTAAAAAATAAAATCAACAACTACATTCAAAGTAAATGTAGCTAGAAAGAAAATCGCGATTTCACTGACATAATTGAAATAGTAAGAGCCTGGGTGGCTCTTGAAGAAATAGTAAGCTTTTGATAGAACTTGTATGCATACTCTATTAAAGGTAAGTAATAAGTATCGGTTATTTTTTCATCCTGAACAAAATAAGCGATATGGAATTGCCTCCCTTTATTTTTACTCAAACCTAACTCCTCACACTCCATCAATTTCATTTCAAAATCATTCCAAAACCATTCACCTTGTCAAGTCCAACAAGTTCAGGTTAAACATTTTGTTTCATTCTAATCAACAAACAGTTGATGCAAGAATATAACAATTGGTTTGCATTAGTATAATAATCCAATTTCACGATGGTGTTTACTGGACAGTATATGCCGGTTAGCTTAATTGCGTCGGATACAGTTAACCACATCGTGAAATAGACACTTTTTCGATCAAAACGATTCAAATTCACTTGCTCAATGCCCCATTCATTCATTCATTCATTCATTCATTCATACATTCATTCATTCATTCATTCATTCATTCATTCATTCATTCATTCATTCATTCATTCATTCATTCATTCATTCATTCATTGCACACACTTACCCCAATCACTCAAATAACCTAAAAAAATAACTCGGAAGTAAAACTATGAGCAACATTAAAATTTATCAATTTTACCCGATAATTTTGGCTTGTGTGGATTTTAAAGTATATGATTGGCATGTTATGACACACGTATTCGATATAACGTCAATCATTCTTAAGGGAGATAATAAAATGTTACTATGGACGAAATTAGCGATATTGAATTGCCTCCCTTTAATAAGCTTAGTTCTCTTTCTTTCGTTTTTTCTTCGAACTCACTAAACCGTCTCGTTGTGAAGAGTTTAATCTTTTCATTTTAAAGATTCTTTGAGTTCGAGACAAAAAAAAGATACAAAGAGTAGTAAATAATGTCCACACTTTGAGATATTGATGTTCAAAAAGGAATTTTTGAAGGTGTTTGCCCTATAAAGGGGGTGCCTTGTAAAAGAAAGGGTTGTTTTAATATATGCGGCGACAGATAAATAGGAGCATGGTCAATATAGGAAGATGCAAAAAATATAGCAACCGTGCTCATTGTTTGCGAAATCGCTCTTATTGTTTAAAATATTTGAAACAAACAAACAAACAACATAGTTTCCAGATGGTCCCAGATGGTTTCCAGATGTTTATCTTACGGAGTTCCCAGATACTACCTTCGCGTGATTTGTCGTATATGTATTCGAGTTGGTTTCCTGTGACATCTTCGGTTTATTAATGGCAGCATTGTTCTACGAGATGTCATTATTTGAAAACATGGTGGATGATTTATCGCCTGATTTATGAGATACTAGTTCCATACACGAATATAAATGTTAATAAACTTGCCAAGAAAATCACAAGTTATTGTCCCGAATCGCATTAAAGTACAAGCAAGCTTAATACCGTTCAACAGTAACAGATACAAGAATAATTGGCTGTTTGTGAAATAAACATTGAAAGGGGACTTTGATTCTAGTTTCGTTAAACTATGGATGTTCGTCGGCATTGACCGACCATTCACTTCTCTTATAATTCATGTTGTTATTCTTTTTCATTCCACAAGGAACATGCAAAACCGTAAAGGGAATAGAATGATTCCGTATATCAAGATTCTCACAATCTTATTTGTTGGATTATTTGATTTATACTTCCATGTTAAAAAATCTTTCGGCACTTTCGTATATTTATAAAGAGAAAGAACGAGTGCCGCCGTCGGGGATCGAACCTGGGTCTCTGGATTGGCAATCCGACGAGTTTTTGATCGGAGTGATTGTCAATTTCACGATGTTGTTAACTGTACAATTAATGACAAATATAGTCCGTTTGACTTCTATATGGACCAACATTTCGCCGGAAATCTCAGAAATTAATCAATGAAACGCATATTTTTCTTGTCATATCATTTTTCCAGCTAATACCATGACGAAATTTGCTTTTCAGAATTTTTGAATGTAAAATAATGATTTTGTCCGTCCGTCTACATGTTAACTTTAAGCATTTCATACCTACTTGTTACTGTATTAAACGGAACAGCGAATTGTATAACCAAAAATAGTACTGATTTGCATAGGGGCCGAGTCAAAATAGTAAGATTTTAATTGATTTGTATTACTATAAAATCGAGTTTTTCAATATAATTAAGGTTGTCTAGGATTTTTGCTACCGTTGGATATCAAATCTGTGTATATTCTCTCTTTCTTCAGAAACTGTTTGACCAGATCATTGATTATTGATTTTATTCATTCTGAGATGAACCCTATATTTACATGTTAAGACCAATCAAAAAGCATTATTCAACGAAGTAGTTGGGAATTTCACGAGGAAAACTTGATGAAAAGGCGAGTACTAACGGTAAAAATCACGTGCTATTTAAGTTTAAGATGACATGACCGTCGATATGCTAATTAGCATGTCCAAATAAGGAATAATGGAAATTTCATCTGTCAAAAGTTTAGTATAGAACCACGTGTTTTTACTATATATGTTGACATTTTCTTACTATTGAACAGCCTCCACCACCCCTCGTGTTTAAGAACGGATAATGCGAAAATGTTAACATTAACTAGATAGACAAAATCATTATTTTGAAATCATTTTATTTTCAAAAAATATTTTTTGGAATGGTATTAAGCTGAAATTAAGATTTTACTACATACAAATCCTTTTTTCAAACGCAATTTTATGTAATTGATGAAAAGGTTGGTCAATATAGAAGTCAAACGGACTATACTTGTGTTTAAGAATGCTAAATAAGAATTCAATAAATATGTTCTATGAAATCTGACTGAACGGAAAAGCTCAAAGCATCGCGAAAGTTTAGTTGAAGCCAAACCAGTGAAATTTCATAAAACTATTGAGGAGATATTGACTAATTATGGAGGGGTTTGCGTGCCTGCAAGTCGATAGCAGATCATTTTGGGGTCAAAGGTTAACATTTCTGAAGTCAATTATTGCATGCACGGGAAAAGACAGAACTATCAGTGGACTATTTAAGGCACACATACCATTAAAGAGGTAAAACGAGCATGTCGCATTATTCATTGAATGATTGGCAAAACGAATGTCCTTTTTAACCCCGTCATTTACAGTGCTGCTATTATCTTAAAGTTAATGTAAGTTAAATGTCTTTTACTCTTACCATTAAAAATTAAATCAGATTTGTATCAAATCTTGGCGAAGTTGAACGTAAGAAGAAACCCCGATTTAGTGACAAAACGATTAAAGAAGATCGCGAAAAGGAAATCAACCAATCAAACGCACGCACGCTGTATGTTGGGAATGTAAGTTATAATTTGGTGCCTCAATTAGGAGGCTTATCTAAAGCATTGTATGTAGAGCATAAACTTACTGAAGAACTGACCAGAACAACAAACAAAGAACTGTTTTGGAAATTGTCAAGGTACAGTTTATGTATTGTCAGAAATTTACTTTGCACCCTAGAAAAGGACAGAATTCTTCTCGTATAAGTGGACAGGTCTAGCTTTGCTACCGTTAATAACATCGTGAAATTGACATTTATTCCGATCAAAACCATTCTAAATCACTCGCTCAGGGATCCAACCATTCATTCCAAACACTCACTCAAACCAATCGAAAACTTCTCAAAAATCTCATAAAGATAAGACCAGCAACTACATTCAAAATAAATATAGCTAGAAAATATCGCGTTTTCACTGATAAATATCGCTAATTATGTTCATCTCGAACACAATTCATAGATACTGGATTACCTCCCTTAAATTTTACTCAAAACTCACTACACAAACTCATGCGATTTTATTCCAAAATCATTAAAAACGATTCGAAGGTAATATACTCTTCGATGAAGAATGAATCTTAAATGCTTTTATTAATCCTTGTAGAATTGACTTCTCTAATCGAACAGCTCCAGTTTTGGATGAATATATCTAAAATTATCCTTTTAAATCCTCCTTCTGGATGACCTATGCTAGATCCAATCCTGGTTGCGAATAATTATTTTACATGTTTCCAGATGGTCCCTTTTAGCATGACGGGTCCCAAATGTTTTTTTACGGAGTTCCCAGATACTCCTTTCGCGTGATTTGTCGTATATGTCTTAGAGTTGGTTTCCTGTGACATCTTCAGTATACAAATGGCAGATGTCATTATTTGAAAACATGGCGGATTATTTATCGCCTGATTTATGAGATATAGTTCCATACACGAATATAAATTGTAATAATACTTGCCAAGAAAATCACAAGTCATTGTATCGAATCGCATTAAAGAACAAGCAAGCTTAATATCACACAACAATTACAGATACAAGAATAATTGGCTGTTTGTGCAATAAAATATTGAAAGAGAGGGGGGCTTTTATTCTAGTTTCGTTAAAACATGGATGTACGTCGGCGTTGACCGACCATCCAGTTCTCTTATAATTCATTTTTTATTTGTTTGTTTGTTTGTTTGTTGGTTGGGTTTTTTCGTTTGTTTGTTGTTGTTTTTTTATTATTCCACAAGGAACATGCGCCAACCATGTAAATGGAATAGAATGATTCCGTATACCAGGATTCTCACAATCTAATTTGTTGAATAATTTGATTCATGCTTCCATGAGAAAAAGATCTTTTGGGCACTTTTGTATCTTTGCAAATAAGTAATTCTAGAGGAAATATAAATAAAAAAATGAAAACGAAATTGGTTATTCTTCCAAATGATAGAGGGATCATAGATAAAACTGAGTTACAGAAATTGTTTGTACCTGATTGCAGTCCTGGTTCCGTGATTATTAAAGTTTTCTCATGCTCAACTGAGAATTTTCTCAAATTTCAGCTTGATATTAAAGCTTTTATGCTATTGCAACAAAAGACCTACATTAAATGTATGTGCATTAAAGATAATATTGATAAGTTGTTATAGATAACAACTTATTGATATTATCTTTAATGTTCATACATTCATTATAAAGTTAAAAACAAGTGTCAGTTGAGAATGAGAAAAGTGTTATAATCTCAGGCCTTGATCGCAGTTCTGTTTGTTTGTTTGTTTGTTTGAATAGACTCGACGCTGCTTTCAACAATCTTGCAGATATATCGCGGCTGGAGTACCTATTGTAACAATACATTCCTGGTATTTCTCACACCAGTAATTACATCCCTTCCTGACCTCCAGCTGCTATCCCACATAGGTCTACGATTATCGACCAATTGGTGGGAGACAAATAGTCGGAAAGAACGAGTGCCGCCGTCGATGATCGAACCCGCGACCTTAAGATTGACAATCCGACGCGCTACCAACTAATCTGAAAGAATTGTTATCATTTTTTCCTAGGTGTTACAGTTAGTAACATCGTAAAATTGACTGCCATCTCGATCAAATTACTCTAAATTGCTCACTAATCACTCCATTCATTTATTCCAAACACTCACTCAAATGGTTCAAAAACGCTCTAAAAGTATTTGAAAACATTTTGCAAGCGTTCAAGACGATCCAGCCGCCGTCATAGCGCAGTTGGTAGCGCTTCGGACAGTCACTCTAGAGGTCACGAGTTCGATCCCCGATGGCTGCACTCATTTTTTCCGACTATTTAATAATCGTAGACCTATGTGAGATAGCAGCTGGAGGCTGGGGAAGGATTTGTGGTAGGTAGTACTGGTGAAAGAGAAATACCAGGAAACCATCTTTATGTGCTCCAGCCGCAGCGATAAGATGTTGAAAGCGGCGTAAAACTCTATTCAGTCAATCAAGACGATCAACATTCCAATCAAATCGATCAAATTATTCTACGATTTTATTTGCTGGTGTGGATTTTAGAGTGTCTAGATGGACCACGTCGACTTGCAAACATATAAGTACATATATCTAATTAAAGGAAGGTAAAAAAATCGCTAATTTGTTTATCTTGAACAAAATTAGCGATATCGGATCACCTCCCTTTAATTTCACTAAAAACTCGGTCCACACACTCATTCCATTTCATTCCAAAATCATTCATTTTGTCAATTTCACGATGGCTTTTACTGCACTATTGTACACTAGTATCGGATAAAACCAAACATGCCCTATCTAGATCTAGAAATGGCAATTATCCAATCTAATCAAATCGTAGAAATGATCGAATACAAATATGCTAACAATCGTCTAAGATAGTGCAATTTTCCAGTAATGAATCCTTTGAGGATGGAATAATTACCAAGACAGTATGATAGTGGAACTTGGGTTCTCTGAGTACAGGGGTCGACATTATTGAATATATCCTTTATAGAATGTCCAAAGTTGGTAACTAGAACTAATTCCAGCTATAGTTTGTAGTAGTGTATTATCCTAATAATTGTCAAGTTACATGTAACGTTGTAGCTTTTTTCTTAAAAAGTCCTTTCCCAGTTTAATGTTTTATATAACATTTGTGACCCGTCACTCGAAAAAGGATCATCAGAGTAGCGCGTAATGTGTCAACCCTTGTCAGACTGCGCGGATTGCGCAGACTGCCTAGGGTCAAAACTTTTTGCAATGTGCTTATTTTCTGAATCTAGAATGAACCACATTGAAAGCAATTTTGAAATGCGACATCTGGTTGACCTATGCTGGACCCAATCTCTTTTTCAATTATTCATTTTACAGAGTTCTTGGATGGTCCTTTTTCGCATGACGGGTCATATTTGTGAAGTTTTTATACGCTACCGAAAATCCGCGTATTTTGGTTTCGTAATGTCCGTATGTCCGCCCGGTCGAATATTCGCCAATTTCTTTAACGCAACTATTTTATTTATGTATGGATTTTTATAAAACTGTATTTCTTATCATTTGGCCATGTGCGGTTGTCCAGATTTGGCGATATTATGTTGCTCCACGATATAGGGCCCTATCATGTAATATATCTTGTTAACGCAACTGTTCCAATGTTACATTGTTAATTTACAGTTAATAACATCGTTAAACTGACAAGGCGAATGATTAAGGAATGATTTTTGAATGATATAGAATAAGTGAGAGGAGCGAGTTTTGAGTGAAATTAATGGGAAGTAATGCGATGTTCAAGATGAACAAAATAAGCGATATTCTTTATCTCCCTTTAATAAAATATGCATTTAAGGTCTATAAATAGCTTTCTTTTTCTCCAAGAGCCAATCGGAAGCTTACAATTTCAATTTATGATATTGAAATGGATATTTATTTCAAGCTAATTCCATTTAATGTAGTTGTGGATCTTATCTCTTTTAGTCGTTTTGAGCGTTTTGGAATGGTTCCAGTGAGAGTTTGGGATGAATGAATGATTGAATGAATGAATGAATGAATGAATGAATGAATGAATGAATGAATGAATGAATGAATGAATGAATGAATGAATGAATGAATGAATGAATGAATCGATTTAGAATGTTTTTGGTCGGAGTGAATGCCAATTTCACGATGTTGTTAACTGTACAATTAATGACATTCTAATTGTGGTTTAGAATGCTAAACTAGAACAATGTAATTCAATAAATATATTCTATCAAATCCGACTGAACGGAAAGGGTCAAAGCATCGCGATAGTTTAGTTGAAGCCAAACTAGTGAAATTTCATTAAACTATTGAGGAGATATTGACTAATTAATGAGGAGTTTGCGTGCCTGCAAGTCGATAGCAGATCATTTTGGGGTCAAAGGTTAACATTTCTGAAGTCAATTATTGCATGCAAGGGAAAAGACAGAGCTATCAGTGGACTATTTAACGCACACATATCATTACCGAGGTAAAACGAGCAGGGCACATAATTCATTGAATGATTGTCAGAACGAATGTCCTTTTTTCAGCCCGGTCATTTACAGCCTTGACATTACCTTACAGAAAACGCAAGTTACATGTCTATTACTCTGACCAGTAAACATTAAAGCAGGTTTGTATCAAATCTTTGCAAAATTGAACGTAAAGAGAAAAATCGAATGAGAGACAAAAACGATTGAAGAAGAGCATGAAAGGAACACAACCCGTCAAACGCATGCACGCATGTAGGTAATAATGGGTGCCTCAATCAGGAGGCTGATTCAAACATTCTAAAATGAGCATACACAAACTGACTTAATGGTGATCAGAACAACAAACAATGGCATGTTTTGGAAATTGTGAAGGTACAGTTTATGTATTGTTAGAAATTTACTTTAACACCCCCCCCCCCTTCTAATAAAGGACCCCGTTTAGGACAGAATTCTCTTCGAATGTGGGACAGGTCTAGCTTTGCTACCGTTAATAACATCGTGAAATTAACATTCATTCCAATCACAGCCATTCAAAAACACTCGCTCAGTGATCCATTCATTCATTCTTTACACTCACTCAATCCCGATTCAAAAACGCTCAAAAATCACTAAAAAAGATAAGATCAAGAACTATATTCAAAATGAGTATAGCTAGAAAATATCGCACTTTCACTGATATAATTGAAATTTACGTATCTAATTGGTTCTTGAAGGAATAGTAAGCTATTTTAAGAACCTATATGCATATTTTATTAACGGGAGGTAAAAAAATATCGATAATTTTGTTCATCCTGAACAAAATTATCGAAATTGGGTTACCTCCCTATAATTTTACTCAAAACTTACTCCAAACACTCATACAATTTCAATCCAAGATTATTTCAAAATCATTCACCTTGTCAATTTCATGTTCTTTAATGCTTTTCGGTGGTTTATCGAGAAATAATGGTAGATTATCACTTGCAAAAGATCGATCGAGTAAGATCGATAAATATTTCATTTCGTGAACAACAAAAGCTATATTTTCACTCGTGGCTCTGCCACTCGTGAAAATATAGCTTTTGATGTTCTCTCAATGAAATATATAGAGGATAATTGTTTGTTTCAGTGTAAGATCGATTTATATTTCATTGAGTGAACAACAGACGCTATATTTTCACGAGTGGCGGAGCCACGAGTGAAAATATAGCTTTTGTTGTTCACGAAATGAAATATTAATCGATCTTACACGAAAAACAAACGATTGTTCTATTTCTTCAATGCAAAAATGAGACAAAATGTGAAATTTCTAGGACACATTTCCGTAAAGCGCGTCATTTTGCGCGTGATTGCTATGCAACGTTCATTGTGACGTCACTTAATTCGCCCCGCATATATGACGTCAGATAGGATGAAATGCACAAAAGCAGGGTATAAGTTTTTGATAATTTCACTGCTTTTGCAGTGAGATTATCAAGTGATAATCTACCGTTATTTCTCGATAAGCCGCCGAAAAGCATTAAATAAAAATCGATCTTACACTGAAACAAACGATTATCCTCTATATGTTGGTAACTTTAGCATAAATAAGTTTTATAAAACCATGAAGTTGACAAGGTGAATGATTTTGGAATTACATCGAAATGATCTTGAATGAGTGGGAGGAACTATTTTTTAACGAAAATAAGGGGAGATAATACAATATCGACAATTTCGTCCAATTAGGCGAAATTAGCGATTATTTATTACATCACTTTAAGAATCAACGTATTTTCCCGTTTATGTATCTTTTCGGACTAATCAGACGCGTTGAAAGCCACATAGGATAACAACATTATATAATGCCTTCATCGATATAAATAAAATGGTGATCGCAATGAACGAATTTGAAAGTCTTTGAACGATTTCGGATCATTTTTGAATGGTTTGTGTGAGTATGAATGAATGAATGAATGAATGAATGAATGAATGAATGAAAGAAAGAAAGAAAGAAAGAAAGAAAGAAAGAAAGAATGAATAATGCATGAATGAATGAATGAATGAATGAATGAATAAATGAATGAATGAATGAATGAATGAATGAATGAATGAATGAATGAATGAATGAATGAATGAATGAATGAATGAATGAATGAATGAATGAATGAATGGACCGTTGAGCGAGTTATTTAGAATGATTTTGATCGATGTGAATGTCAATTACACGATGTTACTAAAATAACCGCATACGGTTCCCCTTCAAATGTTTCAGAACTGTATATATTTTAGAAGACTTCGGGATCCAGCAAGTCCAATAAAATCCTCTTCAATCTAATTTGTTTGATATTTACATAGAAGAAGGACAAATATTTGAACAAATCTGTTGAATAAATCATCTGATTCTAGTACGGAAGACAGAATGACCACAGCGTGTGCCAGTTATTGGCAAATATTGGGCTTGTTGACCTTACATAGTGTATGGTAATACATGTTTCGTTGGTGTGGCATACTTCTTCGTAAATATCGATAACCTAGTGCAAAACAGTTGTATATACATATATCAATTAGAAAGTTACAATTGTTTCACGCTGAACCATAAAGACAAATTAGCAGCTTGGTTCTTGGAGGAATAGTAAGCTATTTCAAGAACTTATATGCATACTTTATTAAAGGTGGGTAAAAGAATATCGGTAATTTTGTTTATCCTAAACAAAATTCTCGATATTGGATTACCTCCCTTTAATTTTACTCAAAACTTACTCCAAACACTCATACAAATTCAATCCAAAATTATTTCAAAATCATTCACCTTGTCAATTTCATGATGTTGGTAACTTTAGCATAAATACGTTTAATAAAACCATGAAGTTGACAAGGTGAATGATTTTCGAATTATATCGAAATGATCTTGAATGAGTGGGAGGAACTATTTTTTAACGAAAATTAAGGGAGATAATACAATATCGACAATTTCGTCCAATTAGGCGAAATAAGCGATAATTTTTACATCACTTTAGAAACCACCATATTTTCCAGTTTCTATATCTTTTCGGGCTTATTAGACGCTTTAGAATAACATTGTGCAGTGTCTATCGAAATAAACAAACTGTTGATCGTTCTATGGTAATATAGTGGAATTTACAATCACTCCCATCAAAATCATTCTAAATCGATCACTAAGCGATCCATCAATTCATTCCAAACACCATCTAAATTCGATCAAAAACGCTCCAAAATCATTTGAAAATATTGCGAAATCTTTCAAGATCAACATTTTACAAATCGATCAATTTTTTGTACGATTGTTTTGGCTGGTGAGGCTTTAAAAGTGTCTGATTGGTCCACGAAGACACTTAAACAGTACGTATCTATATTTCATCGAAGGGTGGTATAGCGCGATTTTATTGACTCGAATCTGACCCCTGCTATTTAGATGAATAAAAATCTGATTATTCCTACTCGGCTTTGCACGTGCTTTCATAGGAATGAATAACAAACGATTTTGAATTTATTACACATTGTGTTAATTGAGAAAATATGTCGGTAATTGTTATCTAAGCATTTTTTTCACAGAGGTCAAATTCGGTCAAATTAACCAGGCTATAATTTATATCGCTTCATCTTAAAAAATTAGCGATATTGGATTACCCCCCTTTAATTTCACTCAACACTCGCTCCACATACTCATTCAAATTCATTCCAAAACATTGCAAAATCATTCATCTTGTCAGTTTCACGATGTTCTTAACTGTACGAACAAATTTGAAGCGCTTTGAACGATTTCGAAGCATTTAAGGTAGTGGACCCGTAATAGTTTTGCAACGTCTCAGAAGTAATGAACCTTAACAGTGTTAACCGAGGTTTCCTAATGATTTTCAATGATTGTGAAAGGATATGTGGTCCGAAATGTTGCGAAACTATTACGGGTCCACTGCCTTAAAAAAGGTTTCGGCGAGTCTTCGGAATAAATGAATGAATGGAGCGTTGAGCGAGTGATTAAGAATGGTTTTGACCGAGGTGAATGTCAATTTCACAATGTTACTAGATATAACCGCATATGGTTCCCCTTCAAAGTTTCAGAACTGTATATATATATTAGAAGACTTCGGGTTCCAGCAAGTCCAATAGAACCCTCTTCAATCTAATTTGTTTGATATTTACATAGAAGAACGACAAATATTTGAACAAATCTGTTGTATAAATCATCTGATTCTATGACGGAAGACAGGATGACCATAGCGTGTGCCAGTTCTTGGGCAAATATTGGGCTTGTTGATCTTATATATATTGTATGGTAATACATGTTTCGTTGGTCTGACATCCTGAAAATGGCATATTTCTTCGTAAATATCGATAACCTAGTGCAAAAATAGTTGTACATGTATATACATATACCAAATAGTCAGTTACAAGTGTTTCACGCTGAACCATAGATAACGATTAACTAATGTCTTTTTGGATTATCCTTGTTCTTTTTAAGAAAAAAAAACACGAAGTGTTTTTCTTTTTCCATTTTAGCTTTCATAGCTTATACGTATTTTGACAGTCTCTCTGACTGAGTTTAAATAATATAGAAATAGAAAAATCATTTCATATAAGCAAAAACGGAAAAAGAAAAACACTTCATTTCTCCAAAATGTAAATTCATTATAATTATTCGTAAATTGTTTCAATAAAACGTTTATTACACCCTGAATGTAGAAGCCGCATTATAGGAACCCAATTATGAATCAAAGAAAGGCAACTGATAAGTCAAGTCAAGTCAAAATTCTTTATTTGGCATAAAACATTCAGTGTTTCATTGCCTTAAATAGGCAGGACATGTATTAAGACATTGAGAAAAAATACAAATAGAACATAGCAAATTATAAAATGAGAAATGAGAAAAGCAGATTTAAGTTTAGAAAATGGTTAGGTCTAAATCTATAATGAAGAACGTGTATTGAAAGCAAGATAAACGTACTTTGCAAGTTTGTTGATTACAACTGAAGATGTACTACCCATCAATTGAATAAACTTTTGCTTGGTAGGCCATCTGCAGTAATACCTCGGAAATAATTCTTCTCTCAGATTTCTATATTTTGGACAGACCAGAAGAAAGTGGTATTCGTCTTCGATAGCATTCATCGAGCATTGTTCACATAATCTATTTGAACGAGCAATATTGTTATGTCGACCTAGTTCAATTGATAATTTATGGTCGGAACATCTAAATTTGCTTAATGCGCGTCTATGTTTATTGTTTATGACGTCAGATAGGTATTTTTCCATTGTTAATTCTTCCTTAAAAAGACAGTAAGTAGACAGTTTATTCGAATCATGAATATCACTTATCCACTTTTGTATATACTGATCATGTATTCGCTGAACTATAGCTGATACATGACCAGCATTTACATTAGTGTTATTCCACAGATAATGAAAACCCAGTTTATCTAATAATTTCTTAATATTATTGAACCATGTGTTAATATAAGTGGATTCATCTGAATAATAATCACACAAAAATTTGTACATAAGACTATCAGTTCGAGTTCTTATTTTAAACCAATATTTGATTGCTCTGATATTGCGGGTTACGCTTAGCGGGAAACGGCCGCATTCTCCATACAAAGCGACACTAGGTACGTTTTTGTTAAGGCGTAAGATTCTTTTCAAAAACAGTAAGTGAATTTTTTCAACGTCCGGTGATTTATGGGACCCCCATATTTCTGATACGTAATTCAAAATTGGACTTATCATGGAATCGAATAACTTTGTCTTATCTTTGGTATCAAATTCAACTTTATCAAAAAGCGAACAAAGGGCTCTATTCCCTTGTTCTGATAATGATTTTTGGGCTTGGTAGAAACTTCCATTACTTGATATTGTTACACCCAAGTAAGTAAATTTAGAAACTACATTTAAATAGTAGATAAGATAAATTTGAAAAAAAAAAACAAAAAAAAACAACTAATGGAATAATATTGAAATAAAGTAGACTGTCATGAAAATTGATGTCAATTGATTTAATGACCTCGATCAATTAATTTCATAGATGCCATGACACAATATTCAAAAGTAGGTCACACAACAAGCCTCTCCAGGTGGATGCTACATTTAGTAATATTTGTCATATCGTGTTTCCTTAATAATTTATAACAAGGATTGAATTACGAACACGGCATTTATCAGAATGGAATTCTCGGACTGGCACAGAGGATACAGCTAGAAACATCGTGAAATTGGCATTCATTTCAAACAAAACCGTTCTAAATCGCTCACTGGGCGCTCACTTCATTCCATTCAGTCATCCTTTCATTCATTCCTAACACTCACTCAAACCATTCAAAGCGCTCAAAATGACTAAAAAGATAAAATCAACAACTACATTTAAAATAAAAATAGCTAGAACAAATATCGATTTCACTGAATTGAATGAAAAAATGAGCGTCCGATTGCTTCTCGAAGAAATAGGAAGCTAATTACAGAAATTGTGCGCTTATTTTATTAAAGGAAAGTAATGAACATCGCTAGTTTTGTTCATCCTGAACAAAATTAGCCATATTCGTTAACTTCCCTTGAATTTCACTGAAAATTCACTCCTCGCACTCATTCAATTTAAATCCAAAGTCATTCTAGAATCACCCACCTTCTTAAATTCACTTGATAACTGTGTCACGATTAAGAGACAAACTCTGATTTCCATCGTGGTCCTAACTCATACCTTATCATAATCTAGATAGAGAAACAATGGGTCCTTATCACTGCTACAGTTAGTTACATCGTGAAATTGACATTCATCTCAATCAAAACAATTCTAAATCGCTCACTCAACGCTCCATCTTTTCATTACAAACACTCACTCAAACTATTCAAAAACGCTCATGCCCATTGAAAAATATAGAATCAACAACGTCGTTCAAAATAAATTTGATTAGAGAAAAATCGCGATTTCACTGACCTAATTCAAATTGTAAGAGTCTGATAGGTTCTTGAAGAAATAGGAAGCCATCTATAGAACTTATATGCATATTCTTTTAAAGGGAGGTAATCAATATGGCAAATTTTGTTCATCCTGAACAAAATTTGCGATATTGCATTACTTCCCATTATATTCACTCAAAACTCGCTCCACACACTCATTCAATTTCATCCCTTAATCATTCCAGAATCATTCACATTGTCAATTTCACGATGTTATTAACTGTACCTAATTTATTGCTGATGTTTCATTCCCAATCTTTTGAAACTAAAAGTCAGTCCTGCGTTCAGGTTGACAAAGTGGTGCAAACTGTTTCCAAAATTTAAACGCTTTTCGCGTGAACTTGTGTGGAGAGCGGGATATACGTTGAAAACAGTTTGCACCATTCTGTCATCCTGAACGGTGTGCTGATAATTGACATCGGCCTGTTGTCGTAGTTAATGCGTAGGTAGGCGTAGATGTAGGCGAGTGCGTTCATGATGACAAAACGGCGTAAACCGTTCGTAAATTATACCCCGTTTAGCACGCATGCGCACGTAAAATGAAGTTTACAATTTGCAAAGAAATATGCCGCTTTGTCATCCTAAATTCAGGGCGGGTCTCTCTTATCATCAAAGATTTTAATTTTGGGCTTTTAAGGGTATTTTCCATCCCAGGTCCAAACCATCCTTTCAAGGGGAAACTCTAAATGCATTTTTCTAACAATCATGACTAATTTTACTAGTAGTTATATGTTTCTGTTTATACACTGAGCGACTTTTAAAACGAAATACCTACATGTTACCTTAAATCCACCATTTATCATTTTGAAATAATTGCTTGTATTCCACTTACGGTGACAGTTTTTAACATACCCATCGAAATTGAAATTTCTCTATTGCCCTACTGTAAGGTCAGTATTTTCTTTTGAAATAATTCAAAGACCAAATAATGTGTTTAAGCACGTTGGTTCAAAAGACTGCAACAAAATTTTGTCTTACCGAAAAGAAGTGACGTCCCTTACGTCCTTTCCCTTAAACTTCGTAAAATCACTAACGATGTCAATGCAAATGCAGATTCGGCACGTGAAGCTTATCCGTGTTTGTTAAACCTCTGCAGATATGCTGTTAAGTACTGAGCTGACATTTTGAACGAGGTTATGGCATAACGCTAGCGTCATTTTAACATATTAAGTCTTCTGAAACCTTTTATTTGTATGGTCCTATCCTACAGATTTTCAATACTTGAAGACATAAATCAATCATTTGTGCGTCCAATCGAGGTAAAGGCGCCCTGATTCTTAGGAACAATTGCTCTTGTGGCATACTCGATCCAGACAACAGTTGTTTCAAATTGAGTGGGTTTATTACATTCCTTTGAACAGTTTTTGAAATGTCTATCGACATGTCTATGTCTATTTTTGTTTCAGTTTGAATCCAGACCTGCGGTCAGGATGACAAACCGGTTCAAGTCATATCCCGCTTTACCCGTATAATTGGAAAACGGGTTGCAACATGTTTTCAGCCTGAATGCAGGGCGGGTTTCAAGATAAAAAAAAACAACAATAACGGCCCCCGATAGGATGTGAAATAAGTTGGCCCTAGAAGAAAATAAACAACGTTTAGTGCTCTAGGTAAAATTTTACTTTTTCGCGGTTGTAAAGTCGCTCGATATATTAATATAATACAGATTAGGCATGTGCATGGCATTTCCAACAATTTCACATACATTCGCTTATCGTCTGAAGATAGCCTTGAGGCAGCAAATGTCTATGGGGCAAAAGGTGTACACTTGGACAAAACTGTTCATATGTGAAACTGCTGAAAAGTTCGCGAACATGCTCAAGTGCTTCAGTTACAAATACCTCGAAAACCCCGAATGAAGTATCTAGTAAATGTATCCGAAATAGGATCTTTGATTAAAATCAAAGTACTGAAAGTACTGATAAGTTGAAATGCGTTCCAGAGACGGTGACCTCAAACCATTAACGAAGCTGACGCCTCCCGCCCACCACAGGTGATCACTTAATACGTCTCGTCTTTTGACGGGCGTATATTAATCTATGTGTTTCAACAACGAGAGACGCTTAAACCACTGAATCGCTATATAGGCCTGAATGTGATGGAAGAAAAATTAAACCAAGAGGGACAGAATGGCCCTAAACCGCTCACCTGAATTCGATTGGTCCAGTGGATCTTATCCAAGAAACTTTCTGGCAAAGATTCATTCAAACTTGCCTAATTGTTGAAGAGGAGACATTATTCGAATTATAAGCAGTCATAATAGATCCTGCCAACCCATTCATTACAGAGGAGACTCAAAATTAGCCCTACCCTGCCATATTTATGGGCTAATGAAAATTTTGCCAACAATATTTTGAGAAGGTCATCAAAGGAACATTCTTGCACAGTTTCATTGAAATCTGCCGAGTGGTTCAGGAGGAGATGTCGTTCAAAGATTTTGGGCTCAAAATAAACCCCGCCCTGCCATACCCATATTTATTGGCCAATTAGAATATAGCGACAATTTTGAAAAGGGACACCCAGGGAACATTCTGGCAAAATTTCATTTCATTTCAGGAGAAGAAGAAGTTTAAAGAAGGGTGACGACTCACGACGGAGTCAGGGTGATCCTAAAGCTCCCCTTGAGCACGTTGTGGTAAGGTGAGCTAAAAGGAAGAAAATGATGCGGACCACACTGCCGACTAATGAACACACAGGCGACCTTATACACTCAAAACAGTTTTTTATATTATTTTTCAATAAACTTTTGCTCCATTTGAGTTATCAATTACATTTTTAATTAGAAGTTTCGCAAATGATTTTTCCATGATGACAAGCTATTTTCTCAGGGAAGTCTTTTACTTCATGAGTTGGAATCTCAAGACACTTTTTCGACGAATTTCAATTGTGATTTCGACCTATGTGACTCAAATATTGGGCACTTTCTCGGGTCATTGACAACATTTGTGTCAAGTTCTATGATTTGGGTCAATTGGTTGTTCAGTTAGAAAGGAAACTGTTAACTGTTAAAATTTACTGATGCCCGTGACATCTATGACCCCGAAACAATAGCGCATTTCTTTGGGTCATGGGCAATATTTGTGTAAAGTTTCGTTATTGTAGGTCAATTGCTTCTCCGTTTATCTAGCGGAAAGCAAACGGTCAATGGACGGAGAGACAGACATGATGAAATCAATATAATTATGCTCCTCTTCTTCTGAGTTTGGGGTACAGTTAATAACATCGTGATATTGAAAGGGAACGATTTTGGAATGATTTAAGCATGATGTTGAATGAGTGAGCGGAGCGAGTTTTGAGTGAAATTTAAGGGAGGGAATCCAATGTCGCTTATTTTGTTCAGGATGAACTAAGTTAGCGATATATAAAACCTATATAAAATATGCATAAAAGTTCAATCAATAGTTTTCTATTTCGCCAAGAACCAATCAGACGCTTTAAATTTCATTTATGTCAGTGAAATCGCGATTTGGTTCTTGCCTAATTCATTTTAAATGTACATGTTGATCTTATTTTTCTTAAAACTTTGAGTGTTTTTGAATGGTTTGAGTAAGTGTTTAGAATGAATGAATGGAGCGCTGAGTGAGCGATTAAGAATGTTTTCTATTGAGATGAATGTCAATTTCACGATGTAACTAACTGTATGATGGTGCTCTTAAACATGTTGATGTGTAAGAATGTGAAGAAAGCAAGTTGAACTAGATGGTTTGTTTCAAATATCAAATTGTCTTGGTGTTGGAATTCAATTGGGCAAAGATATTCATAATTCAATTAAAGATGTAGTGGCAAGGGTTTTATTGGATGAGTATTGGGTTTTTACAATAAAACATTCATGTAGATAACTGCAATATGACGGAAAACAAACGACAATATGTTGCAAAAATATATATTAACTTTAAAGGTGTATCATCCCCTTAAAAAAGGTATTTATTTCGTAGCTTAGACAGAAATTTACAATATAACACCTTGTCAAAAGTTAAATGTGTATCAGAAAGAGAAACTATACCTTTAAAAAAAGCTATAACATAATTCTACGAAAAACAGGTCGCGACCGTACTAAATAAGCAGATCACGTGATTGGTCTGTGCTATTACCACAATACTGAGAAAACAGATCGCGACATTACCAAATAAGCAGATCACGTGATTGGCTAGTGCTAATTGTCAATTGCTGACCTAATTGGACTTGACTTATTACATGATTTCCAAATATAGTAATGCAAACATGTGATACTGATATATTCGTACGCAACTTTCAATAAATGTCGTTTAAAACATAAATTAGCGTGTTAATAATAAACACGACGTGATATTTGTGTAATTGTACAGCATTATTTATTACTTTTTGATGATCTTTGTCAAGTTGAGATATACAAAATAGGCCGAAGTGTATTCACATCCTGTTCACGTGATATGTGTTCTCAAGAAACCCGAAATGAAATTATCTTGTGTTCATTTTGCGGTTTTGTTAAATCTAAGTTGGAATTGCTCCGCATTCCAACTTAACGAGGCTTACGTAGCTTCAGTTGAGAAGAACGGGGAACCAGGTATAGCACATACAGTTCCAATTGAGAATTTATCAGATTTCTATTGGTTCAAATTATGGAGGCCAATGGCACGCAAAGATATCGACCTAAACTAGTAACACTTATTTGTTAGTCTTTTGGGCGACATAATTTCCCACAAATAAGTCACGTCTTACCTGCTTGTACTCGGGAACCCTTCTGGAATGATAAGGGCGCGGGCATTAAAGCGCTCTGTTTCACAAAGTGTCGGTTTGGGAATTATAGAATATAAGGAGTATTTGCATTTTTTCGATTTGTTCGCTCGCTCAGAAATAGCATTCGCTGCTTTATAAAATCGAAAGTTTCGCTAAATGCATTTTAGGCATAGCAAGGACCCTTTCAACTGTACGCACGGAGGGATATCAATTGAAATCAGGGTAATAAAATATTCGCATACGTAAATAAAAGGACCACACTTTGGAAGACCTATGCGCTTTTATGCTAAGCATCTGTACCATCTAAAACGTTAGTGAAAACTATAATCATTCTGAAGACAGGACAGGATTCTTTTTTCCACAAAGCCATTGAGAAAAACATGGGAAATACTGATGTATCATTGCAATAAGCAATCCCATTATTTCGTACGTTCGTGATGCCGCATTTCATCAAACTAATAGGGAGAAATCATCCAATAGGATATCGATTACACGAAATTCTCGGCAACATTGAGTGGAGACAATAGACTATAGTTCACTAAACTTAACCCGAAACAATTTTTTGTCGTCACTTTAATGCGAAAAGCTTGTAACTACTACTTGAATTAAGCTGCAGTTACGTTGTCTCAGTTTGTTTATTTCCGTTTATTTATCGTTGTTACCGTAGCACATGCCCATATGCATCACGCCCCCAAAAGACGGTTAGTTGTTGCGGGGGATAGTGCAAGGATACATGATGAAACTACTGCTGAGATCCGCCATGGTTCTTAAACGTGCCGGTGTAAAGCTACGTCACACGGGACCTCGGTTTAATGTCTCATCCAAAAAACTATTAGTTTGTAAATTTGCCAGCCAGGGAATCGCACCCACGTGATCGATCTTTGTTTTGAAGGCCGGTTCTCTACCAACTGACACCGGGCTGACACGTTGTCTTAGAATAAAATCAAAGATCTTCAATGACCAAGCGTCGTAGAGGATTTTTTAAGCTGCTTACCAAAAACGGGCGAAAATATGTTTGTCCGGAGTCAAGTTTGTGGCAATATTTCACGATCGACAGAAACCATATTTAATACATTCTCATATTTGCCTTTGTTATTCTATCCTTGTGAAAATATTGTGGAAAACAAAGAAATTGTTTTTCCCCCAAAAAATTTTTTCACTAGAAAGGGTAGATTCTTTTCCGACTGCTACGACCTTTCATTATCTTATGCAACCTCTTTGATTTTTTATTAAGCTTCAATTTCAAAAACCAGCCCTATGAGCAGCGCTTTCGAGATGATACCTCGCTTTGCACGTATGTCCACGTGCAAAGCGGGGCATCATCTCAAAGCGCTCGCGAAACGCTTTTACATCCTGAACACAGGGTAGGTACCAAGGGCGTGCAAAGCAAGTACGCACAATACGCACTTGCGTAATAAAAATGAAATCCAAATGTATACCTCGTCGGTGAGTGATCATGACATCCTAACTACATCTTTGCTAAGCTGTAGTTACGATAATATGATTATTCACCGACTATATCTTTTGACAATAGGCCTATGATTTTTCAATGCGTGTGCTTTTTTGTGTTATTTGTACGCCCGCCGTTGGGTACAGCCCTGCGATAAGAAAGACAAAACGATGCAAGCAGTTTTCCAATTTTACCCCGCTTTGCACGAACACTTGCGTGCAAAGCGGGGTATAATTGGCAAACTGTTTGTACCGTTTTGTCGTCCTGAACGCAAAGCAAGTTTCAATATTATCATTAAATCAGAGGCTTGAGATTTCTCATACTTTCTCTTTAGGGTAACTTTAAAAAGAAAACACCAGAACGCAATGCTAACGTTAGGCAATATGTATTTATCACAAATAAAACAAAGTAAAACATAAATAAACAAAGTAACATAACATTATTGCACTATGTGAGATATTCAAATAAGACTTGTGAATGAATGACCGACTATACTATCTAAGGCTAAGCAAAACTAATGTAAGTTTACTTACAATTATTCTGGGGTGACCACTCAAACTAAGATTCCCTAAATAAGGGATATACTTTGAGCCTATCTATCCCAAGTTAAAAATTGAAAGACAGTCTATTAAATTCAAGAAGATATATAGATTGTGTTCCTGCTTTGATGGAATTTCTAAAGATGTTAATATTAGATTCACTTTGATTTGAAATAAACTTTCTTCCGTTTAAGACTTCCAGTCTACGTTATATCTATCAGGCCAAAGTTTCACATATGCACGAATATGTCACAGAATATGTCAACGTTTATGTAACAAAATCTGAAATATACTTGAACTTAATCAAAACGAATGACTAGCTTTTGTGTGTAAGAATTAAGCCAAATGAGCTACATATTCGGTGCATTTTATCCCCCATGTTGAAAATTAACACATGAGCGACAAATTTATGCTGTCCCGCTACAATTTATAATGAAAGTATAGACCTGCAAACTCAAGAGAGTGATCAAAGATTAATTTTACATTGAAAATAATAGGATATAACAGTTTCTCGAACCTCACTCTTTCTTGCGGAACTATACAAATCTTAATTAGAGTTGTTTGTGAAATAACTGCTTTACAACCAGGTAGAATGCCCTATTCGAGTTGAATAATTGTCATTTTTACACAACATATAGAATTATTTTTACAAAGCATGTCGTAAATATGACAATAGCCCACCGGAACCGTAAAAACGTGTTTAGTTCGCAATTTAGAGTGAGTGATCAAAGGTCAATTTTGTCTATACAGGTATAGACAAAATTGACCTTTGATCACTTACTTAAACTTGTGGATCTATACTTGTTAAAGTTTGTTGATACTTGCTTCCCTGTATGAAAACACAATATATATTCAGAAGGAATCGTTTTAACTATCAAACTAGTAAGTAAAGTATCAAGAAAAAGACAGAGATAAAGAATAGAAAAAGAGAATAACAGAAAATAAGACAGAATATATTACTATTTTTTAAAAAGACCAAAGTCATGAGTTTAGCCCTGTCTTATTAGGTAAATAAAGCCACAGAAAATTTACAAAATCATCTAAATTGGATATTCTAGTTTTTTGCACGGAATATCTAGGGTTTCATTACTGATTAAATTCTGCTTAATACCGCATTAGTGTTTATTCTTTAAAAAAAGGCCATTTCTGAGAGATAGATTTAAAATTTATCAGAAGAAAGAGGAAATATATGTGCTTTGATAATAACAGGCTTTTTAATGCATGTGATTTTAAGCTCATGGCCTTCTTTTCAGTATCAGTTAGTAATAGGATTACTCGCCCTGCTCAAAATGTTCCTTTTGACGTGATGTATTACATCTCGGGATTCAACTCCACGGAGAAAGAAATAGGTACATTGAACGCTACAGAAAATGACTAGATTATTTTATAAAGGTTCCATTCACAAATACAAATGAACAAGGATCTACAATACAGTTTGTAGGCATGGAAGTGTTTTTCTTCTCTTGGTGTATCTCTCTTGTAACGCGAGAACCATGTCATAACTCGCTTGTAAACGGGTACTTTGATTTTCTAGCCTCGTTTTGAGATCATTAAGCGTCTGGACAAGCATTTCCTTCCGGTTTGTTGGCGATAGTGAGCGGAAGAACATCAGCTGTTGACGACGAATTTGTTCCTCTTCGATTGCTTCCCGAATCTTCCGCTGTACGTAACATTTTTCTTCCCTTAATCGCGTGACCTTTTCGTCTAAACTTATTTCAATGTCCGCCAGTGATCGCGACCTTCTTTTCTTATTACACACACAAGTTTGATCAAACGATTTTGACCTTGGCCTTTGGACTCGGCTACGATTTTCCTCCAAGAATCGGTAATCGAGAGTGAAATGTCGAGTAGCTGGATCATTATCCCATTCAAGGTCAAGGTCGCTGGAAATACAAATATCGTCACGTGACGACATGCTGTCCGAGTCACGTGTTACGCTAGCATATCCGGTGTCAATGGATTCCTGCATGTTTCTGTCTTCGTATCCAGTAAGATCAGCGTTACTAAGCGAATTCGAATTTTCAAGATTATCCTCCATTATTTCTTCAATGTCCGTAATGTAACCGTTTTCTATACTTTCGTCTTTAATCTTACTAGATAACCCATCATCTTCATGGAATGAATCTGCCATCGAGTCTTCGAAGGAAGTTTCCAAACTTACTTTTCCATCGACACTTTCTTGTGAAGGTTCACAAAGATTAGCTTCATCTAGGAGTTCCTTAATCGACATGAACGTGGCATCACGCGGAAAGTCCGATGTTTCAAGTAATTCATCAACACGCTCTTCGTACTCAAAATCAATGTCACATTTTACGGTGCTCAGAAATTCAATTGTTTCAACAACGGGCGATGTGCAAGTTGAACCGTCCGTGTCGTATTTAAGAAACTCTGTAAATGAGAAACGCTTTTTTGAAACATTGTCTGAATCTTTGATGATGTTGATTGTCATTTGTTCTGCAGAATTTCTATTAGGTCCGGTGATTTGAATAACCTCTGCTGTAATGCTAGTGGGTATATTGGAAAACTTACTGTTTTCGTCTTCCCCGAGAGAATCACCCTCGAGTTCTGCTATCTTAACTAGGCCGTGAAAACTGGAGCATTTTGAACGCACTGGACCGTAAACCTCGGACGGGTTATACGTCCAATGAAATCCGTTCGTTTCGTCACGGGGGAAGTTTAATGGGCAGGACTTGGTAGATCCAAGAAACTCGGAGGATGAGTACAGTAGTGACTCCGTTGGGTCTGAAATAACAAGAAAAAAAATGTTATGATATTTTATAAAGATGAACATTTAGTGAGTGATCAAATGTTCAGTTCTTCTTTAGAGGTATAAAAAGATATTTCGGTTCTCATTTAATTTTTTGAATATATAATGTTAATCATACCCTGTCAACCAAGTCCTAGAAAAAACAAAAACACAAAAGAAAATAAATTCTTGAATTTGATTTTGTATATCGAATAAAGTTTAATTTAATACTTGTTATATATCTGTTCGATTTTGATATTTTGCTCGACTTCTTTAAAAATTGAAGGAAATGGAAGTTAAGATATATCAAATATGCACATTTAAAGTGTTACCACTCGGGAAAAAATCATGATAATATGGGAAAACACTTATTAATATGCATATTTCAGCGTAACAAAATCCTTAAATCATTGAACTCAGTCTAGCGTCGCGTATATGAGTAAATATTTGATGTGAAAATTACCAATGGCACATTCACATACTAAAATACTACATATGAAATCCACCTCACAAAAACGGTACAAAAATACCAGAACAAAATGACTATGTGCCATGGTTTGAACACAAGAGTGATTTGGTATAATTTGAATCGTTGACATTTTAGACTAGTACTTGCTATTAGTTTCGGCGTACAATGATAAAAAAAATGACAATTTATTATACAGTTAACAACATCATAAAATTGACAAGGTGAACGACTTTGGAATGATTTAGGAATGAAATTGATTGAGTGTGTGAATGAAATTAAAGGGAGGTAAACAAAAATCGCTAATTTGTTCGGGATGAACAAAAAGACGAATTTTTTATTTGATGGTGCATGTAGACTCCATGCCAGTAATTTGATCTTTAAATAGCCTGATAAAAAATATTATTTCACACGATTTCAATTGTTTATCCCCTTTTTCACAGACATGGTAAGATCCCAAAATATGTCTGCAATACTAAATCGTAAAATATTTTGGGTCGAATATCTAGAAAAGGTTAAAATATTGCAAAGACGTTCATTGATTTTTAACCTTAGTTATATAAATACACGTAGTTAAAAAAAACATTGATTTCCAAATTTCGTTATGTTTCAGTTCTCTATATCAAAGTGGGACAAAATATGATTGTTCAATTATTGTTTGTCAATATTTAATTAAGTGGTGTCAGTGTCATTGTATTTCCGATATTCTGACATTTTCCTGATGGACCGTGAGTTTTATCTGCCCTACGTTCAGGATGACAAAACGGTGAATATTGTTTTCTAATTTTACCCCGCTTTGCACCCAAGTGCATGTGCAAAGCTGGGTATAATTGGAAAACAGTTTGCACCGTCGTGTGATCCTGAACGCAAGGCTGGTAACTGGCAAGAAAATGATGATCGGATCGAGATAATTATAAGGGCTTACTTCTAGACCAGCCCTTCGTTCAGGTGAAAACGTTAGCGAAACGCTGTCGAAATGATACCTCGCTTTGCACGTATGTGCACGTGCAAAGCGGAGTATCAACTCAAAACGCTCGCGAAACGTTTTTACATCCTTAACACGTGGCAGTTTGCTATTATTGCATGATGCAGACTTAAGCAACACGTCTGAAATGAAGCTTATTTGATGTTTTATGTATTTGCGTTCTGTAAAATAAATAAGATAGAAGCTAAAAAAATGCGTTAAAGCTGCTCTTTCACAGATTTGGAAAATGGGATTTTTGAAAATTTTCTTAAAATAAATTGGAAGTAACGATCTCATCATGTTGAAGCCTTTAAAATAATGAGATTTAAGCTGGTAATGCATGGAAAGAAAGGTTGATATTCCTGAATTTAGCAAAATTCATTCTGAAAAAATAAAGCAACTACTAACGCATTAAAAATTATTCTTCAATTACGAGTCAACTATTTACGCCTGTGCATTCTACATGTTTGTCTTATTCAATCAAAGATTAAGGTAAAAGTATTTGACAGTTGGAAACTTCATATCAATTCATGCAAAAATAAAAGATTATTTGCGGAAAAGAAGGATTTTGAAATTTATAGACTGGAAATTAATAGACTGGATCCCTTACTGATCTTTCTGCTCCATAAAAATAAGTTTCAAATTTATTGAAATATGTTATTTTTAGTGCCAATGCAATTGGGCCATTCTTTAACGTCTAAAAATACACACATTTCCAAATCAAAGAACAAGTTTTGTATTTTTTATGAAAAACTGTGAAAGAGCAGCCCTGGGCAGTCTTTGTGGACCGATGTAGACCTTTCAGATGTGTTCATCGTTGAATGTACACTTTACGGTCTTTGTTAAAATCACATTGTTTCATTTTAAAACCAATAAAGGAATATGAATGAATTGATTGATTGAATGGGGTTTACGCCGCTTTCAACATTATTTCAGTTATATCGCGGCGGCTGGAGCACCTATCAATGGATTCCTGGTATTTCTCACGCCAGTACTACCATTACATCCTTTCCTAGCCTCCAGCTGCTATCTCACATAGGTCTACGATCATCGACCCATTGGTGAGAGACAAAAAGTTGGAAAGAATGAGTGCCGCCGTCGGGGATCGAACCCGGGACCTCTAGTTTGATAGTCCGACGCGCTACCAACTGCGCTATGACGGCGGCTGAATATGAATGAAGGAATACCTACCGGTTGGTGAAGGACTCGGTGTTGTTCTAGGGGATGGAAGCCATGGGTTTGTTTTGATTCTCGTTCGAACCCTTGGAATGGTATTAGGAGTCCCAACCGACATGTCACTTCCGGTCAATTCATCCTCGGGGCCCCGAACACATACCCAGGTACCCGGATGATCCGAGGACCCGCCATCGGTACACTTAATACACTGGCAGACATTTCCGACTTCTATTTTTAGCTCCGGAAGTGGATAAGTTCTGTACCGAGAGTGTCCGACTATCCCATTCTGGGAGGGTATAATTTGCTGGGACAAATGATTGTGGTCTGCACCAAAATTGTCGTAGTAACCTTGGTAACCCGACTTGGAGTAATTAAAGTTCTTGTCTAGACCGATATCCCGAGGGAAGTCCGGATTACATAACTTGGATTTCTTTTTCTTCTTATGCTTTAGTTTTGGGAAAAGTTTGAATTCAAAATGGCGGAACTTCATTTTTTACCACTAGAACTGCCAGTTCCTGATCTCACCTGAAAAGATAGATAAATAATCGTGTTAAGGTAGTGGAACCGTAATAGTTCCGCAACATTTCGGAATCCGTGAACTTTCACAATGTGGACCGAGGTTTCCTAATGAAAATCATTAGGAAACCTCGGTTAACACTGTTAAATTCAATACTTACAAAATGTTGTGGAACTTTTATGGGTCCACTACCTTTCAGAATTTATTTGAATTGACATGTTCTTCGAGAAATAAGATTATAGAAGCTATAATTTTTACCATAATTTCTTATTTAGAAAGGTACCTAGCTCATTAATAAAGATAACATAAAAAATTCATGTCAAAATAGCTTATTTCTAATGTTACCTGTTGAAATTCAAGCTGTCGTAATTGCTGAATAACGTGATTTTTTGTAGTTTTTTTTTTTTTTTTTTTTTTCGACCTACAACGATTGTTTACACAATGAGTATTTACGCAATACATTTCTTAAAAAATAGCTTTTTTAAAAATAAATATCGGTTGCTTAGTGCCGTTGAATTATAAGAAACGAAATTATTTTTTTCCGTATGATAAGTACCGCAAATCGTCAGTGCAATAGCAAAACTCCGTAACTACAGCTTGTTTTAAGCTGAAATAATGACATTTTCAAATACACAAATATAATAAGAATCTGAATCGTTCAAAGAAAGTCGTAATTTTACAAAGTTCAGTACTGTAGGCATTTATCGAATTACGAGAGGGATGTAAATTACATGAAGTTTATGAGAATCAAAACTGGAATAAATCAAAGTGCTGTCAGCACTGTAAATCGTACATCATTGAGAGGCTGGGATAGTGCAATAGTTCGCCAATCAAAGGGCTCAAATTTAGACAATAAGAGTTGGTAAAATCTTTAAATTTGTGAGTTTTTTGTCTTAACAATCCATCTTTTCGAGGACATCGCCAGCTCATCCAACCTCATGGGTCCGATTTTGAAAGTTTGCTGATTCGATAGCCCTCTGCTAGTCTAAATTATTTCTTAGCAGATTTTTACGTTGTTATAATGAGCACGCGCCAAGCTAAAAGATTGTTAATATTATTCCTCTCTCTATAGAGTTTAAAAGCCTGTTTAGCAACAAACATTTTTCATTAAACTATTTACAATTTTGATTACCAACATGTTTGTATTTCAAGCATTGGGTTTTCCCAAATACTGTAAATGCATTTTCCCTCAAGAAACACGTGAAATCGCCAACTATGCTATTTATATCTTTGGTTTCTGACCAATCGATTAAATCTAGCTGCACTCTATGATTATTCATGGGGAAATTCAAATGGCAGCCCGGGAGTCGCGTGAGATGATGTAATAATCTAAAATTGACTGTAATATGCATGCGCAAAAAGGACATTCATGTGAACGGAGTTACCCACTGGTGGTAGTAAACAAACTTCACATTTACCGCTACAATAATTAATCAACTATGAAATATCGTCATCCCATTAAGAAATGTGATAAACTCGTGCAAAATACTCTGTAGAGAATATTTATTTTTTTTTGTAATCGAATTGTTGTGCACTATTCTCGCCGCCATTTTGGAACCCAAGTAACACCGGCCTGACCCAGGATCAGAAGCGTCGAGGTTGAAAGGTTACAATGACATCACTAGTGTCGAAACCGAGGCCGTTCTGATGGAAACCCGGTTAACTCGGGTCGAAACCGAGTCCGATATGAACTTACCCCTATATCAGTTTATCGTATGTTTTTGCCGGTTTATTTGTTGTTGAATAATTTTTCTTCATACTCAAATTTGAATTTAATGAAAATAGGATTGGAGCGTGATCAGAGTGCTCATTGAAATCAAATATTTCAAAATTACAAAATTATTTCTATTTGTTAACACATGCGAAAAAAAAGTAAACTTCCCACGCTCCCTGTTTGAGTGCAGACGACTATTGACTAATGACAAACAAGTTAATTGACACATTTCGAGCAGACGATGTCCATCTGAATTTACACGTGGTCTGAATTTACGCGTGGGTTTTGACCGAGTGATAATCATAACAGAATTTGATTGGTTGTCAGCCCTACAACTGGTAAATGACCGTTCGAGAAAGTTCAGAGCAGTAATATTGTAAGTGCTACAAATTAATTATACAGTTAACCTATTGTACGTTTCAACTCCTTTACTCAACCGAAAATCTTGTTATAAACACTGAAAATACTAACTGGTAATTTCTAAAAGCGAAAATTACATCAAATTTTGTATTAGCCTCTTCTCTATTTGTCGAAAAGTAAATAAGGTATAAACAAAGTTTGTAGATTGTGACTGAAAAGGCCGTTTCTTCGGTGTTTGAAAACACATAATTTGGTTTGAACACGTTGCTCAGAAGATAATGGTAAAAATGTACTGGGTCAAACAGGCTGGATTTCTGAAAAACGGTAGATATAAATCTACTGCTTCGCAGTACGATTTAAAAATATGGAAGCAAATACTTCTCATTTATCATTCTGTCATATTGATGTTTGACATGCGTGACGTCAGGGTAGAAATGAGTCAAAATGCGGGGAGTTAATCATTTGTACAGACGATTGCGTTTTAGATTGGTACGTGAGCCGCCGTCATAGCGCAGTTAGTAGCGCGTCGGAATGTCAAATTAGAGGTCCTGTGTTCGATCACCGACGGCGGCACTCATTCTTGCCGACTATTTGTCTGCCATCAATGGATCGATAATCGTAAACCTATGTGAGATAGTAGCCGAACGCTAGGAAAGAATGTAATGGCAGAACTGGCGTAAGAAATACCAGGAATTCATTGTTATTTGCGATATAACTGAACATTTGTTGAAAGCGGCGTAAAACCCCCAATTCCAGTCGATTGGTACGTAAAAGTTACACCTGCGATAAAAGGAGAAATTATCAATAAATCATTACACTTGAGTTAAGAATGACGTGAAATAGATGCTCGTCTCAGCCAAGTTTATTTCGATTCAAAATCAAGGTAACAAATAATTTCTTTCACTCGAGCTATTTTTTTAAAAAAAGTTATCAAATATGCATAAAACAATGGCATATGTTTTATTATAAGTCGTTGTCAGATCTTGGGAAGACTCAAACTATCTAATACATAAAGGACCATCGTCCATTCAAAGGAGGTAATACTATATAGCTGATTTCGTCCGAATTGGACGAAATGACAGATATTGTATTACCTCCCTTCAAGAAAATTTAAGTACTTTTTTGTTTGTCTCTTCGCGAACCAATCAGACGCTTGGAAATCCACAAATAAGAAGAAAATAGCGCAATAATTAAAGCAACGTGAATGAATTGTTGATTGTTTCAAACCAGTTCCAAGCGTTTTTGAAGAATTGTATATCTTTTTTTTTTCAACTGTTTTATTGATTGCTTGGAATGAATTAATGGAGCGCCGATTTCAAATGGTTTTGATCGAGATGAATGTCAACTTCACGATATTATTAACAGTATGACAAGGTTAAAATTCTCCCTGTTCCAATTCTGAATTCTTTTGTCAATACCCCTTCGTCATTTTCAATTTTCATGTATGTTGTACAAAAGTCTCCCTGTTCTAATACTAAATTCAGTTTGTAAATGTCTCATCATCATTTTCAATTTTCATGTTTGTTGTACAAAAGTCTCCCTGTTCTAATACTAAATTCAGTTTGTAAATGTCCCATCATCATTTTCAATTTTCATGTTTGTTGTACAAAAGTCTCCCTGTTCTAATACTAAATTCAGTTTGTAAATGTCCCATCATCATTTTCAATTTTCATGTTCAGTGTTCTTGGTGTTTTATGATACAACTCATACAATATTCCCCTGTAATACTGAGTCATATGAACTCAATATATATGAAATGAGTGAATATTCTGTGATACCTGATGGAAGAAAATCGTTTATTTTAGTAGTCCGGTATCAATTCAGCCGATCGTTATTTTGTATTTAGGCCGTCTCTATGGCAGGAAATAAATAAAATGCTGGATGTTAGTTCATCTGACAAAATTTGTAGATTAACTGTCCTGCGTTCAGCATGACAAAATGGTACAAAATGTTTGCCAATTTTACCCAGCTTTGCACGCAAGTGCACGTGCAAAGCCGGGTAAAAATGGCAAGCAGTTTGCACCGTTTTGTCATCCTGAACGCAGGGCTTTTCTAGCAGATTCATGTCGATGATAATTTGGTTGAGGGACAATACTTTTGTTCAATTTATATTAAATTGGACTTTATGTTTCAAAGTTAGCCTTCCTGACTTTTCTATCCCCTTTTCTGCACGTTCCTATTTGCAGTAAGCACTTTCTTATGCTATGAGGTTAACGACACTTTAAGAATTGTCACAGTCATAAAGTGACATTTCGCAACTGGCTGCTCTACGAACTCTCGATTTCTTTCTAAATACATTTATTTAACTTTTTCAAACTGTATGGTTTGCTTTGAGGACTTGCTTCCCTAGCATGCTAAATGTATGCAACCAAAAGTTATCTGAGAGTTTGAGAATTTCTGAGAAATGTTGTCAATATCTTTGTGGGCAATTTAACGAGAAGTGAACAGTTAAATATCGATAACCCGTGCTGTAACATGTCATTATCGGTTACATAATATCCCTCTGAACTGTTCTCCGTGAGTCACATTTAACTCTTTCCTGTCAAGGAACCAGCCCTGCGTTCAGGATGAAGAAAACATTGCAAACTGTTTGCCAATTATACCCCGCTTTGCACGCAAGTGAACGTGCAAAGCGGGGTATAATTTGTAAACAGTTTGCAATGTTTTCGTCATTCAGAACGCAGGGCAGAATGTTACCGTCGTGTGAGTTTATAATAGAGCAAATAGTGTTGAGGAGAAGAACTTAACTCTTTCCAGTGATGAAACCAGCCCTGAGTTCAGGATCAGCAAACGGTGCAAACAGATTTCCAAGTAAGCTTGTGTGCAAAGCGAGGTATAATTGGAAAACTGTTTTCACCGTTTGCTGATCCTAAACGCAGGGCTGAATGTTACCTCTTATATAGTGACTTTAATATGGACCTAATTTTTGGAAGAGAAGAACATAACCTCCCTTTTAGGTTTATACTAAAGAACATATTCTTTACTAAATTAAGTTAAGACATTGCTAGTAAAAAGCCATTTGCCACCTCAACCCACCCTCCATCCGAAAATACGACGAAGAGAAAAAATGAAAGTACTGATGGTGGACGTTTCTGGTGGCATACTAGAGTGATTCCTCCATTTGTGGAGAAAATAGAAATTTTACATGTAAAATTACGATAAAAGGAAAATGACCTGACCCAGGTTCGCATCTTGCTTCAGATATACGTTTCTCAACATATATCGTCGATCGTCAACAACGTCCTTTAATTACAAGGTGTCGATAACTTTCGGGATTATTCCCGGTGTAGTTTAAACAGTGATTCCCCGATCCATTTGTTATAAAAGGAAAGAAATGACAATTAGATGATCTAGGTTATTATTCTTATTTTGTAATGCTAATCAGTTCTCTGTAATCTCATTATTAAAATTATGGTGTTATCTGCTTAAACTAGAAAGCTATGAATGGCTTGGGTCGCTCCACAGACCAGATTTTTAGATATTTGGGATTCTTCTGATGTTGAAAATGATTTTCAGAGTTTCCACTATATAACATATAGAGAAAAGACCTCCGATAATAAAAAAACAACATATATTTCATCCAATGACAATAATTTTGGCTACATGATAAAGGGGTCGCCCAAGGATCATACCAATGAAGTTTGATTAATATCTACCCATAACATTCTGAAAAAATGATTTTCAAAGATTACGAAAATAACATATTGAGAAATTACCTCTGCCAATAAAATACATGTTTTTCATCCGAATCACAGTAATTTTTGGTAGACTCATAAAGGGTTACTCAAAAAGATCATTCCGGTGAAATTTGGTTGAAAACCATCAGTTACATTTTGAGAAAATGGTTTTCAAAGTTTCCACTAAATAACATATAGAGAAATGACCTCCGCCCTTTAAGATAATTATTTTTCATCTGATCACAATAATTTCTGGTAGCCTGATAAAGGATCACTATAGTATCATTCGAGTGAAATTTGGTTGAAAACCATCAGTTACATTCTGAGAAAATGATTTTCAAAGTTTCGACTAAATAACATATAGAAAAATGACCTCCGCCCATGAAATACATATTTTTCAACCGATCACAATAATTTTTTATAGACTGATAAAAGGTCACTCAAGGATCATTCACGTAAAATTTAATTGGTATCCATCAATTAGAACCTGAGAAAACCCACTTTTAACCATATTTGGAAATAAGCCATGCCCATTAAATCCATGTTTGTCATTGGATCTAAATTTCTTAAGTTTGAAAGAGGATCACCCTAGGATCATTCCTGTGAAGTTTGATTGAAATTCATCCAGTAGTTTCTGAGGAGAAGATTTTTAAAGAATAAGTTTACGACCGGACGCACGAACGGACGACGGACACAATGCCATGACAATAGCCCCAGTGGCCTTCGGCCAGTGGAGATAAAAATTCTATAAAAGGATATTAATTGATTGTTCCGCGATTTTCATTCTCAAAGAAAAGAAAGGGTAAGTGTAAGGGTAAGGATAAACGCGTAATAAATTGCAGACACTCGTCTCGAGTTTGGCTTTTGTGTGTTGAAATGTAAAGTAAAACCCCTTTGCATAAACCTTTATCGCATGGCCTGAATGCTTTACTTTACCTGCTCAGACTGTATCCGTATTCACGTGTATACCGATATTTCCATTAATATGGCTTTGTTTTATATACATAAGTAGTGTCAGGGGAGGTTGCCGTTCCAGTAATTTCATTTCATGAGTGACCTCCCATTGACCATTGGAAAATAAGGGGCAAATTACTCACTCTGTCAGAAAAGTAGTTCTACGCAAGGAAAAAATTCACCCGATCGCAGAATTGAATATGATTTCACACTTAAAAGATGTCTTTGAGGTTGCAACAAGTTACGTAGACTCCTTGTTTCACTCCACTTTTGAAATGCATAGTTGTCAGACGGTTACAACTCTTCAAAAAGAGTAAATTGAATCTTAATGAGTACTACTGTTTTGAAAACCTATTAACATCTGACAGGATTGTTCAAACGTGGTATTAACACTGGTGAACGTAAACGTCCACCAAAAACTACATACGATAGTTAATTTCCAAATTATTCAGTTTTTTCGTCGCCTGACATTTTTTTCGAATTTCGGACAGTCTAAAGTTTTGAAATGAATAACTCTTTCCAATAGATAATTAATTATCGTTTATTTCGTCCAATTTGTACGAAGTACTACGCAAGTTGTTTCTCAAAGTTCCGTTGCAATTCCTGTTATGAGTGATTTAAGGCTTGTTTTCTCGGCAAATGATAGTCATTCGATTTAGGTTTAATTACTAAATAAAACTTACAAATGTCAATGTTCCACAAATAAATGCCATTTTATAATTACAAGTTTTCTAGTTTAAAGCTTAATTTGATAATTTTCTTGATATTTTAGAACATTATCTATTATTACAGTAAAACATCAAAACGAAATTCTTGGAAATTTAAAACCTATTCAGATGTTAAGCTTTTATTCCATCTAAATTCACATTGCACTAATCTTCTTTGGGCATCCATGATTTTTTTCAACACGAAAACGGAAATGCACTTTTGTTGGACTGCGACATTAGCTTACAATAGACAATAATGATAATAAAAATGTGACTTTCAGATCCCTAAATGGAAATGGCATTCTCTTTTACAATCAAAAGCAATTAAAATACTCAATTATATGTTTCGGGTCAAAAGTATTTCCGAATTTGAAATCAGTTCCGTTATTTTGAATATTTATACATCGCAAAAGTACTTTGTCTTATCAAAAGTCTCGGTAATGTCTTTAATGTGACAGACTGGTACAACGTTAATGGATATTAATTACATCAGAAATCTTTTCATTACAATTAAACAAGCTTCATAATTCACAATCTTTCAGGGAAAAATCCTTATAATTGAGAAAATAGATGGCTTCTTTAAAATTCCGAGGAGAAAATGAAGCCATAGCGATACTAGTATTTGTAATGAATGAGTTCTTTTATGGTGTAAAATTTCGGTTTGCTTTTGCTAGATGAAATAACTACAGCCTTATAAAACTTCGAGTTACATGGTTAAAGTAGTTTAAAAGCGATTTTTTATAAATCGGAATGACGCGTTCTCCGAAAATCAATGCACAGTCGAAAGGAAGCTAACATGTAAAATGTACAAATGTTTTGTCGGAAAAGACCGTAACGTAATTGTAGATATGACGTTTTAGGTAGTGGACCCGTAACAGTTTCGCAACATTTCGGAACTTGTGATCTTTCACAGTGTTAAATGAGGTTCCTAATGAAATCATTCGGAAACCTCGGTAAACAATGCTAAGTTCATGACACCCGGAACTTTGCGGAACTATTACGGGTCCACCATCTTAAGTAACCAACCGATTTGCATTCTTGCTTTTTGTATGTGTCTTATACTATTATCCCTTTGGAAACGAAAATCTTTCAACAAAAAAACGTATACCTCGTTTTTCGACGACATGGTTTGTCGAAATTGTAGAGTAAATCATATGCTGCACTCCTTAAGATCCTAAGATGTTTCTCAGCTTCAGTTATCAAAATCACTCGTCAACAAAATTGGCACCGAAAAGAGTTTTTCTTTCAAGCAATTTCGACATTATTTGTACGCGTGTTTTGAAAACTGATTATCTCTCAAACACGCTAAAAATATCTAATGCAAAATATTTTCCCCAATTTCGTTCATCTTAAGGTGCAATTTTTGCAAAAAGTAATTATCTCAAATTTAAGAAAATTAGCCCCGCACGCAACACTGTGCAAATCGAAATTAAGCATAATAATCGGGAAAATAGAGGAATGAGAAAATAACATAATCAAGATTAAGGCAAAAATTCAGCATAATCTGCAATTGTTGAGCTTTTTCTGTCGATGTGCTTTTTTTCATTTACAAAAGCGTTCATCGACTTGAAGCATTTATCTTCGAAGGAAAATAGTTTTAATACCTTTTTGCTGGAATGAAAAGAAAGAGGGCGTTTTAGATTGTCGTTTAAGTAGGTTGGTCAATATGTTTACCAAGTATAGATTAGATTTCACGATCAATATTGGTTGAACCCAACGTGACACCAAAATGGTACTTTTGAAACATGAATAAACTTTGCCAAGAATCTGATTGATAGTACAGTTAACAACATCGTGAAATTGACAAGATGAATGATTTTGGAATGATTTTGAAATGAAATTGAATGAGTGTGTGCAGGGAGTTTTGAGTGAAATTAAAGGAAGGTAATCCAGTATCGCTAATTTGGTTCATGATGAGCAGAATTAGCGATATTTATTCCTTCCCTTTAATCAAATATACGTGCTTTACTGTTTTAGTGTCTTCGTGGACCAATCAGAGACTTAAAGATCCAAATCAACCAATCGTAGAATAAGTTGATCGATTCGCTGATCGTCTTTAACGATTTCGAAGCGATTTTTTTTAATAATTTCGGAGCGTTTTGAGTGATTGGAGTGAGTGTTATGAATGAATGCTTGGACTGCTGAGTGAGTGAATTTGAATGGTTTTAAAAGAGACGAATGTCAATTTCACGATGTTTTTTAACTGTAGTGATCAGAATGTTTCACGACTTTAAAGAGGACAACGCGTGGAAGTTTCCATCTTAAATAAACGCAAATAAGTTACACTCTCCGATACAGTCCTGCGTTCAGGATCACAATCAGGATCTAGACGAAAATTGTCCTTGCATATCAAGTAGAATTTCATTTCAAACGTTCGCGAACGCTTTCTTCGTCTGAATATAGTGATGAATACCTATGACGAAAAGGAAACGATTTTATAAAATCCTTGACCGAGTGTTATTCTTTTTTCACATTGTTACCACCGGAAACATTATACCCAAATAAGGCAGTATCTAGAATAGATGTGAATGAACTGAACTTTTCCACTTACCGCAGGGAATGGCCTTGTCTGACCGAATTGCATTACTAGAAGTAATCTTCTATTATATTCCATGGGGGACTTTTGCGTTGATTTGATTTATTGTAACAAGAAACAGTGATCTATTTATTCGAGAAAAAATCATATGCAAACGATATTTGAAGAATAAATTCCATTCGTTGCAAACAAGCCATACGTTCAGAATGAAAAAAAGGTACAAATCGTTTGCAAATTATACCTACTTTAGACGTGCACTCGCGTGCAACGCGGGGTGTTATTCGGAAGCAATTTTCACCGCTTTGTCATTCTGAACTCAGCGCTGCCCCACAACCAGGATGACTATCGCCCTAGATATTGTACCCTTTAAATGCATCTAATGAGTATTTATAACCCTGTGGGCTCAAGGAACTGCTCTGTTGTTATGAAACTAAATAGTTTGCAAGCGCATCTAAACACAATTTCGATGTTAACGGGAAATGCGATGTTTAAACTTTAAAATGGGTGATATCTTATTATGAACACAGATGATGCAGTGGCGGATCCAGAAGGGGTTCGGCGGGTTCGAACGATCCCCCCTCTGTACCCAAATAACTTAATTGTAATAGACAAATTCAATCAAAATTACGCAACACAAGAAAATCTACCCCTTTTTGTAGTCTTCGAATCACAGGAACTTGAAATTCTACAAATGAAATATATCTGATTAACAGAATTTGAGCAATTAGTCTCATAGTATCCCTTTCTATATAGATAGGGATACTATGGGAATAATAACTCGAATACTAGGTCGACATCGAACCCCCTTTATAGGACCCCTGGATCCGCCGCTGTCATGCACTCTATTCCGAGTTTCACTCTGCACTCACTACGAAATCATAGATAGGCTCAAATGTGGTTTATCATAAACTTCATGATATATATTTCTTTGATGCATTTTGGTGGTTTGTCGAGAAATAATGGTAGATTAACACTTGATAATCTCACCGCAAAAGCAGTGAAATTATGAAAAAATTATACCCTGCGTTTGTGCATTTCATCCTATCTGACGTCATCTATGCGGGTGTGTGTGTGTGTGTGGGGGGGGGGGGGAATAAGTGACGTCACAATGAAGGTTGCATAGCATTCACATGCAAAGTGACGCGCTTTACGAAAATAAGTCCTAGAAATTTCAAATTTTGTCTCATCTTTGAAATTTAGAAATGGAACAATCGATTGGTTTTTCTAGTAAGATCGATTAATATTTCATTGAGTGAACAACAAAAGCTATATTTTCTCGTGAAAATATAGCTTTTGTTGTTGACTCAATTAAATATAAATCGATCTTCTACTAAAATAAACGATTATCCTCTATCTATTTATTTTTTTCATTCGCAAATAGTGAAACAAATTCAATAGACTATTTCCCAGTTATATTCGTGGGAATCAATCATTTCTGAGCATCGTTTGCCTGGCGGCTATGCTCATATTCCAAATAAGCTATAATCTATTTTACGCCAATACAAAGCGCTCTCCCACGGGGTAAACTCGAACCTTAGATATCATTATTTGGTGACACATGTCCAATTAGAAGACACCTTGTCAATATTTGAAGCAGGTCCTTTGGGAAAAGACTTATTTCCAGTTTTCGTGAGCAAAAAATACGGATAGTAGCTTTAACATTTCAAAATAACGACTTTCTCGACAAAAAGTCCGATTTTTATTAAGAGAATTGGTATTAAAACTGAATGAATGAGTGAATGATTTCTATTTTACATTACAAGGAATGTATTTTCCATTTTGTGAGCCGAAAATGACTTCAAAATGCCACCACATACCTAAAAAGCGAGAGTCAAAGCGCAGTCGAAAGGAATTAACATTTAAAATGCACAAATATTTCGTCGGAATAGAATCTTAACGTAATTGTAGATATGACGTTTAACGTAATGGATGCGTAATAATTTCGCAAAATATCGGAACTTGTAATCTTTAACAGTGTCGAATATCAGGTATCGTTAAAAATACAAATAAATAACGCTTTTTGGATATACATGTAATAGAAAAAATAACGACATATTATTCCTTTTTTCAAACGAAATAATTGAAAAAAAAGCCATATTTGTAACAAATAATTATGATTTCATTTTTAAATCCCTCTGGGCCTTATGCCTTTCTCCATCAATATTTCTTCAGCAGTTCAATGTATTTGTATTTGTAGAATATTTCAACGAATGCACCACTTTCTTACTAGACAGTTCAATACTCAAGAAAAAAAAAAACTTAATACAATGTAAGTCGTATTGACCATAAACTTTGTAATAAACGAAAGCTGAAAAAAAACCCCAAATTTGGTACACCACTCACAAATAGCGAGTGTTATTAGCCCATATATCATTGGCATAATTGAAGTTTTGGGAAACATTTCGGCTCAATCTCTCCCGGGACTTGCCAACATTTACTATAAATGCCAGTCCCTCTATATATCTCCATTGTAACGCAATAAATCATGCGAAATACTAATTTCCGTACAAAAATGCTAGTAGAAGATACATAAATCTTGTCGATTCCGTTTACTTCATGACCTTTCATCAACAAACATTTTTGGAGAATTATATTCTCTCCATTTGGTAAGAAAATTATCAATAGGTATTTAAATATACTAAGCTAAAAGACAACGTTTATTATCTTATAAACTGAACTTCTTGGTGACACTGCGAGACCTCGCATTCACTAATTTCCGTGCAAAAATGCTATTAGAGGAAACGTTAATCTTGACGGATCCATTTACAGTTAATACAGTTAATAACATCGTGAAATTGATACTATGATAGAATAATTTTGGAATGAATTTGAATGAGTGTGTAGAGCGAGTTTTGAGTGAAATTAAAGGGAGGTAATCCAATATCGCAAATTTTGTTCATGGTGAAAAAAATTAGCGATATATAATACCTCCCTTTAATAAAATGTGTATAAAAGTTCTGTTAATTACCTCCTATTTCTCCAAGAACCAATCAGGCGCTAACAATCTCAATTATGTGAGTGAAATCGCGATTTTTTTTTCAATTTATATTTATTTTTTATGTATCTGTTGATTGTATACTTTTTAGTCATTTGGGGCGTTTTTGATCAATTTGAGTGAATGTTTGGAATGATTATAATTCAAATCCACTGGCTCGTCACTCCAACAATCCATTCAAAACATTCACTCCAATCACTCAAAAACGCTCCGAAATGGTTGAAGAAAAAAGAGCTTCGAAACCGTTCAAAATAGGTAATATATTACAATTAAATTGATCAATGCATTGCGTGATTCCTTGGCTGTGTTGATTTTTAAGAGAATTTGAATAGTGACTGTATTGTATAGTTAGGCACTTACAACAGCCTTGAACTAAAGCATTGAATTGATCCTGTGCGTGACATTTCCAACAACTTGAATTGTTCGTGAGGTGCAAACATTGAGTAGCGTTGACAGCCACATACTGTAAAGATCAAGTTACCTGAAGGCCTACAGATACTTTGAGACCTTATCTAGCTACTAGGCGTATAGTGAAGACTCTGATTAGACTGTGCAGATGCACAGGCTTGTCAGAGTCTTTGCTTTGCGCATATTTGAAATTGTTGGAAATCTCACGCACAGGCTTAATTATTTGTTTGCAATGTTTTCATAATTCTTCTGACAGACAGGTCACAAAAAAGATGTATTCAACATAAAGGGTTATAATTATACGTCTATACAGATATATGTTGTATTGATGAGATATTGTTATCAGATTAGGACATGGAATACTTTCTAATTAATATTTCAGAAGATTTTAGTTTCTGTATATATCGCTAATAATCGCGACAGTCCCTAAGGTAGACCACCTGTACAAATCAATAAAGATCGAACTTGGCTGATTTCAGTATATTAATGTAGTTGGCATAAACCTATTTATTCTATCTCTCTCTAGATCTCTCTCGCTCTCTTTCTCTTTCTCTTTCTCTCCCTCTCTTCATGTCATCTTCCTTTTAGATTGCCAGCAGAAGGTAGTGACGTGGAATGTTTGAATTTGATTCCGTCATGACAGAGTTTACAGTTAGTAACATCGTGAAATTGACATTCATCTCAATCAAAAGGATTCTAAATTGCTCACTCATCGATGATTTCATTCATTCCAAACACTCACTTAAACGCTCAAAATCATCAATTAGATAAGATAAACAACTCCATTCGAAATAAAAATCCCTGACTTGATTAAAACTTGTATGCGTCTGATTCATCCCCATGAAATGATACCCATACAACTTGTATGCATGTTTTCATGGGGGGGGGGGGGGTAAAATATCGCTAATATAGCTCATCTTAAACAAAATTAGCGACATTTGATTACCTCCCTTTAATTTCATTCGAAACTCACTCCTTCCGCTCTTTCAATTTCATTCAAAAATCATCCAAGTATCATTCAGCTTGTCAAATTTCAAGATTTTCTCAACTGTATATTTATGTATTGTACAATCTTCATTTCATATAATTCTAGCTTTAGTTACAACGTTACTTAAAGCCGTCGTTTAACGAAAATGATTGATGCAATACTTCACCTCAGGTATAAATGAATACTTGCCACAGACTCTCAGTCAATTCCTTGTAAACAGCTTATTATGAGGGTCTTAAGTTAAGTCGAAGCAGATTCCCTCAAATGAAATGTTTCGTTTTCCCCACGTATGGAAATGTGTTGAACATTAAAGGAAATGAAGATAAAAAAACAGACAATATAACATCGTATTGATGTAGTTTCTTTTACTCAGCTACAAAAGAAAATGTTTCCTTTGAAGGATGGGTAGCGTGTCGATACCTTGTTTTTGTAACACCTTATTTAGTCACATAATCACACTGATTGGCGCCAAAAATACGTTAATTCTTTATGACGTAGACAGAAGATTGTATCGTCTGAAGAAAAATGGGTCAAGAAAAAAATGGCCCGTCGAACAGACGACACATATCAATTCTAATATGGCTGTGCGAACTACAGTAAAGAACATCGTGAAATTGACAAGATGAATGATTTTGTAATGATTTTGAAGTGAAATTGAATGCGTGTGTGGAGCGAGTTTTGAGTGAAATTAGAGGGATGTAATCCAATATCGTTAATTTTTTTCAAGGTGAACAAAATTAACGAAATTTATTACCTGCCTTTAATAAAAAATACGTGCTATATTGTTTTAGTGTCTTTGTAGACCAATCAACCACTGTATAATCCGAATTAACCAATAAAATTGTAGAATAATCTGATCGATTGAATAAAATTATGATCGTTTTTAACGATATCGAAGCGATTTTTATTAATATCGGAGCGTTTTTGAGTGATTTGAGTAAATGTTACGAATAAATGATTGGAGCGCTGAGTGAGTGACTTTGAATGGTTTTGAACGAGATTAATGTCAATTTCACGATGTTTTAACTGTATCAATTCTTACATGGCTGTGTCAACTAGAACTATCTCATTGTCTTTGACATATATCGTCTTTATACTAGGTGAACGTCGTAACTCTAGACCTGTGCTTAGGATACAAAAAAGTTCGCGAACGTTTGAAAAATGCACCCTTCTTTGCGCGTAAGTAGGCGTACTCGTGCAGAACATTTCTTATGCATTTTATTTTCAAAAAAGTTTTTATCTTAAACTGAAAATGGATGAACTAAAAAGTTAAATTCACCAACTGGCAACGCTCAATTGTCAATTACTTTGTCAGAGGGGAAAATTATTCGATTTTCTTTTCCACATTCAATACATTTTCTGAATCTAAAGATATCATTCTACCTTACTTTATGATTTCTTGGTAAATCGAATCCCTGAAAAAAACCCTTTTCATATATTTGTATGAATAAATGCATCAAATCAAGTCCCCTAGTTTCTAAAGGGAAAATGTGTTTCAAAGGGGGTAATAACTCGTCATAATACTCTAATGTGATGATGCACATGTTTATTTAGTGATCAAATGTCAAAATTGACATTTGATCACTAAATCAAACTTGTACATCTATTCATTGCTTTTTTCTTCCTTTTTTTTACATGATAGAATTTGTACATAGAAATAAACATTTTTAGATAAGGCTTATCTTGTGATTGAATTCGGTGGAAAATGTGTACGAAATGATCAATTTTAAGGTCTTTTTGACATTTCTTAAATTGTATATAAAAATCATTTAGCATAATAGATAAACCATATACGGGAATTTCGTCAAGAAAATTTTATTAAATATATCGAGTAATCGAGTTTTCGTTGATAAAGTTTATCTAATCGTATCAAGCTGACCTGGTACTGCTATCGGTGTCCATGGTCTAGAGGTGGAGCACTCAAATCGTTTAAAAAACTCTTAAATCGTTCGAAAATGAATTGAAAACGTTCAAACCGCTATACATCTTCATTCAAGAAAATCAAATCATTCCTTGGGTTTATTGGCTAGCTTAGATTTTGGTGAGTCTAATTTGGTCTGTGAAGACACATAAATCCATTTATAGAACGAAAGTATGTCTTATTAAAGGGGGGGTTAATATAATATTGCTAATTTTGAACAAAATCAGCAATATCATAGAAACACCCCCAACCCCCACTCCAATTTACATCATCAGACTCACTCAGACCCAAAAGTAAAACTGTGTCGAACTGACGTGAAAGATTGAAAATAAATATACGGAATGATGACTTCATACACATACGACAACCTTTTTTCACCTACCGAAAAATCTTTATAATAATCCATCCCGCATTAATTCCCATTTCCGTTTTCTCTGTATAAAAGCTAATTTCTCCTCTGAATGGGGCACAAAAGGGGTTCAACTCAACTCTGCAACAAGTGTCCAATTTATCAATAATAGCAGTGTGCTGGAATTTTCACGCCTTGTTTGGCCCTTTTTAGGGAAATACCGCCACATGGAGCCTGCATGAATGCTGACTTATTAAACAAGTTCTACAGTAGCATACCCAGAAAATACCAATATTTTCTCCGATATTTGGTTATTGGAGAAACTTTCGGTTCGTGCCAAACCCTTTACCGCAATCGGGAACCTTCGGTGATTCTACGGAATAGACCTCGACAATAATGAAGGCGCAGATATGAAAACGCGTAATATCGCACGTGGGATTGTGTGACGTCACAAACCTTAACGATCCCGATAAGGATGACGTTACATAGAACAAGCAAACGTAAGAATAACAGTGGGCATATAATAATTTGATAACAAAACGCAGTGTTTTACTGCGTTTTGTTATCAAATTATAACATGCCCAAAAGTTCTCCACTGACGATCGGATTTAGCATTAACAAAATCTCCAATCTTTTCTTTAAGCGTATTGATGACCAAATTACCACCAGAAACCGTATTACCTTAAATACAAAATGACGTGTAATTACTACACTTACGTCCGAGGTACTTTCCAATTTACGGAAACGCCCAAGCGGTGTTCCGAATGCCCTTTACTGTACGTGACAATTATTTCTTTTTTAGAATGGGAAGGTACTATCAAACACACTAGTTCAATGGCCTTTAGTTTGACTCCTTCTAGAAATATTGCAAATAAACAATTATGGAAAAAAGAGTGCCCTATATTCTCCCTTTTTGAATTGCTTCCTGTCTTTGTTCATAATATTTTTTCTTTCTTTTTTTTTTTAGAACATTGACTTCTGGTATTTGTATTTTAGATCTGATCTCTTGATATGATTAATTCGTTATCGCGGGAACCCAGTCTAAAGTGAAAAATAAAGTTAACAAAAGATATTGTCAAAATGTGTCTGAGTCCAACGGAAACTTGAAATGAGTTCTTCATGCTAAACATCTTCAACGAAACCCATTTACAAACCTATTGCGGTTTCAAGAGGAAATTGTTTCCAATATTTCCTTGCTCGGAGTAAAAATAGAGCAATAAACTGAATAGTCTAAGAAATAAGATTTCTTCGATGACTCATACTGATTAAGGTACATGTATGATTGTTATTAAAGCTTGTTAGACCAATTAAGACATCGGAGAAAATCGGTTCATATCAATACAAGCCTTTTGTACCGATACGGAACATTGCTCGGACTTTTCCGTTAACTGATAAGTACCTCGGACGTAAACGTACTAACTATGTGTCATTTTATATGTAGTTCGGCTTTTAGCGGTATTTCGGTCAATAAGTAAAAAAATCTTTATTGCTTTCGGATTGTCTGCGTAGATAGTTTCTTTAGTGTGTTAAATTTGAAATCAAAACGCAGTAAACACCGCGCTTTGTTTTCAAATTCTAATACGCCTATTTTTAACCTTTCGTTGACTTTGTTTTTCGCTTTGATATATTCAGTAATGTTTGTGACATCATAAAATTCAACGCGCGATATGACGCGCTTTCATGGCTGGGCCCTTATTATTCCCGAGGTCTATTCCGTAGAATCGTAGAATCGCCGTAGGTTCCCTAATGCTTTGGTACCATAACCCTTCGTTATGTAACTGGATAGGGGCTTGATATACATGTAGTTTTCGTTTGTTCGAAGTTCGATTGTCGATCAATACCCAAATATCACTCAAGATCGTTTTAGTGATCCATAATTTCTTAAAACTGATGATATACGCGGGTCAAATACCAACATTTATGATAAAAAAAAGATAAATAAATAGAAATATAAAACGGAATTGAAAACAATTTGCTTTGCTAGCTTTAAACATTGTTTTCATAAGTTTTGGATAATTGTTCTCTATACTACATGCGATTCAGTCATTGATTCCATATTATGTACTTTGTAAGGTTACCATTATGCACAGCACGGACTTTCTCCTGTTTTAGATGCCGTTGTTGGGACTAATATGGTTTAAAACACAACGAGGAAATTATGTTTCTCTAATTCATTATTTTTCTAAAAGTTCCGGATTACCCCCCAACACGATACAGATGACGTATAAGTTTACCTTTGAATCATATTTCACGCCCACTAACTCGAAAAGGAACTTTTCAAGCCAAAATAAAGCAGGAATTTTCAGGCATTTGGATAACAAAAGAAGTGGCGAAATGAGGTTTTATTTCCTATTTTCGATATTTTTTTCACTCATAGACAACTCAACCTAACACAAATAGATTGATACAATTTCCACCTTTTTCATTTCAGATTTACCTGTATATTGTGATATTCTTTGCATAATTAAAGAAACATTATATTATTTACAATATGAAGATAATATTTGTTGAATTCATCGAGGTAAGAAACTAAAAATCTAATAACACTTAATGAATACGCGAAGCGGATTTATATAAGAGTGTGAGTAGGATTTTAGTTTTATAACTCCGTGAAATGAACAAATTCTTTCTTCATGTCTGATAATTATATATCATGAAGCAAAAATTAGAAATTTCTCCATAATTAGGCAGATTTCTTACGGGACTTATTTGCGTGCAAGCTTAGAAAATATTTGCGTACTCAAAATTGTTTTCATTGAGCAATAAAATAATTTTTTCAGCCAACCAGAAGGCAAGAAAATTGATGGAAACTTACAATATTATATTATTTCGAGGTTAAGGATGTATACTACGAAGTATGAGTCATGTTTCTCCAGTCAGAGACTCTACGTCACACGACAATAGTAAACGCTTATTTTTCCGATATTTCCTTGTTTGGAAAGTTCCCAGAATTGTCGATATATAACGTGAACTATCTCCATCTGACTTTTTCGTACATTTACTCAGATATTTAACTCATTTCCGGGTGACAAATAATACTTTGCAGAAGTGAAAGATTAACAACAGTCCCATCACAACGCCCGGATAAAAAAATGTAGCTAAATGTAGTTTATAGAAATGCTTTGTGATTGATGTAGGAAATTAATTTAACAAACTATTAATTCATTGTTTCATCCATTTAAATACGCCCGCTTATGAAAAAACTCTTAATGTTTAACCCTTTGCTGTTTACTCCCTGCTTTATACGTGCCTGTGATTTTATGATTGAGAATGGTTAATTTTCAAATTAAATCCACTTTAAATTTTCGTCTGCAAAACCTTTGAATTTGGGCAGGTCCAAAATTTTGTAAAACAACAAAGTGTTAAGTATCATTCGAATTGGAGAGACAGTCATAGTGTTTCTCGTAAATGACAAAAAATATGTCTGGTCGACTGTGAATAAGAGGTATAGGCTATTTCTTTGAAAATAATCTCCATTTTCTGAAAAAAAAAAGAACCAACACCTTTTAACGTACCATCTTATACTTAGCCATCGGACACTCGACTGGTTATAGGGTAAGAGGTATAGGAAATGGTACTCGCTTTGAGCGAGTACTAAACCACGGACCCTAAATATACTGAGATTCAGAGTCCCTGACTGAACAGAACAGAAAAGATGCCATATTTAAAACATATTTTAGCATTTAAGCTCATAGCCAAAAACTACACTACAAACAGACACTGAAGTGCATATCGATATATATACATGTACCATTGTTAAAAGACCACAAGTGTTTTCACATCATGAAGGCAGGAAATTTCAAATGAGACCGTATCAAAAGGACAAGAAAATGATTTGATTAAATGACATACTTACATTCCCATATTTTACGTTCTTCGTCATTGAACCTTTCACCGAAATATAATTCGAAGAAACACAGGAAATATCTTATATTAAATAGATGATACAAGTTTTCACACCTCGTGCCATAAATTGAGATCGTCTCACGTACAGATAGAGACTTATAGATTGATAGGTGAAGAGACGAGGAGAAATGGTCATGGACCCGATTGGTTTGTTAAACTTGTGAAAAAACATCATAAGTGTGGTCAAGGAGTGGTATTAATTAGAGAAAAGGGTAAGACCATAGATAATGGGAATGTGCTACGGTAGCGACGATAAATAAACGGAAATACACACATACCAGAGAAAAAAATAGATACAATATGTTTTAAATAATATCATTCGATTTAATTCAATGTCAATGTACATTTAAGCCATGAAGATTACTGATTTTGAGCACTTTAATTGAACTATTAATCTGTAGGGGACTATACGTTGAAAGCCAAAGTATGCCTATTGGCCAAATATAGTTTCAAGAAAGTCATCTAAAACAAAATCTAAGGTATGTTTTCTGCGACAATTTATGTCATCGTATATCATTCTAGATACTCAGCAGAAAAAATGTAGGTCTAATATCAAACAACTTTCGTAAAAAAAAATAAAAATAAAAATAAAAATAGGCATTCGTATTCAACTAGATCTGAACTTAATATTCTAAATATTCTATCCAAACTTCATGTATCTTATGCTAGACATGTTTTAAAAGCATGTTTTGATGTATATTTTTTTTCTAACCTCTGACATTAAAATCACGTATTTTTCATCGTTTAGCTATTTTTCTGGTTATTCAAAGCTACCCTTTTCACTCACTTAATGATGAGAAATGTAAATAGACGTACAAGAACGTATTGGCATTTTGATAATCAATCTTGGAATACTGATCACAAAAAAAAAGAGAAAATTCTGGAAGTAATGGTTTAATTTTTTTTGTGTTTTTTAATTTCATTTCTTCCTCAAATCTCAGATCGAATTAAACGGGGTTAAATGAATGGCATGATTACTATAAGGATAACAAATTGTGTTGTAGGTAGCGTAATTTCAATTAAATATTCACATCCGAAACAGATCACCAATTATGTATTCTCATCCAACTACAAATCCATTACCAGAACAGAACAGAACAGAACAGAACAAGTCTTTTATTTACATCAATAGACAATAGACAATATTTTATTGACGTAAACTTTACAGTTTCTAGTCATACATAATAAGAACATAATAATATATGAAATAGTCACGATGACTTATTAGAAAATATTAACATGTAAATTAACACAGTTCTGATCAAATAGTTATCTGTACCTGAAATATATATGTATAACGTCGGTGGGCGACCAAAACCTCGTAACCACATCTTGGAAAAGCTGGAGTTATGAGGTTCTGATCTTCAGCAACGATAAATATTGTAAATATATAATAAGCTAATCGAGAAGGGTGGAAGAGAAGCTGATTTTGATTAAATAATAATTGAATTTTTCAATTGTAAAAAACTAAATAAAAACTAATTCACTATTTGAGGGTTGTTAATCAAACGAGATCTCAGTTCTAAAGCTTCTTTGATGAATTTTGCAAGGTTTAAAAGTATTTTTCTATTTTGGTTGTTAAGTAAAAGTGTCATCTTATACATATTTGGGCGGCAGTAGTATTTTTTCTTAATATAAACTCTCCTTATTTCAACATATGCATTGCAAACGAAAAGAAAGTGAAATTCATCTTCGATCTCCTGGTTATTGCACAGTTCACATAAGCGCTGGTTTCTCTCAATTCTGTTGTTTCCGTATCTTCCTGTCTCTATTCTGAGAGAATGAGATGAAAGTCGTAACTTTGAAATATAATTAAACCATTTAAAAGGTAAGACATTCAAATAATTCTCAATACCTGGACTAGTCTTTAAGAATCTATAGTTGGTTAATAATGAACTATTATTAATGTACGAGTGCATATTTTGATAAAACTCATCTAGAACTCTTGATCTAAAAATCTTAAAGAAATGTTTATGGTTAACACAATTAGGGTTACTCCAAACATAGCTAAATCCGTATGTATCTAATAAATGCTTGACATTGCTACACCAATTTATCGCCCCTTTATCTATACTTGAAATCAAACTCACATAAAGGGTATTTATGATTATATTATCAGATGATATTGTTTTCCCCCAATATTTAATAATACTAGTGTAATTTCTTATATAAAGAGGATATCGTCCCAGTTCGTAATAAACTGCATAATTGCATGTTGTTGTTTTAACACCAAGAATCTTTTTCAAAAATTTTAAATGGATTCTTTCTATATCCCTCTATTTGTTAAATCCCGTAATCTCATTTGAGTAACAAAGAATGGAACCAACAAAGGCGTCAAACAACTGCATTAAGGTAGAAGTACAAAAATTAAAGGCACGTGTTTTATTCCAAAGAACATTAAGTGCTTTGAGACCTTTGCCTACCAAAAGTTTACGATTTTGATTAAAAGAACCCGTATAATTAAATACTGTGCCCAGATAATTAAAATCGTCAACGATTTCCAACAGCTGATTATTATAAGTCCAACTTTCATTTCGCCTAAGGGCACCCCTTTTACGGAAGACTACAATTTTAGATTTGTCTGAATTGACCTCTAGGCCCCATTTTGTGCAATATTCATATAAATTATTTAAACTAGATTGTAGACCCGCTGGGTTATCGCTAAGAATAACCATGTCGTCAGCAAAAAGTAATAATAAAATATTTATGTTGTCTATAGTTAAGCCACATGCTGGATCTCCCTGTAGAAATAATTCGACATCATCAATGAAAAGGGCAAATAACAGAGGTGACATAATCACCCCTTGTTTCAGACCGACTATACTTTCAAATGGGATAGACAGTAGATTGTTGACTTTAACAAAAGCCTTCACCTTTGAATACATATCACGTATAATACGGAGCATGTTACCCTTTATACCTAAATTAAAAAGTTTAAACCAGAGCCCATTTCTGTAAACGCTATCGAAAGCCTTTTTAAGATCTATGAATGCAGCATACAATCGTTTTTTCTCTGAAAATAGTTTTTGTATTAATAATGACAATATGAAACAAGCATCAGTTGTAGATCGTGTTTTTCTAAAGCCAAATTGTGCATCGGATAAAACATCATTATTTTCACAAAACAAACTCAATCTTCTATTTAAAATCCCGGTGAAAATCTTGGATAAACAGCTCACGAGTGAAATACCTCTATAATTATTAGCGTCCCCCGGGTCCCCCTTTTTATGCAGCGGTATAATTATACTCTCAGTCCATTGATCGGGGAAAACCCCAGGTAAGAGGTATAGGAAATGGTACTCGCTTTGAGCGAGTACTAAACCACGGACCCTAAATATACTGAGATTCAGAGTCCCTGACTGAACAGAACAGAAAAGATGCCATATTTAAAACATATTTTAGCATTTAAGCTCATAGCCAAAAACTACACTACAAACAGACACTGAAGTGCATATCGATATATATACATGTACCATTGTTAAAAGACCACAAGTGTTTTCACATCATGAAGGCAGGAAATTTCAAATGAGACCGTATCAAAAGGACAAGAAAATGATTTGATTAAATGACATACTTACATTCCCATATTTTACGTTCTTCGTCATTGAACCTTTCACCGAAATATAATTCGAAGAAACACAGGAAATATCTTATATTAAATAGATGATACAAGTTTTCACACCTCGTGCCATAAATTGAGATCGTCTCACGTACAGATAGAGACTTATAGATTGATAGGTGAAGAGACGAGGAGAAATGGTCATGGACCCGATTGGTTTGTTAAACTTGTGAAAAAACATCATAAGTGTGGTCAAGGAGTGGTATTAATTAGAGAAAAGGGTAAGACCATAGATAATGGGAATGTGCTACGGTAGCGACGATAAATAAACGGAAATACACACATACCAGAGAAAAAAATAGATACAATATGTTTTAAATAATATCATTCGATTTAATTCAATGTCAATGTACATTTAAGCCATGAAGATTACTGATTTTGAGCACTTTAATTGAACTATTAATCTGTAGGGGACTATACGTTGAAAGCCAAAGTATGCCTATTGGCCAAATATAGTTTCAAGAAAGTCATCTAAAACAAAATCTAAGGTATGTTTTCTGCGACAATTTATGTCATCGTATATCATTCTAGATACTCAGCAGAAAAAATGTAGGTCTAATATCAAACAACTTTCGTAAAAAAAAATAAAAATAAAAATAAAAATAGGCATTCGTATTCAACTAGATCTGAACTTAATATTCTAAATATTCTATCCAAACTTCATGTATCTTATGCTAGACATGTTTTAAAAGCATGTTTTGATGTATATTTTTTTTCTAACCTCTGACATTAAAATCACGTATTTTTCATCGTTTAGCTATTTTTCTGGTTATTCAAAGCTACCCTTTTCACTCACTTAATGATGAGAAATGTAAATAGACGTACAAGAACGTATTGGCATTTTGATAATCAATCTTGGAATACTGATCACAAAAAAAAGAGAAAATTCTGGAAGTAATGGTTTAATTTTTTTGTGTTTTTTAATTTCATTTCTTCCTCAAAACTCAGATCGAATTAAACGGGGTTAAATGAATGGCATGATTACTATAAGGATAACAAATTGTGTTGTAGGTAGCGTAATTTCAATTAAATATTCACATCCGAAACAGATCACCAATTATGTATTCTCATCCAACTACAAATCCATTACCAGAACAGAACAGAACAGAACAGAACAAGTCTTTTATTTACATCAATAGACAATAGACAATATTTTATTGACGTAAACTTTACAGTTTCTAGTCATACATAATAAGAACATAATAATATATGAAATAGTCACGATGACTTATTAGAAAATATTAACATGTAAATTAACACAGTTCTGATCAAATAGTTATCTGTACCTGAAATATATATGTATAACGTCGGTGGGCGACCAAAACCTCGTAACCACATCTTGGAAAAGCTGGAGTTATGAGGTTCTGATCTTCAGCAACGATAAATGTTGTAAATATATAATAAGCTAATCGAGAAGGGTGGAAGAGAAGCTGATTTTGATTAAATAATAATTGAATTTTTCAATTGTAAAAAACTAAATAAAAACTAATTCACTATTTGAGGGTTGTTAATCAAACGAGATCTCAGTTCTAAAGCTTCTTTGATGAATTTTGCAAGGTTTAAAAGTATTTTTCTATTTTGGTTGTTAAGTAAAAGTGTCATCTTATACATATTTGGGCGGCAGTAGTATTTTTTCTTAATATAAACTCTCCTTATTTCAACATATGCATTGCAAACGAAAAGAAAGTGAAATTCATCTTCGATCTCCTGGTTATTGCACAGTTCACATAAGCGCTGATTTCTCTCAATTCTGTTGTTTCCGTATCTTCCTGTCTCTATTCTGAGAGAATGAGATGAAAGTCGTAACTTTGAAATATAATTAAACCATTTAAAAGGTAAGACATTCAAATAATTCTCAATACCTGGACTAGTCTTTAAGAATCTATAGTTGGTTAATAATGAACTATTATTAATGTACGAGTGCATATTTTGATAAAACTCACCTAGAACTCTTGATCTAAAAATCTTAAAGAAATGTTTATGGTTAACACAATTAGGGTTACTCCAAACATAGCTAAATCCGTATGTATCTAATAAATGCTTGACATTGCTACACCAATTTATCGCCCCTTTATCTATACTTGAAATCAAACTCACATAAAGGGTATTTATGATTATATTATCAGATGATATTGTTTTCCCCCAATATTTAATAATACTAGTGTAATTTCTTATATAAAGAGGATATCGTCCCAGTTCGTAATAAACTGCATAATTGCATGTTGTTGTTTTAACACCAAGAATCTTTTTCAAAAATTTTAAATGGATTCTTTCTATATCCCTCTATTTGTTAAATCCCGTAATCTCATTTGAGTAACAAAGAATGGAACCAACAAAGGCGTCAAACAACTGCATTAAGGTAGAAGTACAAAAATTAAAGGCACGTGTTTTATTCCAAAGAACATTAAGTGCTTTGAGACCTTTGCCTACCAAAAGTTTACGATTTTGATTAAAAGAACCCGTATAATTAAATACTGTGCCCAGATAATTAAAATCGTCAACGATTTCCAACAGCTGATTATTATAAGTCCAACTTTCATTTCGCCTAAGGGCACCCCTTTTACGGAAGACTACAATTTTAGATTTGTCTGAATTGACCTCTAGGCCCCATTTTGTGCAATATTCATATAAATTATTTAAACTAGATTGTAGACCCGCTGGGTTATCGCTAAGAATAACCATGTCGTCAGCAAAAAGTAATAATAAAATATTTATGTTGTCTATAGTTAAGCCACATGCTGGATCTCCCTGTAGAAATAATTCGACATCATCAATGAAAAGGGCAAATAACAGAGGTGACATAATCACCCCTTGTTTCAGACCGACTATACTTTCAAATGGGATAGACAGTAGATTGTTGACTTTAACAAAAGCCTTCACCTTTGAATACATATCACGTATAATACGGAGCATGTTACCCTTTATACCTAAATTAAAAAGTTTAAACCAGAGCCCATTTCTGTAAACGCTATCGAAAGCCTTTTTAAGATCTATGAATGCAGCATACAATCGTTTTTTCTCTGAAAATAGTTTTTGTATTAATAATGACAATATGAAACAAGCATCAGTTGTAGATCGTGTTTTTCTAAAGCCAAATTGTGCATCGGATAAAACATCATTATTTTCACAAAACAAACTCAATCTTCTATTTAAAATCCCGGTGAAAATCTTGGATAAACAGCTCACGAGTGAAATACCTCTATAATTATTAGCGTCCCCCGGGTCCCCCTTTTTATGCAGCGGTATAATTATACTCTCAGTCCATTGATCGGGGAAAACCCCAGGTAAGAGGTATAGGAAATGGTACTCGCTTTGAGCGAGTACTAAACCACGGACCCTAAATATACTGAGATTCAGAGTCCCTGACTGAACAGAACAGAAAAGATGCCATATTTAAAACATATTTTAGCATTTAAGCTCATAGCCAAAAACTACACTACAAACAGACACTGAAGTGCATATCGATATATATACATGTACCATTGTTAAAAGACCACAAGTGTTTTCACATCATGAAGGCAGGAAATTTCAAATGAGACCGTATCAAAAGGACAAGAAAATGATTTGATTAAATGACATACTTACATTCCCATATTTTACGTTCTTCGTCATTGAACCTTTCACCGAAATATAATTCGAAGAAACACAGGAAATATCTTATATTAAATAGATGATACAAGTTTTCACACCTCGTGCCATAAATTGAGATCGTCTCACGTACAGATAGAGACTTATAGATTGATAGGTGAAGAGACGAGGAGAAATGGTCATGGACCCGATTGGTTTGTTAAACTTGTGAAAAAACATCATAAGTGTGGTCAAGGAGTGGTATTAATTAGAGAAAAGGGTAAGACCATAGATAATGGGAATGTGCTACGGTAGCGACGATAAATAAACGGAAATACACACATACCAGAGAAAAAAATAGATACAATATGTTTTAAATAATATCATTCGATTTAATTCAATGTCAATGTACATTTAAGCCATGAAGATTACTGATTTTGAGCACTTTAATTGAACTATTAATCTGTAGGGGACTATACGTTGAAAGCCAAAGTATGCCTATTGGCCAAATATAGTTTCAAGAAAGTCATCTAAAACAAAATCTAAGGTATGTTTTCTGCGACAATTTATGTCATCGTATATCATTCTAGATACTCAGCAGAAAAAATGTAGGTCTAATATCAAACAACTTTCGTAAAAAAAAATAAAAATAAAAATAAAAATAGGCATTCGTATTCAACTAGATCTGAACTTAATATTCTAAATATTCTATCCAAACTTCATGTATCTTATGCTAGACATGTTTTAAAAGCATGTTTTGATGTATATTTTTTTTCTAACCTCTGACATTAAAATCACGTATTTTTCATCGTTTAGCTATTTTTCTGGTTATTCAAAGCTACCCTTTTCACTCACTTAATGATGAGAAATGTAAATAGACGTACAAGAACGTATTGGCATTTTGATAATCAATCTTGGAATACTGATCACAAAAAAAAGAGAAAATTCTGGAAGTAATGGTTTAATTTTTTTGTGTTTTTTAATTTCATTTCTTCCTCAAAACTCAGATCGAATTAAACGGGGTTAAATGAATGGCATGATTACTATAAGGATAACAAATTGTGTTGTAGGTAGCGTAATTTCAATTAAATATTCACATCCGAAACAGATCACCAATTATGTATTCTCATCCAACTACAAATCCATTACCAGAACAGAACAGAACAGAACAGAACAAGTCTTTTATTTACATCAATAGACAATAGACAATATTTTATTGACGTAAACTTTACAGTTTCTAGTCATACATAATAAGAACATAATAATATATGAAATAGTCACGATGACTTATTAGAAAATATTAACATGTAAATTAACACAGTTCTGATCAAATAGTTATCTGTACCTGAAATATATATGTATAACGTCGGTGGGCGACCAAAACCTCGTAACCACATCTTGGAAAAGCTGGAGTTATGAGGTTCTGATCTTCAGCAACGATAAATGTTGTAAATATATAATAAGCTAATCGAGAAGGGTGGAAGAGAAGCTGATTTTGATTAAATAATAATTGAATTTTTCAATTGTAAAAAACTAAATAAAAACTAATTCACTATTTGAGGGTTGTTAATCAAACGAGATCTCAGTTCTAAAGCTTCTTTGATGAATTTTGCAAGGTTTAAAAGTATTTTTCTATTTTGGTTGTTAAGTAAAAGTGTCATCTTATACATATTTGGGCGGCAGTAGTATTTTTTCTTAATATAAACTCTCCTTATTTCAACATATGCATTGCAAACGAAAAGAAAGTGAAATTCATCTTCGATCTCCTGGTTATTGCACAGTTCACATAAGCGCTGGTTTCTCTCAATTCTGTTGTTTCCGTATCTTCCTGTCTCTATTCTGAGAGAATGAGATGAAAGTCGTAACTTTGAAATATAATTAAACCATTTAAAAGGTAAGACATTCAAATAATTCTCAATACCTGGACTAGTCTTTAAGAATCTATAGTTGGTTAATAATGAACTATTATTAATGTACGAGTGCATATTTTGATAAAACTCATCTAGAACTCTTGATCTAAAAATCTTAAAGAAATGTTTATGGTTAACACAATTAGGGTTACTCCAAACATAGCTAAATCCGTATGTATCTAATAAATGCTTGACATTGCTACACCAATTTATCGCCCCTTTATCTATACTTGAAATCAAACTCACATAAAGGGTATTTATGATTATATTATCAGATGATATTGTTTTCCCCCAATATTTAATAATACTAGTGTAATTTCTTATATAAAGAGGATATCGTCCCAGTTCGTAATAAACTGCATAATTGCATGTTGTTGTTTTAACACCAAGAATCTTTTTCAAAAATTTTAAATGGATTCTTTCTATATCCCTCTATTTGTTAAATCCCGTAATCTCATTTGAGTAACAAAGAATGGAACCAACAAAGGCGTCAAACAACTGCATTAAGGTAGAAGTACAAAAATTAAAGGCACGTGTTTTATTCCAAAGAACATTAAGTGCTTTGAGACCTTTGCCTACCAAAAGTTTACGATTTTGATTAAAAGAACCCGTATAATTAAATACTGTGCCCAGATAATTAAAATCGTCAACGATTTCCAACAGCTGATTATTATAAGTCCAACTTTCATTTCGCCTAAGGGCACCCCTTTTACGGAAGACTACAATTTTAGATTTGTCTGAATTGACCTCTAGGCCCCATTTTGTGCAATATTCATATAAATTATTTAAACTAGATTGTAGACCCGCTGGGTTATCGCTAAGAATAACCATGTCGTCAGCAAAAAGTAATAATAAAATATTTATGTTGTCTATAGTTAAGCCACATGCTGGATCTCCCTGTAGAAATAATTCGACATCATCAATGAAAAGGGCAAATAACAGAGGTGACATAATCACCCCTTGTTTCAGACCGACTATACTTTCAAATGGGATAGACAGTAGATTGTTGACTTTAACAAAAGCCTTCACCTTTGAATACATATCACGTATAATACGGAGCATGTTACCCTTTATACCTAAATTAAAAAGTTTAAACCAGAGCCCATTTCTGTAAACGCTATCGAAAGCCTTTTTAAGATCTATGAATGCAGCATACAATCGTTTTTTCTCTGAAAATAGTTTTTGTATTAATAATGACAATATGAAACAAGCATCAGTTGTAGATCGTGTTTTTCTAAAGCCAAATTGTGCATCGGATAAAACATCATTATTTTCACAAAACAAACTCAATCTTCTATTTAAAATCCCGGTGAAAATCTTGGATAAACAGCTCACGAGTGAAATACCTCTATAATTATTAGCGTCCCCCGGGTCCCCCTTTTTATGCAGCGGTATAATTATACTCTCAGTCCATTGATCGGGGAAAACCCCAGTTCTGAAAATAGCATTAAACATATCGGTAAGGTGAGATGAAATTATATCACAGCTTTCGATGAAATACTCATTTAAAAGGCAATCGTTTCCAAAAGACTTATTTCTCTTTAAATTGTGAATAATGAATTCAACTTCCTGTATGGTGATCGGTTGGTCTAATTCATCAAAATTACAATATGACGAGTTAAAGTCATTTTCTTCACAAAATCCTTTTACAAAAAAGTTTCCAAAAATCTCTAGGGCTGGAGTGTTTTAAGTTTTCAATTGACTTGTATTGTTTTTTCAGAAAGTCATTTTTGTGTTTTCTTATAACTTTTTTATAAACATTTTTTAGTGCGCACATGCTATCTCTATTTTGAGGTGATCGACAGGAATTGTAGATATTCAACGCGTCTAGGTACTGACGCTTTGATTCTCTACACTCGCTGTCGAACCAAACTGCAGATTTCTGTTTACGTGTAAAAACACGCTGATCAGAGTCGACCACAATTTTTGAAAATAAATGATCCACTACACTGCGAAAAATACTAACAAAATTATTTAAACAATTATTTATAGATTCTCTGTCATTTAGCTCGTTTGACAAAACATTGTTGAAAGATGGTAATTTCGATATTAACTGGCTACGAAAAGTATCGGCCATGTCACTTTTCCAACGAAAATAAGTGGAGCGCGATTCTGCTGGTATTTCACGCTTAAAATCACACGTCAATGAAAATGTAAATGGGGCGTGGTCAGACCATTCATTAAAGCTTTGTATTGAAAATTTACAAACATTGTGAAAATTGATATTATGCAGTAAAAGGTAATCAATGACTGAATTGGCATTGCTTTTAACATAAGTAAAAGTTACGCTTAGATCATCCCCAAGTCTACCATTCGCAATGCGTAATGAAGTAGACTTGCAGAGGTCAAGCAATTTTACCCCAAAGTTATTCGTCACCTGATCAAGTGATGATCGAGCTAAGGGTGTGTCAGGTTCATAGTCCTCGTAATCAAGAGAAGAAATATTACTATCATGTAAAATATAATCTAAATGTGTCCCAACTCTTGCATTAAAATCACCGAAAATATATACTGAACCCAAGCTATTGTAATGTTCTATATCAGTTTGCAATATATCTAACAAATCAACATTATGAGTATTGTATGCAGGCGAATTTTCGCACCATACATACACGCATGACATATAAATATCCTTTTCAAAACCGAAAAAATCTTTTTTTAGATGGAGCCATACTATAGTATCATAATGGTTTTTTATTAATGTTATTCCCCTTTTCATACTGTTTTTAAAATAAATAGCAATTCCGCCACTGTTACGGCGAGCTTTTTTGTGCTGAAATTTTCGATAAAGGATAAAACATGTATAGCCCTTTAGAAAGAGATTTGACTCTATGTTACACCACGTTTCGTACAAACAAATGATATCATAGGAACAAAGAAATTTAACAAAATTAACATCTTGTCTCTTTTCTTCACTGAGACCATTGCAGTTCCACGAGAGTATATTAAGCTGCTCTCCCGCGTAACACTATTCTCTGCCGTCTGTTGTTTTTACAAGCTGGCCATCGATGTACAGTTTATCATAGCTATAGACCTACAATTTCAAGTGAGTGATCAAAGATCAATTTTAAATTGAAAATGATAGGAGATAACGGTTTCTCAGACCTCACTCTTTCTTGCGGAACTATAATCCATGCTTTTTTCCCTGATCGTTTGGCCTCCCGTACTTTAGGCATGAGTTTTTTCCTCTTTTCCGCTATTTCCCGTGGATATTGTTCGAATACACTGAAATCGGTGTCCTTCAATTCTCGACCCTGCTTTCTAACGGTCTCTCTTTCCTTAAATAGTGTGAATTTGGCGACAATGTTTCTATTGGGAAATCGCTCACTCCTTTGCCCCATTCTATGTACACGCTCAAACTGAATTTGGTTAACAAAATCCTGTGCAATTATAAGATTGTTTACCATGAACGTGCGTAATTTTGTCTCTGTTTCTTCAACCCTTTCTTTAACAGACTCGTCAATATTTGAAAATACTAGATTATTACGCATGGATTGAGATTGTAAATATAATAAATCTTCCTTCAATCGATCGTTCTCCTTTTCCAATAACGTAATTCTATCGTCAGCATTCCTGGCTGCAAAATCAAGCTCGTCTGCACGATCGTTTAAAGAGTCAATTTTCTCAATAGACTGGACATGGTTATCATGAATTAGAAGCCTAATCTGCTTTAGTTCCGTTTCAAAATTACATACCTTTGTTTCCAATAAATCCAACTTTTTTAACTTTTGGTCAACCGAACTAAGCGTACTATCCATTCTCTTTAAATAAGCTAACACCGTTTCTGAACTAGAGCTAGAACCATCATTTCCAACACTGTTTTGTAAAGAAAAGCTGCTGTTTGTCTGCGCATTTCCTGGCTGTATTGTGCGCAATTTGGACGGCGAAGCAGGCGGGGTACTAAATTGCCCATCCATAAATCCTCGTCATACAATGCCGATCTTACGCCTCTCAAACAATCACTTATCGTAAAATCCGTACAAGACTCGCCCTGTTCGCTCACGTTTATATCGGGTGACCCGCCATTACGCGGTATTTTTGAATTCAGCTCATCATTGTCTTGTTGGCTATTTTTTCTCTTTTTCCTCCTTCCTCGACCCATCAAAACACTAAATAGGCCGTAGATGTATTTTAGGTATAATTAACATACCTTAACTGTCCAATATTGTCACAATTATCCTTAATATCCAGAAATATTCAACAAATATCAAGAGCTAAAAAATGTCGACCATTCGACCCTGTGTCACGTGACCATCCAAGTACATTATTGTTAAATATGGACAAATATAAACAAATACGTGAAAGAGAAAAGTAATTATATACAACCAGCTTACCAAAATAGAGAAAATATATAAGCATATCAACATTTCGTTTTTTCTCTCTTGTGTTTTGAGGGATAGAATCTTGACAGTTCTTACATCTTCATCTAGCCTCCGAGAATCAGCATCCACGACTTGTCATATTAGCGAGCCGTGGCTACAGGTTTCCGGAGCCTATTTTTTTTTAAATATAATATGTAAGTAACTGTGTTTTATGGAGTTGAACTATATCCCCTTTTATACCTCCTTGTCCGAAAGGAAACAACAAGGATGGGAATGGGGAGTGCATATAATGGACAAGGAGGGGAAAAATGTAAAATGGGTAAGGATTTTAAAATTTGGGTGGACCGAGAAAAAGAACATAAAAAAAAAGATAAAAATAAATAAAAAAAAATGTTACACTGAAAAAGAAGGAAATGGAGGAGTTACATTGGAATTCTACTTAGACAACTAGCGCGAATGTAAATATATAGGGAAACTTGTGCTAAGCTACCAAATAGCGGTCGTTAAAAGGAATGGTCGCTGAATACATTATTTTATGATAGATTAGAAATGCTATTTTGATACATGTAGCGTAAATTGATTTTCGCATAAGTCTTCCCGTGATGTTCGAATCCGTTTTAATAGTTCTAATGGGTTCTAACGTCATAGATTCAATAGTACATATTGAGCTGGATATTTCAACATTTTCTAGGCAAACTTTCAAGTGGTTTTTCTAATTTACATTAGTGTTCGGTTACAGTTAATTACATTGTGAAATTGACAATCGCCTCAATCAAAACCATTCTAAATCGCTCACTCAGCGCTCCATTCATTCATTCCAAACACTCACTCAAACCACTCAAAAACGGTCAAACCAATTGAAAAATATAAAATCAACAATGTCATTCAAAACAAACCAATTGAAAGATATATAATCAACAATGTCATTCAAAATTAATTTGGATAGAGAAAATCGCGATGTAACTGACATAATTCAAATTGAAAGCGTCTTATAGGTTCTTGAAGAAATGGGAAGCTATCTTTAGAACTTGTATGCATATTTTATGAAAGGGAGGTAATCAATATCGCTTATTTTGTTCATCCTGAACAAAATTTGCGATATCGGATTACCTTCCATTAAATTCACTCAAAACTCGCTCCACACACTCAACCAATTTCATTCCTAACTCATTCCAAAATCATTCACCCTGTCAATTTCACGATGTTCTTAACTGTAACTTCTTCACCTTATGTCCGATTGACTTGAAAATTGGCAGACATTTTCCTCTCTCTCTCTCTCTCTCGTAAATACGGGGTGCAACGTACAAGGACCGTAACTCTTACTAGCTTAACTTTAAGATATTTTCATCCAGCTGTGGCCTATAACGGGCGTATACTGTGATAATTTGCCACCTTATTCGACCTAGACTTGTTTTGCGTTGTGCAGTACCTGCAGTCGAGCGTTGTAACTTGTCGGGAGTGCTCTTGTTAAAGCAAGCTATGTCTATGCAAATACATAATTTTGAAATAAAACTAAAAGTAATTTCAAAAATCTCTAACCTTCTTTCACAATTTGTATAATGTTGGTTTGTACAGCGATCATCTGTCCATTTGAAATGCCACCCGGAGTTAAATACGGCGCAGTCCTGATTGACATGATTGTCGGGCTGTCCTGGGAACCAATCTTTAAAGAAAGAAAGCAAGTTCGTGAAAAAGATTCATTCAGTTTTTCCCTAATAATTAACTGATTCTTACCAAAACGAGATACATTTCAATAAGATGTTTATTCTCGTTATAAGAGAACTCATTATTCTTCGAGAAAAAGTTCTGATGGTTTTTCTCATCAAACTATATAATAATGTGAGTAAAAAGACGTACATTTCTTGTATCTCTCTATATAAACCATATCACATCTTTCACGCTTACCAAAGGTAATGTCCATTTCTTGACTATTTCATGTTAGCAAGTGGTGACAGCTTTAGTCAATCACGTCACCAAATGTCGAAGCCAATTTCGTGTATTCAATCTTTGACGACGCTTATTTCACGCACCGAGCTCAAAAGGACACCATTTTCGTCAATTGATTTTAGAATGAAGCTTATTCCGTGTAAACCAAAAACAAACAAAAAAACAGGATTCCTTCCATTTTGTGATTCTAACTTTGGATGCCTGCATCGATTCAGTTTCTAACCTAGGACGACGCCGAGTTGCTTACTATTACGTAAGTCAAATAAAAATCGGCGACGCCGACACGTCGACAATTTCCTTTTTTCATCGGCCGTTTAGAAAAAAAAATAAAGTCGCTCAGGAGCCGGGGATATCGGAATAAAAATGATGATACAGAAATGATGGTCGATTAAAGAAAGTGGCGACTAATCGTCGTTTTTATCACCGATTCTAACAAAAGATGTCAGAGCGTTTATGTGACACTAACGTCTAATTCGTGTACCTTACCCAGCACTAAGCCCTTTTCGTGCATCTTACCAAAATCACACCCATTTCGCTTATCTAAGCTAGGGTGGCGCCCATTTTGATATGTACCTGTAAAAACGCCATTTTGACCAGACCCCACGTGACCATACCAAACCCAAACTTCCTCCTGGTCAGTTAAGCCGATCCACCAATCTCTATCTACAATATATAAATTATCAAATATTTTTTTGTTGTTGTTGCTTCTGCTGCTGCTGCTGCTGTTGTTGCTTTTTAGCTCACCTGAGCACGATGTGATCAAGGTGAGCTATTGTGATCGTAGAATGTCCGTCGTGCGTCGTCAGTCGTGCGTCGTGCGTCGTGCGGCGTCCGTCGTCCGTCGTCCACAATTTCTTTAAACATCTTCTCCTCCTAAACCAGTTGGCCAATCTTGATGAAACTTGGCAGGGATGTTTCTTGGGTCAAGCTCTACCAAAGTTGTTCAAATAAATGAAATCTACCCTTAATTTTCCCTTTACCCTTAACAAAAGGGTGAAAATATGAACATCTTTAAAAATCTTCTTCTCTGAAACCAGAAGGCAGACAGCTTTCATATTTGGTATGTAGCATCATCTAGTGGACCTCTACCAAGTTTGCTCATATCAAGACCCTTGGGTCATATATTTTGGCTTTGCCCTGGCCAAACCCTTTTGAAATAGAATCAAAGAGCGAAAATCTTTAAAAATCTTCTTCTCTGAGACCAGATGGCAGACAACTTTCATATTTGGTATGTAGCATCAACTAGTGGGCCTCTATAAAGTTATTTCATATCAAGACCTTTGGGTCATATTTGGGCTTTGCACAGGTGCATCCCTTTATCTTTCTTATGAGCACGAAGGGTCAAAAAATGAAAATCTTCAAAAATCTTCTTCTATGAAACCAGAAGGCAGACAGCTTCTATATTTGGTATGTAGCATCATCTAGTGGACCCCTACCAAGTTTGTTCTTATCAAGACCCTAGGATCATATTTGGGCTCCACCCGGGCGCAACCCTTTTTACATAGAATCAAAGAGCGAAAATCTTTTAAAATCTTCTCTAATAAAAACCTGAGGGCACACCGCTTTCATTTTTGGTATGTAGTATCACCTAATGTTCCTCTACAATGGTTCTTCATATCAAGACCCCTGGGTCATATTTGGGCTTTGCACGAGTGCATCCCTTTATCTCCTATGAGCGAAGGGTCAAAAATGAAAATCTTCAAAAATCTTCTTCTATGAAACCAGAAGGCAGACAGCTTCCATATTTGGTATGTAGCATCATCTAGTAGACCTTTAACAAGTTTGTTCATATCAAGACCCTAGGAGCATATTTGGGCTCCACCCGGGCGCAACCCTTTTTACATAGAATCAAAGAGCGAACATCTTTTAAAAATCTTCTCTAATCGAAACCAGAGGGCACACTGCTTTCATTTTTGGTATGTAGCATCATCTAGTGGGCCCCTACCAAGTTTGTTCATATCAAGACCCTTGAGTCATATTTGGGCTCCAACTGGGCCCATCCCTTTCAGCTCATCTGAGCACGATGGGTGAAAATAGGAAAACCTTCAAAAATCATCTTCTCTGAAACCAGAAGGCAGACAGCTTTCATATTTAGAATATAGCATCATCTTATGGACCTCTTCCAAGTTTGTTCATATCAAGACCCTTGTGTCACATTTAGGGTCCACCCGGGTGCATCCCTTTTTACATAGAATCAAAGAGCAAAAAGGCAAAACTGTCTTGCTCTTCGCTTAAAACGTTCCATGGTATTGATCTCAGGCAATCATCTTCTTTTTGACATCTGCCTATCTAATTAATGTGATGTCCCAGGGGTCAAAGAGACTCAGGTGAGCTATCTAGGACCATCTTGGTCCGCTTGTTCATGTAGAAGAGGGATTAGGATTCTAATGATCATTACTAAAAAAAAAATAAAAAAAGAAAACATTTCTTTTGATGATTAAAAACAAATTCTATATATTTGTTATGATTTGAAATCATTTTTGGCATGTATCACAAGACAAAATATCACTCAAATATTTAGTTAGTAATTCCGGCTATTTTCGCTGACGTGGGCGGAAGGAGCAGCTGAAGTATCGGAAGGACACGATGGCTTCGGTTTGAGAAATACCAGAAAGCCATGGTTAGTTGTACCAACCATCGCAATCTGGGTGTAATACTGTTTCAAATTGCGCAAAACCCAACTCTAACACACAAATAAAAGAAGAAAGTAGAATTTTATCTAAACATAGGCAAATCGTCCGCTTCAGAACGTAGGCTTAAAACTTTACCACGTGCTTATTCACAAAATTAAAAGCTTTTCTTTAATGCTTTTCGGTGGTTTATCAAAAAAGAAAAAAAATAACGATAGATTTTCATTTGTTAAACTAACCGCCTAACCAGTGAAATTATCAAAAACTTTTACCCTGCTTTCGTTCATTACATCCAATCTGAAGTAATCAAAGCGAAGGCCAATAAATGACGTCATTATGAACGTTAAGAAAAAAATGGCCTGAAATGTCCGGATTTTGTCTCATTTTTGCATTAAAGAAATAAAATTGTCGTTTGCTTTTCGAGGAAGATCGACTGATATTTCATTGAAACTATTGAAACCATTTGGAAACATTGGTTAACATTACCAAGGTTCATGACTCCCGAAACGTTGACGACCTATTACGGGTCCACTTCCTTAATGCTAGTCGCACCTCAGCTGTATCGAACGTCTCTAATTTAACATCAAACCAATAACAAGATCCATGACCGGCGAACCAACCCACTGGACAATGCACTGGACATGTTGTGTATTTATCTGTTTCGCTAGATAATCCAATTGAAAATTTGGATAGATCTACTCTTGAAAAAACATAGTAAAAAATCTTGAATAAAAAGCGTCTTCCTTTTCCATAAGTTTTATTTTTTCTCAAGTAATTAAGTTAAGTAATACTTGACAATTGTTCAATATTTCATATGAAATCACGTTTTTTTACTGATCCCTAATCAATTATTTCTTAATCGAAGTTCTCCTATATGTACCCCAATTTTTAAGATATGGAAATGTGCGGCTCGAAGTTCAGAGAATAAATCGAAAAGATACACTTAACAATGATATAGACTTTCATCCCAATCAAAACCATTCCAAATAGTTCACTCATCGCTCCATTCATTCATTTCAAAACACTCATTCAAACCACACAAAAACGCTCAACCCATTGAAAATATGAAACCAACAACGTCATTCAGGATAAATTCGGATAGAGAAAAATCGCGATATCACTGACATGATTCAAATCGTAAGCGTCTGATTGGTTCTTGAAGACATAAGTACTTTTGATGGACATAAGATTCATCCGAATTGCAGCTTACTGAAGTACTTCATTAAAAAAGATATTTCATCTTTGAAGATAAGGATGAAATGTATAGAGATAAGATGCACCTTACATAAAATGTCTGGAATAAAATATAAAAAAAAATATGCGTTCTCGAAAAAATCTGTTTTATGTTCTAGAATAATATCCCTCTTTGTACGTGAACGAGCGTGTAAAATTGGGTACCATTTGTAAACGTTTGTCAACGTCTCTACACACTGAACGCAGATCTGACTACCCGGGAGGAGCGTGTATCTCGTATAGAGAAGGTTTAATAATTTATACATGGAAATCTCATATCAAAACTGGTGACATCCGATAACTGCTATTCGTAATGGATGTACCCAAGGGCCTGTTTTACTAAATATCTTACGCTCATATTTTTGCGTAAGTCAAAAATTAAAGTTGCTTCTACAATAAATGAATATGGATTCCTGACATGCATCATCTCTTTTGAATCGTCTTCTGAAGACGATTCCGATGAGAAATTGCAAGACAGAATCCAACAATTAATAAAAACACGAGGTACGATTTTATATTTTGACTAACGATTCTTTTTTTCGTAAGAAGTTTAGGGGGGGCCTCCGCCATGTAAACACCCTCGGATATTCACACGTCATTGATCAGCAGAATTTTTGGTTGCAGACTTCAAAAAAACAGTAAGGTGTCGGGACACATTAACGCCGTAGCTGTAGTAACGATATTCAAGTTGCCATTTACGAAATTCTTTCAAAGCAAAATGTCGGAAAAGGTTGGAGTTCAACGGTCATTTAATAATAAATGAGTGTTTGGATTTTTTTTTTTGTTTTGTTTTTTTTTTTTTTTTTTTTTTGCTTTTATTTGATTAATCGCATTTATACTGGGAACAGAGATCGGCCAAATGCTGAATAACTAAACATCAGTAAATGATTTTTATTTAATTCTAGTTGTGTCCAACAATGTTCGGGCATTCTCTTTCTGATTTTAAAATTGGTTACATTCCCCTATGAAATCAATTTTGAGTACTCGGCTGTTTTGTTACCTTCCGCAAAAAATAGTCCCGTAAGAAATTTGTTTCCTAACTCACAAATCTTTGCATTTTTGCATCATGATTTTATTTTTTTTAGATATGGAGATAATATTCGTTGATTTCATTGAGATATATAACTAAAAACCTTAACACACTCCCCCATGATGTATCAATCCGCTTCGCGTATTCCTACAATGTTAAAAGGTTTTTAGTTTCATACCTCAATCAACAAATCAACAAATACTCTCTTCATTTCTTACTAAGATTTGTTTTAATTTTCCACTATATCGTGTTATACTAAGTTTCTTTATTGTCCTTTATTGCATGATAATTCCGTAATACAACCTTGGACGTTTTCGGATAATCAGGAAGTAAAAAAGAAACGAAGAATCTTTATTTTTGCGTCTCCCTTTTTGGTTAGTTTTAGAAGTTACCATGGCAATAAAATGGCAAACAAGTTGAGCTATCCTTCATGCAATTGAATTATTTCTAAATTAGTTGTTTCTGTCATGGATCATCCTGTCACTTAACCTAATTGGTGTCAGGCAACTTTTATACTTCACTGTCGTCTACGGTGTTACATGAAGACCAGAAGAATATTAAAGATTTTTCGTGCAAATCGATTAGAGTTTCTATGGAGGACGAAAGGGAACATAAGTATATTAAAGCGAAATTTTGTCCGATTACGGGTGTTGGGCAATTTTATACTTCACCCCTGTCCACGGTGTTTCATAGGGGCCAAAAGTATATAAGATATATTTCGTACAATTCAATTGGGGTTTTTTTTTATGGTGTACGAGAGGGAACATAAGTATTTTAAAGCAAAATTGTATCAGATAATTGGTGTCAGGCAATTTTATACTTCACTACTGTGTACGGTGTTGCATAGGGACCAAACGTTTGAAAAAACCTTCTTGGTCTCATTAAGCTGGGACCCGTTTTACTAAACTCTTTTCGAAAAATTTAATCGTAAGTCAAAATCTCAAATCGTACCTGGTGTTTTCATTCATTGGTAGATTCTGCCTTGCAATATCTCATTGCAATCGTCTTTGGAAGACGATTCCCATGAGATGATCCATGGCAAAATTCCATATTCCGTTACTCCTTAGAAACAACTCAAATTTTTACTTACGTAAAAAATGATAGTAAGATTTGTAGTAAAACAGGTGCCTGGTGCCTTAATGGTGTTCCAAGAGGAAGCCTATACGCCGATTCGACTTATTGTCTGGAATATGCAGTACACTTCAAAGTCGACCAGGTGTTCCATAAAGATCAAAAGTGGTTTAAAGATGTTGAAGAAGAGGAAGAAGAAGAAGAAGAAGAAGAAGAAGAAGAAGAAGAAGAAGAAGAAGAAGAAGAAGAAGAAGAAGAAGAAGAAGAAGAAGAAGAAGAAGAAAAAGAAGAAGAAGTTGATTTTTAAAACAAAAACATCTTTTCCTTTCGCATTTTTTTACATGTGAAATAAATAGACACGTTATTTTTTTTTTATTTTTCTTTTTTTTTTTGTTTTGATTTCTGTGTGTGATTTATTTTTTCGCTGTTGTTTTTTATTACTTTTCTCAGCCTATCTTACAATCATAGTACAGCGTGTCCAAACATCCATTACATTTACTGAATAGCTCACTTTTAATTTGACAGACGGTTTACAGAGGGTTTCCCTTGAAAGCAGAGATCTAAAGTGGAGTTGAACTTATAACTTGAATGAATCATAAAAATGAGCGTTTTGAAAATTTCTTTCTGTTAAAACTGACGCGAAAATTCCTAATCACATCCAATTATAGAATTTCTAGGATCTTAAAATTGTACAAAATTGTGAAGAATATGTTTTAGAGATACATTTATTTCCACCACTTTCACATAATTGCTGTCAAAGATGAATGGTTTTAAGACAAATTAAAGTTTCACTTTTTAACAAGAACTACACTTTCACGAACTGGTTACCATGTAGTATTGAAGAACAGTTAAGATCATGGTGAAAATGACAATGTGAATATTTTTTTTTTATGATTTTAGAATGAAATTGAATGAGTGCGCGGAGTGAATTTTGAATGAAATTAAAGGGAGGTAATATAATGTATATATAGATAGCTATGGCGCGCGAACGGGGTCAAAAGTCAGAATACCGCTATACCTACAAAATAACAGAGGTATACCCCTAATTTTATATCGGTATACCGATAAAAATGAGGGTAGACCTATAAAATGAGGGTAAACCCATAACAAAATGGGAGTATACCGATAAAAAATGGAGGTTTACCGATAATTTATAGGTACACCCTCATTATTTTTGACCCCTTTCATGAAAATCTCATTATCCAATCAGAATGCGCGTTACATCCCGACTTTTCGGTACTTTCCGTACTTTTCTGCGACGCTGGTTTGTTTACACTGGAGACCGCCAAGCGGGTTTTTAACCCCGAAAATCAATTAAACTGGCATTTAAACAACGATTTAAGAAATTACGGTAAGAATTAAAGTTTTTTAAACCTTTTCGCGGTAACACTTTGTTAAACGTCGCAAAGAGAATTTGTATCAATGAAAAACTGCATTCGCCCCATCGAATTTCGTGACATATGACATAAAATCACACAAACCTACTGTTGAGCAACAGAGATATTTTTTATAATCATAGGTTTAACCTTGTTACGGGAAAAGTAATTTGAAGAAAGAACAATTCTTTATTTACTCACTCAATTTACCGAATTTGAAAATAAAGCTCCTGCACCCCAACCTTTTGCTGTATCGACCCGCATGAATGATGCATCGATTTCAATATTATGTGTCTGTCTGTTCCCACCCCTCTTTCTTTTTTTTGCTTGAATGGGGTTATGCGAACAAAACAAAGAAACTAGAATCCTTTGTTGACCTTTATCTACACTGAAGCCACGTCATAGCACAGTTGGTAGCGCGTTGGACTGTCAATCTAGAGGTTCTGGGTTCGATTCCCGAACAGTGGCACTCATTCTTTCCGACTATTTGTCTCTCACCAATGGGTTGATAATCGTAGACCTATGTGAGATAGCAGCTGAAGGCTAGGAAAGAATGTGATGGTTGTACTGGTAAGAGAAATACCAGGAATCCATTGTTAGGTGCTCCAGCCGCCGCAATATAACTGAAATAATGTTGAAAGCGGCGTTAAACTCCATTCAATCAATTTTCTACACTGAAGATATTTTCCATGGAAAAAATAAGTGCAGTTATAATGTGAAATTCACTTCCCCAGGTGCTGTACAAAACATGCACATGACAAATATTTTGCAGAAGACCAAATAAGCTATTCAAATCAATAGCTATTTGCTTTTCCTCACTTATAAGTGCTTTTCCTCACTTATTTCTAGACTGAGGCTCAGGCACAGTCATTTAAATAAGTGCTAAGATAGGAAGAATTAAACCTAATATGAGTGATAGATACTCAACACAATTTTTTTCCTCTTAAAAATTTTAAGGGGGGATTGGGGTACTTTCAATATGAATGCACTTAATATAGAAACTGCTTCAGATCTAAATCCTAAAGAATTTGATTCCAACAAGATGTTGGCCAGCTTAGCTTAAGCTAAAATAGCTGTATTTACAATTTTTCAAAGAATCAAACTGCGAATTTTGTTATAGATTTCATTTTTTTCAAGTCTTAACCAGGAATATTGCTAAAAATTTCATCTCTATCAAGTCTTATCCTGCTTTTTACCCTGACGTTAAAATGACGTTGCTTTAGCGGGAAAAAGTAGCGTCTTACTTCCCCAAAGTGAAGAATGACGTCATTTGCGGAGGGTAAAAAAACGTCATCCAGATGAGATTCTAAGCAAACTTTGAAACTGTGAAACTTTTTACATGTAAGGCTGATTCTTATCCTAATTTTATAATTCTACATTCACTACAATCTAACTTTGATGGTATATGAATTTCATTTTGATTTTGATTATTTAAATGTTTTACACTCGGTATCTAGAAGCAGGAAAAAGTCGCCAAGTGCCCAAAGGGCTCTTTGCGCTACTTCTCCCATATTATAATATATGATAGAATTAAAGAATCTAGGTTACGGTATATAGTGCTCAGTGTTCCCAAAAACCACCAAAATGGGGGTGATTTACCCCTAATTTGAAGCTTGTACCTCTGATTTTTGCAACCAGCCTTCTTTGTGTTATATAGAGGGGGTACATGCACACTGTGTCAGTGAAATACCCATTTTTACCCCCAGATTGAAAAAGCAGTTGGAACACTGAGTGCTGTTCCTATGAACGAATACGCAGAACCTGGCAAGCTCGGCCAGTAACAAATTTGGCTGTCTTTTAACAGCATGGGGCTGTGAGTTTGAACCAATGAAGTGAAGTGATTGATAGTGGTTAGAGTCATGACCAGGTGCCCAGCAAGCTCAGTTGGTAGAGCGCATGCTAGTGTTCTGGGGGTTGGGGGTTCGAGTCCCATGAAGGGCACAACTTTTCCTCCTAAATTTACTTTTGAGGCTCATGCAGCTAACTTTAATGCGACATTTGACATAAGTGGATGACACAAGTTCTAAATAGGGTCATATGTCTCCCAACAATATAGGTATGATAATAAGTATCCTAGATCACTCACTTCTCAATAGGGTAAATTACGGTTTGAAAATCTCTTTTGTTTTCCAGCAAAATGATTGAGCACATGTTTTTTAATTCCACTCAAGTCATGGGGTAATCCTGTGTATCATCTAAAGCTGCACAGCTATATGACATCGTGAAACATAAGAAAATGGCACAAAATCTATAAGCAAATAACCTGTTTTTTCATGTTCAAACAATTAATCAATACGTCAATTTTAAACAATAAGTTTGCATCTGAATTATTATGCAGAATAAAGATTCCTGATTTTTATCAGTGTTTTTCTTTTACCTGTATATTAAAGTTAGGATCTTTTCTGAACTGTACTTGTTTAGCCGACAAAAAGTGTCTAGTAAACACAACGGTGTCTATAATCATCACCTGATTCTGTAATTTAAGAGACAGTTTCTTCTAGATAAAATGTCTTTTACATTGCCAAAATAGTTAAAAAGTTCAGTTGTGTATTGATTTTTTGTGTATTTGCAATATATTATATCTTTACCTGATTGATGTATTTGACTTTCTTATGTGCAAAGTATTAACCAACAGGACTGTATATTATTTTTGAAAAATTTGAGCAATTATAGCAAATAATACATACTCCCTTTGTCGACCTTGATAAATAACTTTTCGGCAAGAATAGGTTTCAGTGATACACATTCTACTGGTACCAAGGTCAGGGTCATGTGAAAAGGTAAAAATAATAATGTAAAGGCCTTTTTTTTTAAAAAAAAAAGCCGTTTCGTGGACATTCATGTTTTACAAACACGTCTTATTTAAAAATCTCCTACCCACTCATGGTGGTCAATTCCATGAATAATGAAGATTGGCACGGATGTTCCCTGAGTGACCCTTTACTCCAATTGTTCAAGAACCTTTGATTGACCCCAAAATATTTACAGAAAGAAAAAAAAATATTTACAGAAAGTCTGGAGTACATAACAGATAACACCAGCTCTGGTGAGATTTTAACAAAATATGGGCATAGTAAAGCAGTGCTTACATATATTCTTGTTTACCCACGTCTGTCCGTTTGTCTGTCTGTTTGTCTTCAAAACTTAACCAAAGAACTTAACATTGCCAATATCTTCAGGCCTATACAAGGCTCATATTTGGCATGATGTAAGATCTCAATGATACTCATCTGCAGATACCACAGTCAAGTTTATGTGTGAAGGTCAAGTTCATCTGTCAAGGTCAAATATGTAAAAGACTTCACCGAAAAACCTAACATTGCCAATATCTTCAAGCCAATTTAAGATACAAGGCTCATATTTGGCATGGTGATAGATCTCAATGATATGCATCTACTGAAACCAAAGTCAAAGTCATGTGACAAGGTCAAGGTCATCTGTCAAGGTTTAATAAGTCAAAAACTTAACCAAAAAACCTAACATTGACAAAATCGTCCAGCTTATCTCATATTTGGCAAGGTGATAGATCTCAATGATATGCATCGGCTGAAACCAAAGTTAAGGTCATGTGACAAGGTCAAGTTTATCCATCAAGGTCAAATAAGTCAAAAACTTAACCCGAAAACCTAACATTGCCAATATCATCAAGTTTATTCAAGATACAAGGCTCATATTTAGCATGATGAAAGATCTCAATGATATGCATCTGCTGTTGGTACCAAATCAAGGTCATGTGATAAGGTCAGGGGCATCTGTCAGGTCAAATAACTTAAAATCTTAACCAAGAAAACTTAATATACCAACATCTTCAAGCCTATTCAAGATACAAGCCTCATATTTAGCATGGTGATAGATCAAATGTATACGCATCTTCTGATAGCAAAGTCAAGGTAATGTGACAAGGTCAAGGTAATCTGTCAAGGTCAATATTTAAAAAAAATGCTGTTCCTACTAATTTTGACTTATCTAAATGAAATTTGACTTGCATACTTCTTGGATGACCCCTCACTTAAATGCTCATGAAATTTTGATGGGTACATGAATATGGGCATGGCAGTGTTGGGCCAATTTTCTCTTTGAAAACTTAAAAAGTATTTTCCTCCAAATCAATTGGACTTATTTCAATGAATCTTTGAATGTTCCATTCAAACTGGAGGTCCCGGGTTCGATCCCCCATGGCGACACTCAATCTTTGAGACTATTTGTCTCTCACCAATGGGTTGATAATTGAAGACATATGTGAGATAGCAGCTGAAGGCTAGAAAAGGATATGGTGGTTGTACTGGTAAGAGAAATACCAGGGATCCATTGTTAGGTGCTCCAGCCGCTGCAACTTACCTGAAAAAATGTTGAAAGCGGTGTTTTACTCCATGCAATCAATCTCAATCAATTGAATGTTCCATGTATGACCTTTTACTTTAATTGTCTTACATAATTGTGAATATCACTTTTTCTTAACTGGAGATGTTATAAAGCCTTTGGGATGCTGAAGTGGGAATATTTCTGCTTTGGCAGGAGGTAAAGACCATGATCAGCCTGGACATATGTGCAGTCTGATCTTAGTCTATATCACCTGATTTCCATTTTTAACTTGAAAATAAACACAGAAAAATGAATTTTCATAATATAACTCTTCCCAATTAGTGCATCTGGTAACTTTGAACATTCAGATATTTGAATTTGATGCATTTTTAGCTCACCTGAGCACGAAGTGCTCAAGGTGAGCTATTGTGATTGTAGAATGTCCGTCGTCAGTCGTGCGGCGTCCGTTGTCCACAATTTCTTTAAACATCTTCTCCTCCTAAACCAGTGGGCTAATCTTGATGAAACTTGGCAGGGATGTTCCTTGGGTCAAGCTCTACCAAAGTTGTTCAAATAAATGATATCCACCCTTTCCCTTAACCCTTAACAAAAAGGATGAAAATATGAAAATCTTCAAAAATCTTCTTCTCTGAAACCAGAAGGCAGACAGCTTTCATAATTGGTATGTAGCATCATCTAGTGGACCTCTACCAAGTTTGTTCATATCAAGACCCTGGGGTCACATTTGGGCTTTGCCCCGGCCAAACCCTTTTTACATAGAATCGAAGAGCGAAAATCGTTAAAAATCTTCTCTGAAACCAGATGGTAGACAGCTTTCATATTTGGTATGTAGCATCACCTAGTGGGCCTCTACCAAGTTTGTTCATATCAAGACTTTTGGTCATATTTGGGCTTTGCACTGGTGCATCCCTTTATATCATATGAGCACGAAGGGTAAAAAAATGAAAATCTTCTTCTATGAAACCAGACGGCAGACAGCTTCCCTATTTGGTATGTAGTATCATCTAGTGGACTTCTACCAAGTGTGTTCATATCAAGACCCTGGGATCATATTTGGGCTCTAACCGGGTGTAACCCTTTTTACATAGAATCAAAGAGCAAAAAGGCATATAAGTCTTGCTCTTCGCTGAAAACGTTCCATGGTACATGTATTGATCTTAGACAAAAATCTTCTTTTTGACATCTGCCTATCTAATTAATGTGATGTACCAGGGGTCAAAGAGACTCAGTAGAGTGATCTAGGACCATCTTGGTCCTCCTGTTAAACAAGATTTTTATTCAGTCTGACAAGGGTTTAAACCAGCAGAGAGCAACCGTCAAAGCTCTGTGGAAGCACATAGGAATATCATTAAAAAGGTCACAGGTTTGATTCCCAACGTCAGCACTCATCCTTTGCAACTACATGAATTTTGTCTTTCACTAATGGGTAATGGATAATTATAGACCTGTTAGATAGCAGCTTGAGGCTAGGAAAGTATGTAACGGTAGTACTAGTGTGAGAAAATCCAGAAATTGCTTTAGCCACCATTAGATATAACTGAAAGAATGTTGAAATCAACATAAAGCCAAATACAAACAAACAAAGTTACAGCCAGTGGAACAATACAGGCATCTTGGTCTTTTAACTTAGATGGTAGGGCCAAATATTTCCCCCTCCCATCTGAGAATATTTCTCCTAAAACTGCATCTACCCCTGATATGTCAATTTTACAATATTAACAAGACTATCTCATGAATTAAAGTATTCTTGTTTACAATTACAGAGCTCTAAAAATCAGCTTGCAAGCTGCTTTGTAAATCTATTTTCTTTGTGTATATAAAGTATTTTCAAAGATTTTCAGTAGTCAAGTAAAATACACCAGTGAAGTTTTTTTTTCTCATAGAAAGTCATTCAACATAATCATTTCCCTGAAATTAAGGGCCCTGCTCTCTTCCCCTGTGCATAAAAAGAACAATTGCTATTAGTTTTTTGAAATGCATATTATTATCATTCATTCATTGCAGTTTTTTAATTTAAAAAAAAAACTGATTGGATCTCGAGAAATGCAGTAGAAACTTTTATATGTATGTTGAAATCCGGTGTGTGGAGGTCAAAACTTCTAATTCAATAATAAACTATCAAGAATGACAGTATGTTGAGAACTCCATTTAGTGACAATACACCAAAGTTGGATGACCAGCTGGTGGTTTGGACTAAATGATGTGGTTGTACTGGTGTCAGAAATGATAGGAAACTATGGGTAGGTCCACAATTGCTGCAGCAATATAACTGCAATAATGATGAATTGGTGTTAAACCATTGAAAATTAACCAATCAACAGAATAGGTTTATGCTGTATATATGTATAGAAAATAACATCAGTTATAGCCTTCAGAAACTTGTTCACTGGGTAAAAGCCTTGGTCACCCAATCATGGGAGTTAATACAAAAGATGGGAGAATTGATACAAGTATCATTATCCCTGCTTCAATAGATCAGGTGCATATTTATTTACTGGTTTCTGTGTGTCTTTCTGTTCTAGAAAACCTAAACTGAGAAGTAAACATGTTGCTGTATCTTCAACACTATTTGACAGACAATGTTCTCATCAATACACTTTAGTCAATGTCAAGTTTATAGGTCAAGGCTATAGGGTTCGACATTAGTCTAGGAGTTTAGAGGTCCAAAACCCCTTGTTTACCTGTTGGGACTCCTTCATTTTGCAAGCAAAGACCTGGATGGACTCCAAGGGTCATATAAAAGTAATTTTAGAAACAAAAGATCTTAAAAATTATTACAAAAATTGTTTAAGATAACAATTGCTTGGAACTAGTAGTGTTTTTTAAAGAAAAAGAATTTCTTTGGGGAAGAAACTTGCGGCAAGGAAGAGGCAAAGAAGAAATTGCTAATGTGACAAGCATTTTTTTCTTTTCCATTATGTTCTCCAAATATTAAATTCATACTCCTTACTTTGAGATTGGACTACTTTATGAAAATAAGTTGGCAGTCTGATTGATGCCTGACCCATAGAAGTTAGGACATCTTATTTAATATTGTGGAACAGAAAAGCTAATCCACACATAAAAAAAGATAGAGCTTCACAAATATGTATTCACTAGAATTAAGGAAAAAAGCAACTAGTTTTTGAAATGAGATCCTCAATCACAAATCAGCATTATACTTCAGTCTTCTTCAATGTAAGGTACTTAGTATAACCCTTAAATTTATAAGTTACATTTGTCTAGTATACTAAATTCCTATCAAAAGAAATATTTTAGGGCCTTTTTTTATGGGAAATTAACAGGAATTATTTAGGCTTGTTCTGAATGAAAGCCTTACCAAAGTTACCAATGACAATTCCTTTCAGATATGACCAACCACATGAAAAGGAACTATCAGGGGACTGCTTAAAAACATTTGAAAAAGAGGTTATATATAGCAGAGGTCTACCTGATATACATTAAAGAAAATTATCTCATGGGAAGGTAGAATGCCCATTCTAGAATCAGGAATATTTTTGCATCCTATATCTTTGAAATCTCTGGCTTATTGTTTTATCAGTTTCTGTTTTTCTGTCTGTCTATCTTTCTTTCGATGTGTCTATCTTTTGCTCTATCTGCAAACCTCAACCATAAAACTTAATATTGACAATTACTTTGAATCTTTTCCTGGTGCAATTATCAAAATTGGTGTGATGATAGATCTCACTGAATTGATACAAATTATCTTAGGTACTAAGATCAAGGTTATCTGACAAGATCAAGAACATCTTTTAAGGTCAAACATGAGAAAACTTATCATTTTCAAATTACTTCAGCCTATGTTTTTCCGCAAGATTATAGATCTCATTGACAAGTGATGGCATATTGTCAAAGTCATACTAAGTAAGTCAGTAAATTATCTATTAAAACACTGAAAACATAACATTTTCAAATAATATCCTGCTTATGGTCAATATTAAGTCCATCCCTGTGTTAAGGTTGGATAAAACAGCACAAACTGTTTGAAGATTATACTCCAGTTTGCATGCAAGCTAGTGCACATGCAAAGCAGGGTATAATTTGCAAAGTGTATGCAGCATTTTGTCATCCTGAACTCAAGGAATGTTCATCTGAAAAATTGAAATGAATGTAGGCACTTAAACATTGAGCATAGCTCTAGAAAGTTTGGAGATGAGGCTTTGAAAAAATGGTATTTATATTTTCTAACTGATAAGGTTTTTCTTTAAAATGCCAGTGTAAAATTGGGTATAGTCCAACCAGGGTATTTGAAAACACGGGAAATGTGGTATAGCCAGGAGTAGGGTTGTACTGAACTGAAATCTAAAAAATGTGAGATAAGGTTTTTCTTTGATGTCAAAGCCAATGTAGACTGTCATTTACAAGCTAAAATTTCAATATGGCAATTAAAAAGACTATGTGAATTGACATTTATTTGTCTTTCACAATGATTTTTGTGTTTTCATAGGCAAGACTGTTTATAGCCACTCTCAGTGTAAAATTGGGTATAGTCCAACTGCGATATTCGAAAACGCAGGAAAAAGCTATATAGCCGGGAGTAGGGTTGTAATGAACTAAAATCTAAAAAGCTTGAGATAACGGTATGTTATTACAAATGGAAAATGGGGTCTTACTGGCACGTTTCATGCTTACACTGTAGGAGCCACAATTCTGGTGAGAATGTATTTCTAGTCAAAAGGATAATTCCTTTTGAAAAAGAGGACCATGATGGTCCTAGATTACCCACCTGAATCTCTTTAACCCCTGGGACATCATATTAATTAAATAGGCAGATGTCAACAAGGAGTGATTTCTACATAAGATCAATACCTTCAGCGAAGAGCAAGTAGGTTGTGCCTTTTTGCTCTTTGATTCTATGTAAAAAGGGATGCATCCGGCTGGAGCCTAAATGTGACCCCAGAGTCTTGATATGAACAAACTTGGTAGAGGTCCACTAGAGGATGCTTCATACTGAATATGATGGCTGTCTATCTTCAGGTTTCAGAGAAGAAGATTTTCCTATTTTCATCCATTGTGCTCAGATGAGCTAAAAGGGATGGGCCTGGGCAAAGCCCAAATGTGACCCCAGGGTCTTGATATGAACAAACTTGGTAGAGGTCCACTAGAGGATGCTACATACCAAATATGAAAGCTGCTTGCCATCTGGTTTCGGAGTAGATGATTTTAAAAGATTTTTGCTTTTAGATTCTATGTAAAAAGGGTTGCGCCCAGGTAGAGCCCAAATATGACCCCAGGGTCTTGAAATGAACAAACTTGGTAGAGGTCCACTAGATGACCCAACCTACTAAATATGAAAGCTGTCTGCCTTCTGGTTCCAGAGAAGAAGAGTTTTGAAGATTTTTCTTTTTTTAGCTCGGATGTTTTCGAAGAAAACACGAGGTATAATGATCACATTGGCGTCGTTTGTGTTGTCGATGGCGATTGCGTTGATGTTGGCATATGTCATGATAATTTTTAACCTTGCTCATAACTTTTGAATGGTAGGTCATAGAGCCTCTATATTCACATGCTTTTTGCTTGGGACAAGACCTATCCATTGGTTCCAAGTTCAAGGTCATCAGTCAAGGTCAAGGTCATTTTTCAAGGTCAAATTTCTTTAAAAAATTTAACCTTGGTCATAGCTTTTGAATGGTTAGCGAGAGAACCTTCATATATTACATGATTATTGCTTGGGACAAGACCTTTATGTACATGCTAAGTTCAAAGTCATCAGTCAATATCAAGGTCATTTTTCAAGGTAAAATTTCTTAAAAAAATAAAACCTTGGTCATAGCTTTTGAATGGTAAGACCTTTTTGTAGGTACCAAGTTCATATATTTGCATTTGCCTAGAAAATAATAAACAGCTGAGCGTTGGCACCGGCTTGCGGTGCTCTTGTTACCCTTCATGCTCTGAAGAGCTAAAAGGGATGCCCCCCGCGCAACTCAAATATGACCCCAGGGTCTTAATATGAACAAACTTGCTAGAGGCCTACTATATGCTACATATCAAATATGAAAGCTGTCTGCCATCTGGTTCCAGAGAAGAAGATTTCTGAATATTTTTGCTTTTTAGCTCACCTGAGCACATCATGCTCAAGGTGAGCTTTTGTGATCATTGAATGTCCGTCGTGCATCGTCCGGCGTCCAGCGTCAACAATCTTATTGTTTACACTCTAGAGGCCACAAATATGGCCCAATCTTCATGAAACTTAGTCAGAATATTGGTCAGGTCACCAGAATGAACCCTATTGAAAATGGGAAGGATCTGTGCCATATTACGGGAAAAGGAGCCTTAAAGACAATTATCTTGTTTACAGTCTAGAGGCCAAAAATATGGCCCAATCTTTAAGAAATTTGGTCGGAAGGTTGACCAAGCCATGATGATCCCTTTTGAAAATGGGAAGGCTCCGTGCCATATCACAGGAAAAGGGGCCTTAATGACAATTTTTTTGTTTACATTCTAGAGGCCACAAATATGGTCCAATCTTCATGAAACTTAGTCCAAATATTCATAATTGGCCAAGTCACAAGGATTAACCTTATCGAAAATGGGAAGGATCCATGCCATATCACAGGAAAAGGCGCCTTAAAGAGAATTTTCTTGATTACAGGCTGAAGGCCATAAATATGGCCCAATCTTCATGAAACTTAGTCAGAATGTTGGACAGGTTACAAGGATGAACCCTATAGAAAATTGGAGGATCCATGCTATATCAAGGGAAAAGGGGCCTTAATTACAATTTTCTTGTTTATACTCTAGAGGCCACAAATATGGACCAATCTTTATGAAATTTGGTCAGAAGGTTGACCAAGCCACAAGGATGATCCCAATTGAAAATGGGAAGGATCTGTGCTATTTCACAGGAAAAGGGGCCTTAATGACATTTTTTTTGTTTAAACTCTAGAGACCACAAATATGGCCCAATCTTCATGAAACTTGATCAGAATGTTGGCCAGGTAACAAGGATTAACCCTTTTGAAAATGGGAAAGATCCATGCCATATCAAGGGAAAAGGGACCTTAATGACAATTTTTTTGTTAACACTCTAGAAGCCAAAAATATAATTCAATTTTCATGAAACATGGTCAGAATAATGGCTAGGTCACAAGGATGAACCCTATTCAAAATTGGACAGATCCATGTGTATCACGGGAAAGGGGCCTAAATGACAATTTTCTTATTTACACTCAAGACGCCACAAATATGGCCCAATCTTTATGAAACTTGGTCAGAATGATGGCCAGGTCACATGAAACTTGCTTAGAAAAGGCTAGAAATTTATGCAGTGATTATAGAAATAGAGTAATGTCTTTCTTTGAAAAATTTAATGATCCTTGAGGACAAGTGTCATGTACAAGAACTGTCACTCTGCCATGTCCACTTTTTGAGTTATTGCCCCTTGTTGTTTCTATCCTAACATTTTTATCCCGTACTTATCTTCTTAACCATAAGCCCTAGCAATTTCAAACCTTGTACACAGGTAGATCTCATTGAGAAGAAGTGTAATGCACAAAACTGTTACTCTGCCACATCCACTTTTTTAGTTATTGTCCGTTGTTGGTTTTTATCCTGACATTTTTGTCTGGACCATATCTCCTGAGCCATCAGTGCTAGCAACTTCAGACTTGGTACACTTATAGATCTCATTGAGGACAAGTGGTATGTACAAGAATCATTTTTTTCTGCCCACTTTTGGAGTTTTTGCCATTGGTTGTTTTTACTCTTATATTTTTGTTTGGGACATTTTGTTCAAAACCTAATGTGCTAGCAACTTCAAATTTTGTATACAGTTATAGATCTAGTAAGTAGGAGATATATTATAAGAAAGGATTTTTTGTTATCCGGTGGGGGAATCCTGTATTGCATCGCAATACGACATGCACTTGTTTAATGTAAAAAGGGTTGCGCCCTGGCAAAGCCCAAATATGACCCTAGGGTCTTGACATGAACAAGCTTGGTAGAGGTCCACCAGATGATGCTACATACAAAAAAAGAAAGCTGTCTATCTTCTTGTTTCAGAGAAGATTTTTGAAGATTTTCCTTTTTTATCCTTTTGTTAAGGGTAAAGAGAAAGTTAAGGGTGGATTTCATTTATTTGAACAACCTTGGTAGACCTTGACCCAAGCAACATCCCTGCCAAGTTTCATGAATATTGGCCCACTGGTTTAGGGGGAGAAGATGTTTAAAGAAGTTATGGATGACTGACGCCAGACATTGTATGATCAGAATAGCTCAACTTGAGCACTTAGTGCTTAGCTGAGCTAAAATTGTAGTGTCCTATGACAGAATACAGGAAAAGAAGCCTTTATTTTCTTTATCCACTCTTGGGGTTATTTTCTCAGTATTTCAGTATGATTGTCTAAATCATCACAGGAAGAATCCCTTCTTGAAACATGTTTAGAAAATGCTAGAAACTTATGCATTGATCATAGGAATAGAATAACTTAATTTCTTTGAAAAATTTATTGATCATTAAACAATCTCCAAAGCATTTGAATTTGATTAAGGAGCAGTCAGGGAGATATTGGTGAGCAATATAGGACTATTATGGTCCTTTTGTTATCTCTTTTCAGGATACAGACACGTAGTGCGGATTCCACTCAAAAAGTATTCGTGTATCAAGATGATGCTATTGATAAAGATAATGCATGACAAAGTTTAAAGTCGCAGTGAAGTGTGTCACAGACTCATTGACCACAGAAACAGATGGACCAATTCCAAAAAGCATAAACACTGATGGACAGTTCATGAACAGAGAACATATATACCAATAAATTATAAAAGATCTAAATGCCCGTGCTGACAAGGAAGAAATTTAAAAGACCACAATTTGTGAATGTTACGAAATTCCATTTTCCAAAAGAGAAAGTTGCAAGAAAGTTGCAAAGTACTGAGATAAGGTGGTTTCAGTTGACAGATAAGAAACTCTTAACATGTGATAAATTAAATTATTAAACCGTGCCTGTTTTGTCTAGAATCATACCAGATTCATTTTGACAATTTATGTTAAATTGTTTTAAGCTTGCCTGATTAGAAAGTGCTCAAGGTGAGCTTGTGTGATTGTGTGATGTCTGTTGTGTGTTGTCCTTTGTGCATCGTCAAAATTAACCTTTTAAGACACTCTAAAACCATATCCTTTTGCTCAATCAACATGAACAGAACAGAACAGAACAGAACATATCTTTTATTTTCATCCAAGTACAATGGAGTACAATATGGACAATATACACAAATAATGTTACTGTAATAAGTTAAGTACTTCCGGTAAAACAACTAGATGAATGCTTGGATTGAGGGAATTTTAGACTCATCCGAGGGATAGAGGCGCTATCATAAATTGAGGTTACTATGTTAAGTTATTTGAAGAAAAATATTTTGTTATCAGTGAAAATCAAGAGAACATGAAATTATGCGAATGGGGACTTAAACATCGCGGCTACAGGTTAAGCATGCCGTAGTTACGACGTTTCAGTCTCCATTCGATGAAATAGGCTGAAATTTGATCTGTTTTGTTAGGCGGATAATTGTTTATTCTTTTATTTGTTTGAGTTCAAAATAACGACATGCATATATTTACATTAAATCGTGCCGAGATGGCTATATCCCCTGTTTTCCGTCCTTGTTCGAAACGAAAAAACAAGGAATGGGATTTGGGGAATGTGATACAATATATATAACATCCGTAATTGAGACAATTACACAAGGAGGACAACAACAATGTTAGAGATATACAAGTGCGTAACTCCCATTACACATTTTACTCAAATGAGAACTTGTCAGATTGATTTTCTTGAAGGAATCTCAGTCAAGTTCAGAATTGGGTCAAGTGATGTCAAAAACTATGTCACTAGGTCAAATCTTTAAAAAAAATCTTGAAACACTCTACATGCCGTTTGTTTTGCTCAATCAACCTGAAAATTGGTCAGGTAAATTATCTACTTGAAATTTTGGTCAATTTTGAAATTGGGCCAAGTAGTGTCAAATACTGAGCCACAAGGCCTTATTTCATCAAAAAATTTTAGACACCATAAAGGCCATATTTATAGCTCAATCAACCCTAAAATTGGTCTGATTGATTGTCTCGATGAAATCTCAGTTGCTTTTGAAATTGGTTGAGTAAACATTTGGTTACAAGGTCAAATTTTATGAAAAAAAAACCAAACTTGTAGACACTCATGATGCCATATTATTTGCTAAATCAACCTTAAAAATTAGTGAGATTCGTGGTTTTCCTAAAATTCTAGAATGTTTGCCGACTGTTGTCAACAATTTTTGTCAAGTCTGTGACATAGTTGTCACAAGGTTTTGGTGTTTGTGCTTAAATGCGTCGGTTAGTCGTCCGTCCTCATGTCTGTCAGTCTGAGCAATTTTGTCTGAACAATTACTCTTAACAGATGAATTTTGAAATAACTTGATACAAATATTCTCCACCATAAGAGTTTTTCACTCCTCTGGCCCAAGGTCAGCGAGCCTGATTTGGCATTGAAACTTGGTAGAAATGTTTCTTGGGTGACCCTCTTCCAAAGTTGTTTCAGAAATTTTGATTGACCCCCTCAGACCCATCATCCCAAATATGAACGTGGCATGTTGGGGCTTATTGAAATCTTTAAACTTGTACTCCCAATCTACTGTGTCGATTTCAAGAAAACTTTGAATGAATGTATCTTAGTCGATCAAGAAATTTTAATTGACTCTCAAATATGGGTGTTGCAAGGCGGGGCTAATATTCAATTTTAAATCTCCTCTCAAACCATTGGCCCATTTCAAAAAAACATGGCCTGAATATTCTTTAAGTGACCATTTTCTGAAAACGTTTAATACTTGAAATATCTCTTTTTGAAATCTAGAGATGTTACAGCCAGTGGAACGATACAGGGCCTCGTGGTAGCTCGACTATTCGTAGAGTAGAAGGGGGGCTATCTCTGTCATCCGGGCTTCGACGTCAGTGTCTGTGTTTGCGTAATGCTTTGGTTAAGGGTTTAGGTGCAAATGTGTCAATTCTACTGAAGCTATTGGTTTGAAACTTTACACATGCTTCTGTGACCATAATATCAACCTCCAGACAAAGATTCATTACTCTGATATTAAAATCAGTGAAGTTCAAGTTTTAACCATTAGCGGACTTAGAAATACTTGGTTAAGTTTTTACGTGCAACTGTTGTATTTCTTTTTGTAAATGTAACTATTTTTCACTCATCGGCCGACGATAAATAGCGCCGACGTGTCGCCATCGCCGATTTTTATGTTACTTTAGCATTACCGATTTAGTTAGACGGGCTCGGCAGTTTTGTTCTACAATTTGATATGTGAATTGTCAGCTCAAAAGAACCAAACAGAATGTCGGCGTGATTTACAGACATGCAAGCCCTTAGCAGAACGGAAATCTTATTTCTGTCCTTTTAGCTCAACTGTACACGAAGTGCGCAATGTGAGCTATTGTGGTTAGGTTGATGTCCGTCGTGCGACATTTGTCGTCAACATTTACCTCGTGTTCAAATTTTTTCCGATTAACTGAATGTGATCATTATGATTGTAATGATGTTATCCCAGACAAGTTCGAAATTGGTTCAACTCGGGTCGAATCCTGATGTGTATGGGAGATCTTTTTTTTTTTCATATGACCAAGATACCCGAATAGGTCGGGCCTCGTAAGGCGTTAAAGAATAGCCTTCTTGAAATTCAAATTATGACCTTTCCAAATTGATTTCCTGTCTTAGCTCTACTGACCGAATGTCAGAACAGAAGAGCTATTGTGATACTGGTTTTCCGTCCGGCGACCGTCCGTCCGTCTGTTTTACTTTTGCTTGTTAACGCTCTAGAGACCATTGTCCGATTGTTTGGTCAGAGTGTTTGAATAATCACAAGGGTTGTTAATTTCGAAAATGGGTCAGATCTGTCAAACGTCATGGGAAAGGGAGCATAATGAAAATTTAATCAACGCACTTAAGTTCGACTTTCTTCAAAGTTGCTCAGAATGATTAATAACAAGGATCGTTCCTTTCGAAAATGGGGCCGATCCGTCAAGGCTCGCGGGAAAAGGGGCATAATGAGAATTTAGTTAAAAAATCCTCGTAAACGCTCTTAAGTCCACAGTTTCCATCCGATTATCTTCAAACTTGCTCAGAAAGAATGTACAAGAGTAAGAATGGTTCCTTGCGAAGATAGGCCAGGTCCGTCAAGCATCAAGAAAATCTTCGTTAACACTCTTGAGTCCACAGTTTTCATCCGATTGACTTCAAACTTGTTCAGAACGATTGTACCAATACAACGATAGTTCCTTTCCAAAATGAGCCTGATCTCTCAAGCGTCGGAGGAAAAGGGGCCAATTGAAAATTTAGACTATTCTCGTCAAAGTTTAAAGTAAACGTTAAAGTCTGTTTTTTTCACCCGATTATTTCAAACTTGCTCAGTATGATTGTACCATAACAACTATAACGAGGATGATTCCTTTCGAAAAAGGGTCCAATCTATGAAGCATCATGGGCGTTAAAAAAATTAATAATAAAATCCTCTATAGCAGTCAAGAGCCTGCAGTTTTCATCGGATTGCCTTCAAACTTGCACAGAATAATTGTATCATCACAATGATCGCTGTATTTTAAAATATTTCTGATTGAATGAGCAACACGAGAAAAAATGGCTATAATTAAAAGTTAAATTTCAGAATTCTTGTTCACACGCTTCATATATGCATGGAAGTTGATGAAAACGTGACCATGGGCATATTGATGCGGTCTGGTAATTTTAAACTGCGGCAAGAAAAGGGGATCTTAATGTTAACTCCCTTTGTTAAAATAAAAGCGCTGAAGTCCTGGTTTATAAAGAGGCAAGGTAACATTTGAAGTCATGCACTCCAATTTTTGAATCCTTTTTGCAAGGCTTTTTTAGGCGAGGTAACCAATGGTACCATTTACCTATAGGGATCTTATGCCACATTTCGAAATCGTTCATAGGAAAAATGTCGAACAGTATGCTCACTATAAAACGCTGAGTCCGCCAAAAACAACTAATTCCCCAGGTATAGATTACTACGCTCGATACAACAGCGTAGTGATATGCAAGACGAGTTAATAGTGAGGTCGCATTTGACGTTCTTACTACCTCGTCCAGAGATATACCCTCTGTTGTAGATTTGTCTCTGCAGAACCACTCTTGTAAGTAATATCATAAACAAACTGTCCGCAACTTAAGAACCATCGTGAAATTGACAAGATAATTGAATTTTGAATGATTTTGGAATTGATTTGAATCTTTTTTAAGCTAGTTTTGAGTGAAATTAACGGAGGGTAATCCAATATCGCTAATGTTGTTCAGGATGAACAAAATTAGCGATATTAATAACCTCCTTTTTTAATAAAATACACGTACTTTTCTGTTTGTGTGCCTTCGTGGACAAACCAGATCGTAGAATAATTTGATCGATTTGAATTAAATATCGATCGTCTTGAACAATTTCGAAATGTTTTCTAATAATTTTGAAGCGTTTTTGATCGAATTGTGAGAGCGTTTGGAATGAATGCGAGGAGCGCTGAGTGAATTATTTAGAATGATTTTGATCAGAATGAGCGTCAATTACACGATGTTTTTAACTGTAGCTGAAAATAACCGACGTGGGTCGGTGTCCGAACCCACGCGTGAGTAATATTGAAATAAATGGTTTGCGAGTCCAATGCGCTTACCACTGAGCCAAAGAAGATCTTCCTTGACGCAGGTGTCAGACATTGTATTAAAACCAAAAAAGCTATGCAGGACAGTGGTGAGAGTGGTCTCCAATAACACACTCACCATTTAGAGCCATCATATATTGATGAGCATAAGCATATCTAAGCAGCATTCTTCTTCGTGTACTAACAAAGTCGGTACCATGCCGACATAAATGGCTCAATGGCCGAATCCTGGCGAGCCCCCATCGTATAAACAAACAGACAGGATGAGTGCCACAGTCGTGGATGGAACTAGGAACCTCTAGGTTGATTGTCCGACGTGCTACCAACTGCGCTATGACGGCGGGCAATTAAGAAAAATGAAAACTTGCTATGCCACGGCTATCTGAAAATAAGGCATTTAAGCGTTGTTGATGCTCTGTGGAGGTACCACTGTTGCAGATGTTGTCCGTGCCTTTAATTGCAACAGAATCACTATCAATAATCAGCATTGAAGGTTCCGGCAAACAGGCACATTTGCAGATCGGTCTCGAAGTGGCAGGCCTGGATTAACTGAAACCAGATTAGACCGTCATTTTGAATTGACGCACGCTGGACATCAGTTCCAGACGGCTACAGCTAGGCTACGGTGTAAGCAGGGACACCGTTGTCAGACGACTTGGTCACCTCCGTAGGCCGATACGAGCCAGGCGACCTTACGTTGGAAGTATAGTCCCACAAAACGTCATCGCGCTGCTCGTCTGCACTGGACACAGTCAGCACCTCCGTCGGCGAAGGCGTCAGAGACCCTACCCAGCATGTTTGGGATCTGCTTGGTCGAAAAGTAAGGGCCAGGCATAATGTTAACATTTTGCAGGAGATGAGGCAGGTTTTGCGGGTCGAATGGAACCGCATTCCTCCGTTGGTCGTACAGCGCTATGTCAACTCAATGAGACGTTGTATTGTACTGGTAATACGTCAACATGGAAGACATACCCGATATTAATGAAATTGTTTCATAGCCATCCTTTGAATAGTCTAAAACCTCAATTCAGTTCGTTCGAAACCTGATTATTCTTTTTTATCTTGACCCCTTACACAGTTTAATAAATATCACATATCTATACAATCTTTGGTTTCCAAACGAACCACCCCATCTTGTAAATTGTTAAATTATCTAAACTTTGGAACAAATTTGTTTAGGTTTAGGTCATATATACTCTTAAAAAAGTTCGTTAACATTGAATACATATTTTAATTAAGACAAAAAATTTGTTACTATATTCTATGTAGGTCAAAGAAGGTGAAGCTCCGCCTTCTTTCCACCAAATGAAAGAGTAAACGTTTATTGATCAAAGATTTGAAATGGTGACGTCGATTAAGACTGTTACGTCGAAAGTGTCGCAGGCCTCTTGAATCTTGCTCTACAATTTTTAATTCGGAGATTTTACGCCGTCAAGAGACTTAGTTCTTTGAGGTTGTGGTAACAGTGAAAAAAACTCAACCGTCGTTGCGATATTTGCCGTGCTGGACGAACGTTGTTTTTAAGCGCCAGACTTATCTAGCTCTTCAAATTAAGCAGTGAGTCGCTTGAAAGTGGTGCTAAAGATTGGAGATAGTGTGTCCCGAAACAGCAAAGTCATTTACAACGGCTTGTCTAATGAATCCTGCCTTAAAGCGACCTTTAGCATAATGGCATCGTTCCTTCGTACATTTAACCATATTTCATTTTAAATCTGTGCAAAGACGTTTGATTCCAAAGACGATTTAGGAGTGGCATTTCATTCACGGCATAATGAAGAACTTTCAGTACTTTCCATTGAATCTGAAATTACACGTGCTGTGTGAGAAGAACAGATTTTGCTTAATAAGACGTTGACGTTATGCAGAAACGCGATCGAGTATTTCATCACAATATGCGTGGATTTCTTGAAATACAATCACTGTTTACAAAACAATCAACTTCAATCGAAGTATTTATTTTACATAAGAGAAAGTCGATTTTAAATCGATGTCAAAGACCTGTTTTTGAAGATCTACAATGACCTGGCACTCATTAGATATTCCTTTTGACCCCCGTGGGGTCATAAGTTCAAGCCGGATCATGGCCAGTTATATTTCTATTTCTTTTTAGGGCAACGCTGTATCATTAGGTACCATTTACTTTATATACAACAGTGTTGCATTAGGCTATCGGTATTCTGCACAGAAATATGTCAGATTTTAATTTGGTTCAAAATTTATTCAATCCAAAGTACTCTCCATTCATGGGAAGGATCCATGCCATATTACAGGAGAAGGGGCCTTAATGATAATTTTCTTGTTTACACTCTAGAGGCCACAAATATAGTCCAATCTTCAAGAAACTTGGCCAGAATGTTTGTCAGGTCACAAGGGTGAACCCTATTGCAAATGGAAAGGATCCGTGTTATATCACTGGAAAAGGTTGATTGATTGAATGGAGTTAAACGCCGCTTTCAACATTATTTCAGTTATATCGCGACGGCTGGAGCACTTAACAATGGTTTCCTGGTATTTCTCTCACCAGTGAAACCATCACATTCTTTCCTAGCCTCCAGCTGCTATCTCGCATAGGTCTACGATTATTAACCCATCGGTGAGAGACAACTGGTCAGAAAGAATGAGTGCCGCCGTCGGGGATCGAACCCGGGACCTCTAGATTGACAGTTTGACGCGTTACCAACTGCGCTATGACGGCGGCCCTAATCACTGGAAAAGGAGTCTTAATGGCAATTTTCTTGTTAACACTCTAGAGGCCACAAATGTGGTCCAATCTTAATGAGCCTTGGTCAGAATAATTGTCAGGTTACAAGGATGAACCCTTTTTAAGATAGGAAGGATCAATGTTATATCACGGGAAAAGGGGTCTCAATGACAATTTTCTTGTTTACTCGCTAGGGCCACAAATATATTCCAATCTTCATGAAACTTGGTCAGAATATTGGTCAGGTTACAAGAAAGATTTGTGCCATATCTCGGGCAAAGGGGCCTAAATGACAATTTTCTTGTTTACACTCTAGAGGCCATAAATGTGGTCCAATCTTCTTGCAACTTGGTCAGAATGTTTGTCAGATCACAAGGATGAACCATATTGAAAATTGGAAGGATCTGTGCCATATCATGGGAAAAGGGGCCTTGGTGACAATATTCTTGTTAACACTCTAGAGACCACAAGTCATATAGGTACAATTGCGACTTATGGTGGAAAATTTGATTATTATTATTATTAATTTTGACAAAGATATTAAGGTGAGCAATATAGGACCATCATGGTCCTCTTGTTTCAATTTATAACGGTATGAGATTAAAAACCTATACTTGGTTTGAATGGGTTAATCTAATTCTTGTTTAAGTGTGATTAGGTTATTAATGCCAAATACTTGATTCTTTTCATATCTTATAATTCAATGTTATGAAGCAAATGAAATTTCTATCGGAACCACTTTTTCGTGCATGGTTACTAAATACTAAATGTTGTTTTCATTGAGGAATAAAACCAATACAGGTTTTGGTCGGTGCAAACAATCAAACAACATGTTTCCATGTTGGGTATTGAACTCAAACCGACATCTTATTGCATTTCGGGAAGGCGTCTGTAACCAATGTTCTACATCTACTTCTTTAGTCTATGCATTATAATATGAATACAGCGGTATTTTAAACGATATTATACGCTGTGGAAATACTCGAACACTGACGGAATATTGATGAGTGCCAGGTCATATTAGATAAATAATACATGCCTGCAAAAAGACCCTAAACACAATGCCTTGTTTCTTTTGCTTTTGAGTATATAAAGAAGGGAAAGGGAATGTATTAAAAAAATAACATATCACAAAACGCAGGAACATTTTTACGGCATACAAAAGAAATGATCGATACTACGGTGTGTACAAATACAGACAGACAGTCTGTCAGTTAGTGTACCCTCGCCCACTCCTTTACTACTGGGTATAGCAACAATAAAAAAAGTACTAGTTAGGCATGTTAGATGTTAGTTAGTTACAGTTAATAACATCGTGAAATTGGCACTCAATCCTCATTTAGTGGCGATTCACACATTCCAAAGACTCTTTCCAATCACTCGAAAACGCTCCCAAATCATTCAAACACACTTCGAATCATTCAAAACGATCAAAATTGCATTCAAATCGATCAAATCATTCCACGTTTTTGGGATGGTGTTGATTTTAAAGCTGAATGGTCCAGTTAAGATACACAGACAAGTTCGTAAGTTTTTGTCCTGAAATAATAATAATTTCGTAAAGATTGCCGAAATTAGCGATATTGTATTAACACCCCCCCCCTTTAATTACATTGAAAACTCGATCTTTCCACTCATTCAATTCCATACGGTAAGAAGGGCAATATAATTCTACGTTGAAGTTATTGAAGGCCCTCGTTTTCCGAATATGATAAGTAGCTAGTCAGCAAACTGATGTCTGGACCAAGAGCTAATTTTCAAGATGATTTGTAACCAGATATAGAGAAAAGACTCTACATTTTTTTTTATAATCGACAGGATTTAATTCATCCCAGCCAACTTAGTTTGCTAAGATTGTCAACTCGTCAGATCGCTCGCAGGATAACACGAGCGCCCCAGATAGAGCACACCGTCCAACTTCCGAAAACGTAAACCGTTTGGTTTAGTTAGCGAGTGCTTTCGTATCCCACGCTTATCTTTGATTTTGGGAATTAAAGTTTCAATAAAATAATGTTTAGTTGTTAGTCCTCGGACTTGCTCAGTAAATGTATGATGTACCCATTTGTCTAACACGCAAGATCTTAATAGTCTTTTGTGCATAAATCTTGTAAATAGGTCATGATCACTTCCAAGTTTTGAATAAGAACAAGGTGTGGAAGAACTCTTCTTTGTGTAACATACAGGACTGAGTACCTCTAACCACTGTAGAGATGGGAATTAAATTTAGTTTATATTTGGCTTACGGAGCCCGTACGGCGCCTGTAACTCGCCTAATCCTTATAAAATCGTGCGGTGCACGTGCAGAGGCTTACGGTGTCCGTGCGATCATCGCACGGTTTTACGGATGCCATGGACACTTGCAATTAGGTTAGTTATACAAGTTTTTTTTTTTTTAAATTGCAAGACCGCGCGGAGACCGTAGCCTATAGACACGCCGTAGAGGCATCGCACGACCGCAGCACGAAAATCACACGGCCACCGTGTGATGTTTTGTCTATAAGTCTTTAACGGATCATTGTACGATCCCCGCGCGGGTACCGTACAATGATCGTACGGCGACCGCATGATTTACAGTGTAAATAATTGACAAATCGCATGGACTCCGTGCGATGATGGCACGATTACCTTGAGATCGCCATATTGGCACCTCAATTATTCTTGTAATAGTTTTATGAAAATCCGTGCGGAAACCGCGCGATTTTGTAAACACTTACGCCGTAGAAAATAAAATCTTACGATGTCAAAAATATCATACAAGAAATCGCAAGCTGCGATATCGTACGGCGACCGTGGCAAATGTAAACTAGGCGAAAGGTTTTGTGGGGGAACGGTGGTGTTAACAACTGCACGACATCTAGTGGGTTTTCTTACTTAAATTTCGGTGTTTGTTCCATATATTTATCCGTCCGTCTGTCCGTCCGTCTGTCCGTATTTTTTGATTGAATGTTTCTTTATTGTGACATTCTGGCTTTTCACCTGATTTTACACCCATATAGGAAGTTAGTTTGTATATTCTTTATTCTCACACTTGGGAAATTTAATCGGGTTCAGATAAAAAGTTAATTATATGTACACGTATACAACGCTAAAATTACATGTTGTTCTTTCTTCAACGCAATATTTGAGAATTCAAATGTGTTGCAGACAGCCAGTTTAACTCGTGCCTTATATTATATGAATTAATAAACAAACCTTTTCTTAATAATCATCAATGCACCTATTCATTTTCAATATTTTTTCATTTGTATAAATTATGAATCCGGCATTATACAATGAAGGGAAATTTTGATACATTTTCGAAATATTTCAAACAAAAAAATCTCCGTAATTTCATTTTATAATGAGTGTGTGCTAGATTTACATACGTTTCTTAGAAGCCCCCCCCCCCCAAAAAAAAAAAAAAAAAAAAAAATAAGAGACTGGTACATATCATATAAGACAATGTATTTCATGGTCCAATGAATGATTATACCAGCGTTTTGCCCATGGACGATTTGCTGGGACTATTTTGGCTAGGGCGCTTTGGTCATGACGTTTTGGCCACGAAAGATATGGCCACTATATTTTTCAATATTACTTTTGGCAAAATAACTTATGAGAGGAAATAGAATTATATATGACATTTTATTTTCATAATGATTTTTCCCCCTTAATTTACTCATTGTGCACGTGAGAAGTTCACTTTCGAGATTCAGTTATTATGACATATACTAAAGTTTGTGAGAAAAGGAGACAGTTTCTATTAGAATTTATACACTTAACTTTTAGCCAAATATTTGATGTATGTTTCATTATTGATTGCTTTTGAATTTCCCCTTTTACTAATTGATTTATCCTTTTTGTGATAATTTTATTGATTTATTTTTCTTATTATGGTATTGATTTTAGACTTATTCCATTTCCCTTTTTATTAACATAGTGCACACTCTATCTTTCCGTAATAATTATCAAACTAAACAAACCCAAAAGGGGCATGTATCTAACTTAAAAAAACATGTTTTTTTAATATATTGGGGTATGAAATATTGGGGTATGAAACTAATAACAAAATCACAATGTATTATTTCGCGAAACGGATTCATGCGAAAGTGAGTGTAGTTCTAGTGCAATACCCCAATAGATTTAAAAAAATCTCTCCATACCTCAATGAATTCAAAGAAATATTCTTTTCAAATCTTATTACTTGATGATATTTAATGATCAAATAAAATATTTTACTAAAGATATGCAGTTGCATGGAGTCATAGCTTAACGGGCATATAGACAATTACTGCGTACTAAAAGTTGTTCTCATCGGGGAATGAAACCAATGTTCAAGCAAATAAAAAAATGCAAGGGACACAATTAAATTGAATTACACAAATGGCATTTTGATTATCTATCTAGTGAAACATGATTTTGCACACATATATCTGACATTTTCTCATTTGGCATATCTATTTCTGGCATTTTTTATAACGTTGAATTTCGCTCTAATCAAAAACAATTTGTTGTAGTAATCTCAAAGTCTTCAAACACCGTTTAATAAAAAGAATTATCTATCGATCAATTATTCTGAATCAATCTATGATCTATTGAGTTATCTAACAGGCCTGTTGATATTAAATATATTTTCCTTTCTACAGTAATGTTTAAGGTTAGCTATTTAAATATCGAGGTGTCATAAAACTCGATGACAGGTATACACAGGAAATTGGTCAGACTTTTATTGTCCAATCAATGCTTATTTCTTTGTTTCACACATATTGCCCCTTTAGGATAAAATAAATATGTTCAGTTAATTTCATAGTGATCGTTGATTTAAAGAGAAGTGAAATAAGTGGATAAATGGCTCATTAAAAAAATCGGAGACTTGATGTTATTCATAGCCATTCTTTACATAATGGATCTTTCTTTTGCTGTTTACTCATATTTTACATATTGTTTATTTTCATATAAATTCAATTTATTGACACTAAAAAAGTCGTCTATTTAAAGAGTTAAAAATCGGATAACCTAACAAGTGCGTGTGACGTCACGGAAACACCAATAAAATAAAAACATGTGAAAAGGGTAAGAAAAACACTCAATTATTATATTTTATTAATATATTATTATTTAATTATATTCTACTAACTCAATTATAAAATATTTACACTATTCTTTAATAAATATGACATTTTTCATTCCGAAATACTCACGAAAAATGCCCGTGACTGTAATAGAAAATGCTGGATAAAACGCCTTCTCTGATTGGTTGACGGAAAAATTACAGGTATACCCTCATTATTATAGGTAAACCCACAATAATACCGGTGAACCGCTAATTATTGTAGGTATACCGGTATTATTATGGCGGTTTACCCACAATTTGTAGGTGTACCTCCATATTTATCGGTATACCGATAAAAATATGTAAGTATACCCTCATTTTTATGGGTATACCTCCATTATTTTGTGGGTATAGCGGTATTCTGACTTTTGACCCCGTTCGCGCGCCATAGATAGCTTCCATTTACTCCAATAACCAATCAGACGCTTATGATTTCAATTATGTATGTGAAATCGCCATTTTCTACTAGCTATTTTTATTTGGAATTCAGTTGTTGATCTTATATTTGCATGTCATTTGGAGCTTTTTTGAATGGTTTGAGTGGTTGTTTAGAATGAATGAATTGAGTGCCTAGTCAGCGACTTAGAATGGATTTGATTGAGATGAACGTCAATTTCACGATGTAAACAACTGTAATCATTTTCAAATTGTGACGAAATTTCATCGTACAAAGTGTACGAAAATATATTTTGAATAATCGTTTCGATTAAATTATTATTTCTTGTCTAATATTGAAATATGAATTATGGATATAACAATATTATGCTATTATTCCATGTATGTAAATATGTTATTATGTAAATGTTTGTTTGGCCAAAGGCACACCAAGTGCCGACATGCCTAATAAAGCTATTTGAAGTTGAAGTTGAAGTTGTAATCGCAACTTTCTACGTCCCGGCATCGATAGATCAGGGACATGCAGTAAACAACATCGTGAAATTGACAAGATTAATGATTTTAGAATGATTTTAGAATTCATTTGAATGAGTGCATGGAGCGAATTTTGAGTGCAATTAAAGGGAGGGAATTCAATATCGCAAATTTTGTTCACGATGAACAAAATAAGCTTTATTTATTACCTCCCATTAAAATATATACATCCTTTTCTGTTTTCAAGTCTGTGTGGACAAAATAGACACTTCAAAATCCACATCAGTCAATAAAATCGTAGAACAATTTGATCGATTTTAATAAAACGTTGCTCGTCTTGAACGATTTCGAATTGTTTACAAATAAATTTTGGAGCTTTATTGATCGATTTGATTGAGTGGTTGGAATGAAGGAATTGAGTAATGAGTGAGCGATTTAGAATGATTTTGATCGAGACGACAGTGAATTTCATGATGTTGTTAACTTTATTGTTTTTGTCATTTTGTTTACCAATTTGTCCATTTGTCTGTTTGCCTCTGGGTCTGTGATTCAACTTGTTTCTAAAATACAGTGAAGAACATCCTGTAATTGACTCGCTTTCCGATCAAAACCATTCTAAATCGCTCAATCAGCGCTCCATTTATTCATTCATACCACTTAATCAAACTATTCAAAATCTCTCCGAAATCACTTAAAAGGGTAAGATAAAAAACTAAATCTAAATGAAAACCGACAGATAAATTAACGATTTCAATCAAATAATTCAATTTTGTAAGCGTATGATGTGTTCGTGAAGGCATAGAAAGTCTTTATTTAATTATTAATTTATTAATTAATTAATTTATTTATTGATTGATTTATCTATTTATTTATTTATTTATTTATTTATTTATTTCATGATTATTATTTTTTCTTCTCCCCCCCCCCCCCTTCCCCTGCAAAATAGAAGTTGTGTGGGTATTGGTGTTAAATCCCTGCTTTTTACGTGCCTGTGATTTTATGCTTGAGAAAATATTGTGAAAAAAAGAAGAAATTGCTTCTGACAAGCAATTTCTTCTTTTTTTCCACACTATTTCCTACCCTACTATATGGTTATTTTTCAAATTAAATCCACTTTGAATTTTCGTCTGCAAAACCTTTGAATTTGGATAGGTCCAAAATTTTGTAAAACAGGAAGTGTTAAACAAACACGTCTCTTTTCTTTCTTTCTTTTTCTTTTTTTCAATTGTTGCCGATTGTGTGCTTGCTTAGTAAGTTGTAAATCATTTTACCTGTAATAATTTTCGGAAATTCAAAAAGGGTTAAATACTTTCTAAAAGCAAATGTTTGATGCAATTCAAGTAAAGTTTGAGCACCCATTCAAAGCGTTGAAACATAACTAAACAATAAAAAGCATCTGGGAATAAGAAAAAAATATCGATTTAAAAAGAAATCTTATTTTGAAGTCAACCTTTCTCTAAAAAACGTAAATCATAATGAGAGACGTTTTTTATAGAAACGTTTCGGAAATTGGTCCCAAGAGGAAATTATAAAAAGGTTGCTATGGAAATAGTCTCTATTTAATGGCTATTTTATGTAGCGTCTTCGATTTCAAGAACTATGTGAAATGTAAACCGTGACACTTTTTACCTAGACTTTCTAAAATATGCGTGGCGTGTCAAGCCAAAATTGGCCTTGCGTTAACTAATTTCCTAAATAAGGGATGAAGTGAATATGTTTTCATTTCATTTAGGCATGAAACTAAAAACCTTATCACGCTGTATAAATACGCGAAGTGTGATCAGGATTTTCGTTGCATTCTTCTATGAAAACAACAAATACTCTTTTCATATCTTATGATCTAATATCATGATACAAACAATTTAAGATTTATCCATAATCAGACAATTTTCTTTTGGAACTACTTTATACGAACGCTTCCTATTGAGGAAACTCAAAATCACTAATTATTGGATGTTACAAGCCTCCATCCTTCAAAAATACAGATTTTCAAGAAGATTTTAACAGTACCATTGACAAAAATCTAAGTAAATATGACAACATTATCATAATGGGAGATTTAAATTTTGACATGTTGTCTCTTGAAAAAGGCCAAACTTTGAAAAACTGTTGTGATATATTTGATTTAGAAAATATGACAAGGGAACCAAACTGTTTTCCCCAAAATAACCAACCATAACTATTGGATGTAATTTTAACAAATAATGGCAATATCATTGATAAAACATGTAATTTTAACTGTGGCCTGAGTGATTGTCACAATCTTATAGCTTTTCGTTTCAAAGGCGAGGTAACAAAACCTAAAAGTAAGTACATTTCATACCGAAGCTTTAAAAAATTTGATGCAGAATCATTCAATGAAGACCTATTTACAAACCTTCAAAATTTAAATCTAGATGAAAACAATGTTCACAAATTGTATGATGATTTTAGCAACATCTTTATTAAAACTGTTAATGAGCATGCCCCATTAAAACAAAGAAAACAAGTCACAAAACCAGTTCCATATATGAATAAAACTCTTAAACATGAGATATACAAGAAAAGAATGCTTTTCAATAAGTACAACCAAAATAAAAACTCTAAATCATGGGAAAAATTTAGGAAACAGAGAAATCTTGTAACTAGTCTCAGAAGGAAGTCCATGAACAAATATTTCATTGAGCGCTGTGTCGGTGGATGCAAATCCGGCACTTTCTGGTCAACGGTAAAACCCTTCCTAACAAACAAAGGATCTAAAACAATTAAAGATACCATTCTAGTAGAAAATAATTCAATCATCACTGGTCAACAAGAAGTCTGCAATATATTTAATAGTTTTTTTGTAAATGTTGCTAAAAATATAGGAGAAAATTCTAATAGGAATTTGGAAAACCACCCAAGTGTAGAAGCTATAAAGAAACACAAAGTTGACCATCCAGATTTTTCCTTTCGGCCAATTGACCCTTCTTTCATAAACAAACAAATTGAGAGTTTAAACCCTAAGAAAGCAACAGGTGAAGATGGTATTTCGCCAAAACTAGTCAAAATATAAAAAAATACCATATCATACTATCTAACAACTATAATCAATAAGTCCATCGAAACAGCAACTTTTCCTAATAGTCTTAAGGTGGCACAGGTTACACCCCTTCACAAGAAGAATAGCTCTCTTGATAAGTCAAATTACCGACTTGTAAGCATTCTTCCTGTTATTTCAAACCTTTTTGAAAGAACTATTAATTCCCAACTTTCTGAATTCTTTGAAATGCACTTCAACCCATATCTATCTGCCTTCAGAGCAGGATATGGCTGCCAAACAACACTCCTACGCTTAGTAGAGGATTGGAAAGTTTCTCTTGACAAAAACAACTACATTGCTGCAGTGCTAATGGATTTATCCAAAGCTTTTGACTGTCTACCCCATGATCTACTTCTACTTAAACTAGAACAATACGGACTGATAGAAAACTCATTGGCACTTATTAAATCTTATCTATCAAATAGAAAGCAGTGTGTGAAACTTGGCCAATATTCAAGCAAATTTGAAAATATCTATAAAGGTGTCCCTCAAGGTTCTATATTAGGCCCACTTCTCTTTAATATCTTCATTAATGATATATTTCATTTCATTAACAAAAGTAATTTTTACAACTATGCCGACGATAATACTTTGTCCTTTAGCAGCAAAGACCCGTATGAAGTAAAAGAAGTTCTTGAAAATGACAGCCTTACACTAATTAACTGGTTCACAGACAACCAGATGCAAGCAAATCCTGAAAAATTCCAAGCAATAGCAATAGGACAGAAATCACAGAAACATGACTTTTCTTTTCAGCTAGGCAGTGTAAATATCAAGTGCGAAAACGATGTAAAACTGCTTGGGGTCACCATTGATTTCAAACTCAATTTTCAATCACATGTAACATCTCTCTGCTAAAAAGCATCCCGTCAATTATACGTCTTAAAACGTGTTGGAAAGTATCTTTGTAAATTGGGTAAACTTAATATCTATCATTCTTTTATCATGTCTAATTTTAATTTTTGTCCATTAACATGGCATTTTGTGGGGAGATGAACACTAAAAAGATTGAAAATATTCAAAGAGAGCCCTAAGATTTATCTATGATGATTACAATTCCAATTATGAAAACCTCTTGTTAAAATCAAAATTGCCCTCTCTTAAAATTAGAAGATTAAGATTTATGGCTATAGAAACATTTAAAATAATCAATAAGCAGACACCATCTTAGCTCCATGGCATGATTAACTTAAAAGAGACTTCTTACTCTTTTAGATACTCAAATACAGCAGAGGTCCCACAGGTAAGGACAACAAATTATGGCCTCAAGTCTTTTCGTTCTGCTGCTCCTAGACTTTGGAACTCTCTTCCCCAGCATCTTCGTGATACTACGAGCCTAAGCCATTTTAGGAGTCTTATTGGATCATGGGACGGGGAGACTTGCAGATGCCCTTGCTGTTCAAATTAGATTTTTGTGTTTTGGCTTATTTGTGCAATGTCTTTGCTTGTAATATGTGTTCTTGTTTGCTCTTCTTCGCGCTGACAATGCTCAAATTTTGCTTGATATACTAATCTTTATTGTAGACTGATTAGAAATCCCATTTTTAGATCATGTGTTAAGTTATTGAAATAAATTTTTAAACTTCATTTAAATATTAGTTTTCTAATGGGTGGGGCCCCTTTAAATGAAGAAGTACGACTTCATTAAGGGCTTATTCCTTGTGGTAATAGAGTTCAATATTACTCTTGGAATGGGAGGGGTTTGGGCTTATCTTCAAATACAGTTCATTTTATTTCTATATTAATACTTGATGTCTACCAAATACCTTACTCTTTACATCTATTACAAATTGTGATTTTGACCATAATGAAATTGATTATACTTTTAAATGTGATATAGCAAATTAATTTATATCAGTGCTTCTATTTTATTTTAATACTGCTCAGTAAATCTGTGATCAAACAAGACTGTGTTAAGCATACCTGTGATTACCAACCTATTATACAGATCTACTGTGATTCATAAAACTATCTCCATGAGGGAAAGCATGAGTGGAACTAGTTTATACTAATGTGTCTAAACTCTTAAACTCGCTTAAAATTTATTGATCTAATGTAACTCTTCTGTATGTTAATATCCTTTGATGTCCACGTATAGTTTTGTCGTGTATGTAAATTGTTTGTCATGTATGTCTTTCATGTACGGTCGGTAAATAGCGATACATCGCTAATGTTGTTCTTGTTATATATGTAACCGACTTTAAATAAAATTTTTGTATTTTGTATTTTGTATTTTGTTACATTTAACATTAAATTATCAAAACAGTGCAAGCCAATTTATCGATTCATTGAATTTATTAGATGTACACGAAAACATCTCACGTTTTTCCACTGAACTTTAACTCATTTTTATGAGCTAATATTATGCACAGCTAGGTTAAGATTTTTTTTTAATTATCATCATCATTATTTTTTTATTATTATTATTATTAATATTATAAATATTATTATTATTATTTGCGGATTAGAAAGGGACGTGAAAGTTTGAGTGATGGTAAGGACATGCATAATTAAGCTCAAATGTCCCCTCTTCTGCTATGAGAAATCAGTTTACAATATCGTGAAATTGACGAGATGAATAAATGTGGAATGATTTTGGAGTAAAATTGAATGAGCGTGTGGAGCGAATTTTAAGTGAAATTAAAGGGAGGTAATACAGTATCGCTAATTTTGTTCAATATGAACAAAATTAGCAATATTTATTACCTCCTTTTAATAAAATATACGTACTTTTCTATTTGCAAGTCTGCGTGGACCAATCAGACACTTTAAAATCCACATCAGCCAATAAATTCGTAGATTAATTTGATCGATTTGAATAAAATGTTGAACATCTAGACAGTCAATTCCACGATGATACCAAGTGTATTCTAAATCGACCTAACGAAATGCTCTCAGCACTTTTTGCGGATTCTTCCGAAAACAGCCGAGCTAAAAATCAGCATATATTTGTGACGTTGTCTACGCATGTCATATTCTCCGAAGATTGACCTGTCTTCGGGATCGTATCACTTAACCAGATTAGGATAAATATTACTACCTCGTGCGCATAACTTCGTTTTCTATCGCCAAAAAATAGTAAATGAAGAATTTCAATTAAAACTTCATTAATTAACAAAAATATTGGTTTTAATTACGAAAGTATATCTTTTTTTAAAAAAAAAGTTGTTTGCTTAAATCTATTTATACTATACACAGTTTCCTAATACAGATTTTTGGGAAAACCGAAAATAAAAGCATTTCATGGCCGCTGACATTTTGAAAGTAGTTCGACGAAATCGGCCGAGTTGTCACGAATAACACTACCCAGAATGCTCAAATCAGATAGGCAAGTATTTGAAAAATGCCACCTAACGGAAGATAACGATATTTGTGAAATCTGTCATTTTGATTGATGAGCAGAAATCGACTCTGTAAATTTTAATTCGCGTTTTAATACTGATGCCTCGTTATTCCATACTCGACATGACCGATCCGTGTAATTTGATATGGTAGCTTTAAAATCGGATTCGATCCCTTTGGTTTTATAGACGAGAATCAGATACCCAATAATTATGATTACTTTCTACTCTAAAGTAAATTCCAATCAAAAACATATCCGGGACCATTTGTTAGAAAAAATTCCTTTCCTACCATCCCTGCGTTCAGGATGAAAACGTTAGCAAAGCGCTTTCGAACTGATACCTCGCTTTGCACGTATGTGCACGTGCAAAGCGGGGCATCACCTTAAAGCGCTCGCGAAATGCTTTTACAACCTGAACACAGGGCATGCCTCTAAAGGTGCAAACCGGTACATGCGATGATGGAAATCCAAGGGCGAGTTCACTAAACGGTAAAAGCACATACAATCTGTTACTCAGACGTTGGTTATGAGTTAAAAGAAGAGATAGGTCACTGGAGGCCGAAAGCTTTTCTTCGAATAGTCTCAAAGCATAATAATATAGCCAGTTACAACTCTTTCGCGCTCAGCCATCGAGATATAAACTAGAAATGTTAACCGAACATATCTCGATAAAATCTAGGAATGCCCTTTTAATCTAAGAATAACGACCCTTCTTACAGCGTTCAGTTTAAGATTGATATCATTAACATTGCGTAAAGAAAATAATTGTACGTGCTTCATTCATGTAATTATAATAAATACCAGGGAGCCATGATTAGGTGCTCCAGCCTACGTGCCTACAATACTGCTGTAAGCAGCGTAAAAACCCATTTAAACAAACTTGTAGAATTTAACGTTTACCAATACTAGTACAGTTTTCAGTGCAAAAGACCACCAAGAAGTAAGCGATACTATATTAACCTTTTGCTCTTTAATCCCTGCTTTTTACGTGACCGTGATTTTATGATTGAGAAAACATTGTGAAAAAAGGAGAAATTGCTTCTGACTAGCAATTTCTTCTTTTTCCACACTGTTTTCTACCCTACTGAATGGTTATTTTTCAAATTAAATCCACTTTAAATTTTCGTCTGCAAAACCTTTGAATTTGGACAGGTCCAAAATTTTGTAAAACAGGAAAGGGTTAAGAAGATTCCGGTCGTCGATATCACATTGTTAAGGCAATTATCCCATCGCCGAAGGACCATTTACTGGAAAATCTCTATATCTTAGATGATTTGGTCGTATGGTTTAGGCTCCTATGATTTGATTAGTTGGCAGTTTAGTCAATAGTACGTCCTAATATGGAGATAGCATGACCAATATGGTAATATGAACTCCTATCATCATTTGTGATACGGACATAACACACAAAAAGGGTCCAATCTGTTGACATTTGGTGTTCCTTTTTAATTGGGGTATGAAACGTAAAATCGATCATATTGTATTGATAAGCTAATTCTTTGTAAGCGGGATTATGGCTTTTTCGTTTTATACTTCCATAAAAAGAATACCCCTCTATCTATTTTTATCACATAATTATCATATAATTCAATGACATGGGCAAAAATCAAATTTTACTTATTTTGAGAGGGGGGTAATTATTCTCTACGCGAGCATATAATTATATAAGATATGCGCTCAAAGTTTCATTTAAGGGGACATGAACAAAAATCCAGTCCGAATCGGAACATACGTTATCGAAAGAAGATGTTAAACTATCAAAAGGGTAGCTCTAGAGACATTTCGTGTTAGTATATTTCCGTCTTTTTTTTTTTTTTTTTTTTTTTTTATTCTTACATTAGTTAATCCGAGTCTTCGATTGATGTACGAGTTAAACTGATACAAAATATCCCGAAGGGGCTAGATATATAATCATAGTTAAATAAAAACGGCCATTTTTCATCAGATAAACCGCGTGCGCACTTATCATGTTGTTCAAGACATTTTCATGTTATTCACGTAGCTTTGGAAGCAACTATAGGCCAAGATCGGCATGGACTGATGTGTAGCCTAATCTTAGCCTACGCTACTTGCTTTCTACTAGATCATTGTTGGTAAAACACAAGCAGAATAATTGAAATGTACCAAAATTTGAATTTTTTCTTCTTTTTTTTTTGTGGGGGGGGGGGGAGGAGTTTAAATTTAGCAGGACAGAAGCTTTGGACTATAAAACATAACTATGGCTCAGCGCAAAACAGTGCAGTTACACTTGTTTTGCGCTGAGCATTTGATTTTGACCTTGTGTGTCCTGTGCTAGATGATTGTAGCCGGGTTGAGTATAAGGGGTGTTTGTACTGCCTTGCCGTACAAGCTAGCTTTCATAGCGACGCGGAAGAGCATTCGCTTCGGGGTGTAGAGGTCCCGGGTGAGATTTCTGAAGGAGTCGAATATTTATTTGCGGGTTACATGAGCACTTTGACTGGCGCCGATACCCTTTTTTTCCAGACAGCCATTTTTCCCATGACGAGTCGGACATAATACCAGGATACCAGTTGACCAGCACCACTAGTGCAAATATCAATCAATGTCATAATTGTGAGGGAATATCGGGTTTTAGTGTGCACTTATCCTAGTATTACTTAAAATTTGTTTTGAAAGTCACATGAAAGCTCTGAAGGGGCACCGAGAACTTTGCAAATTTAACTCGAACAAAACAAAAACCTACAATGAAACAATCTGTCGTCGATACTTTCAGATAGCCATTTCAGACAGCCATTTTTTTCTTGACGGGTCGGACGTTTAAATATAAAGAGACCAAATGACTGACGCCGGTATGTTGTACAAATATCAAACAAGGTAATGGAATATCAGGTTTAGAAATACACAAATCGTAATTTTGACCTGGAAAAGTAATGCAATTCTGATTGTTTGCTTGGGGTTTGTCGCCACTTACACAGGATTCTTTTAATCATATCTCGGACACTGTAGCACTTTACTATGGTTTCTTACACCAGTACTACCACAGCATTCGTTCATAGAGTCAATCTGCTTTCCCACTTACGTTTACGATTATAGATTATACACTCTGTGGTGGAAACCGAACGAATGTCGGCAAGGGTATTTGCCACCGCCGGAGATCGAACCCGTGACCCTGACCCCATTACTATTTATACAGAGCTACCGATAGAGGGGATATTTTGAATTTCAAATGTGAATATTTCACTAATCCTAGCTCAAATCCCATCTTGTTGGTACTGATTGGAATTGTCCCGACAAAACAATTAAAATGTGTACAAACGTCATATGGTTTCGTTGAGAAATAATTTTTTTAGACCGGAGTTACCCCCGCTTATCTGTACCTCTCTTTATAATGAGTATGACGCACTACCAACTGCACTTTCACGGCCCAAGAAAATGCAATGCAAACTTGTTCAAAAAGTAAGATGTAAGATCAAAATACAAATGATCCTGTGCGCGGCATTTCCAACAAATTCCAATGTGGCATAGACTCTAGCCAGCCTGTGCCGTTGCACAATCTGGTCTTTAAAGGACTTTATGCATATTCTGGCTGTCAGAAAATGTTGGTATTGCACACACACTCTGTCAACGCTGCTAAAGATTTGTATCCCGATTAGGTGTGCAATTGTTGGAAATGTTATGCACAGTCTCAAAATTAGTGTTTCACATAGGACTTTTATCACCAATCAAGAATCGAGTTACGGGGTAAATTTGACAGCGCTTAATTCCTTCAAACGTTTGTTTTAGGTTTAAATTACTCTCTACAGTACATTCCGTTACATTGAAAAACCAGAAAATTATATGATACCGAACTCAGCTAGAAATAAAGAAAGGAAAGTGTTAATACGAAGAAAAGGCATATCAAGCATAATTGTGGTAAATGTTGATAATGCAGCATTATCAAGAATTAGTATTTCTGTAATATTTAAGAATGACGAACTTTTAAGCTGTCTCAAAGACAATTGATTCAAACCTAATTTCTGTCATATAAGCCTAGTTTACATTTTCAACAGTCGCCGTACGATATCGCACCCTACGATCATCGAACGGTACCCGCGCGGAGACCGTAGGAATATCCGTTAAAGACTTATAGGTAAAGCATCGCACGGTGGCTGTGTGATGTCCGTGCGGCGATCGTGCGATGCCTCTACGATGAGTATACGGGCTACGGTCTCAGTGCGGTCTTGCGATTTTTAAAAACTTTAAAAACTATTTTACAAAAACGCAAGGGTCCACGGCACCCGTCATGGTCGAACGGATGCCGTGTGCCGCTGCACGGGCACCGCACCATTTCGGGGTTACGGTGAGCTGCGGTCGCTGTACGGGCTCCGTTAGCCAATTGTAAACAAGGCTATGGGTTTTTGTGGGGATTTTCATATTTCACGCGTCTTTCAAGTATTATTCGGGTACGACGATCAAGTTGGTACCAAATCGCATAGGTTATATATGATAACCTATAAACAATTGCCTCTGAGCTTTCATGTTCAAGGTAATATTCCTTACAGAAAGATCCCCTTTGATACAAACTTCGGAATTGCCTGGCAAAATCACGGTTATTTCAAAATTCAATTCTATAAAAATCAAAACCCTCAACATCTTAGCAAACCAAGGGATATAACACCCCTTTGTTCCATACGAAAGGAATAAAGAGGGGTTTGATCCTTTGACTTGAAAAATAAAACCTCGACAATGGACTCAAAGGTGTTTTATGTAGGGATTTTCAAATATGGTACGACGATCAAGTTGGTACTAAGGTCATCGGCTAAGGTCAAGGTCGTATTTCAAAGTCAATTTTAATAACTATTACCCCTTAATGATCACAGGCCTATTTTGGAAATATTTTGAGGGTTTTCATATGTTAAAATACTTCTGCCTTTTAAGATAATTTATTGTATTTCCTGTAAGTAAAAATGAGATGGTGTATGAATATATACATAGTCAAAAGTTTTGCAACACTTTGGGTTGTATTGTAAAATAGACTGCATTAACATTTATTTAGTGAATTGGTACCTGAGGGATGTGCTTATCGATTGGCTATCCGAATCAAGGGGGTTTACATTGCAGATAGCCATTCAAAGCGTTACGTGAGATTTTATGCGTTTTACTTCGATATTTCCAATTTTCAACCTAAAGTCAGTCTGAAGTTTCCGCTTTTCATCACCTTGGATGAGTACGTAAACAATCCAAAGAAAGCCACTCAAATCATCAAAGAGAACAGTGACCGGGCTATTAATGGAACATGATCACACAACGGCATTTCTGTATTATCAATTTTCTAAGACGCCAATGGTGTAAAAGACAGGAAATGTGGCTCATGAACCTCCCCATGATTACTTCAATTTGAAATCAGCCACGTCACGTATAGCTTCAGATATTTTGGTGGCGTCAATCACGTAACGTCAACCAAACGTTTACATGCAAAATATTCGTTTTGGTATGAAAGACAGCCAATGACCAAAGATAACGCTTGCTTAATGCTAGTCACTCCAAACTGCGTTACATTGAATGACAAAGCCGAAAGATGGAAAAAAGAATGACAGACTATGACTTTTTAAATCTGCCCCTCCTGCCGTTTTGGCTATGTTTTGTGATTTTGGTAATGTGAGAGCCGCCATTGGAACAAAACAAAAGCATAAATCTATTGCTTAGAGATTGAGCTCAATATTTTGCTACATTCGACTAGAATATACATGTATCTGCTTCAGAAAAATATTTAGCGAAAAATATCAAGAGTTTAACTTTTTTGACTAAGTATATTAGGATACGAAATAAGAAACACTAGGAAACTATGGATAAATGCAGTAGCTTTTTCGATAGTATTTTAGTACTAAGGTCAGCCTTATAGCCCGGGAGACAATAAGGGTCACCTTGCACCCCGCCCCCACCCAAGGACAAAAATTATTGGTAACAAAATGTTCGTCAGGGTTCCTCGCATGCAAAGAATTTCTGTCATCATTTTTTTTTAGTTAGGGCCATGTGTAAACGCATAATTTCCATAGCAACCCTTAGCCCCATTGTAATTCTTGGTTTTAAAGACAGGATCACTCATATCTCAAAGGTAATTTATGCTAAATTAACAGTTATGATATAAAATTAAAGCTCAAACTCTTTTGGTAGATGAATATTCTACTTATCGAATTTCCATATTGATTGATATTAAAAGAAGTACAAAAAATAAGAAAACCGTGGAAAAAATGACAAATAATGAGTTTATCTATCATGCACCAAAAACTTTTTTCATTAGTCAAAGGAGATTTGGAGGTAAGATATGATTACTTCAAATCTCCTTTGACTACTGAAAACAGTATCATACTTTAGCTTAGGCTTAAAACTTACAATGGCTTTTCCATCTATTCAAATTGTCCTATTAGCATATTCGTTATTTCTTTAAATATTCAACCTCAAAGTAATTTGCAATTACTGAAATCTACGGGGACAAAAATTCTTTTCATTTGGGGGACGCTAACGAACATTTTGGTACCCATGAAAATTTGTCCTCTGCGTGCAAGGTGATCCCCCCATATCGGGCTATTAAAAATCATACTAACAACCATACGTTTGACATCTGAAGACAAATAAATCCTATCTGCGTTCAGGAAAACGAACCAAAATCCAGCACCACGGAAAGGGTGGCCTGTATCCCGATTTACACAGTGAAACGTAAATAATGCCTGCTTTAAATTAAGGACGCAGGTAACGTAGTGCTTAAGTGCTGGACTGAAAAAGAAATATTTTGCCAAGATTTAAACATTAGTACATAAAACGAACATTTGTTTCCAGCTCATTGAATTTGGCTTCTCGAACACATTGCTACGTCTTTTAGTAACGGGTTAAAGTTTATCATGCAAATTGCCAAATTGTCAAACTGCGGAAAAATCCAAGAGAGGAAACGGGAAGTAAATACTTGACATGGATAGGCTTTCTCTCTTTACGCTTAACCAGACGAAAATCCTGCTTCATAATCAAAGAAGTATCAATAAATAATCTTTATGTAATATATCTGAGAAAATAATCACATATCTTATTGAAATAGCTTGTGAAAAAAAGAAGAAATTGCATGTTCTAGCAATTTCTTCATTTTCACAAATTTTTCAGGTGAATGATATCTCATTGATGTGAAATTGTTTGATTGACTGAGGGAAGAGGGCTAATTGGTGGTAACAAAATATGTTTTAGCCACAGTGTCTATGGGCATAAGTGGTCGAATTAAAAAACGGAAAAATTAACGGTTGTCAATTTTAAGGTAAACATTTATTCTGTTTTTCTATAGTATTCTTTCTAAATTTCCATGCCATATCAAGAACGCATTAGCATTGCGACTTAATGTAGTCCGTTACCATTAGGCACTTGTTCCAATGAATTTTATATTAAGAGTTTATTTATTTCGCCAATTTTGTTCATCTTGAACAAAATTAACGACATTGGACTACATTCCATTCATTTCGGTCAAATTTCAGTCCACACACCCGTTCAATTTCATTCCAAAATTATTACGGGTCCACTGCCTTAATCAGACGTCAACAAGAGCTGGTACAATTATCAACATCGTGAAATTGACAATGTGAATGATTTTGGAATGATACTGATTGAGCGGAAGGACCCTGTGTTTTGATGATTTTCAGCTCATGCAACTATGGACTTTCTTCGCGAACACCTTTTTCAAAGTGATACCAATGTTTTTATCTTTCACCGACTGGACTTATCTCAAGATCTAGCGCGTCAAATACGAGCTTGAAATGAGAATCAAAAGGGTACGAAAACCCAAGGTTTTGAGTCAGATTGAGGCAGCACGCACAGCTAATGGATAGCCATATTGGAAGTAAGTCTTGATAAAATTCAGAAATAAAGGTGTCAGACATTCTTTGAGTGAAAATTTGCACATGAATTCACGCACTAGTGAATTTTACTAAGCAATGGAAACCTTATCTTTTTTTTTTCATTTTAGGGGTTGTCGTCTTAATGAGTATGTGACTCTTCAATGCGTACGTATACGCTGTCGACCTTTTTGACACAAATTGATAATTGGTCAACGTTTATTTTGATATAACCATTTCTTTCAAACTTTACATTATGAAAAAAATATATCTTAAAAATGAAGCGATGCGTTATTTTTGTTGTTCATTTCAATTAAGACCATTCTATCGCTTCATACATTCATTCAACTCACTCAAACCATAGCTAGAAAAAAAGTGCGATTTCACTGATATAATTGAAATTATAATCGTCTGGTAGGTTCGTGAAGAAACAAGAAGCAATTTAAAGAACGTGTAGGCATACTTTAAAAGGGTTAATGAATATCGCCAATTCTGTGTATTCTGAAAAAAAATGGCGATATTGGATTACGTCCCCTAAACTTCACCCAAAACCCACCAATCATACTCATTCAATTTCATTTCAAAAACCAATCACCCTTAATATAACGATTTTGTAAATTTTACCTTGATCAGCCTGCGCATCTCGTTCAGTTTGTCCTGGATCGTTTTTTTTTTTTTTTTTTTTTTTTTTGGTTTATTTTTTTTTATTTGATTGTACCATTTTCGGAATTCTATTTTAGATGGGATCGAAAGCTATAATAATACTGCTTGTGGTCTGCCTGATTATAGTGGCCCTACATGGTGTCGATGGCCAGCAGTGTGGGCCTCGGGGAAATTTGGATGCTTGCAAAAAAATACCAAGACAATCATGTAATTTCGATGGTACACCGGGTAGTGGGGAGTGTGTGTTTTTCAGGCGTCGGCGCCGATGCAGGTACATGCATCTCTCTCTCTCTCTCTCTCTCTCTCTCTCTCTCTCTCTCTCTCTCTCTCTCTCTCTCTCTCTCTCTCCCACCTCTCTCTCTCTCTCTCTCTCTCTCTCTCTCTCTCTCTCTCTCTCTCTCTCTCTCTCTCTCTTGCTCTCTCTCTCTCTCTCTCTCTCTCTCTCTCTCTCTCTCTCTCTCTCTCTCTCTCTCTCTCTCTCTCTCTCTCTCTCTTAAATGAATTTAACTTCCTTATTTTGATATGTATTTAACAAAAGAAGCATAAAAAAATTATGAGAAGTCTGAAAAAATGGATGTAAAAATTTGTTCAGTTATACATTATGGTTACGTCTTTTTTCTTGTCTATTTATCCAATTAATCCAACAAATAAAAGAAATTTTCCGCAATTCTGAAAAGGGAATTGTTCAACTTGCTTGCAAGTTGTTTCTAGAAGAAAGGAATTTAATCTGAGCCAAGGAAGATAAATTCAGAATAATGTACATTATAATATATGCAGGTTTAAAGGAATAAGACCCAATGTCAACATGGCACCGAAAAAAATGGAAACTTCTCTAAGGCCGTCGTCATATCAAAGAATTCTTTTCTGCATTCTTAATCGTTTAGTATTATATCAGTTTAGACCTCTTACATGTAGTAAGTATGTGTGTGTGAGACAATGATCATGCAATGAAGCCCGAATTTGACCTGATATCATTGACCTGATATCATGAACTGATTTCTGGCAGTCTATTTCTTTAGAAACAAATCACATATTTATGATCATAACCAGATGAACCATTTCCCCCTGAATTTCTTTGATTTTAATGGTTCAATAAAATGTAAGCACCGAAAAATATATAGAGAATAAAATGATAGCGTCTTAAAATATCAGGACGAATCTCTTCTCCCAACCTCGACCGGATAACATTGATATTTTAAGACTCTAACATGATATTCTCTACATATGTAATTTTTTAGCCTGTAAAAGAAATTTCCAAAAAATAACGTGTGTGAGGCACAAACATTGAACAGCCTAGACATCGATATAATGCAATTAAAAGAGGACAACGAGTTAGTGTCTTAAAACATCAATGTTATCTGGTCAAGGTTGGGAGAATTTATCATGATGAGGCTTTGCCGAGTCATGATAATTTCTCGCAGCCGAGGTTATCAAAACAATAAATAGAGAACAACATGTTAGCGTCTTAAAATATCAATGTTATCTGGTCGAGGTTGGAAGAATTTATCAGGACGAGGCTTTGTCGAGTCATGATAATTTCTCGCTGTCGAGACTATATAACATTGATATTTTAAGACACTTACATGTTATTCTATTTATCACGCAACATTTTTTCGCACTTAATTATAATTTAACCTTACAAATCAAAGACTTTCAGGGGAACGTGTATGCAAATTGTTTCTGAAAAATAGACTGACTGATATCATGTTATGTAATCAGACAGGTCAATACAGGCTTCATTACATAATAAAGTAATATATTATTAGCTCGGCTGTTTTCGGAGAAAACCCGAGGTATTGCTATAGCCTCCGCGTCGTCGTCGTTGTCGTCGACGTTGTCGTCATCGTTGTTGTCGTCGTGCGAAAACTTTGAGATATCTCTGGTTCTACTGAAGGCATTCACTTGAAACTTGGCACACATGTTCACCATCAAGAGAGCAACCTATACTACCAAGGGGGATAACTCTAGATGCATTTTGTGCAAATTATGTCCCTTTTTCGACTTAGAATTTTCCCACCATCCAACACTCGACAGCCGAGCGTAGGCACCCGTAGGCTGTGCTCTTGTTGTCTTGAAATATCAACATGACTCGACAAAGCCTCGTCATAATGAAAGCTCTCAGCCTCGACTAGATAATATTGATGATTAAACACACTACTAAAATATTTTACAAGTCAAATATATGGTTGCATATTTCTTTTTTCAAAAATATAGATAACTCAACTCCCATTATCCGCTATCTATTTAAGTAAATAAAATTTATATAAATTTAAATGTTTTTATCTGTGTAAACTAACAAATGACTACTCGTTTATTTTACAGATGTGTGCCATTTATAGGCGTGGCTGCTGCGATTGCGGGAAGATCAGTTCGGCCTTCGATCCGTGATCTTGTTACACAGAGAGTGCCTAGATCCTAAAAGAGATAGAGATTACGCAATGATTACACAATGGTAATCCATGCTTTCCCGACAATAGACCGCATATGCGCATAGTCTGCTATTGCCTTTTTTTTTATACAATTTGGAAATAAACTAATCCGCAACCTATGACATAGTAGTCATGTTTCTATCATTTACTGAATTTATAATTTAACATATTTTATCCGAGTTTGAATTTTACGCTGAAGCGCTTATATATTTATGATTACTATGTTTCAGACAAAAATAGAGATTGCTTCCGGTACCATTCTCAAATTATTCCTATGATTGATTTATAGATTGAATGGAGTTTAACGCCGCTTTCAGGCTACATTTTTCAGTTATATCGCGGCGGCTGGAGCACCCAACAATGGTTTTCTGGTATTTCTCTCGCCAGTACATCCATCACATCCTTTCCTAGCCTCGAGCTGCTATCTCACATTTGTCTACAATGGGCAACACATTGGTGAGAGACAAATAGTCGGAAATAATGAGTGCCGCCGTCGGGAATCGAACCCGGGACCTCTAGATTGACAGTCCGACGCGCTACCAACTGCGCTATGACGGCGGCTTAATTATTCCTATGAAATGAAGTACAATGCAGAGCATATTTTAGTTTATGTACATGACAGGGTCATTAGCATTGTTAAGGTAAAAAAAACATCTATACTACATCTAAATCGGCTACAAGCGTAAAAGTACCCAGTACAATTAACAACATCGTGAAATTGACAAGGTGAATGTTTTTGGAATTATTTAGGAATGAAATTGAATGAGTGTGAGGAGCGAGTTTTGGGCGAATTTAATGGGAGATAATCCTTTATCGAAAATTTTGTTCAGGATAAACAAAATTAGCGACATTGATTACCTCCCTTTAATAAAAAATGCATAAAAGTTCTATACAAAGCTTCCTATTTCTTCAAGAACCTATGAGACGCTTACAATTTGAAATATGTCAGTGAAATCGCGATTTTTCTCATTAAAAAGATATTTTAAATGACGTTGTTGATTCTATATTTTTCAGTGGGTTTGATCTTTTTAAATGGTTATAGTGAGTGTTTGGAATGGATGAATGATGCGCTGATTGAGTGGTTTAGAATGGTCTTGATTGAGGCGAATGTCAATTTCACGATGTTACTAACTGTATTGTATCATCGTAGCGCCTACTGTTAGGCTCATAGCTGCAGATAGAGAGCGTATTTTCTTTTCCTTTTTTTTAGAATTTATATTATTTTATTGTTCCTCACTTGAAACCTATGTCGTTGGTACTCATAAGAGACGTGTAAACGAGAGGTCTCAAATGGGTACCCACAACAAAGGGTTTCATTGGGAAATAAAGAATTAAGACTTCCTTCGCTCCCTCGTATTTGGACCCCTGAGTCTACCTTAGATCACTTCTATATAGACTCAGTTCCAAAAGAGAAGTGTGCACTTTTTGAATTTGAATGTCTCAGAAAAAATTGCATAACAAACCTCGAGACTGTTGACCATCGATACCTTGAGAAATAAAGCACACGGCACTCAGTGACTTTCGACTAGAAAAATTCCTTTGATTTTGAGCGATTTGCTAGCCTATTCTACAGTTGTAGAATGATTATTCTTTAATTGCATTTTGTTCAATTCTTGCACCATACCTTGCAATAACTTTACCCATGAATGACATTTGTACATTATACAACATCGTAGTTTGACCTACAAATAGTGGTTAGGCTAAACTTAACCCGATGCAAAGAAAAGTCACCCCAACGAATAGTTTGCATCCGTGTTCCAACAGAAATTTTATGTATCCGCTTGCGAGTTCTCTTCAAGCATCAATAAACTAGAGGCGCTTGAGCGCCTGATTCGCTCCACAGGCCTGAATATCGTGATAATGATTATTAGAGGTTGATAAGGCTGTTTAAACGAGAATTGAAGTGGATGAATGAGTAAATGTTAATTTCATGTAAATAAGTGTTTATAAGTATCATATGCTGAAATATTTCTGCATTAAAAACTCATGATCAGTGAATATCATTGAAAATTGACCTCTTCCTGTTACACTAATATTTTTCATTTAATTACAATAATTTTGGGCAGTCTGATAATGGGTCACCAAAGGATCATTCTAGTGAAATTTGGTTAAAATCCAAATATTGAAATTTCAACACTAGCAGAATGTTACTGCACAATATACATGTACTGGTACGTTGTCTGCAAATTTTGATTGTAGATCTCTCCGCTTTTCATTAAACACTACTAAAAGGATGTTACTTCACAATCATTGTTTGTCATCAAAACAAAATTCTAACTAATGATAATAAGAAGTAATATATTCAATCCAATATATATATATATATATATATATATTTTATTCTGCCCAATGCCTTAGAGTGCAACTCAGCTCTTTCTTCCCCACCCTTAATCCCGTTTGAATACTCATTTTAATTTATTTACACAAAAGATAATATTAATAAGTTGTTATAAATAACAACTTATCAATATTATCTTTTATTTTCATACATTTATTTGAATTTACAATTGGAGAATATTCTCAGTTGAGTCTGAGAAAAGTTTTATAACCTCGGGCCCTGATCTCTCCATTAAACGCAGACAGATAGATTTTGACAAATACGTCGATCATCTCGATACATGGTACTTGACTGCCTCGATAACCAAGTGGTTAGAGCTTCGGTCTCCTGATCCGAAGGTCAGGGGTTCGAGTCCTGGTGACAACGAGTGACTTAATAGTCACTGCCTCAGTCTACCAAGCTGTAATTGGGTTGCAGTGGATGAAAAATCTTTCAAAACAATTTCAGGTCGTCTCGAATTTCTCACACAAAATTGATAATTTCTAGAATGAGCCAACTGCCAGAAATACCTGAAAGGGGAGTTAGGCAGTATGTACAGATAGATAGATAGATAGATAGATAGACATGACAAACGAATCGAAAGACAAAAGGGAGTGAAGTCACAAATACCGGCAAAACATATTTTCGAAAGCGATCAATAGAAACGAGTTGAACAAACCGAGCCGGTGAAGACAGACTGGTGAAAATAGCCTCGGTAGATGTTGGGGTTTTTTTTTCTTTTTTTTTTTTAACATTCAAAATCGCTCACTTAGCGCTCCATTTATTCATTCCAAACACTCACTCAACCCATTCATAAACGCTCAAACCCATTGGAAAATATAGAATCAACAACGCCATTCAAAATAAATTTGGATAGAGAAAATTCGCGATTTCACTGACATAATTCAAATTGTAAGCGTCTAAAAGGTTCTCGAAGAAATAAAAAGCTATCTGTAGAACTTGTATTGATTTTTAAATGGATGTAATCAATATCTCTAATTTTGTTCATCCTGAACAAAATTTGCGATATTGATTACCTCAAAAATCGCTCCACACTCTCAATCAATTTCATTCCTAAATCATTCCAAAATCATTCACCGTGTCAATTTCACGATGTTGTTAACGGTATCCCCTCTTTTTCTGTCCTCTTAGTACTGAAGATATTTCCTATTACGGATTATGTCGTTAAATTACGACGTCGTAATGTTTGTCTTACCAATGGCATTCGATGTCGCGTGAGTTTTATTTACTGCCAAAATCAATTGTAATAATAAAATACAACATATTACTCAATTACCAATGATGTATGTGTCTGACTTTTCTGCATTAAACATTCAAACTGATCCATTTAAATCAAATAACGTTATTCCAGAACGTCGAACAAAGCCCGTTTTCTAGCGTTTTTCAGTGGTGTTGATCAAACTAGATGTACCTTGATAAAGTTAAATGACTTTCGTCGAAATTTAGCTAACATTATTCTTGTTTCACGCGCTGAGCGTCATTTCACCTTTACTGACATGAAGGCGACAAAAACGAAGAAATTATACAAAATTGTCCTGCAAAGCAAATTCTGTGCTTCGGCAAGGGAATATGAACACGAAAAAACATCAAAACCCAAGAATGGCCCAAATCACATCTCAAGGGAATGCCTTAATTTAACTTACTGTAAGTGTAATTGTTCGGGTAATGAAAATTTTGGCGTTTTCCGCGGTTTGTCGTTTGCATATAGATAATATCAGGTGTAATTTGAAAAGATATAGTCGGTGCCATCTAAAGTCAATGTTATCATTGGTTTCAGCCAGAAGAGCAAAATATATATTTCTTAGCCTTAATGGTCACGTAATGCTATGTTCCCACTGCCGATCCGATCAACTAGATCAACTAAATTCCCCGACCAAATTTCGCCTGCGGCAATCCCGATCGCTACTCGATCAAACCCGACCTCTACACGATTATTCACGACCATTTCCCGACCGAAGCCAGACCGTCCATCCAATTTCTACGCGCTCGTCCCGACCTTTAGTTGGGCCCTTCACGATCGATACCCGATCACTCCATCTGTACTCGATCTCCACCCGACCAGATCGAGTTGATCGTGTTCTATTCATAGAAAGTCAGGAATCAACGTACACTGATAATATAATTATCAATTCAAATTGCAAGTTTGTGCGATTATTAGCCCCTTGTGACGTCATGTAGGTGTTGGTACGATCGCATTTTTTCTCATTCAATTCATCAAAGTAAGGATAACTGCAAGACAATTAAGGGTGTTTAGCTCAGACATGGGTCACTTATTATATTGAAACGGCTTTAAGCACGAAAACTTCAAGGAATGATACTAAAAAACATCACCGATACACTTTCATTAATTTCTGTAATTTTTGAGCCTGAGTTATATATACTGTTTTCAAGACATCCCATCAGTTGGACACATTACATTTTTACCATTATCCGCTGAGCAATGTGTTCGAACCAAACTATGTAATAATAATTTATTTCGGCATAGGTAACATATAATGGTTCATTTGATAAAAGTCATATAAAATACACAATTTGGAGATAAGATGTTATAGATTACTTAAATTTTAAAGAACCATGACATGCTTCCTAACACCAAGGATAACGCAAAAAAAGAGTACACCCTTATTTCCATTGCGGTCTTTGCTGTGGGTGGCATGACCTAGAGAGGCAATTATAGTTTAAATCAGAATTATTAAAGAACACCTACGAAAAATTGAATAAGTTATTGAGAATTCAGACTGTCGACGAACTTTCGGACAACCCCCGTATGTAACCCATCTTTCATAAGACTAAATCAAGAAAACAATATTCAAAGAATATTCACGTACCAGTATTTTTTAACTCTTAACGCAGACTGGGGCTTTAACCACACTCAACATAATTAAGAAAGGGATTAAAACATTGCAATTACAGATTTTTGGTAGACCATCTACGATATATGTTAAGAAATGAATAAGTGTAGATTGACGATTATTTTTAATTTGTCACTCTCCGGTGTACATCACTAATAAAAAAAATGGTCTTTTAATTCGAGTTGGGGTGGGGTCCCATTCAGATTGAAAAATTTATAAGCCCTAAAATGTATCACGATCAAATTATTGGAAAAGTCTTGTTGAGTAGCGAGACTGTCAGAATTACTATCTCCGCCATTCTCTCTCTCTCTCTCTCTCTCTCTCTCTCTCTCTCTCTCTCTCTCTCTCTCTCTCTCTCTCTCTCTCTCTCTCTCTCGCTCGCTCTCTCTCTCTCTCCCTCTCCCTCTCTCTCTCCCTCTCCCTCTCTCTCTCTCTCTCTTTCTCTCTCTCCCTCTCCCCCTCTCTCTCTCTCTCTCTCTCTCTCTCTCTCTCTCTCTCTCTCTCTCTCTCTCTCTCTCTCTATCTCTCTCCCTCTCCCTCTCTCTCTCTCTCTCTCTCTCTCTCTCTCTCTCTCTCTCTCTCCCTCTCTCTCTCTCTCTCTCTCTCTTCTCTCTCTCCCCTCTCTCTCTCTCGCTTCATTAATCGTACCCTTTAAAATGTTTTGATTACAAGCTAATGTTGTGAAATTTTACTACATGTACCACAACGCTGACACTCGCTGCATTTACGTCTAATGACGGAACATAATTCAAATATTCAGCTTACAATGCTTAATTGAATTTGTAACAGAACATCAAACATTGAATAATTAAACTAGAGCTGACAGGTCCAAATCTATTGATATTATTAGAAAAGAATTGTTAAAAGTGAATGAATGAATGAATGAATGAATGAATGAATGAATGAATGAATGAATGAATGCATGGATGAATGAATGAATGAATGAATGAATGAATGAATGAATGAATGAATGAATGAATGAATGAATGAATGTTTATTTCAAGTAAGTGACTTTTAAGGGTCACATGCTAAAATATTTCTGAAAAGGAAAATTCAAGTTCAAATTAATGAAAAACCTATAGAAAATTGACCCCGACTGTTAAATACATATTTATCATCCAATCACAACAATTTAGAGAAGTCTGATAATAGGTCAACTGTGGATCATCCCAGTGAAATTTGGTTGATATCCATCTATTAGGCTCTGAGAAAATGAATTTAACAGTTTATACTATAAAACATATAGAGAAACACGGGGGGTGATGTCCATAATCGGAGCCACCGGCTCCGCTTTCAAAATCATGTGTGGAACTTCCGCTCCACGTGTGGCTCCGATTATGTAGATGTAAACATTTTATATTTTGAATGAAAAATGGGGTAGGGAGTCGGGATTTCCCCATTTATGTCATATTTCATTCATTAATCATAAAAAAGTCGTATGCTATTCGACCAGTTATACATTTGGCAACGTAAACGTACTCAAAAAATGTAAGAACGCTCGTTGGTTTTTGTTAAAAATGATTTCTTCTGGGAGCAGTCTTGATTCAGGAATGTGAAAACACGTGGTTTTTACCTCCAAAATGCAAATTCTGAACAGAATTAATAACGCAGACCATTGTTTTCAGTGTACACGAGTTTAACAAAACATCCACAATAATTTTACCAAATGCACTTTTCTGCAATATGATATATATCAAAGAAAATTGCTTGGTTCCGATTATGTGAATTGGCTCCGATTATGTTCCCTGGCTCTGAAGTTGTGGAGTGTCTTCTTCTTCTTCTTGAATATGCCCCCACAGCCTTAAATATGAAGTATCTGTTAGTTCCATGGGGCGCTGTTTTTTCGTCATTCCATGGCGCACGTTGTCTATTTTACGTCTCACCTTTCTCGTTCATTTTTATTACCTCCAAAATGCAATATTCTGAACAGTATGTCTGATGTAGACCCTTGTTTTCATTGTGTACGAATTCAAGAAAATAACCACAATATTCTAGAAAATTGTTCTTTACTGAAATTTTAGATAGTTGAAAGAAAATTATTTGTCTCTAATTATGTACCAATGCTCCAAAGTCTTGGAGTGCCTAGCCTTTAGGGACCGAAACTCATAATTACTTGCCTAACAATTTATTTATTTATTTATTTATTTATTTATTTAGTTAGTTAGTTAGTTAGTTAGTTAGTTAGTTAGTTAGTTAGTTAGTTGGTTAGTTGGTTAGTTGGTTAGTTGGTTGGTTGGTTGGTTAGTTAGTTAGTTAGTTAGTTAGTTAGTTAGTTAGTTAGTTAGTTAGTTAGTTAGTTAGTTAGTTAGTTAGTTAGTTAGTTAGTTAGTTAGTTAGTTAGTTAGTTAGTTAGTTAGTTAGTTAGTTAGTTAGTTAGTTAGTTAGTTAGTTAGTTAGTTAGTTAGTTAGTTAGTTAGTTAGTTAGTTAGTTAGTTAGTTAGTTAGTTAGTTAGTTAGTTAGTTAGTTAGTTAGTTAGTTAGTTAGTTAGTTAGTTAGTTAGTTAGTTAGTTAGTTAGTTAGTTAGTTAGTTAGTTAGTTAGTTAGTTAGTTAGTTAGTGAGAAAAGGAATGACACCGTAGTCATACGCATTGAATAGTTGTAAGCGCGTGAAGGCAACTATCCCTAGGAGCAAATCCAAACATGGCTATGCATTCGATGTTCATGTTGCCTCGATCTCACTCAAGAATAGGCATTGGCCTCACTTTAAGGAGGTATTCACGAATTAAATCCACAATGGCATGAGATGAATAGACCATAACATTGACTAACTTACAGGGATTCACCCTATGGTTATTGCTTTTGAAGGAGTCGACAAACGGCTCAGATATTCCATCTTTGTGTGTTCACTGTCACCATGAGTCCACGATAACCTTTAAAAAAACTGTTTCCGGCCATAACACAAATTGTAGTACAATCCGTCCTCCCCATCCAGTCAGCACCGAAGTTCGGCATCGGTAGTTGTTATCATCCGCGTTTTAACCTGGCAATGGTCGAGTTATGACCCCTCAGTGTCCTTGATTTTAATCGCGTAAATGAATCAGTTTAACATGTCTATGTGCAATGACGTTCCGAAATTCATTTTTCGCTACCACCAAACTCGAAAACTTGGCTTTATCTGATAAATGTTTTCACGGTTTGTCGACAAACTTGAGTTTCGTACGATGCATTCGATCTCCTGCATGAGAAAACATTGTTTATCACGAAAACCTTCTTTAAGTTATACCGATGCCTTCTCTTTCACCGACCAGACTTATCTCAAACTCAAGCATATTAGAAACGAGCTTGCAATGATGCAGACAAACATTCTGGCAAAGTTTCAGGACATAAGGGCAATTTATGTGGCTTCTAAAGTGAACAGAAGGTTTTTCTAAGATATAACCCCTTATCATCATTTTTGACCTCACTTGACCCAGTTTACAACATGACCAAGATTTGATGAAGACCAACCAAGTTTCGTGATATTGGGGCCGAAAATGTGACCTCTAGAGTGAACAGAGGGTTTTCTAAGATATGATCCCTTGACCTCAATTTTGACCCCACTTGACCCAATTTCGAACTTATGTCCGAGATTTGATGGAGACAAACATTTTGATGACGTTTAAGACATTTGGACCAAAAAGGTGGCCGCTAGAGTGCACACAAATTGAGGACGGACGACGGACGAAAAATGCCGGACACAGCTTGATCACAATAGCTCACCATGAGCACTTCCTGCTCAGATGTGCTAAAAATTGAACAAAAGGGGAGTTTTAACAATCATTGAGTGCTTTTTTAGTAAGATATATTAATCGTATTTCTTGAAATATGTATCAAATGAACGCGAATTTAGCAACACCTTTTTCTGATACCACTCACAAAATATATCTGATAAAATTTCATGTAATTATCGACGTTGAAAGAGTGTTAGTAGTGACGTTGTTAAAATTGGAACGCTTAGCGTGCGAAGTATAATAAGCAAGAAAAAAACATTTACAGGCTCCGAAGAAATCTTTATATCTCTTCACATTTAATCCTGGGTTATAGTCCGACAATTCTCTTGCACGTACATGTACTAAGTGATATTAATGAAGCTGACTGCCTAGTAACCGGAATATTGTGATAAAAGTAAAAATGTAGAAGTGAAACGTAACAAACGTAACTTTCATCGCGAAATGGTGATAAAAAAGCGCCACGTGAAACTAGTAGAAATTCATATTGAAGATGTTATATGGAAGAAGAAGAATACACTCCACAACTTCAGAGCCAGGGAACATAATCGGAGCCAAACCACATAATCGGAACCAATCAATTTTCTTTGATATATATCATATTGCAGAAAAGTGCATTTGGTAAGATTATTGTGGTTGTTTTGTTAAACTCGTGTACACTGAAAACAATGGTCTGCGTTATTAATTCTGTTCAGAATTTGCATTTTGGGGGTAAAAACCACGTGTTTTCACATTCCTGAATCAAGACTGCTCCCAGAAGAAATCATTTTTAACAAAAACCAACGAGCGTTCTTACATTTTTTGAGTACGTTTACGTTGCCAAATGTATAACTGGTCGAATAGCATTCGACTTTTTTATGATTAATGAATGAAATATGACATAAATGAGGAAATCCCGACTCCCTACCCCATTTTTCATTCAAAATATGAAATGTTTACATCTACATAATCGGAGCCACACGTGGAGCGGAAGTTCCACACATGATTTTGAAAGCGGAGCCGGTGGCTCCGATTATGGACATCACCCCCCGTGGAGAAAGGACCTCCGCCCATAAAGGACATGTTTTTTACCCAAACACAAAAAATAGTTGGTAGACTGAAAAAGAAACCCCAAAGGCTCATTCCAGTGAAATTTGGTTGATATGCATCAGTTAGGTTCTGAGAAAATGATTTTAACAGTTACCACTGGTTAACATATAGAGAAAGTACCAGGCTTCGCCAAAAAAAGACATATTTTTCACCCAATCACATAAATATTTTTGTTGACTGATGAAGGGTAAGTAAAGAATTTCTCTAGTGAAAATTGGTTGATATTCATAGGTAAGGTTAAGAGAAAATGATTTTTAAAGTTTCCTCTATATAACATATAGAGAATTGACCTCCGCTCATATAAGACATGTTTTTCATCCAAACACAATGATTTTGTAGACAGACAAAGGGTCACTTAAGAATTACTCCAGTGAAATTCGGTTGATATCCATCAGTTAGAATCCGGAAAAAATCATATATTGCACTTTGAATGTTGAAATTAGCCACGCCCATTTTAGCCTTATTTTTCTACTAATCAAAATTCCTTGGACAACCAAAGGTCATCTAAGGATCACCCCTGTGAAGTTATGTTAAAATCCATCCAATTGTTTCTAAGGAGAAGATTTTCAAAGAAAAAATTTACGACCACTGAGACGCACGGGCACAGACGCACGACACACACAGCGCCATGACAATAGCCCCAGTAGCTTTCGGCTAGTGGAGCTAAAACGTAAAGCTTCTGAAGAGTATTCTTCAAATTGATATTTTGTGATGTAATATTTTAGATGAGTTTTGTCTCGCCAAAAAAAAAAAAAATGGGGAATCGGCGAACTTGGGTCTAGGCATTTTCCATTTATCGAATTTTTACATGAACAATATCGTTTTAACAACGAAAGGGTGAATTCCTCTAGTATACCAATAGAAACGTCCACCATAAGTCCTTTCGGTGCTTTGATTTCTTTTGAGTATATCAAGTTAAATATAATTCATAAGACAAATCAAACTTCAGTGTTTAATCGGATACGCGAAATAGGACAAACTGGCCCTGCGTTCAGAGTGACAGAACAGTGCAAACAGTTTTCCAATAATTCCCCGCTTTGCACGCATGTGCACGTGCAAAGCGGGAATTATTGGAAAACTGTTTGCACTGTTTTGTCATCCTGGACGCAGGGCTGGAAAATTAGCTATTTTCCGCACGCTTACCATTGTTTACATCGGCTTTCACTGGGTTTAAGAGAACGTGCGTTATATCATTAGTTATTATGATAGTAAGCTTAATTGACAATGGCGGACATGGACGGCCGGGTTCAATTCCTGGTCTTCTATAACCCATTTTTTTTCCAATTTTCAATTAAATTTATAAATTACAGCAATAAGAATCCCCCTCTGAAACCGTTTCGAATTTAAAAGGCCAGTATCGCTCCACTGGTACTTAAGCGGCCTGGCGGATTTATGAAAATTCATCATAAAATTTTATTTTTCAAAGAAAGACATAGAATACTGTTTCCAAGCAGCTTAATTTCTCAAAGTTATATGACATGCAACATTTCATTTAAGTTCGTGAAATTCTGTCAATGAATATACAAGTTCTGAGGTGCGTTTTTTAGATTAAGATTTTTAAGATATCTTAAGATTTTAAATCGAATTATCTCGCGCGATTCAGTTGACATTCTACGACGCAGCCCGAGATATCCCGACTAAAAATCTTAAGAAATCTTAAAATTCTTAATCCTAAAAAACGCACCTCTGATCACAAGAAAAGGTGCATCATAAAGTTCCCCGCTTTTGTAAAATAAATTATTGAAAAAGAGATTGGGTCCAGCATAGGTCAACAAGAAATCGCATTTCAATAACGAAAGGTATATCAGTTTATCATATTGGATTCAGAAATCCATTGCCCAGATGGTCCCTTTTCGCGTGACGGGTCACATATATAGAACAACGCTTTAGAGGGGAAAAACGCAACTTTTCCCCGGTAAAGTTGTTATCGCTTATGTCGGTCCGAGTAAAAAACGGACTAACTGACGGAGACTGGACGCCGCCGGGGCCGAGAAAAATATAGGAATATCTGCAGTTTCACTCTATAGAAAAACGTTGTAACTACTAACTACAGCTCCATTTAGTGAAAAGGAAATATTCAAATTAACAATCGGATTAGATAGGTGCAGAATATTGAGTTTGAATAATTATTTACACTTGATCATTGGACCATATTCCATACAACAAAATGTAGGCCGTAGGTGATTTCTTGATAAACTACTTCTATTAGCCTAACTTGAGTAAATAAGAAAATCAAGTAAAATTCTTTCTTAAAATTACTTTCTGCAGATAAAACCTATTATTATCAGGATTAATTCAAACAAGTTTTTTTTTGGGGGGGGGGGGGGGGCATGTCATTCAATCTGGTGCAATTTTACCCACAATTCGGCAGGAAATAAAGGCTTAGATCTGACCTAAGCATTGCACGCTGATCATAATTCAACTGTCTGTGTTTTTATTAATTTTTTTTATGGGAGAAATTATAGTTGACTGACACCAAATTTCAAGCTCCATTTTAAAAGATCGAACAGACTAGTGGGCGAATTAACAGAAAAATCGCCTCCATGTAAAGCGAGTCATTTCCCGCTAAATTCAGTTACATAAACAACAAAAAATTTTGGTAAGAAAGATTTTGCGTGACAGTTTAACTGGTAAGATCACATAAATACGTTTGGTTAGAATTCAGCCATTAAATAATGATCAAAATGATCCTTGAATTTTACGTATTTCATTGATTTTTTTCTCAATTTTATAGTTACCGAGCATTCGAACAACAATAAACAATAGTCGCGCACCCAGGACTCCTGATAGGACAGCGGTATTGGGCATTTGAACATGAGGATGTGCACATTTCCTTCGATCTATTATTTAAAAGAGTTCCACCGAAAATAAAGATTGTAGAAACACAATACTCTCTCTCATCTTAACTTCTGAATTACTTTGAACAGCATTCATTCAGATCATGTAAAGAGATAAATGCGGATCAAACCACAGGGGAACGTCCCGCTGATTTTTTAGCTCACCTGAGCACATAGTGCTCAAGGTGAGCTTTTGTGATCATTGAATGTCTGGCGTGTGGTGTGCGTCGTCCATCATCATGCGTCAACAATTTAAGTGTTTACACTCTAGAGGTCACAAATATGGTCCAATCTTCATGAATGTTGGTCAGTATGCTGGTCAGGTCACAAGGATGAACCCTATTGAAAATGGGAAGGATCCATGCCATATCACAGGGAAAAGGGCCTTAATGACAATTTTCTTGTTTACACTCTAGAGGCCCCATTTATGGCCCAAGCTTCATGAAACTTGGTCAGAATTTTGGTATGGTCACAAGGATGAACCCTATTGAAAATGGGAAGGATCCATGCCATATCACGGAAAAAGGGGTCTTAATGACAATTTCTTATTTACACTCTAGTGGCCACAAGTAAGGCCCAATCTTCATAAAACTTAGTCAGAATGATTGTTAGGTCTCAAGGATGAACCATATCGAAATGGGAAAGGATCTGTGCCATATCACAGGAAAAGGGACCTTAATGACAATTTTTTTTGTTTTCACTCTTGAAGCCACAAATATGGTCCGATCTTCATGTAACTTGGTCAGATTGTTGGTCAGGTCACAAGGATGAACCTGATTGAAAATGGAAAGGATCCATGCCATATCACAAGCCTTAATGACAATTTTTTGTTTACACTCTAGAAGCCTCAAATATGGTCCAATCATCATGAAACTAGGTTAGAATGTTTGTTAGGTCATGAGGATGAACTCTTTTGAAAATGGAAAGGATCCCTGCCATATCACAGGAAAAGGGGCCTTAATAACAATTTTCTTGTAAGAGCTCCAGAAGCCACAAATATGGTTCAATTTCATGAAACTTGGTTAAAATGTTTGCCAGGTCACAAGAATGAACTCGTTGAAAATGGGAAGGATTCATGCAATATCACAGGAAAAGGAGTCTTTATGATAGTTTACTTGAAATAACTCTAATGGCCAAAAACATGGCCCAAACTTTATGAAACTTGGTTTTATGTAGAAATTATCTTCTTTTTGACATCTGCCTTATTACTTGATTTGATGTACCAGTGATCAAAGAGACACAGGTGAGCTATCTAGGACCATCATGGTCCTCTTGTGTAAAATATATATGATAATATAGACAAGGGGTCAAACTCCATTTTGGAGGGAACATCAAACGGCACGAATTGAGAGTCGATTTCTAAATCAATTTTCACTCAATCTGAATGCACAATACATCATTTCATAGCTAAATGGATGAGCTACCATTGAATCCTTAAATCTATGACCAAACACACTTCATTTGCCAAAGCCAAATGCCATGTGAATCGACGTCAATTTATCGTCAATTAATCTGTTTCTTAACTGACAAATTTTAACATTTTTGCTTCATGATATAAAATTATAAGAGGTGATGATAATATTCGTTTATTTCATAGAGGTATGATACCAAATCATACATGTATTAATTTCGATTTGCCTATTCATACAGTAAAACTAGGTTTTTAGTTTCACACCTCAATGATAACAACAAACACGGTCTTCATCTCTGAATTGCATCTGTTTTTGTCTGGGGCATCTATCCTAGAATTATAGATAAATTTCAAAATACCGTAAAAAGCTCTAATAAAATCCAGGGTTCTACTGGAATCATTGCATTTCCATTAGAAAGGGATGGGCAGTTATTAGAGGCCACTTTACACAATGATTTGTTAACCCTTTGCTGTCTAATACCTACTTTTTACATGCCTGTGATTTTATGATTGAGAAAACAGTGTGAATAAATAAGAAATTGCTTCTGACAAGCATTTTCTTCCTTTCCACATTATTTTTTACCCTACTGAATGGTTATTTTTCATATTAAATCCACTTTAAATTTTCGTCTGCAAAACCTTTGAATTTGGTCAGGTCCAAATTTTGAAAAACAGGAAAGTGTTAAGAAATTTACATATAGTCCAGAGGTGAAGGTCACAGATCAAGGTCAAATGTTACCAGAGGTACAAATATTAACCCCCCCCCCCCTTTGTAGAAGAGGGAGTGTATTGCTGTGCACTTGTTGGTCAATGGTCAGTCAGTCCATCCGCAGACTATTTTTTGTCTGGAGGGTATCTCAAAAAGTATGCAAGCTAGAATCATGAAACTTCACAGATAGATAGATCACATTGAGGCAAAGTGCAGTGCACAAGAACCATAACTCTCCTCATCACATATTTTGTGAGCTATTGCCCTCTGGTGATTGACCAAGAATAGGCTATTTACCTGCTTTTATGGGAGGAATAAATGTTTTACAAACATCTCTCTTTGTTATTTCTCAATAAAACCCTATGTTATGGATACTCATTTCAATTGTCTTTACAAGACAATTCCAATGAGTACCAACAACACACGGTTTAAGCCTAAATGAAATACTTTGATCAAAAATCCTGCAGATCTAGAGGCCCCGGATTCTATTCCCAATGGAGACACTCATTCTTACCTTCGATGTTGTACACCTTGTTTGATGTATGAGCCTGTGCGTGAGATTTCAAACAATTTCATGTATGCGCAAAGCATTCGCACAGTCTGACCAGAGTCTTTACTTTGGGTTTAGTAGATAGAAATGGTCTCAAGGTATCTGTTGACACTCAGGTAACTTTACACTTACAGTATGAGGCTGTCTACTGTACTCAATGTTTGTACCTAACGAACACTTCAAATTGTTGGAAATGTCACGCACTGGCTCATATGATTTTTATAGGTAAAAGCTGTATAGAGGATAAAAGATGCCAGCTAATCGTAAAAGATCAACAGCAGGTGCTAAAAGTGCAGAGAGTCCGAAGAAGAAAAAGGTAGTTTAACTTAAACCCATATTCGGACGAATAACCTTGGATGGTCAACATGAAGAAAACAATTTATATTATGACCTACGTCACGGGAGTGAAATAACCCTTTGAATATTTTTAATACCACAAGGTAGTTATTTTGCTAGTGGAATAACTATGCAAATGTGCTAAGAATGGATATCAATGTTTTATTTCGTTGTAAAAATGACGTCAGAATGGATTTGCTGATGTCATTTCCCAAACAGAGTTAAATGTTTCATGAAATGACTTGAATCGATAAATGGCGAAATTACCTAGTTTTTAGCTCCACTGGCTGAAAGCCACTGGGGCTATTGTCATGGCGTTGTGTCCGTCGTGCGTCCGTCCGTGCGTGCATGCGTCCGGTCGTAAACTTTTCTTTAAAAATCTTCTCCTCAGAAACTACTGGATGGATTTCAACCAAACTTCACAGGAATGATCCTTGGGTGACCCTCTTTTAAAGTTGTTCAAGAAATTTTGATCCAATGAAAAACATGGATTTAATGGGCGTGGCTAATTTCCAAATATGGTAAAAAGTGACTTTTCTCAGATTCTAATCAATGGATACCAATTGAATTTTACATGAATGATCTTTGGGTGACCCTTTATCAGTCTACAAAAAATCATTGTGATCAGATGGAAAATATGCATTTAATGGGCGGAGGTCAATTCTCTATATGTTATATCGTGGAAACTTTGTAAATCATTTTTTCAGAATGTAACTTATGGATATCAACCAAATTTCACTGGAATGATCCTTGAGTGACCCTTTATCAGTGTACAAAAAATCATTGTGATCGGATGGAAAATATGCATTTTATGGGCGGAGGTCATTTCTCTATATGTTATATAGTGGAAACTTTGAAAATCATTTTCTCAGAAGGTTACTGATGGATATCAACCAAATTTTACTGGAATGATCCTTGAGTGACCCTTTATCAGTCTACAAAAGATCATTGTGATCGGATGAAAAATATGCATTTTATTGGCGGAGGTCATTTCTGTATATATTATATAGTGGAAAATTTGCAAATATTTTCTCAGAATCTGATTTTTGGATATCAACCAAATTTCACTGGAATGATCCTTGCGTGACCCTTTATCAGTGTACCAAAAATTATTTTGATTGGATGGAAAATATGTATTTTATGGGCGGAGGTCATTCCTCAATATGTTAAATAGTGGAACATATGAAAATCATTTTCTCAGAATGTAACTGATGGAATCATTTTCAACATCAGTAGAACCCCAAATATCTAAAAATCTAGTCAAAACATTTATTTGCTTTTACAAGAATTTCAAGCCTGTGGAGCGACTCAAGCCATTCATGGCTTTCTAGTTAGCTCAGCTGAGCACAACATGCTCAAGGGGAGCGTTTAGGATCACCCTCAGTGCGTTGTCCATCATCCTTGTCATCAATCTAAAAAGCTTCCTCTTTTCCTGATGCACTGGGCAGATTTCATTGATACTTTGCTATAAGGTTTCTTTGGTGACCCTTTTCAATTTTTTTTTTTTTTTGTAAAATATTGATTGGCCCATAAATATGGGCGTGGCAGGGTTGCACTTATTTGAGCCCAAAATCTGTGAGCAACATCTTCTGAATCACAGGGCCGATTTCAATGAAACTTTACCAGAATTTTCCTTTGATGACCCTCTTCAAAAATTGTTAGCAAAATTGTGAATGGCCTATAAATATTGGTGTGGCAGGGCGGGGCTTATTCTGAGTCTCCTCAATGAATGATTGGGCAGGGTCTATTATCACTTTAAATTCTTGGAAAAACATCTCTTTAACAATTTTGCAACTGTGAATAAAACTTTGCTAGAATGTAACTTGGATGACTGAGATCCACTGGACCAATATAATTCATGTAAACGGTTTAGGACCATTCTGGCCCTCTTGTATTACAAAAAACTTGGGTCTTATTATAAGTTCAATATCAATTTTGTGCTCAAAAAATACCAAATTTATTAAACTTGACATTTAAAACAGATAAAAACTCTGCGCAGCAGTGTTTTTATCTGTTTATAGATGACTTGTTTGTTCAAAAAATTTTGTACTCGATGACCACTCGTTAAATACCAAATTTAATTTATTGTAAAAAAGATTAATGGCCAAACCAGTTGTTGGTGGTCATTAAAGGTGAACTAATCTATTTTATGTAATAGTGAAACCTATCTGTATAATTTCTTCATTGCTTGCAACATTTCTCCAGGAGACTAATGCTCTCATAAAATTATGAGATGGTCCAGGCAGGCACAGTCCACTTCTTTATCAGGAACATAACCCTTTCACCGTATGTCCGTCCAATTGACTTGAAAGTTGGTAGTTATGTTTCATGATACACCTGCCAGTAAGACCCGATTTGGGAGTTTAGGCAGTATATAGAGGTATATACAGTTGAAAACATCGTGAAATTTGACACTCTTTCCCATCAAAATCATTCTTAATCATTCACTCAGTGCTCCATTCATACATTCCAAACACTCATTCAAAATTCTCCAAAATCATCAGATTTAGCATTTCGAAATAGTTCAAAACAATCATTTTATTCATATCAATCAATTTAATCTACGATTTTGTTGGCTGGTGTTGATTTTTAATTGTCTGATTTGTCCATGAAGATGCACAAACAGAAAAGTATGTATATTTTAGTAATTGGAGGTAATGAATATAGCTTATTTTGTTCATCTTGAACAATATTAGCAATATTGTATTACCTCCCTTGAATTTCACTCAACATTCGCTCCACATACTCATTCAATCTCAATCCAAATCAATCCAAAATCATTCGTATTGTCAATTTCATGATGTTCTTAACTGTGTGTAGATAAATAGATTATAGAGAGCACAAGAACTGTAAATCTACCTAGCTTATCTTTTGAGTTATCCCCCTTTGGTTTCTTTTATACTTCGCACATCCAGTAGTCTGAAGGGCTCATCTTGTAAGAATTTCATCATCTTAACAGTGTTATCCTCAACTTTTGTTAAATAAGACTAGACTAAAATTGTGTTGCCTGGAATGTATTAATTTAGAATTTAACTGTATCTTTAGACAGACAAAGAAGCCCGTGTAATATTAACAAAAGTGAAGGATGAAGTTAAACAGGAAGAGCTAGAAACGTGTGAAGATGATATTGAAAATATGGATATTAAGGAAGAAGATGATGATGATGATGATGAGGTATGGTCGACATTTTATTTTTAGATTTTTTAGAATATTTTTAATTTAATGATATTTGCATGAATCCTATTTTGTGGCAACTTATTGGAATCGTCTCATTGAGACGATTCTAATGAGTACCCACAACATAGGGTTTCTTTGTGAAATAAGGATTTCATGAGTAAAAGATGAAATTAAACAGGAAGAGCTGGAAACTTGTCAAGATGATATTGATAATATGGAGATTAAGGAAGATGATGATGATGATGATGAAGAGGTATGGTCGACATTTTATTTTTAGCTTTTCCAAAAATGTTCAAATTTTATGATATTTGCATGAATCCTATTTTGTGGCAACTCATAAGAATCGTCTCATTGAGACGATTCCAATGAGTACCCACAACATGGGAATTCTTTATGAAATAAAGATATAAGTAAAAGATGAAATTGAATAGGAAGAGAAAGATAAAGATTTTAAAAGTTATATAGATTGAATTTACTTGAAGAGCTTGATGCATTGATATATTGTATTAAATTGGTTGGCCATTGACAACCTCTTCTGAAAAACAAAATTAAACCTACGGTATTCCTTCTAATAAATGCTCCCTGGAGCTTTACAAAACATGGTTGGGGAGCTTTAATTTAGTATGCATTTACTTAAGTAAAAAAATCATTAATGTTGATGTATTTTATCCCCCGTTCCCTTTAATTTGAGGTGAATTTCCTTTAAACAATCATATAAATGATTGTTTAGAGAAAATTAACATCAAATTAAAGAAGAATTCCAAAAAAATCTTAAAATTTAGGCAATTGAAGTTGGTTTTTTAGCTCCACTGGCTGAAAGCCACTGGGGCTATTGTCATGGCGTTGTGTCCGTCGTGCGTCCGTGCGTCCGTTCGTAAACTTTTTCTTTAAAAATCTTCTCCTCAGAAACTACTGGATGAATTTCAACCAAACTTCACAGGAATGATCCTTGGGTGACCCTCTTTCAAAGTTGTTCAAAAAATTTTGATCCAATGAAAACCATGGATTTAATGGGCGTGGCTAATTTCCAAATATGGTAAAAAGTGAGTTTTCTCAGATTCTTATTGATGGATACCAATCAAATTTTACATGAATGATCCTTGGGTGACCCTTTATCAGTCTACCAAAAATTATTGTGATCGGATTGAAAATATTCATTTTATGGGCAGAGGTCATTTCTCTATATGTTATATAATGGAAACTTTGAAAATCATTTTCTCAGAATGTAACAAATGGATATCAACCAAATTTCACTGGAATGATCCTTGGGTGACCCTTTATCAGTCTACCAAAATTTATTCTGATCGGATGAAAAGTATCTATTTTATGGGCGGAGGTCAATTCTCTATATGTTATATAGTGGAAACTTTGAAAATCATTTTCTCAGAATGTAACGAATGGATATCAACCAAATTTCACTGGAATGATCCTTGGGTGACCCTTTATCAGTCTACCAAAATTTATTATGATCGGATGAAAAGTATCTATTTTATGGGCGGAGGTCATTTCTCAATTTGTTATTTAGTGGAAACTTTGAAAATCATATTCTCAGAATGTATCAGATAGATTTCAATTAAACATTTTTGGTATGAGCTTTGGGTGACCCGTTATCATGCAGCCAAAAATTATTTTGATTCGATGAAAAATATGTCCTTTATGGGCGGAGGTCATTTCTCTATATGTTATTTAGTTGAAACTTTGAAAATCATTTTCAACATCAGTAGAACCCAAAATATCTAAAGATCTAGTCAAAACTTTTATTTGCTTTTACAAGAATTTCAAGCCTGTGGAGCGACACAAGCCATTCATGGCTTTCTAGTTAGTAAAATATTTAGGGGTTCTGCTATTAGGGATGGTACTTTTATTATGGGAAATACGGTCTTCAGAAAAATGTGGGAATATATTGCAATAATTTTAACTAATAATAAAGATCTGTTTTTCAGCCTGGGTTTGATCCCCGACGACAGCACTCAATCTTTCCGACTATTAGTCTCTCACCAATGGGTTAATAATCGTAGATCTATGTGAGATAGCAGCTGGAGGCTAGGAAAGTGTGCAGTGGTTGTACTGGTGAGAGAAATACCAGAAAACATTTTCAGGTGCTCCAGCCGCACTGATTTAACTGAAAAAAGGTTGAAAGCAGTGTAAAACTCCATTCAATCAATTGTTTCTTCAGGATGAAGTAATGGACTACATGAGAAGAAGAGAGGAGAATGTTCGGATGAATAAAGAATTCTTGGCCAAACTTGGGATAGATCAGGTAAGGTACCAGTGTTTACAGCCAGGCAGGGCTCATTCTAGAATACAAAATTTGTTTGCCATATGGCCCCCTCAATGCTTAAATTAGGGGCCATTTCCTAAAAAAGGGGTCATTTTTTTTGTTGAAAAAATTATTAAGTCAATAAAATATAAACTTGTTTATTTTCCTTGTCAATGCAAAATGATGTAAAAGGTGGTATGTAAAAACTTGTGTAAACATATTCTGACTACCCATTTAACTATCATAGACCTACAAAGGTATTTTGATTATAAACAATTTATAGATACTTGGGAATATCTGGATTCCACCCAAGTTTTATTGGAAATTTCAATAGACTGAATTCAAATACACCTCGTCAATTTCATCATTTACAACAGGGCACTCACTTACACATAGCATCTGTGTGTGTAATTAATAATAGTAAGTAGCATGAAAATCAACTTTTCAAATAATATTGGAGATAGCACACAATGATCACTGCCATAATTGTTATTTACTTCAGGTTAACCAGGGACTATCTGAAACACATAGAAAAGGTTCATTTAAGGGGAGATCCTATTTTTTTTAAAAAAAAGAAAAATCTGTGGAAATTAATTTCTTTCATTGATCAATGAATTGAAATTTATATTCTGGACAAAAAAAGTCAAGAATAATGTGTGCTGGTTCGGCGCAGCAGCTGTTGAATTCTTGCGCCATTTAGAAAAAATATGTGCGAATGATGTAAGGACATGCTCTAGAATGAACACTGCACAGGACATTCAAAATTGCATGAATACCTAACATTAATTATTAAGGATGCATCCTGAATTTTAAAAAAAGTATAATTTTTCCTAAAAGCAAAAAGAGAGAAAACTCTTCACAAAGTCGAAGATTCTTCCAAATGATACAGAAAATTAAATTAATGTTAAAGTGCAGTTTGAAAAAGGTTTTAACTGGCTATATTTAGTACATCCAGTTCCAACTGTTTTGCACTGACCCATCAAGGAAATACACATTGGAATTGACTTGAAATGAATAACACAACATGTGGGTATATTTAGAAACAAGGATTAAAAACTGTCAGTCTCAGACCCCCTCCCCATTTATCTAAACCTCTGGTTTCACAAATTCACCTCATTTCAGGCCAAGTTTGATTTACAAGAAGTCGCAGGAAAACAGAAATCTAAACCAGCATCGCAGAGAGGTCTTAAAAGGTATGCAGGGTTTAGTTTGACCTTTACAAAAAAGTAGGTGGGGTTAAGTTTGACATTCAAAAAAGTAGGGGAGGGTGGGTTCAGTGGACATTGTAGTACCAAAAGCAAAATGGGTACTTGATTATGGTCATGATCAATTATCTTGGTTAAAATTAAATAATGAAGATAGTGTACTTTGATTTGTGGGAGGTATGAAACTAAAAGGCTAATCACACTGTATGAATTAGCAAAGTGTATTCATTCATAAGTGTGATTAGGTTTTCAGTTTCATACCTAAATATTTTCAAAGAATATCCACTTGATATCTTATGAATAAATTTTATAATATGACATTTGTTGCTGGAGTGATATAACCCCATTGAAATTATTTTTATGCCCCCGCATCGATAGATCGGGGGCATATTGTTTTACTCATGTCCGTCTGTCCGTCCGTCTGTCCGAAAACTTAACCTTGCCAATATCCTCAAGCCTATTCAAGATACAAAGCTCATATTTGGCATGATGATAGATCTCAATGATCCGCATCCGCTGGTACCAAAGTCAAGGTCATGTGATAAGGTCAAGGTCATCTGTCAAGGTCAAACTTTGAAAAAAATGCCGTTACGGGGGCAGTCATGTTTCACAAACGCATCTTGTTATTACACAGGTGTTATTCCACTAGTGGAAAACTATGCAAATGAGCTCAGAGCGAATAGCGATGCTTTTTTGTAACCTCAAGAATGTCGTCACCATGTATAAATTGTTAAGTCAGTTTTAAACCGAGTTTTAAGTTTCAGGGAAAATTGAATTTTTAATTTTCAAGAATTTTGACAATTTTTTTAAAAAAATTAAGTCATATTATGAATAGAATATAAAATTTGTGCTCATTAAATACGGTATTTTTTAAAGTCGTCATCTATAAACAGATAAAAACTCAGTGCAGCCTAGTTTTTATCTGTTTATAGATGACTTGTTTAATAAATTTGGTATTCCATGACCACTCATTCAATATCCTCGATATATACACCAAAAATGTAAAAAAAATCACTATAATGAGACAGAGTTCTAGAAGGGCTATTTTGTGTGCAAGCGTTCAAAATAACTTTGTACTCAAGATGCAATTTTTAAGTCAATCAGAATAATTGTATCTTTACGGACTTAACTAAAATTCAATTATTTCAATATATGGCAAATAAATTTTAGATTTTCTGCTAAAACCTCGTAACTAAAGCTTTAGACATGCTAAAGTTACGAGGTTTTAGCAGAACACTGGCTATATGAATGAAGCATTGAACACTGTTAGAAACATTATATTAGATGTTTGACTTTTGTTTGTATAACAATCTTTCTAGCTGTTATTTCTCAAGTTTGGTGAAAAATTGCCCAAACAGAATATGTAACAGGAATTGTAGTTGGATTGTGATAGTAATTGTGTGAGAAATACCAGACTTCTATTGTTAGGTGCAATTAAACTGAAAATATTGTAGTGTTCGACACCATACATATTGTCGATTTTCTCCTAAAACCTTGTAACTATAGCTTTAAACAAGATGTAGCTACGAGATTTTAGCAGAACTCTGACGATATAAACATACCCTAAACTTAACTTAAAACAGATTATTATAAATGCCTGTGTATTTCAGAGAGAAGAAAGTAGTAGAGCCCCTACCTAGACGAAGCAGTCTTAGACTACAGAATAAAACCCCAGACGGGATAGAGCTGCCCCCAGAGGCCCTAATAAGGAGAGCCCAGTACTTCACAACAGAGCCAGTAGCAGATCATGTACGATACAGTTCTTATTTATTCCTCCCTTCATACTATGAGAAGATATAGCAAATCCTCTTGATCTTAACTGCTAAATCACTTTTAGTGCAAGCTATTGTCATGGTGGTGTGTCCGTCATGCGTCTGTGCGTAAACTTTTCTTTATTGGTTTAAACCTATTTATTCTACATCAATAGGGAAACAAGTTCTTACAACTTAGATTAATCCTTCTCGATTCTGCTTCCTGGAAAAAATCACCAGTGCTTTTCTTCAAACATCTTCTCCACCTAAACAGATGGTCGGATTTTGACTAAACTTGGCAGAAATGTTCCTTGGGTGACCCTCTTCTAAAGTTGTTCAAGAAATTGACCCTCAAAACTTTGCAGGATGGGACTTATTTTCACTATAAAATCTTTAAAAAGCTTCTCCCAAACCATTGGCCCGATTCCAAGGAAATGTGGCATGAATGATCCTTGGGTAACTCTCTTCTAAAGTTGTTGAAGATCTTTTGAGTGACCCCCAAATATTGGCATTGCAGGGCAGGGATTATTTTCACTCTAAAAAACTGCAAAATTGTCTCCTCCCCAACAATTGACTGGATTTCAATGTTACATGGCATGAATGATCCTTGAGTGACCCTTTTCTAAAGTTGTTCAAGAAATTTGGATTGACCCCATATTTGGGCTTATCAGGGCGGGACTTATTTTCACAATAAAAAACTTCAAAAATCTTTTCCTCCCTAACCATTTCTGGATTTCAATGTTACTTGGCATGAATGATCCTTGGCTAACCCTTTTCTAAATTTGCTTAATAAATTTTGATTGACCCTCAAATATGGGTGTGGCAGGGCGGGGCTTATTTTCACTATTAAAAACTTCAAAAATCTTCTCCTCTGCAACCATTGGCCTGTTTTCTATTTGACTTTGCATGAATAATCCTTGTATGCAAACTTATATTATAATATGACCTACGTCGAAGGAGTGAAATAACCCTGTTGAATATTTTTGATATTACACGGGTGTAATATCACTAGTTGAATAACTATTCAAACGAGCTCAGAGCGCAGCGTTTTTTTTCCTTCTTTGAACGGGTCCGGTAAACGGACCCGTTCCCAATGACGAAAACTACTACTTTTTCCCAAAATGAGAGATTGAAATTCCCAACTCAAAAATAATTCTTGAAGTAAACATAAACTTTGATTATATCCTATTGGAAAACCTGAAAGTACTTTTAGCAATAAATATCTGTGTTGTAATTTGTCAACAAGAGGGGAATTTCTGAAGATCAGTTTATTTTAGCCACATGGTTCTCGATTTCATAGGCATAAACAATTAGGAAGCAGGAACCCAGCGATAACTCGGAAGTTATCGCATTACAAAACTGCATACTTTTGTAAAGCCAAGATATTGCGATTTTTGGACCTGATTTGCAGTAGACGATCTTTTTGCATTTGTTTATCAATTGATGTAAGATGAATTTTAAAGGAAAATATTTAATAGAATAAAGGACTTTTGGTCATGGTTGAAGCAAATATTATTTTTCTGTTATATAACCCAAAATATAATTGTTTATCTTCGTTTAATTTTCGTAAACAAAGTTGACTATTATTCACGATCTCTGCACCTCTCAGGGCCAACCTTAATTGTCTTTCAAACATTATACAGCAGGTAGAACATCTGAGTATATAATCTATTTTGAAAATATTTTTAAGAAGTTTCTATGATTTTAGTAGAAATATTCATTTATATCTGTTTTAAAACCATTGGATTGAATATGTATTTGTTTTCTGTTGATTCGTACCCAAGAATGTTCAACCCACGAATTATTGATAGAACTTGTTTTATCTATATTTTAGGTTTAACCATGATATTTTTTAGCTCACCTGAGCACGAAGTGCTCAAGGTGAGCTATTGTGATCACTCACCGTCCGTCGTCCGTCCGTCCGACTGTCCGTCCGTCTGTCCGTCCGTCAACAATTTCTTTAAACATCTTCTCCTCCTAAACCACTGGGCCAATCAAGCTGAAACTTGGCAGAGATGTTCCTTGGGTGAAACTCTTCAAAAGTTGTTAAAAGAATTTAATTCTATAAATAACTCTGGTTGCCATGGTAACAGAAAGGCTGAAAATCACGAAAATCTTAGAAAAAATTCTTCTCCTCCCAAACCACTGGGCCAATTAAGCTGAAACTTGGCAGAGATGTTCCTTGGGTGAAGCTCTTCAAAAGTTGTTAAAATAATTTAATTTCATTAAAAACTCTGGTTTCCATGGTAACGGAAAGGTTGAAAAATGGCAGAAAATGGCCAAAAATCTTAGAAAAAATTCTTCTCCTCCTGAACAACTAGGCCAATCAAACTGAGACTTGGCAGAGATGTTACTTGGATGAAGTTCTTTGAAAGTTGTTAAAAGAATTTAATTTCATCAAAAACTCTGGTTTCCATGGTAACGGAAAGGTTGAAAAAAAGCCGAAAATTGCCAAAAATCTTAGAAAAAATTCTTCTCCTCCTAAACCACTAGGCCAATCAAACTGAGACTTGGCAGAGACGTTCTTTGGGTGAAGCTCTTCAAAAGTTGTTAAAAGAATTTAATTTCATCAAAAACTCTGGTTTCCATGGTAACTGAAAGATTGAAAAAAAGCTGAAAATGGCCAAAAATCTTAGAAAAAATTCTACTCCTCCTAAACCACTAGGCCAATCAAGCTGAAACTTGGCAGAGATGTTCCTTGGATGAAGCTCTTCAAAAGTTGCTAAAAGAATTTAATTTCATCAAAAACTCTGGTTGCCATGGTAACAGAAAGGTTGTAAAATGGCCGAAAATGGACAAAATCTTAGAAAAACTTCTCTTCCTAAACCATTGGGCTAATTAAGCTGAAATTTAGTAGGGATTATATTCTTTGCATGAAGCTCTACCAAAATTGTATAAATAATTTTATTCAATCAAAATCTCTTGTTTCCATGGTATTGGAAATGTCAAAATATTGCCAAAAAATTCAGAGAAGGTTAATCTTCGCTTCAACTATTCTGCATATCTTAAACTTGGCAGGAATATTCTTAAGGTTTAGGTCTACTAAACTTGTTAAAAGAATTCAATTCCATCTATAACTTTGTTTGCAATTAAAAAGACAATCAAATTGCAGTAGGAGGAAATTAAAGTCTGTTTCTTTTGAATCCACCCTAAATGTACATCAGACAATCTCTGGTATTTATAATATTGTTGACAAGTTATGAGTTGACCTACTCAAGTGAGCGATATAGGACCATTATGGTCCTCTTGTTTAACAAAAAACTCAGTGACATTTCTAGATTTGATATAAAATATTTATTCCAGAGCAATAAGACTAATTCTTTGTCATTGTTTTTGTTCAGATTCCCTGTTTTAGGACTATGGTTTGCTTTTCAGTTAAGATATGACTATAGAGGCATAGGAACTTCAATTATACATATTTTAATGAACTAATGATAAAATTAAAAGTAATGTTTTTAAAATAAGTGTCACAATGAAAATTCCCAATTTTTGAGAAAACAACGCATTTTTATACGCCCGTCGAAGACGGGACGTATTATGGGATCACCCGTGGCGTCCGGCGTCCGGTTGTCCGGGCGTCCGGGTGTCCGGGCGTCCGGCGGCGTCCACTTCTTTGTCCGGAGCATAACTCTGTCACTTGAAGTCCGATTGACTTCAAACTTGGCAATTATATTCTTCTCATCATTGCGGAGTGCAGTGCACAAGAACCATAACTCTACCTGGCCTATTTTTTGAGTTATTGCCCTTTGTTGTTTTTCAGACTTGAATCTTGTCCGGAGTATATCTCTTAAAGTATTATAGCTAGGATCATGAAACTTCATGGGTGTATAGACCTCACCAAGGGGGAGTGCAGTGCACAAGAACCATAACTCTACCTGGCCTATTTTTTGAGTTATTGCCCTTTGTTGTTTTTCATACTAGAATCTTGTCCGGAGTATATCTCTTAAAGTATAATAGCTAGGATCATGAAACTTCATGGATGTATAGATCTCACCAAGGGGGAGTGCAGTGCACAAGAACCATAACTCTACCTGGCCTATTTTTTGAGTTATTGCCCTTTGTTGTTTTTCATACTAGAATCTTGTCCGGAGTATATCTCTTAAAGTATAAAAGCTAGGATCATGAAACTTCATGGGTGTATAGATCTCACCAAGGGGGAGTGCAGTGCACAAGAACCATAACTCTACCTGGCCTATTTTTTGAGTTATTGCCCTTTGTTGTTTTTCAGAATTGAATCTTGTCCGGAGTATATCTGTAAAAGTATTATAGCTAGAATCATGAAACTTCATGGTTGTATAGATCTCACCAAGGGGAGGTGCAGTGCACAAGAACCATAACTCTACCTGGCCTATTTTTTGAGTTATTGCCCTTTGTTGTTTTTCAGAATTGAATCTTGTCCGGAGTATATCTGTAAAAGTATTATAGCTAGAATCATGAAACTTCATGGGTGTATAGATCTCACCAAGGGGAGGTGCAGTGCACAAGAACCATAACTCTACCTGGCCTATTTTTTGAGTTATTGCCCTTTGTTGTTTTTCAGACTTGAATCTTGTCCGGAGTATATCTCTACAAGTATAATAGCTAGGATCATGAAACTGCATGGGTGTATAGATCTAACCAAGGGGTAGTGCAGTGTACAATAACCATAATTCTACCTGGCCTATTTTTTGAGTTATTGCCCTTTGTCGTTTTTCAGACTTGAATCTTGTCCGGAGTATATCTGTAAAAGTATAATAGCTAGGATAATGAAACTACATGGGCGCAAAAAATATTCATTCAAAATAACCTCAGTTCTATTCAAACCCCCAGTTAATACTAAGCAGTGTGACGGGCGTATCTTGTGACAATTTGGCACCTTGTTCCCAATTGGTCCGGTCTCGGACCCTTTCCCAAAGCTAGGAGAAAAAACGATGGAGCGAATAGCAACGCTATTTTGTAACCGCAAAAATGACGTCATAATGTATATATTGTGACCTCAGTTTCAAGCGGCGTTATAAGTTTCGTGGAAAATTATTGAAATGTTGAATTTCAAGAATTTCACGATTTTTCGCAAAAGTTCGGGTCATATTATAAACAGAATATAAGATTTGTGCTCATAAAATACAGGATTATTAAAGTCATCATCTATAAACAGCCTCGTTTTTAGCTCACCTGAGCACGAAGTGCTCAAGGTGAGCTATTGGGATCGTAGAATGTCCGTCGTCAGTCGTGCGTCGTCTGTCGTGCGTCGTCCACAATTTCTTTAAACATCTTCTCCTCCTAAACCAGTCGGCAAATCTTGATGAAACTTGACAGAGATGTTCCTTGGGTCAAGCTCTACAAAAGTTGTTCAAATAAAGGAAATCTACCCTTAACTTTCCCTTTACCCTTAACAAAAAGGATGAAAAAATGAAAATCTTTAAAAATCTTCTTCTCTGAAACCAGAAGGCAGACAGCTTTCATATTTGGTATGAAGCATCATCTAGTGGACCTCTACCAAGTTTGTTCATATCAAGACCCTTGGGTCATATTTGGGCTTTGCCCGGACCCAACCCTTTTTACATAGAATTAAAGAGCGAAAATCTTTAAAAATCTTCTTCTCTGTAACCAGATGGCAGACAGCTTAAATATTTGGTGTGTAGCATCATCTAGTGGGCCTCTACCAAATTAGTTCATAACAAGACCCTTGGGTCATATTTGGGCTCTGCATGGGTGCATCCCTTTATTTCTTATGAGCAAAAAGGGTAAAAAAATGAAAATCTTCAAAAATCTTCTTCTCTGAAACCAGAAGGAAGACAGCTTTCATATTTGGTATGAAGCATCATCTAGTGGACCTCTACCAAGTTTGTTCATATCAAGACCCTGGGGTCATGTTTGGGCTTTGCCCGGGCCCAACCCTTTTTAGCTTTTGTCATGGCGAGGTGTCCGTCGTCCGTGCGTGCGTGCGTGCGTCCGTCCGTCCGTCCGTCCGTAAACTTTTACTTTAAAAATCTTCTCCTCATAATGTACTGGATGGATTCCAATCAAATTTCACAGGAATGTTCCTTGGGTGACCCTCTATCAGATTCCTTCAAAGATTTTTAATCGGTTGAAAATCATGGCTGTAGTGGGCGTGGCTAATTTCCATATATGGTAATATGTGGCTTTTCTCAGAAACTAATTAATGAATATTTACCAAACTTCACATGAATTATCCTTGAGGGGCCCTCTATCAGACTACAAAAAACATTATGATCAGATGAAAAATATGTATTTTATGGGCGAAGTTCATTTCTCTATATGTTATATAGTGAAAACTTTGTAAATCATTTTCTCAGAATCTAATCGATAGATATCAACCAAATTTTACATGAATGATACTTGAGTGACCCTTTATCAGTATAGCAAAAATTATTGTGATCGGATGAAAAATGTGTATTTTATGGGCGGAGGTCATTTCTCTGTATGTTATATAGTGAAAACTTTGAAAATCATTTTCTCAGAATCTAATCGATAGATATCAACCAAATTTTACATGAATGATACTTGAGTGACCCTTTATCAGTATAGCAAAAATTATTGTGATCGGATGAAAAATGTGTATTTTATGTGCGGAGGTCATTTCCCTATATGTTACATAGTGTAAACTTTGAAAATCATTTTCTCAAAACCTAATTGATAGATATCAAACAAATTTTACTAGAATGAATCTTTAGTGATCCTTTATCAGACTATTAAAAAATATTGTGATCAGATCAAAAATATGTCTTTTATGGGCAGAGGTCATTTCTTCATATATAGGGTAAAACAAACTATCATGAAAGGTTAAACAGATGGATTAGATATCATGGAAATTTTATTTCTGTGAAGTTGTATCAGTCTGCAAAAAAATTTTTGATTAGATGAACAGCATATTTTTAGCTCACCTGAGCACGAAGTGCTCAAGGTGAGCTTTTGTGGTCGAGTGATGTCCGTCGTCCGTCGTGTGTCGTCAACATTTACCTTGTAGACACTCTAGAGGCCACATTTTTTGCCCGATCAACCTGAAATTTGGTCAGAATGATTGTCTTGATGAAATCTCGGACAAGTTCGAAATTGGGTCAAGTGGGGTCAAAAATGGGGTCACAGGGTCAAATTTTAGAAAAACCTTGTATGCACTCTGGAGGCCACATTTTTTGCCCGATCAACCTGAAATTTGGTCAGGATGATTGTCTTGATGAAATCTTGGACAAGTTCGAAATTGGGTCAAGTGGGGTCAAAAATGAGGTCACGGGGTCAAATCTTAGGAAAACCTTGTAGACACTCTGGAAGCCATATTTATTGCCCAATCAACCTGAAATTTGGTCAGAATGATTGTCTTGATGAAATTTCGGTCAATTTTAGAATTGGGTCAAGTGGGGTCAAAAATGAGGTCACGGGGTCAAATCTTAGGAAAACCTTGTAGACACTCTAGAAGCCATATTTATTGCCCAATCAACCTGAAATTTGGTCAGAATGATTGTCTTGATGAAATCTCAGACATGTTCGAAATTGGGTCAAGTGGGGTCAAAAATGAGGTCACGGGGTCAAATCTTAGGAAAACCTTGTAGACACTCTGGAAGCCATATTTATTGCCCAATCAACCTGAAATTTGGTCAGAATGATTGTCTTGATGAAATTTCGGTCAATTTTAGAATTGGGTCAAGTGGGGTCAAAAATGAGGTCACGGGGTCAAATCTTAGGAAAACCTTGTAGACACTCTAGAAGCCATATTTATTGCCCAATCAACCTGAAATTTGGTCAGAATGATTGTCTTGATGAAATCTCAGACAAGTTCGAAATTGCGTCAAGTGGGGTCAAAAATGAGGTCACGGGGTCAAATCTTAGGAAAACCTTGTAGGCACTCTGGAAGCCATATTTATTGCCCAATCAACCTGAAATTTGGTCAGAATGATTATCTTGATGAAATTTCGGTCAATTTTAGAATTAGGTCAAGTGGGGTCAAAAATGAGGTCACGGGGTCAAATCTTAGGAAAACCTTGTAGACACTCTGGAAGCCATATTTTTTGCCCAATCAACCTGAAAATTGGTCAGAATGATTCTCTTGATGAAATCTCAGACAAGTTCGAAATTAGGTCAAGTGGGGTCAAAAATGAGGTCACGGGGTCAAATCTTAGAAAAATTTCTTGTAGACACCCTAGAAGCCATTATTTTTGTCCAATCAATGTGAAATTTGGTCAGAATGATTATCTTGATGAAATCTCGGACAAGTTCGAAATTAGGTCAAGTGTGGTCAAAAATGAGGTCACAGGGTCAAATATTAGAAAAAACTTGTAGGCACTCTAGAAGCCATATTTTTTGCCTGATCAACCTGAAAATTGGTCAGAATGAACATCTTGATGAAATACTGGTCAAGTTTGAAATTAGGTCAAGTGCGATAAAAAAATAGGTCATGTGATCAAATCTTAGAAAAACCTTGTTAGCAGTGTAGAGGCATCATTTCTTGCCCAATCGACCTGAAATTTGGTCAGAATTCTTCATCCTTTCTAAACCTACTTTAAACAATTTTTGACAGTTCATTCAGGTGAGCGATTTAGGGCCACTATGGCCCTCTTGTTTTATAAGTAGAGGGTATTATAACATATAAAGTGAAAATTTGATCACCCTTTTGGTATCTTCTCAATGATGAATTTTTCTAGACTTGTTAAATAGGTGTAATGATTATAGATTAGAAGGAACAAAACCTTTGTTGAAATTCAAATGTATAGAAACATTAGTTGAAATAAGTAGCCTGAGAATACCCACTCAGAATTGGTGAGTTTAGTTGAACAAAGGGTGAATCTGCACAGAGTGTAAAATGATGTTCTGACCTCCTGACATTCAGAGTGGGGTAGAAAGAGTTGAGTTTACTGCACTCTAAAGCATTGGCCAGAATAAAATAAATATATTGGATTGAATATTTTACTTCTTACTATCATTAGTTAGAATTTTGTTTTGATGACAAACAATTGTGAAATAACATCTTTTAGTAGTGTTTAATTAAAAGTGGAAAGATCTACAATCAAAATTTTGCAGACCAACACCAGTATATTGTGCAGTAACATTCTGTTAGTTTTGAAATTCTTATATTTGGATTTTAACAAAATATCACTAGAATGATCCTTGGGTGACCCATTATCAGACTGCACAAAATTATTGTGATTAAATGAAAAATATTTGTGTAACAGGTAGAGGTCAATTTTGTTATTCACTGATCATGAGTTTTTTATGCAGAAATATTTCAGCATATGCCCCTTATTTACTTGAAATAAACATTCACTCATTCATTCACTTCAATTCTCATTTAAACAGCTTTATCATCCTCTCATAGTCATTATTTGGATATTCAGGCCTGTGGAGCGAATCAGGCGCTCAAGCGCCTCTAGTTACAAAGAATCAAAGAGCTAAAATCTTTAAAATTCTCTGTAACCAGATGGCAGACAGCTTTAATATTTAGTGTGTAGCATCACCTAGTGGGCCTCTACCAAGTTTGTTCATATCAAGACTCTTGGGTCATATTTGGGCTTTGCACAGGTGCATCCCTTTATCTCTTATGAGCATGAAGGGTAAAAAAATGAAAATCTTCAAAAATCTTCTTCTCTGAAACCAGAAGGCAGACAGCTTTCATATTTGGTATGTAGCATCATGTAGTGGACCTCTACCAAGTTTGTTCATATCGAGGGTTCAACGCAAGACTGTAGTAACTACAATTTTTCCCAAAATACATGTTTTTACATTTTTCAGCTCATATTACCCTTTTACATAACCTGTTTAAAATATCAAAACTAGCTTCTTACTATTTCCAGAGATATTCAATTATTGCAATAAGGTAGTAAGTCAAATTGATAAAATCAGTCAGTGCAAGACTGTAGTATCTCAAGTTAATACACTCTTGCACTAAAAAAAATCCAATATGAGAAGAATAATTCTCCGCAATAAAGTAGTATCTCTTTAAAATGCACTAATGTTGCACTTTTATAATCTATGATTTCATCATGTTTTCCAACATGACATCATTTATTCCAATTTTGACATCTGTCTGTTGTTTGAAACTACCAAAAGTACTTGTATTATTGAGACAAGATTCAATAGAAAAAAATATCTGCAATTTGGTATTTGTAAACTTGAAAATCTTACTATTGAAGGATATATCATTCTAATTGATTGATTGAAAATGTTTTTAAGCCTCTTTCAACAATTTTGAAGTTATATAGCGGTGGCCTGAGTACCTAACAAAGGATTCCTGGTATTTCCTTCACCTGTACTATCATTACAGCCTTTCCTAGCCCCCGACTGCATATCACATAGGTTTGTGATTATCTACCCATTGGTGAGACAAACAACGGAAAGGATATTTGCTGCCACCGGGGATCAAACCTACGACTTCCAGATTGGAAGTCTTATGCCTAACCAACTGCGCTATGGTGGCGGCTATATCATTTTAAACTTAACCATTAATTGCAGATAATGAAACCTCCACAAACAAGCATTGTGGAAAAAGAGGAAAATGCATATCAGGCTCAATCAATTTCCTTCATGATACTCAAAATAGACTTTTAAGGGCAGGCTTTGTCAGTTTAAATAGAATTTTAATTTTGGTCATTTATCTTTTAATATAAATCAAGGCTATTCAATTCACCTGTATTTAGGAATATACTCATTGTGTTATATTAGTTCTTATTGCTCACAGTAATCCAAGCTTGCAAGGTGAGCTTATGTGAAATCTGAATTTTAGTTCTTTGTCTTACCAGAGGTAGAATATCCAAATGTTAGAACTCCAGGGCCCACATTTTTATCTCTGTCTCTATTAAACTTTGTCATAATTTTTGTCATGGCATAGATGAACCTTGAAATCTTAGGTAAATGGAAAAGTTTCATTGTAAAACACAGGAGAGGTTGGTAAGTCTTAGGAGCCACATAGTTTTGACAAATCTTTTGGCCAAATCTTCAAAAAAAACATAGTCCAAATGTTTGTTTGGTTACAAGAATGAAGACTTTTGGCAACTGGACACACTATTGGAAAAGAAACAAGAAAATTGGCCTTTAAATAATTACTAGTTCTTGTTTGGTTATTCTCTGAAGTGTTTATACTCTAGGGGATACCATTTTTGGAGGTCCAATCTTTATGAAACTAGCTTTTTACTATATTTTTTGTCAGTCCCAGAGATGAATACTATTATAAATTGGAGCTTTTGTGAAGAAAGCCTTAATTGAAATTTCTTTGTACTCTAGGGGCTACAATTTGGATAAAACTTTATGGAACCTAATGTCTGAGTTATTGTCTAATCACAAGGGTGAAATTTGATGTTCTCAAGGCTAAAATTTTCTACCTAAATCTCAGGATGAGGGACCTTAATGAAAATATCTTTTCTTGTACTCTAGGGCCCAATTAATTAATGGCCCAAAATTCCTGAATGTTTGTTTGCTATACAGATATTCCCAATAGAAAAATGGGATGGATGCATGAGAAAAGATGCCTTATTGACAAGGTCATTGTCTATACTTGTGATATTATGTTGATTACAAGTATGTATATCAAGACCAGTATAAAACCTATTGAAGGCACTGTAGTTGAGGTCTTAGATTAGTACACATATCAATTTTGACTTTTGTATACTACTGGTGTAAAAAAAAAAATCAGATCAAATTTATTGTTTCCTTGTTCTAACATACTGTAAGCTTCATTAAAAACTTATATGACCAATATAGGGCCATCATGTCCTTTTTAATAATAATAGATTGAATCATGGCTCTTCTTATAAGCTAGCAGCCAACAAGGCAACAGCCAATTCAAGATATAAAGCAGTGATTATCCAATTCATAAACCACTCTTTCTCCAACTAAGAGAATGGTGAATGTAGTTATCAGGATAGTTAATCTAATTCTCACTTTTCCAAAAATACCTCAACTGACATTCAGAATAATGCTGCTTTCTTTGAAATCCATATCTATGGACAATTGAATTTAGCTGAAGCTCAAAAATTATTAAAGCTATAGATTTGTATGTTTGTATGGGGTATATTACTATTACTATTATTATTGTGTAAGTTATTTGTAGTGGTTGGTGCACCTACTCAAGGTTTCCCACTTTTCTCACATCAGTATACCTCACAACATTTTGTCATATAAGCCCCCTGCCCCCAGCTGCCCTTTGAAACTAGAAGATGCATTGTATAATTTAACTATTGCATAAAATGACATGACTTGTGCAAATCTCATTGATATTAAAGTGCCATCAAAAAACACTCTAGAAATATGTATAGTTCAATGGAGTCAGATGGTTATAAGAGGAACCATGACAAAGCATTCTGGTAGTAACACACCATATAAAATAATCAGTAAAACACATGCAACTTCATTGAGGTTGCATACCTAATGAATCTATAATTTATTTGAAATTGCTGAATGCTGACCAAGGCAAGTGTCTTAAAGTGAATTATACAGGTTATCTATAGCTGATAGTGAATTCGAATAAACAAAGTACCTAGCAAATTGTGCCAGCTAATGGGGATGGGCAAGTTGCATGAATTAAATGGAATCTTTGATAATTCTGATCATGAGAACACTATGATTTCTTTTGATTGTGATATTCTTGAAAATGCTTATCAAAATGTGAATTATAACTATTATATTTTTTTTTCAAGATTTTAAAGATAATAATTGTTCCCAAAGGTGCCAGACTAGTAGTATTTAAACCAAACAAACTTTGAAAAGTTAAGAAATCATGGCCATTAATTCTTGAATTTGAATTAATGGTGATGGTCAACACAAAATTGATGTACTATTATTAGCTATGATCACTTTTCAAACATTGAATATCTTAATACTTTTGAATAAAATTGTATTAAATGTACAGAAAATGAAAACCTTTTGAAAAGATAGAATGCAATATTAAAATAAATTGCTGAGAAAACGATCTTATTTCTCTTTTAACCAAGTGCCATACCTTTGCTAAGAATAAATGTACTCTGACTTAAAATGTTTATGACCTATGTATCTCTGCCTCATAACAAGTCTGCCTTTTAAGTTTTGAGTCAATTAGTTGCAGAAAAATTGAGAAGATAAATGTTTTCAATAAAGGACCACATCACTTTTAATTTGTACTTGTGATGTCTGAATTTCTTCAATTTCTAAGAAATTGAAAGTTAGAGATTTTTGTTTAAGGACATTTCAACTTCTATTGAAAATAAAAGATTAAGATAAGAAACAACAATGAAAACAATTGAAAAAATTGAATCATTAAAGTTTATTATAAATTGAAACATATTAACATTTCTTTCTTATGTTTAGATAAAATGAATTAACCTTCCATGGTATTGATTTAAGGCAATTATCTTATTTTTGACATCTGCCTATCCAATGAATGTGATGTCTCAGGGGTCAAAGAGACTCAGGTGAGCGATCTAGGACCATCTTGGTCCTCTTGTTAAGTTTTTGAATAGGATAGTCCATTGTGAATGTGCTATTATTTTTCAAAAGTGTAGGATTGAAATAATAAAGCTAATTAACAGATTTTCATTAAGAAGTTGCTGTTCTTGTTTGACAACTAAGGATGCTGATTTATCAAGCGTATTTAACATCAATTTTAGAAATGAAATGCAATAGTTCTGTTATGCCTCCAGTCATTACCCAGTTAGTAGCATGTGGGACTTTCTGAATAATGAGGTCCTGTTTTTTGATTTCCTGTTGTAGCCAATAACCTAAGGTACATTCATCTCCCATAATTAGCAGCTGGAGGCTCAGAATGATGTTTACTGGTATAATAATGGTATTAGAAATTTCTGGAATCCATGGCTAGGAGCTCAAGTCATGACTGAAAATACTGTTGGTAAATATGTAATAAAACAAAAATTCAAATGAAATATCAACCTACTAGTTCCACCTTAGTTGAATACACCAGTAAAATAATTATGTTGATGATAATAACTGATGCTCAACAACAAATAGACCATTAGTACAGAATATGCTAATTCTTTTTAAATAGGTATCCTTTAGGATAATCTGTCTTAAAGACTATCTTTTCCAAAAAAATAAATAAATAAAAATATCAATATATATAAGAAACAAAGTATTGTAGGTTTTGAAACAAATTAGGACAGAAAATGAAAATCTATGATAATGAACACAAAATAATTGCTGCAGCTTATGACGAAGTTTCACATATTAGTATTTTGCATGATCCTTTCTTAAATTTCACTAAGCAATTTGCTCTTGTGTTACATTTATTATTAGATACTACTTTATTGCTATAAATATTTGTCACAAATTAGATAGTTTTTGACTGCAAGACTGTAGTAACTCTAGTTACTACTTTCTTGCGACGAAAATTTTCTTGAAAATAAGGTTGTTTTAGCGCAATAAAGAAGTAACTCACCAACTTTCAAGTTTCTCATTAAATATGACCAATTTCCAATTCAATTACTTTACAGTATTCTTTATATGTGAAAAATAGAATATATTTAGAATGAGGCTGTTGAAATGTCAGAAATAGAAAATTGAGAATGTTTTTTCTCTGTCCTGTAAAATTTACTAAAACAGAGTTACTACACTCTTGCGTTGAACCCTCGATATCGAGACCCTAGGATCATATTTGGGCTTCACCCGGGCGCAACCCTTTTTACATAGAATCAAAGAGCGAAAATCTTTTAAAATCTTTAATCGAAACCAGAGGGCACACTGCTTTCATTTTTAGCTCCACTGGCTGAAAGCCACTGGGGCTATTGTCATGGCGTTGTGTCCGTCGTGTGTCCGTCCGTCCGTCCGTCCGTGCGTGCGGTCGTAAACTTTTTCTTTAAAAAACTTCTCCTCAGAAACTACAGGATGGATTTCAACCAAACTTCACAGGAATGATACTTGGGTGACCCTCTTTCAAAGTTGTTCAAGAAATTTTGATCCAATGAAAAACATGGATTTAATGGGCGTGGCTAATTTCCAAATATGGTAAAAAGTGACTTTTCTCAGATTCTAATTGATAGATACCAATTAAATTTTACATGAATAATCCTTGTGTGACCCTTTATCAGTCTACCAAAAATTATTGTGATCGGATGAAAAATAAGCATTTTATGGGCGGAGGTCATTTCTCTATATGTTATATAGTGGAAACTTTGAAAATCATTTTCTCAGAATGTAATTGATGGATATAAACCAAATTTCACTGGAATGATTCTTGGGTGACCCTTTATGAGTCTACCAAAAATTTTTGTGATCGGATGAAAAATATGCATTTTATGGGCGGAGGTCATTTCTCTATATGTTATATAGTGGAAACTTTGAAAATCATTTTCTCAGAATGTAATTGATGGATATAAATCAAATTTCACCGGAATGATTCTTGGGTAACCCTTTATCAGTCTACCAAAAATTATTGTGATCGGATGAAAAATATGCATTTTATGGGCGGAGGTCATTTCTCTATATGTTATATAGTGGAAACTTTGAAAATCATTTCAACATCAGTAGAACCAAAAATATCTTAAAATCTAGTCAAACCTTAGATTTGCTATTTCAAGAATTTCAAGCCTGTGGAGCGACTCAAGCCATTCATGGCTTTCTAGTTGGTATGTAATATCATCTCGTGGGCCCCTACCAAGTTTGTTCATATTAAGACCCTTGGGTCATATTTGGGCTCCATCGGGGCGCATCTCTTTCAGCTCATCTGAGCACGATGGGTGAAAATGGGAAAACCTTCAAAAATCTTCTTCTCTGAAACCAGAAGGCAGACAGCGTTCATATTTAGAATGTAGCATCATCTTATGGACCTCTTCCAAGTTTGTTCATATCAAGACCCTGGGGTCACTTTTGGGGTCCACCCGGGTGCATCCCTTTTTACATAGAATCAAAGAGCAAAAAGGCATATCTCTCTTGCTCTTCGCTGAAAACGTTCCATGGTATTGATCTTAGGCAATTTTCTTCTTTTTGACATCTGCCTATCTAATTAATGTGATGTCCCAGGGGTCATAGAAAATCAGGTGAGCGATTTAGGACCATCTTGGTCCTCTTGTTATCGTTTTATAGATGACTCGTTTTATAAATTCAGTATACCATGACCACTCATTCAATATCCTCTGTATATATAATCAGTGATCCCTTCTTTCATAACACAGTTATCATTTAAAGAAGTAGCACGAAATGAATTATTTTTATATTGTTCCAAGCTAAAGATCTATTGTTCCACCTTGTTCCTTACAATTGTAAGGAACAAAGTTTAGTTATGGAACCTTGGCTTGGAAATGTTGAATCCTGATCTAATGAACTTCTATATTCTATATATATCTAAGGATTCTGAATGAATTCCTTGCTTGAGTTAGTGGAATCCCTCCTAATTTTGGGGATTCTAGGGATCGGTGAGCACTATTGGTGTTGAACCCTGGTTACAGGTTTTGTTGTCAAAGATGAAAGAGATCAAAATATGTGATGAGATATTTATCTAATATCAGATTACATACATTAACTTTTACAAACAGAGTAATTAAGAATGGTTTATATATGGTGTATATAAGGTATGGTTGTTTGAGCAAGTGACTTTGCTTTGTTACAGAGTCGCCCACCAGAAGGTCCCCTTGGAATGAAGGACATTTTATATTCAACCTGCACCGAAGAAGATCATGAGAATCTCGTGAAAATTGTCAAAAATCTGGATGATAAACCATATAAACCCTCCACAGTAGAGTTGGACAAGTGAGTTTAAACTGAATGTAATGTATAGTTGAAGCTGTTTTGGCTGTCTTGCCTGAAAATAGCAGCCAAATGTTGAAAATTGTCTGAAATCTGGTTGAAAAGCTATATAAACCCTCAACAGTAGAACCGGAAAAGTGAGTACTTGTGTAATCATGTAAAGTACAGTCAAAACTGTTTTAATGGTCACGTGAAAAAGGCAGCCATTTTTGAAAAAGCTGTCAAACTGTAAATGCACAGATGCTGAGAAAAAAATTCCTGCAATAATCACGAGAAATCTTTGTTGAAGTATGATTTAATATTTTGTGACTTTATAGGAAATTGATTTTTAGATTGATTTAAAGCCCCTTTCTGTGAACATGAACATTTCCAAAATGCAAGATAATGATCTTAAACTACTATGTACACAAATTCTAGACTTTTATTCCTAAAGATAAGCTTGAATTAGTCTTACCAATATTTGATAATGCAAATGATTATAACGTGATGATCTAAATATAAGCCTTAATTGATGATTATTTATGACCCACAACATTTTGGACTCCAGTGTGAAAAGAGCACATTACTGCTCTTGCGCGTATTTCACATGGCTAAAATCTCATTTACATATATAACTTTATAGATTATGTGTTTATGGAAAAAGCTGCCGTTTGTTAATTGATTTGTATTTTTATGTAACTCGTCTTTCATAAGACCAAATCAAGAATAATTATTTAAAGAATATTCAGAAAATAGAGATTTTGTTTTCTCTAAAAGCAGACAGTGGCTTTAAATTTAGTAGGACAAGAATACAACTTTTCCTTTAAATGTTTTAGGTTTGTTGCAAACATCAAACAAACAAAAATAACAGAAAGGCAGGTAGTGCATGCGGTGAAGGATAGATCGTTTTCCGTGGGCTTCCATCCTAGCGGGACAAAAGTATTGGCTGCATCCGGGGATAAATGGGGACGGCTAGGGATTTGGGATGTGGTGAGTCAACATTGTGGTTTTGCATTAATTGTGGTTTTGCATTAGCCATTGTCATGCTGATCCTGGAATATTCCTGCTTTGGCAGGAGCTATAGACAAACATCACCCTACACACATATGTGCAGTCTGATTTTAGTCTTCACCACCTGTTTCTCACTTTCAAACAAGAATTGTCAATGGATTTAGTTTTTCAAATAAAAATTGACCTACAGTTGGTACTTTCAGTGCCTTTAGCCCTTTTATTTTGATGAAAATTTTTAGGCAAAATTTATTTAGCATGACAAGAGTTAATTTCTAGCCTTTTAGGTAGTGGACCTGCCTGCCAAAATTCGGTGACATTTCGGAAGTCATAAACTTTAAAAGTGATAACCAATGTTTCCGAATGATTACATTAGGAAACCTCGGTTAACATTATGAAAGATCATGAGTTTCAAAATGTTGCTGAACTAATATGAGTTCTTTACCTTAAAATAACTGTTGACAAAACAAGTGTTTTTAGCTCACCTGAGCACGAAGTGTGGTAAGGTGGATGTGTGTCCTCCGTGGTGCGGCGTCCATCATCAACATTTAGATTGTGCAAACTCTAAGGGGCCACATTTTTTCCCAGTCGACCTGAAATTTGTTCAGAATTATTGTCTTGATGAAATCTCAGAAAAGTTAAAAGTTTGGTCAACTGGGGTCAAAAACCAAGTCAAGAGGTAAAATCCTAGAAAAGCCTTATATGTACTATAATGACTCCATTTTTTGCTCAATCAACCTGAAATTTGGTCAGAATGTTTGTCTGTGTGAAATCTTTGATGAGTTTGAAATCAGGTCAACTGGGGTCAAAAATAAGGTAATGATACCTAATTTAAAAAAAAATTGTATGGTATGCACTCTTGAGGCCACATATTTTTCCAAATCAACCTGAAAAATGCAAAAAGGATTGACAACTTGTATAGAAGCAACAGCTTTGTTTAGCTTAGTACCATTTTTCATCCTTTTTCAAAACCTACAATGAACAATTTTTTGACAGTTCATTCAGGTGAGCAACTTATGGCCACTATGGCCCCCTTGTTTAAAACCAATTCTAAGAAAGTACACCCTATATTCTGTATTCAATCTTTTATTAAGGCGATTTTCTGTTAGGGTATGAAGGATAATTTTTCATTTCAAGGTAAGATAGATTTATGTTTCATTTAGTGCAGCACAAAAGGTATATTTTTACGTGTGCGTAATCCTTGTGATAGCTTTAATAATATTCACTGTATTTGTCTTCCACATATAAATTTTGACAACTGTATTCTCTGTATTCAACACAGAATGTATTTGTGTATTTTCAGATGTACAATGGAGACTCAAATTCTGATGGTGTGACATGTTATGTTCCACACTCTAGACCAATAACATGTCTGGAATTTCCAGTAGAATCTCCAAACAAGATTTATTCCTGCGGATACGACGGCTCACTGCGGTGCGGTGATTTAGTCAAGGAGGTGTTTGATGATGTATGTTGCATTACATAGTTATGAAAAGTTACAAATTTTGGTGGATTATGGGACCCGATGGGATCAGATAATCTTCCTCCAAAGATGCTTTTTTATCCCCCGCCGTTTTCGGCGAAGGGGATATAGTAATGCTCTCCGTCCGTCATTCCGTCATTCCGGTTCCGTCATTCAGTCATTCCGTCACTAAACTTGTCCGGGGCATATCTCCTAAAGTATAATAGCTATCAACTTGAAACTTTATGGGTGGATAGATCTCATGGAGGAGAAGTGCAGTGCACAAGAACTACAACTCTTGCTTGCATAACTTTGGAGTTATTGCCCTTTGTCATATTAAAGACTTAGATTTTGTCCGGAGCATATCTCCTAAAGTATAATAGCTATCAACTTGAAACTTTATGGGTGGATAGATCTCATGGAGGAGAAGTGCAGTGCACAAGAACTACAACTCTTGCTTGCATAATTTTGGAGTTATTGCCCTTTGTTATTTTAAAGACTTAGATTTTGTCCGGAGCATATCTCCTAAAGTATAATAGCTATCAACTTGAAACTTTATGGGTGGATAGATCTTATGGAGGAGAAGTGCAGTGCACAAGGACTACAACTCTTGCTTGCATAATTTTGGAATTATTGCCCTTTGTTATTTTTAAGACTTAGATTTTGTCCGGAGCATAGCCGCCACCATAGCGCAGTTGGTTAGGCATAAGACTTCCAATCTGGAAGTCGTGGGTTCGATCCCCGATGGCGGCAAATATCCTTTCCGACGTTTGTCTTTCACCAATGGGTAGATAATCGTAAACCTATGTGAAATAGCAGTCGGAGGCTAGGAAAGGATGTAATGGTAGTACTGGCGTGAGAAATACCAGGAATCCATTGTTAGGTGCTCCGGCCGCCGCGATATAACTGAAATAATGTTGAAAGCGGCGTAAAACCCCATTCAATCAATCAATCAATTGTCCGGAGCATATCTCCTAAAGTATTTTAGCTATCAACTTGAAACTTTATGGGTGGATAGATCTCATGGAGGAGAAGTGCAGTGCAAAAGAATTACAACTCTTGCTTGCATAATTTTTGAGTTATTGCCCTTTGTTATTTTTAAGACTTAGATTTTGTCCGAAGCATATCTCCTAAAGTGTAATAGCTATTAACTTGAAACTTTATGGGTGGATAGATCTCATAAAGGATAAATGCATTGCACAAGAACTGCAACTCTGGCTTGCATAATTTTGGGTTATTGCCCTTTGTTATTTTAAAAACTTAGATTTTGTCCGGAGCATATCTCTTAAAGTATTAAAGCTATCAACTTGAAACTTTATGGGAGGATAGATCTCAAGGAAGAGAGGTGCAGTGCACAAGAACTATAACTCTGGCTTGTATAATTTTGGAGTTATTGCCCTTTGTTATTTTAAAGACTTAGATTTTGTCCGGAGCATATCTCCTAAAGTATAATAGCTATTAACTTGAAACTTTATGGGTGGATAGATCTCATGGAGGAGGAGTGCAGTGTACAAGAACTATAACTCTGGCTTGCATAATTTTGGAGTTATTGCCCTTTGTTATTTTAAAGACTTAGATTTTGTAGGGGCTTAATTTCTTAAAGAACCCTTAATCTATTAAGCTTCAGTTTACTATCAAGCTTTCTCGGCGGGAGATGGCCATGTCCGACATGGCTCTTGTTGCCTTTAACCCTTGTCATGCTGAAGCTGGAATATTCCTGCTTTGGCTGGAGCTATAGACAAACATCAGCCTGCACATACTGACTGATGTTAGTCTAAACCACCTGTTTCTCACTTTCGGGCAAGAATTGTCAATAGGTTTAGTTTTTCAAATAAAAATTGACCTACAGTTTGGACTTTCAGCTTTTTGCCCTTTGATTTTGATGAAAAATTTTAGCTAAAATTTATTCAGCATGACATGGGTTAATAAGAATTCTACACTATTTTGCTAGTAAAATTGTATTCATTTTGCTATGGATAAATAACCCAACCTTTTATAGAAAATTTGCAAGGTTTATATGACTGGAAATGTAGACCTAAATTTCAACAGTTTTAACTGAGGTTTTCTGATGATGTCATAAGGAAACCTTGGTTAACATTGTGAAAGGTCATGAGATCTTATATGTTGTTGAACTATCAGGGATAGACTACCTTAAGCATTGCCATTTTGTCAGAATCTTGATAATGAGACCCATGTGTGAAATATCTCGCTTTCATAGCTGCGCTCTTACTATTCCCAAGGTCTATTGCATAGAATTGCCAGGGTTCTAGATTGGGTAAGACCCTTATGGTGGCACTTATCCTTTCTGTCAAATGTCCCAACTTGTATTTGGCAAAGAAATATAATGGGAAATATTGGACCATAATTATTCAGAGGGGTGTTGAAATTATTTCCAAGTGAACATCTACCTTTCTTAAAGATTTAACCTTTGTCATGCTGAACCCTAAATATTCCTCCTTTCCAGGAGCTATAGACAAACATCAGTTTGCACATATGTGCAGTCTGATGTAAGTCTACACCACCTGTTTCTCACTTTTAAACCAGAAGTGTCAATAGATTAAGTTTTTCAAATAAAAAATGACCTAGAGTGGAAACTTTCAGAGCTTTTTGCCCTTTGATTTTGATAACATTTTTAACCAAAATTTATTCAGCATGACAAGGGTTAATGTCCAAGGGGTCAATGACCCTCTGGTAAATGATCCTGGACCATCATGATCTTCTTGTTTAAAAGCTGTATTGACTTACGTGGCTTGATATTTCATCCTTGTTTCTACTGTTTACAGGCCCTTCATCATGCACAAACCATAATGCTTGTATCCTGCTTGTTTTGAATTTTGCTATAAACAAATCAACAATTTGTTGGACTGTCCAACCAGTCCATATCAAGTTTTTTCCAAAAAAAGTCAATGGCTGTTTGCTTGAAACAAAATTTAAGTTCAACAAGATTTTGTTTTTGTTTGAATTGGGTTTAACACCACTTTCAACAATCTTTTAGTTCTATTGTGGAAGCTGGAGCACCTAACAATGGATTCCTGGCATTTCTCTCACCATTTCTGCAATGACATCCATTCCTAGCCTCCAGCTGCTATTTTACATAGGTCTACAATTATCAACCCGTTGGTCAGAGACAAAAAGTAGGACAGGATGAGTGCTACTGTCAGGGATCAAACCCAGGACCTCTAGGTAAAAAGTCTAATGTGCTACCATTTGCGCTATAACTATGCCTCAACAAGGAAAGGTGTGAAGTTGTAGTTACAAACTTTAATAATTAATTATGTCGTTACTTCAGGTTTTCCATGAATCAGAAGATGATGATATATTGTTGAGAAACTTCAGTTTTAACTCTCCAAATACATTGCTGGTGTCACAAAATACAGGTTGTGTGTGTTTGATAGATCTCAGAACACCAGGGTAAGTAATCCTTGTTTATTTTGAAAAGTAGGATAGATAACCGTTGATGAGAAACTTTAGTTTAAAGGTAGTGGACCGATAATAGCTTCGCAAAGTTTTTAAGGCCACTGGCCAAAAGGCCAGTGGGCTATTGTCATGGCGTGGTGTCCGTTGTCCTTGTGTCTGTGCGTGCGTGTGTCTGTCCGTCCGTAAACTTTTACTTTAAAGATCTTCTCCTCCTTAAGTACTGGATGGATTTCAATCAAATTTCACAGGAATGTTCCTTGGGTGACCCTCTATCAGATTCCTTCAAAGAATTCTAATTGGTTGAAAATCATGGCTGTAGTGGGCGTGGCTAATTTCCATATATGGTAATATGTGAGTTTTCTCAGATTCTAATTGATGGATATCAATTAAATTTTACATGAATGATCCTTGAGTGACCCTTTATCAGTCTACCAAAAATTATTGTGATAGGATGGAAAATGTGTATTTTTGGGGCGGAGATCATTTCTCTATATGTTATATAGTGGAAACTTTGAAAACCTTTTCTCAGAATGTAATTGATGGATATCAACCAAATTTCACTGGAATGATCCTTTAGTGGCCCTTTATCAGTCTACCAAAAGTAATTGTAATCAGATGAAAAATGTGTATTTTTGGGGCGGAGGTCATTTCTCTATATGCTATATAGTGGAAACTTTGAAAACCTTTTCTCAGAACCTAACCAATGGATAACAACCAAATTTCATTTGAATGATTCTTAATGATCCTTTACAAGTCTGTAAATATATATTGTGAACAGATGAAAAAAAAGTGTTTTATGGGCAGAGGTCATTTCTCTATATGTTATATAGTGAAAACTTTGAAAATCATTTTCTCAGAATCTAACTGATGGATATCGACAGAATTTCACTGGAATGATTCTTTAGTGATACTTTATCAGTCTGCAAAAATTATTGTGATCAGATGCAAAATATGTATTGTATTGTCAGAGGTCATTTCTTTTGATATGTTACATGGTGTGATATCCAATATGGGGTAAAACAAACTTTTTTCAAAGTTCAAACAGGTGGATTTCAACCAAATATCATAGGAATTTTATTTCTGTGAAGTTATATCAGGCTGCAAAAAATATTTGATTAGATGAACAGCATGCTCTATATTGGCAGAGGACATTTCAACATATAAAGTGAATATATGACCACCCTTTTGGTATCACCTAAATGATGAATTTTTTTAGACTCATTAAATTTAATAGGTGTGAAGATTGTAGGTTAGATGGAACATATGCTTTGTTAGAATCCAAATGTGTAGAAACATTAGGTGAAATAGGGAGCCTGAGATACTCCCTTAGAATTGGTCAATTTAGTTGAATGAAGGGTAAAAGAGGTCAAGTGGTGTAAAGTGGCCTACTGAGGTTCAGAGTGTGGAAGAAAAAGCTGAGTTGACTGCACTCTAAGGCATTGGACAGAATGAAAATATTGGATTTAATATTTTACTTCTTATTATTATTAGATAGAATTTTGTTTTGGTGACAAACAATTATTGTGAAGTAACACCCTTATAGTGGTGTTCAATGAAAAGCGGAAAGATCTACAATCAAAATTTTGTGGACAAAATACCAGTATATTATGCAGTAACATTCTGTTAGTATTGAATTTTTTATTTTTTGAACAAATTTCATTGGAATCATCCTTGTTTTTTAACCGCCTTATCATCCTCTAATAATCATTATCAGGATATACAGGCCTGTGGAGCGAATCAGGCGCTCAAGCGCCTCTAGTTGAAGTAGTAAACTTTAACAGTGTTCACTGAGGTTTCCTAATGATTTCCCTTAGGAAACCTAGGTCAACATTGTGAAAGCTCATGAGTGCCGAAAAGTTGCGGATCTATTACGGTTCTACTACCTTAACTCCACAAATACAATTTTTGTATCACAGAATACATGTTCATTAATTTCATATTGTCAATAATTCTGTTATTATTGTCAATAAATATTGTTTATTGTAAAGTTTGTTGCTGGCTCCTTTGTTTTTTAGCTCCACTGGCTGAAAGCCACTGGGGCTATTGTCATGGCGTTGTGTCTGTCGTGCATCCTTCTGTGCATCCGTCTGTCCGTGTGTGCGTCCTGTCGTAAACTTTTCTTTAAAAATCTCATCCTCAGAAACTACTGGATGGATTTCAACCAAACTTCACAGGACTGATCCTTGGATGACCCTCTTTCAAAGTTGTTCAAGAAATTTTGATCCAATGAAAAACATGGATTTAATGGGCGTGGCTAATTTCCAAATATGGTAAAAAGTGAGTTTTCTCAGATTCTAATCAATGGATATCAATTAAATTTTACATAAATGATCCTTGGGTGACCCTTTGAGTCTACAAAAAATCATTGTGATCAGATGGAAAATATGAATTTTATGGGCAGAGGTCCTTTCTCTATATGTTATATAGTGGAAACTTTGAAAATCATTTTCTCAGAATGTAACTGCTGGATATCAACCAAATTCACTAGAATGATCTTTGAGTGACCCCTCATTAGTCTACAAAAAATCATTGTGATCGGATGAAAATGATCCTTGAGTGCCCTTTTATCACTGTACCAAAAATTATTTTTATTTGATGAAAAATATGTATTTTATGGGCGGAAGTCATTTCTGGAAACTATGAAAATCATTTTCTCAGAATGTAACTGATGGATATCCATCAAACATTTTTAGCTCCACTGGCTGAAAGCCACTGGGGCTATTGTCATGGCGTTGTGTCCGTCGTGCGTCCGTCCGTCCGGTCGTACAAAAAATCATTGTGATCGAATGGAAAATATGCATTTTAGGGGCGGAGGTCATTTCTCTATATGTTATATAGGGGAAACTTTGTAAATCATTTTCTCAGAATGTAACTTATGGATATCAACCAAATTTCACTGGAATGATCCTTGAGTGACCCTTTATCAGTCTACAAAAAATCATTGTGATTGGATGAAAAATACACATTTTATGGGCGGAGGTAATTTCTCTATATGTTATATAGTGGAAACTTTGGAAATCATTTTCTCAGAATCTAAATGATGGATATCAACCAAATTTCACTGGAATGATCCTTGAGAGACCTTTTATCGGTGTACCAAAAAATATTTTGATCGGATGAAAAATATGCATTTTATGGGCAGAGGTCATTTCTCTATATGTTATATAGTGTAAATTTGAAAATCTTTTTCTCAGAATCTGATTTATTGATATCAACTCAATTTCACTAAAATGATCCTTGAGCGACCCTTTATCAGTGTACCAAAAATTATTTTGATTGGATGAAAAATATACATTTTATGGGTGGAGGTCAATTTTCAATATGTTAAATAGTGGAAACTATGAAAAACATATTCTCAGAATGTAACTGATTGATATCAATCAAACATTTTTGGTATGATCTTTGGGTGACCCATTATCATGCAGCCAAAAATTATTTTGATTTGATGAAAAATATGTCTTTTAATAGCAGAGGTCATTTCTCTATCTTTTATATAGTTGAAACTTTGAAAATCATTTTCAACATCAGTAGAACCCCAAATATCTAAAAATCTAGTCAAAACATTTATTTGCTTTACAAGAATTTCAAGCCTGTGGAGCGACTCAAGCCATTCATGGCTTTCTAGTTGGTATGATCTTTTGGTGACCCATTATCATGCAGCCAAAAGTTATTTTGATTTGATGAAAATTATGTAATTTAAGAGTGGAGGTCATTTCTCTATTTGTTATATTGTTAAAACTTTGAAAATCATTTTAACATCAGTCAACCCCAAATAGCTAAAAATCTAGTCAAAACATTGTTTTTACAAGCCTGTGGAGCGACACAAGCCATTCAGGATTTCTAGTTGTTACATTGGCACGTAACACTCTGGTTTCCATGGTAACAGAAATGTAAAAAATTACTGAAAACCTTAGTAAGAATTATTCCCCTAATCCACTGGGCCATTCAAGCTGAAACTTGGGGGAAGCTTTACTAAAGTTGATAAAAAGAGTTAGATTCTATCAAAAACTCTGGTTTCCATGGTAACCAAAATTTAAAAAATTGCTGAAAATCTTAATAAAAATTATTCCCCTAAACCACTGGGCCATTCAAGCTGAAACTTGGGGGAAGCTTTACCTAAGTTGATAAAAGAGTTAGATTCTATCAAAAACTCTGGTTTCCATTGTAACAGAAAGGCTGAATGTTGCTGAAAATCTTAGAAAAAATTTGTCTCTGCCTAAAGCATCAATTAGGCCAATCAATCTGAAATTTGGCAGGAATGATCCTTGGTGAAGTTCTATCAAAGTTGTTAAAAGATTGAAATTCTTGTTTCCATGGTAACGAAAAAGGCAGAAAAAATGAGAAAATCTTAGAAAAAATCATCTCCTAAAGTACTGAGCCAATCAACCTGAAACATAGTAGGTTGCCATGGTAACAAGAGCCCCGAAAGTGCACAAACTTAAAAAAAGAATTACCATTCAAAGGGACAAATTTAAAGTCTGTCTCTTTCAAAACCATCCTAAAGGTACACCAAAACAATCTCTGGTATTTATTACGAGGTTGAGAAGTTAAGAGTTGACTTACTCGGGTGAGTGTATTTAGGACCATTATGGTCTTCTTGTTTTACTTTTCCTTGATCTTGTAAGTGCAGCTAATAGCTCAAATGAAATGTTATAGTTGTACTGGCATGAGGAAAATCTTACTCATTAAATTGTTTTTTTTTCTTTAGGACTGGAGCAGAGCACACCTACCATCTTCATGCCCGATCTTTAAGAACTGTCAGTGTACATCCAGTAGACAAACATTATTTCTGTACAGGCGGTGTAGAGGGGTAAGATATAGAGATTTCTTGGTGAAAATTGCTTGATTATTTCATCCCTTAATCAGTGAAATTATTAATATGGTGAAATCATAATTTCAATAGTTAATTGCATAGATGTATTGTTACTCAGTTGAAATCTTCAATATAGTTTATTCAAACTGCAAATAAATTTTAGAATCTATAAGGAATGAATAGAGATACCGCTCTGTCACGAAGCAACTTGGCTTTACTTATACAAATTTATTTTAGTTCAATTGCGGCAAAATGTTCATCTTAGTTGCTCTTGTACATGAAATTCATGTTTTTCACATCCATGTGAGATGAGAAGAGTTTAAATCTACTGCTAGCCAGTTAAAGAGTTTTGTAGATTTGGGCTACATAGTGTTATGCTCATGATCACAACCTGGTTGTTGCTCAGCCAATAGCAGTAACACTAAGATTGATTCCACAACACTTGGCTATCAAGGAAGGAAAAGAATCAGAACACAACACTTCTTGGGATTTACATAGATTTTATCTTATAACTATACAAATATCCGTGTGATAACATCCCATATGATATTTTTATGCCCCCACATCGAAAGAACGGGGCAAATTGTTTTACCGTTGTCCGTCTGTCTTTCTGTCCGTCCGTCTGTCTGTCTGCAAAAGTTAACCAAAAACTTAACATTGCCAATATATTCAAGCCTATTTATGATACAAGGCTCATATTTGGCATGATGATAGATCTCAATGATCCGCATCTGCTGATACCAAAGTCAAGGTCATGTGACAAGGTCAAGGTCATCTGTCAAGGTCAAACTTTGAAAAAAAAAATGCTGTTACAGAGGCATTAGTGTTTCACAAACACATCTTGTTTATGATATCACATAGTTATTTTTAGAACAATGATATAATGCGGTTATTTTTAGAAACTTGCATTTTAGTTAGAAACATTGACGAAAACAAGACAAATAGAGGTTATAAGATAAATATAATACATACCTAGTGTATTTAATGAAAAAAATATCTAACTTGGTTGTGAGAATTGACAATTCTCTCAACCTCGTTAGATATTTTTGTTCATACAAAACACTGTATGTATTATATATTTCTCCCTTAGAATGATGTTGTGTTTCAGTATTTCTTTTTTCTGTTACAGAAAGCTTGGTGTGTGGGACTTGAGAAATGTGAAAATTAAAAACAGTAAACCTCTCTGTGAGCTGTCACATGGCAAGAGTATCAACAGCGCCTATTTCTCCCCTGTAACAGGGAAATATATCTTGTCTACTTCAATGGATAACAAACTCACGTAAGGAAATCTTGCTATCTTATATTTGTTGTCCTCAATATTTGAGTAATACAGAGGAATCTGCTTATTAGCAACTCCTATTTGTCAGAAGAAAAGATGCTATTAAGCGAAGGTTTCTATTATCCGATAATCCCGTTTGAGTCAGAAACCTTATCTCGGAAGTGTACGAATATATCATGGGCATTAGAACAAATCATACATGCATGTACATTTGGTCAGTTCTGATCGATTGCTTATATTTGCGGGACAATTAATTGTATGAAATGGAAAAAAATGTATCTATAAATTTATTTTTTGTCTTAAATTAATTATTCCAAGTACCAACGGCTTTCAAATCCAAAGGTCGCCGATTGGCACTAAGTTCTGACGTGAACACGTTTAGCTTTCACAAATTACCTTTGTTTCAAAAGAAGGTCCACTTTATGTTTCATGTCACTATTTATGTGATTTAATAAGGCTTCTGAGTAAACACGAGAGAGAAATGTGTCATTTGGAAATACACAGTCACTCTCAAACAGGCTAGGTGTTCAGCGGTCTTTTAGAAGTCAGGTCTTTTTCCGAGAAATTCATATTGAAAATGGGTTCTACAAGAATGCTTATGATATTCTCATGTGTTTATCAATCGGATATTCAGAGTAGGATTATAATTTTAAATTTGAAGTAAGTGTTTTTGGCTATGAAATGACTGTAACAATGATTTCAAAAGGCCATTTTCACATGCAAGATTTTTTATCTTAAAGGAAAACTGAATGAAGAATTTGGGCTCGATGAAATCGGTCGTCTTAATAATCACCGACGACCCTTGATGAATTTAAGTAAATGCATACAAAGCAACTGTTCAAACATTTAATTAAAACAGTCAAATAAAAGTTACGAATTGGGTAAAGGTGCGATAAACAACTTGACACATTGACATGTCTTTGTGTACTTTCGGAATCGCAGCGTCTCCTGAAAATTAAATTCAAAACTTTCTAATTTGTTCTTTAAAATAGTCTCATCCCAATGTTACCTCCTGATGGTTTCTTATATCCGATAAAAAAGGGTAAAGGTGAAAAAATTGTTTCCATTATCCAGGAGTTTCTATTAGCAGAGTTCGGATTATCCAACGAATTTTTTTTAGGCTGAAGAAGAAATGGTTGTGTGCTGGAGGAAAAGTTGCTAATAACCAAAAATCCCTATTATCTGAATTGCTAATAAAGGGATTCTACTGAAAGCCTGTAACTGGATGACTTAGAATTACTTAACTAAATAACATAAGTATCTTTAAAAAAAAAAGAAGGGACATAAAGAAATGCGTGTAACCAAAAGCTCCTTTTTATCTCGCTGTGTTGTATGAGTCTTTATTTTTAGGGGTAATCTGAACTTTTAAGTTTTGTGATAAAAAGTTAATGTTAATATTGTGGCTCAATCATTTAACATGTTGGCCCACATTTTGAAATGTGATGGGGGGGGAGTTGGTCCACTTTAGTGAAAACCTTGATTCAGCTCTGATTAATCAATTTTTCAGCTAATCAGGGTGTTCAAGTCTTGATCAACACAACTTAAACTTTATTATGATCAGGGGTGCCAAAACATCAATTTTCTCCATTTGTCCACAGACAAGTAAAAGTCGATTTCTCACTTGTCCTGGATCAAAATGAACTTGTCCGCAAAAAATTGAATGGTAAATATCGAGAAAACATTGTTTTTAATAAAGAAAATGCTGTAATTCAGCATTTCCTTCATTAAAGACAATGTTTTCTACCCTTTGATACAAACATTTGGATGACTTTTGTCCTAAATCTTTTAAGTACTGTTCCAAGGTTTGCTCTGGTATTTACTTGTCCTCAGACAAGTTGTCTAGGAAACTGTACTCGCCCGCAAGTGGAAAAGCTTTTGTCGGTCAAGTCGGGCATGGGAATTCCACACCCCTGATGATATAATTTCATATTTTAGAATATTTGACACATCTACAGTTGGATCAAACATCAAGGTTAAGAAGTCAATAGCTCACAACAATCATACGGGACGATGGCTGACGGGATTTAGAGCTTCCTGGCACCCGGCTAGAGAGGATATTTTTGTGGTGGGAAGTATGAACAGACCTAGAGAGGTATGAACTGTTGGCAATATTTTATTCTGATTTGGCGTTTTATAGGCAGTGTATAAATAGAGGATAATCATTTGTTTCAGTGTAAGATTGATTTATATTTCATAGAGAGAACAATAAAAGCTATATTTGCATGAGTGGTGTGTGAAAATAGAGATTTTGTTATTTACAAAATGAAATATCAGTTGATCTTACTCGGAAAACAAACAATATTCAAATTCTTTAATACAAAATGAGACAAAACATGAACAATTACGAAGATTTTTTCTTAAAGCATGTCGTTTTTGTACACAATTGCTATGCGACATTCATGATGATGTTCCACAAAGATAATGTGCGATAGGATGAAATGAACAAAAGTGGGGTATAAGTTTTTGATAATTTCACTGGTTAGACAGTGAGTTCATCAAATCATAATCTACTGTTTTTTCTTGATAATCCACTGAAAAGCATTGAATAAAGGGTGGTTAATACTGCTTTGCTGTACAAACATATAATGATAAACTGCTTAATCTGGGATAGAAAGTTCCGTGATTAGAAGTCACAATGATTGAATCACTGTTTATAGGCCTGTCTAAAGAAGTCGGTATGTTAATTAGCAAATTGAAGATTTTGAATAAAGAAGAAGATTGAATTTTTTTTTATTTAATATTACTGTATAGAGGTAATTAACCCAAAATTAATTAAGAAAAAAAACTAGTTAAACTCTAGATAATCCTTCAGATAAATTTCAATTGTTTTTCAAAGAAATTGTATAGAGGAAAATCGTTTGTTTTCTATGTAAGATTGATTTATATTTCATTGAGTGAACAACAAAAACTAAATTTTAACAATTTGCAGAGACATGAAATGAAATATCAATCAATCTTCTGAAAAACTAACATTTATTTTATTCCTCTAATGCAAAAAATGGGACAAAATGAGAAAATTTAAGGACACTTTTTTAAAGTGTGTCACTTTGCATGTAATTGCTATAGGGATGAGTGTCTTTTTCACTGCGTTTATTGGGGTATAAAGAGCAATTGCCTTAGCACATGGCAAATAAAGACCGTAGGGCGTTATGTTAAGCCATGTGCGAGGGCAATTGCACTTTATACCCCAATAAACGCAGTGAAAAAGACACTCGTCCCTTATAATTGCAATCATCTTGATCGAAGAAACTATTGAAATACTCAGCCACACATTTAAGCTTCAAGTCTACTTTCTGTGCGTATAAATTACACGATCTATTTTTAGATCATGTATTGTTTATCTCGGTATCGAAGTGAAATGTCATATAGTAAAACAAAAGATACACAAATAAAAGACAACATTGAAATTCGTAGAGGTACTTATGACAAAAAAGCTTGTTTCTGCCAAGTTAGTCTGTATTTTGAAACAAAAACAGTGTGGTCGGTCTTAGTTGAGAGGGTTGCTTGAAGGTCTTTGTTGACTCGCTGTTTTCTAAGTGAAATAAGTTTTGGATAAACTCACTGGTAAAGCAGTGAGTTAATCAAAATGATAGTCTACTGTTATACCTCGATAAACCAATTGGAAAGCATTAAAGAATATCATTATATTATTGTTATTTTCAGATTTCACTGTTTGGTATCGACGGCAGAAAACTTCACTCATTTCTTGATGAGGACAATCTTAGATCTGTGTGTAGTCTGAACACATTTCACCCGACGTTAAACATGGTAGTTGGAGCTAATTCAAGTGGACGATTACATCTTTTCATGTGAAATATTACCAACATTAAACATGGTAGTTGGAGCTAATTCAAGTGGACGATTACATCTTTTCATGTGAAATATAACCAACATTAAACATGGTAGTTGGAGCTTTTTCAAGTGGACGATTACATCTTTTCATGTGAAATATAACCAACATTAAACATGGTAGTTGGAGCTAATTCAAGTGGACGATTACATCTTTTCATGTGAAATATAACCAACATTAAACATGGTAGTTGGAGCTTTTTCAAGTGGACGATTACACCTTTTCATGTGAAATATAACCAACATTAAACATGGTAGTTGGAGCTAATTCAAGTGGACGATAACACCTTTTCATGTGAAATATTACCAACGTTAAACATGGTAGTTGGAGCTAACTCAAATGGACGATTACACCTTTTCATGTGAAATATTACCAACGTTAAACATGGTAGTTGGAGCTAATTCAAGTGGACGATTACATCTTTTCATGTGATATATTACTAGTTATCAAAACTCTTTGAAGCCATAACACAAATCATCCAACACAGAGTGTCGTAGTCAAAGCTTATTTCTATCTGACAAATACATCTTTGCATGGGAAATATCAATGGCGTAACTACTATTACGCCATTATGCAAGTGCGTAATAGAAAAAAATCCTTTGTCAAAAAATATCATTGATGAATAATCAAAACATCGAAACTACAGCTTATTTGAGCTGTAGGTACAATGTTTTGATTATGCACAAAAGCTCAAATAATAAAAAAAAAGAGTGGGTGGAGGGCATTTATCTTTGTCACAGTCCACATATCACCCTTATCGTATATATTATTTGGTGGTCGCCATCTGAGTCGTATAAATTTCAAAATTCTAGTTATGCCTATGAATATTGGCAGCACCAAAAACTGTATTGTAGCTAATGCATGTTGATGATTACACCTTTTTTTCATACACCAACTAATGTTGTAATCAGGGAAAAAAATCAGTGTATTTTACATATTTCATGTTATATGTTGTCAGATTGTATTCAAACTTTGTCGATAATACATGTATTCACGATGAGATGCGGCTAAAATAAGTTGCAATAGCCACGCTATATGTAGTTAATTAGTACATGTAATATATTTTAGAATGATACAAACTTAGGGCCAGTAATATTTAATATGACACTTTTATACCACATAGGTGTTCAAATAATCCAACAACTCAAAATTAACCCATCCCCACATTATCCATTTTTAGTGAACAAAAGTTGAAGAAAACCTAAAGGAATGTAAAGAAATTGCATGTTACAAAAAATATCTTTTTTTCCACATTTTTTTCTAGAAGACAAAGATGTATAGAATTTCTTTAAAAACAAATGGGTCATCTGCAGTGCTACTTCTTTGAATTTCGACAAGGCCAAGATTTTGTAATGTCATTTAAAGGTTTAAAGGAGTACTTTACATGTTGTTTAATCTCAACATACAATATTTGAATAAGCTTATGTAAGGAGGTTTTCTTTGCATTTTTTCAACTGGCAAGTAAAACCTTGCTCTGCAAATCGCAAAAAAACTATAAGACCTAAGTGGGGTAGCAGTTGGAGGCAAGGTAAGGTTGAAATAGTTGTGCTGGTGAGAGAAATATCAGGAATCCTTTGTTCAGTGCTCCATCTGCAATATGACTGAAAAACTGTTATAAGCACTGTTTAACCGCATTCATACAAACAAAATCCAACTAAAACTTGCCAGGCTATGTTAATTTCATTTCAATTTTGAACCATTATTAGTCCCCTACCGGTGTTCACACCGGAGGGGACTATAGGTTTGCCCTCCGTCTGTCCGTCCGTCTGTCCGCTCAAATCTGGATTCTGCGATAACTTAATAACTAAGCAAGCGTTTTTGATGAAAGTTGGTATATGACTAGATGGCAATGTGGAGATTATGCACATCATTTTATTTTTGTTTTTCGACTTAAATTGAGGTTGCTATGGTTACAGAAATAGTGAAAATATGGCCAAAAATGGGATCCTGCGATAAGATAATAACTAAGCAAGCTAGTTTGATGAGACTTGGTATATGACTATATGGCAATGTGTAGATTATGCACATCATTTTAAGCTCACCTGAGCACGAAGTGCTCAAGGTGAGCTTTTGGGGTTACTTGATGTCCGTCGTGCGTCGTGCGTTGTCAACATTTACCTTGTGGACACTCTAGAGGCCATATTTTTAGCCGAATCAACCTGAAAATTGGTCAGAATGATTATCTTGATAAAATCTTGGACAAGTTCGAAATTGGGTCAAGTGGGGTCAAAAACTAGGTCACAGGGTCAAATCTTAGAAAAACCTTGTGGACACTCTAGAGGCCATATTTTTGGCCCAATCAACCTGAAAATTGGTCAGAATGATTATCTTGATGAAATCTCAGACAAGTTCGAAATTGGGTCAAGTGGGGTCAAAAACTAGGTCACGGGGTCAAATCTTAGAAAAACCTTGTGGAGACTCTAGAGGCCATATTTTTAGCCCAATCAACCTGAAAATTGTTCAGAATGATTATCTTGATGAAATCTCGGACAAGTTCGAAATTGGGTCAAGTGGGGTCAAAAACTAGGTCACGGGGTCAAATCTTAGAAAAATCTTGTGGACACTCTAGAGGCCATATTTTTAGCCCAATCAACCTGAAAATTGGTCAGAATGATTATCTTGATAAAATCTCGGACAAGTTCGAAATTGGGTCAAGTGGGGTCAAAAACTAGGTCACGGGGTCAAATCTTAGAAAAATCTTGTGGACACTCTAGAGGCCATATTTTTAGCCCAATCAACCTGAAAATTGGTCAGAATGATTATCTTGATGAAATCTCGGACAAGTTCGAAATTGGGTCAAGTGGGGTCAAAAACTAGGTCACGGGGTCAAATCTTAGAAAAACCTTGTGGAGACTCTAGAGGCCATATTTTTAGCCCAATCAACCTGAAAATTGGTCAGAATGATTATCTTGATGAAATCTCGGAAGAGTTTAAAATTGGGTCAAGTGGGGTCAAAAACTAGGTCACGGGGTCAAATCTTAGAAAAACCTTGTGGAGACTCTAGAGGCCATATTTTTAGCCGAATCAACCTGAAAATTGGTCAGAATGATTATCTTGATTATATCTCGGACAAGTTCGAAATTGGGTCAAGTAGGGTCAAAAACTAGGTCACAGGGTCAAATCTTAGAAATACCTTGTGGACACTCTAGAGGCCATATTTTTAGCCGAATCAACCTGAAAATTGGTCAGAATGATTATCTTGATAAAATCTTGGAGAAGTTTGTAATTTGGTCAAGTGTGGTCAAAAACTAGGTCACGGGGTCAAATCTAAGAAAAACCTTGTCGACACTCTAGAGGCCATATTTTTGGCCCAATCAACCTGAAAATTGGTCAGAATGATTATCTTGATGAAATCTCGGACAAGTTCGAAATTGGGTCAAGTAGGGTCAAAAACTAGGTCACGGGGTCGAATCTAGAAAAAACCTTGTGGACACTTAAGAGGCCATATTTTAAGCCCAAACAACCTGAAAATTGGTCAGAATGATTATCTTGATGAAATCTCTGACAAGTTCGAAATTGGGTCAAGTTGGGTCAAAAACTAGGTCACGGGGTCAAATCTTAGAAAAACCTTGAGGACACTCTAGAGGCCATATTTTTAGCCCAATTAACCTGAAAATTGGTCAGAATGATTATCTTGATAAAATCTTGGACAAGTTCGAAATTGGGTCAAGTGGGGTCAAAAACTAGGTCACGGGGTCAAATCTTAGAAAAGTCTTGTGGACACTCTAGAGGCCATATTTTTAGCCCAATCAACCTGAAAATTGGTCAGAATGATTATCTTGATGAAATCTCGGAAGAGTTTAAAATTGGGTCAAGTGGGTTCAAAAACTAGGTCACGGGGTCAAATCTTAGAAAAACCTTGTGGACACTCTAGAGGCCATATTCTTTGCCCAATCAACCTGAAAATTGGTCAGAATGATTATCTTGATGAAATCTCGGACAAGTTTGGAATTGGGTCAAGTGGAGTCAAAAACTAGGTCATGGGGTCAAATCTTAGAAAAACATTTTAAGATTGTTAATTCAGGTGAGCGATTAAGGGCCACTATGGCCCTCTTGTTTTTTTTGTTTTTAGACTAAAATTGTTGTTGCTATGGTTACGGAAATAGTGAAAATATGGCAAAAAATATTGGATCCTGCGATAAGTTAATAAGTAAGCAAGCTAATTTGATGAGACTTGGTATATGACTAGATGGCAATGTGTAGATTATGCACATCATTTTATCTTTGTTCTTTGACAAAAAGTGCGGTTGCTATGGTAACGGAAATAGTGAAAATATGGCAAAAAATGGATCCTGCAATAACTTAATAACTAAGCAAGCTAACTTGATGAAACCTGTTTTAAAATGTAAAAAAATTTATAAGCCATAATAGTCAGGGTGGTGATGCAGCAGTATTAATCACCTCCAGTGAAAGTTCTCATTTCTTACCAACAAGACTGAAGAAAAACATCTTGGATCAGACAAGGTAACTGTTATTGATACTATTTCTTGCATCTGTCTATTGCTTGCATGAATTGTATAGTGGGCACTGCAGAGACAACAACTCATGTAAGTCTTGTTTAAGGTCTTTATAACTTATTAAGATCGCTGAAAACTTGCTTGCAAAAAATATCACTAAACATTTAGATTACCGTTGTTCTTATTTTATAAAATTACACTTGCTATGGTAGCAATTACAAATCATTGATCTTTTAGTAACTTTATTCAAGTCATTTGAATTATATTTCCGAAATTTTGGGCATAATATTTCATATGTTTGACAATTATTTTGATGACTTGTTCATCTTAATCTATTATTGATTACCATATTGAGTCAATGTGAAGCCGGTAGGGGACTTTATGTGTTGCATACAACACCAGATACTTGTCAATCTTATTGTGCATGCATCAAATGATTAAAAAGGTTAATTTGAACTATAATGTTGTTTTTAATCCTTATTCAAGAGATCATGATACTAATGGACAAAAGTCTTGTCCGGTTTCGCAAATATGCAAGTAAGGCAAATCCCTTTTATGACAAATAGAACATGGATGGATGTAGCATTATTACTACGGTGGATTTGTAAAATTTCTATCTACAGTCCGAGTACGAAACTACGTAATAACAAGCATGTTAGATTGTCATAGTATTACTCAGTTTTACCTAAGGGAGGGCAAAATTAAATGAACAAAAATCATGCATTCTTATACATAGTATCCATCTTTATGATATCGTGCAAAGATTTTACTTAAAAAATCAGAGGGGTAAAGGTAACATTGTTTCAATTCTTCTGAAGAGCGTGGTAAAACAGCGCAGTTGGTTAGGCATAAAACTTCCAATCTGGAAGTCGTGGGTTCGATCCCTGGTGGCGGCAAATATCCTTTCCGACTATTTGTCTCTCACCAATGGGTAGATAATCGTAAACCTATGTGAGATAGCAGTCGGAGGCTAGGAAAAGGTGTAATGGTAGTACAGGTGAAAGAAATACCAGGAATCCATTGTTAGGTGCTCGGGCCGCCGCAATATAAATGCGAAATTGCTGAAAGCGGCATAAAACCCATTCAATCAATCAATCAGTGGTTTATTAAAAAATGGCAGAAAACGTCTTTAGTCCATGATCCAACAACAAACCTGCAAAAAAATAAAATGTATTCTTAAATGAAACTTACATGTCAGCGGGGCAACCGATTTTCTACCAACTTTTAAAGTGTTTTCATATTGGATGATCAATACAGTAAGGCTGTCATGCAAAACTTTGCTATGTTATGTCGTATGTAGCATGAACAGAGTTAAAATGTCACTTAATGTCAAAGGGACTAAATCAACGTCATTTGTGATCCAATGTCAGTGAAAACGTTCTCTGCGTTTTGAAGATAGGTCCAATATTGGTAAACAATATCTTCAGAATATTATCTTTTAAATTAAAAGCTTTATTGAACAAAACAAATCCAGACCTTAAGGTTCTGGAACTGTAATAGTTCCACAATGTTTCCGACGTAATGAACTTTAACGTTTTAACAGAGGTTTCCTAATGATTTTCATTAGGAAACATTGGTTATCATTGTGAAACAATATTCGACCAGAGACGTTGCGGAACTATTACAGGTCCACTACCTTAAGTATACTTTTCATGCCCCTGCTTTGATATGATCAAGGGAATGTTGTTTAGCTTCGGTCCGTCTTTCTTCTCTGTTCACAAAATGTAACAAAAAACCAAAATAATGCAAACTTCTCCAAGTCTTTACCAAAAACAATGTTCATATACTACTCAAAAGTTCTAAGCGGCCACCTTACATTTCTAAATTTTTCACATACTTTCCGCTTTTATTTTGAAATGCGAATTTTGCCTTGAAAGAGTGGCCATTCTGTCAGCATCCAGCCTAATTATTAGCTCACCTGAGGACAAAGTGCTCATGTGAGCTATTGTTATAACCTTTCGTCCGACCTCAGGTTGGCGTCCAGCGTCCGTCAACAATTTCTTTAAACGACATCTCCTCCTAACCTAATTTTACAGAAATGTTGCTTAGGTGGTCCCCTTCCAAAATAGCCAAAAGAATTGAAATCCATGAAAAAACCTGGTTGCTATGGCAACCAAAAGTGAAATTTTAAGAAACTCTTAAAAAGTCTTCTTCTTCTCAACCAGGAGTCCTACAGACTTAAAATTTGGCATGGATGATCAGTTTATAGACCTGAATCAAATTAGATAAAATCATATCTGTTGGGCCACCAGGTGCAGAGCACCAGGGGGGAGGGGGTAGAACTTTGGGTAAATTTTGTAGTCTTTAACCTTTTTCTTTGGAACCAGGAGCCCTACAGACTTGAAAATTGGCATGGGTGATCAGCTTATAAACTATAATTAAAATAGATAAAATCATGACTGTTGGGCCACCAGGTGCAGAGCATCTGGGGGGGGGGGGCTTTGTTGAAAATTTTGAATTCTTTAACTGTCTTCTTCTGATGAACCAGAATCCCTACAGCCTTTATATTTGACATGAATGATCAGCTCTTAGACCCTATCTGAAATAGCTAAAATCATGAATGTTCGACCACCAGGTGCCGTAGCGGGAGGGTAGGTTTTCAGAGCAATTCTTAATTCTTCAACCTCCTTCTTCTGATAAACCATGTGCCCTACAGACTTGAAAAATGGCATGGATGATCAGTATATGGACCATAATTAGAACAGCTAAAATCATAACTGTTGGGCCACCAGGTGCGGAGCCACCGGGGGGAAGGGTTAGTACTTTGTTAAAAAAATTTAAATCCATAACCCCCTTTTCTGAACCAGAATCCCTACAACCTTTATATTTGACACAGATGATCAGCTAAAAGACCCTATTTTACATAGCTATAACCATGAATGTTTGGCTACCATGTGAAGAGCACTTACAGGTTCTTAATTTGGCATGAGTCATCAGCTCATATACGTCAATCAAAATAGATATAGTCATGATTGTTTTGTGACCAAGGGCAGAGACCCAAGGGGAGGGGGTAGTGTTTTGTGGTAAATTTGACAATTGTTAAAAATTCTATTGAACCAGAATTCCTACAGCTTTTTTTATTTGATATAGAATAATCAGCTCATAGAACTTAATTTAAACAGCTATTATGACTGTTGGACCACCTAGTGCGGAGCAACAGGGGGGAGAGGGTAGTACTTCAGGTCAATACAGCTTGTTGTTCTGTATAAAGCACCAAATATGCCTTCTTCAAGTTTTTTAGAAGTGTTAAAAGAAGAACTTGTTTCTCAGGTACACATATAGCCTGGCTCCCAGGCTGTCAGTTTTAAAATTAATAAGGTAGACCACTCATGTGTAACTATTTTATTTCAAATTACCTCCCATATTCTCAAAAACTGACACTGATCGGCCAGTCAGAGAACATAAGCTGATAAGAAATTGTCTTTCTCTAGTTGAATTTGGATTACTTTTTCACAATACTTCAGATCAGTGGGACGGGAGCCAGTCTAGTACACATAACAAAACCTTTATTTATCATGGGAGATTTCAATCTTGATATCAAAGATAAGCATAAAAATGTTATACTAAAGTTATCCCAGATATTCTCTTGTAAAATGATCATGCAAAAACCAACAACTGATAACAATTCCATTTGGATTTTGTATTTTCAAACAGAAATAGTAAAGCCGAGACTGGAATCTTACTGGTCTGACCATAAGATTATTTTCCTTTACACATAAATTTGTTACAGTAAGTTACCCTTAGGTGCTTTGACTCAGGTGAGCGGACCAGGGCCAAAGGTCCTCTTGTTGTGCTAAATCATGCATTAAGGTGTTCTAAAATAGGAATCAAACGCCTGTATCCTTAAATTCAAAAGTCACAAGAATGGCAATTTTTAGAGAAAAATGATGTTTTCGGCACATGAAAAACGCAAATCCTATCAATATTTTTCACTGATATCAGTTGTAAATTGCCTGTGGAGTTCTAAGCATCAGAAGAAGAAATACCACAATTATTTACACATTCCTTATCCTAAGAAGAAATGTCAAAAATATACCCCACCCACCAATGTTAACTTTGAAATCGAGGGTACTCCTACATTTTTGGCATGGTGATAGATCTCGCTTATACTGCAAATACTTAGTCAAGGTCCTTTGACAAGGTGAAGGCCATCTGTTTAGGTCAAACTTAGCAACACTAAACCAAAGGATACACATTTTCAAATTACTTATAGCTTATTCAGTGTTGATATTTAGCATGATGATATATCTTATTAAAACTAATCTTCAAGGCAAGATCAAGGTTATATTTCTTTCAATGTCAAACTTAACTAAAAACTTGACATTTTTGGCTCACCTGTGATCGTCCAATAGCAGTCGTCCATCATCCACAATTTCTTTAAGCAACTCCCTCCTAAACCTGTGGGGCGGCACTCATTCTTTCCGACTATTTGTCTCTCACCAATGGGTTGATAATCATAAACCTATGTGAGATAGCAGCTGGAGGCTAGGAAAGGATGTGGTGGTTGTACTGGTGAGAGAAGTACCAGGAAACCATTGTTAGGTGCTCCAGCCGCTGCGATATAACTGAAGAAATGTTAAAAGCGGCGTAAAACTCAAGTCAATCAATCCAAAACCTGTGGGTTAGTCTTGATGAAACTTGGCAGGGATGTTCCTGGGATAAAGCTCTTACAAAGTTGTTCAAATAAATGAAATCCACCCTTAACTCTTCTGGAACCCTAAACAAAAAGGGTAAAAATAGGAAAATCTTCTTCTAAATCATGAAGGCAGTCAGTGTTCATATTTGGTATGTTCGGTCAAACCTGTCTTAGTTTGTTTTTTTGAATGGGTTTAACGCCGCTTTCAACAATCTCACAGTTATATCGCGGCGGCCGGAGCACCTAACAATGGATTCCTGGTATTTCCTTCACCTGTACTACCATTACACCCTTTCCTAGCCTCTGACTACTATCTCACATAGGTTTACGATTATCTACCCATTGGTGAGAGACAACGTCGGAAAGGATATTTGCTGCCACCGGGGATCGAACCCACGACTTCCAGTTTGGAAGTCTAATGCCTAACCAACTGCGCTATGGTGGCGGCTCCAAACCTGTCTTAGTGGCCACCTGTAATCAGCAAGCAACCTGTCTTAAGCAAGCGGCCAATGAGTTCCCAAATGAACCATTTGCACTGATTTTGACCTGTATTAAGCAAGCACCTGTCTTAAGCTAGCTTTTTGAATATCCCTTGGATGCTTGCTTTAGACAGGTTTGACTGTAGCATCATCTAATTGACCTCTACCAAGTTTGTTCCTATCAAGACCTTGGATCATATTTTGGCTTTGCCCGAGTGCAACCCCTTTTATAAAGAATCAAAGAGCAAAAATCTTTAAAAATCTTCTTCTCTGAAACCAGAAGGCAGACAGCTTTCATATTTGGTATGTAGCATTATCCAATGGACCTCTACCAAGTTTGTTCATATCAAGACCTTGGGTCATATTTGGGCTCCACCCAGGCGCATTCCTTTTAGCTCTTCTGATCACGATGAGTGAAAATAGGAAAATCGTCTTCTCTGAAACCAGAAGGCAGACAGCTTTCATATTTGGTTTGTAGCATCACCTAATGGACCTGTACCAAGTTTGTTCATATCAAGACGTTGGGTCATATTTGGGCTCCACCCAGGCGCATTCCTTTTAGCTCTTCTGATCACGATGGGTGAAAATAGGAAAATCTTCTTCTCTGAAACCAAAAGGCAGACAGCTTTCATATTTGGTATGTAGCATCATCTAATGGACCTCTACCAAGTTTGTTCATATCAAGACGTTGGGTCATATTTGGGCTCCACCCAGGCGCATTCCTTTTAGCTCTTCTGATCACGATGGGTGAAAATAGGAAAATCTCTGAAACCAGAAGGCAGACAGCTTTCATATTTGGTATGTAGCATCATCTAATGGACCTCTACCAAGTTTGTTCATAACCATAACCTGGGTCGTATTGGGCTCCATCCTGGCAGGGTGTGATATTTTTACCTACTATGAGCACATTGTGCTCAAGGTGAGCCTTTGTGATCATTGGATGTCCGTCGTGAGTCGTCAGATGTCAACAATTTAAGTGTTTACACTCAAAGGGGCCACAAATATTGTCCAATCATCCTGAAACTTTGTCATAATGCTCGCAGGTCACAAGGATTAACCCTATTGAAAATGGTTAGGATCCATGCCATAGCACAGGAAAAAGGGCCTTATTGACAATTTTCTTGGAGTTTTTAGTGAGTGATTGGAATGAATGAATGGAGCGCTGAGTGAGCGATTTAGAATAGTTTTGATTGAGGTGAATGTCAATTTTACGATGCAATTAAATGTATCCAATTTTTGCGGGACCATCCGTTTCTGTGACACATTTCTAGTTTGAATATATAAAAGTATTGAATTAGACACTCACAAAAGTTTTGCTCAGATCCCTAGATATGACTTTTCTACCAAACAACATTGCAGACAGTCTTACGTTGTGTGGCTTGTTACAAAGTTGAATTTAGATCAGTTGCTTCACTGCTTATGTCAATAAATCATATTCTTTCGGTATTGAACGTTTAAAAGCCGGAGCTCTCTTGTCACAAAGTCGACATTTTTTATGACCATACAAACGTTACGCATGAGGGATCAGAAGGCTTGTTATTTTCGTTCAATAAAATATCAATTTGCATAGTTAATCTTGCAATAGACATAAGTTCATCAAATTGTAGCTAGCTAGTGTAACAATTAAATTGATACGATCGCGTAATAGCGAATTCATCATTTGAACTTTGGTCGGTCGCAAAGATCCAATATTTAAACCATACATTTACGGTTATCAATGTTCTAGAAAAAATCCTACGTGTAGGATAACAAAAAGGAATGTGTGAATTTCCGTTTATTTATCGTCGCTACCGCAGTACATGTCTATATGACAGACGCCCACAGAAGACGGTTAGTTGTAACGGGGGATAGTACAATGACGAAACAATTGCTGAGATCCATCATGGTACTTAAACCCTTTTCTGTTTTACAAAATTTTGGACCTGTCCAAATTCAAAGGTTTTGCAGACGAAAATTTAAAGTGGATTTAATTTGAAAAATAACCATTCAGTTGGGTAGAAAATAGTGAGGAAAAAGAAGAAATTGCTTGTCAGAAGCAATTTCTTCTTTTTTTCACAATGTTTTCGCAATCATAAAATCACAGGCACGTAAAAAGCAGGGTTTAAACAGCAAAGGGTTAAAATGTTCGGTGTACAGCACCATCTCACGATACGCCGGTTTAACGTCTCCCCCGAAATGTCAATTAGTTTATTAACGTGTCAGCCCGAGAATCTAACCTACGCGATCGAACTTCAATGTCCGGTGCTCAACCGACAGAGCTTATCGGGTTGGCGAGAGACAAAATGGTGCAATCTGTTTCCAAATTACACCACGATTTGCAAGCAAGTGCATCTATGCGAAAAGCAGGGTTTAATTTGCAAACAGTTTGCAGCATTTTGTTATACTGTACAAAGGGCTGATTTTTTATGCCATCATAATCAACTATCAATAGAAATATTTTTAAAAAATCTTTTTTCTCGTGGGGAGATGAAGAAGAAAAACAGAATTGTCATTTTGTATCGACCTAAGTGAAATAGATTTAATAATTCCTTAAAGGAAATGATTTATCCAGGAAATTTCTAATGGTACATGGCGTAAGCGGGAAAGAAGTGGGTTAAATGGATTGGAACTTTTAACTGCATTTGAAATGTGCTCTGAATCAGAGATCATAGGCAAAGTATCTGTGAAAGCATAGGACACATTCCCCCATTAAAACTTTTGCATCCTGTACACGGCATAGTCTTGGGGCCTAGCTGTTTTACTAAACATCTTATGATTATTTTTTGCATAAGTCAAAAAATTAAAGTTGCTTATAGAGTAGTGGCTTAATATGGAATTCTGCCATGCATCATATCGTTGGAATCATAAAGACGAATCTTTTCTAATGAGATATTGCAAGGAAGAATATGACAATGAATGAAAAGACCGGGTATGATTTGTGATTTTGACTTACGCTTATTTTTTCCGCAAGAAGTTTAGTAAAACGAGTCCCTGGAGGTATGCGGGCTGATCTCAGTCTGTGCTATCTGCTTTCTAGTTAATCATAGTGGGGAAAACCGGCGCCAGTCTGGTTAAAATGTCAAAAATTGATATTTTGTTTCATACAAATTTATATTCAGTTGGTTAAGGGATAAGCTAAGTAATTATATTACTCAGGGAAAACACAAACTGTTTCTAAGTGATGGGCATAAATAGGCAGAAAATATTATTTTAAAATCCATTATCCCCAGTCCGAATCCGACATTTATCAGCGTCTCATATGAAGATCGAAAATCATAGTTATTCCATAATGGGCAAATTCTCGAAGCAGTCAATTGATCCTTTTTAACACCGCTTTACCCGTTATATGTCTCACATTGGATGAAATTAGCGATGTTGGATTACCTCCCATTAGTTTCATTTAAACTTGCCTCTCCCACTGTGACTCTTTCAATTGTATTCCGAAATTATTCCAAAATCATTCACCTTGTCAATTAAACGATGTTATGTTAGTACGTTTGACTTTGATATGGACCAACATTTCGCCGAAAATCTCAGAATTAAATTAACGAAACGTTTTTTTTTTTTTTTTGTCGTATCACATTTTCCGTCAAATTCCATGACGAATTTTGTTTTTCAGATTTTTTGAATGTAAAATAATGATTTTGTCCGTCCGTGTACATGTTGAATTTTAGCCTTTCAACCCTCCTTGTGGTCGTATTAACCAGAACAGCGAATTGTATACCCAAAATAGCTCTGATTTGCATAGGGGCTGAGTCAAAAGTGTAAGATCTTGTATCTCTTAGATAAAGTCATTTTAGTATAAAATCGAATTTTTTCATAAAATTAAGTTAGTCGAAGATTTTTACTTCCTTTGGATATCAAATCTAATGCACTCTCTCTTTGTTCAAAAACCGTTTGACCAGATAATTTATAATTGCTTTTATCTATATTTAGATAAACCCCATATCAAAATATTTAGAAAAAATAAAAAGCATTTTTTGAGGAAGTCGTAGGGAATTTCACGAGGAAAACTTTATTAGAAGGCAAATGATAACGGTACAATTCACGTGATATTTAAGTTTGAGATTACGTGGCCGTCGTTATGCTAATGAGCATATCCAAATAAGGAATGATGGACATTTCTTCTGTCCAATGTTTAGTATAAAACCATGTGCTTTTACTATATGTTTACATTTTCTTACTATTTATAACACCCTCCATCACCCCTCGTGTTTAAGAGCGGAAAATGCGAAAATATTAACATTAACTAGACAGACAAAATCTTTAATTTGAAATCATTTTAGTTTCAAAGCAATTACATGTAATTGATGAAAAAGGTTGGTCTATATAAGAAGTCAAACGGACTATATGTACTTTCTCTTATTGGGTACAACTTTTTTCTAAGCAAGCTACATCCCTGGATGGGTTTAAAATATTTATCATTACAATTACTGAACTGTCATATTCTACGGTTTAATTCTAAAAAGAAATAACAACTTTGGACAAGCTGTAGGGATTTAACTTTAAAACTCTAAAACTTTAGGCCCGCCTTCCAAAAAAAAGATATATTATGAAATCTAAATATAGAGGAATTTAAGCTTTGGGCAAGCTGTAGGGATTTAGAAATTAAAGTGACGATATATGGGCCAAACTTTAGGCCATCCTTAAAAAAAAGATATATTATGAAATCTAAATATAGAGGAATTTAAGTAAACATCAAATGATGCTTTGGGGACCCAAAATACATTTTTATCTCAAATCTATACAAATATCCGTGTGATAACACCCCAAATGATATTTTTTTATGTTATCACATGGATATTTTTAGGACATTGATGTAATGCGGTTATCTTTAGAAACTTGCATTTCTGTTAGAAACATCGACAAAAACAAGAAAATTAGAGGTTATAAGATAAATGTAATACGTACTAAGTCTATTGTATAAAAAATATCTAACTGTGTTGTGGGAATTGATAATTGTCTCGGAGGAGCCTCGACAATGAGCAATTCCACCAACCACGTTACATATTTTCTTCATACAAAACAATAAGTACGTGTAATATATATTACCAACATAACTTTTTAAATAGGAGTTTGATCCACCAAAAGCGAGTCAAAAAAAAATATCAAAAAATGTGCGCTAAGGTAGAATGGTCATTCAGATTCAGATCATATACTAAAAAAGCGAAATGTTTTCACCCAGGTGGAGTAATATGGGACGAATAGCGATTTTTGAATGCCTCGATGTTGATCTTAAATGATACGTTTCTATAGTGTACAAGGTGGGTAGAAAGTATTCTGGGGTAATGCACGTCTAAAACATGTACATCAGTAAATGATATGGGTGAGTCCTTAATATGTACTTGTGCACATACAAAATGATATTGTGGGACTCTAATCCGATTGCAATTGAAAAATATGGTTGTTCCCTATTTTTTGAACATACTGGAACGAATTTAGGTTTGAATTCGTAAATTTTACGCTCGAATCCTTAATTCTGACCGTGCACTCGTAGATCTTATGGCATACACAGTCAAATATTTGAGAGTATCTCCAAAAGAAAACGTCTGACTCATTTTCTGCGCCGAATTGTGCTCAGCTTTATGTTTGACCCCTGCCTTCACCAACATTTTTTCTACATTTGTCTCGTATCATTAATTTGGGCAACGAATACCGGCTGGTTTATAGTTTCATAACTCCATGTTTCAAAAAAACCAAATAATAATCTCTTTGTCTCCGTGAAGATGTTGCTGGTGTGTTTCTTTTTCACATCAGTATAGATATTTATCTTATAACTATACACATATCCGTGTGATAACATCCCATATGATATTTTTTATGATATCACATAGTTATTTTTAGAACAATGATATAATGCGGTTATTTTTAGAAACTTGCATGTATCGACGAAAATATCTAACTCGGTTGTGAGAATTGATAATTGTCTCGGCAAAGCCTCGACAATTTTCAATTCTCCCAACCTCATTAGATACTTTTTTCATACAATACACTGGGTTCGTATTATATATACAGCACCTCTTAAAAAGCCAATATACGAACGTGAACAGAGGAATGCTAACGGTTTTAATTGGATTGCATAAGAGAATTTAGCTATTAGTTTTCGTTAGTTCAAAATGTTAATTTGCAAAGAATTCAAAAATGGTTTTGTTTTTTTCGAACTACATAAATATGCCATCACTTGTGAATTATTTATACTGTCTACATTTATGTGTTTATCAAAGATTTTTTTTCAAAATAACCCTTGTCATCCTGCATCAAAACCTTGACAAAGTTTCATAGAATTCAAAGTGCCTAAAGCAAAGGATGTATTACTTGTGAATCACGATTTACATATGTGCAGGCTTGTCTTTTTCTATACTTCTTGCCAAAGCAGGACTATTCCGATTTCAGGAAAAAAACAACGGAATAATGGAAAACATTGAACCGCGTGATTCTTAAAAGAAACATTGGATTTAATCGTTAATTATAGACCGTTCTATTGAACAATATCACAATGAATTCTCAAGACACCATGTATCTATTTATAAGAGATTAGTTAGATATGAATAGACAATAGACTTAAACACCGCATGAAAATGAAAGAAAATAGACGAAAACTAATTCTTGAAAAAATATTAATTTTACTTCATTTGTGCGCCTTCTGTGTGGTGTTCGTGGAAGGATTATTATTTGACGGAAAGATAATTAATTTCAATAAGCGCCTAGAAAATAAAATACTTCGGGGTATTTACGGACTTGCCCTACATGAGTGCTATCAGGAATGTCAGAGGAGACCGCTGTGCCATTCCGTCAACTATCGTAGAATGGCGTTATTGTGCCAGCTGAACGGGGAAGATGTTGTGTCAAATCCTGGTTACTTGGCTATCCAACAGCGGGGTTTTGTTTATCTAGAAAGGCAGGTGATAAAAGTAGGTATATTCTTTAGGGCTTTTACAGTTGAGAACATCGTGAAATTGACAAAGATGAATGATTTTGGAATGGTATGAGTTTGAATGAGTTTGTGGGGTGAGTTTTGAGTGAAATAAAAGGGATGGGGGTAATACAATATCGCTAATTTTGTTCTAGACGAACCAAATTAGCAATATTTATTACCCCCTTTAATAAAATATACGTACTTTCCAGTTTGCAAGTCTGCGTGAACCAATCAATAAACATTAATCCCATTGCACGATCTCGAAATGTTTTCTAATGATTTCGGAGCGTTTTTGCTGTATGGGGATGAGTGATTGGAATTAACGAATTGAACGCTGACTGAGCGATTTTGAATGGTTTTGATTGAAATGACTGTCAATTAAAAATGATTTTGATAGAGATGAATATCAATTTCACGATGTTACTAAATGTAAAGAGGAGCATGAAAAATCGGATTTCAACAGAAGAGCACTCGCACTTTCGAAGTTACTAGGCGTCTGATTTGTGTCGTGGCCGCCGTCATAGCGCAGTTGGTAGCGCGTCGGACTCTCAATATTGAGGACCCGGGTTCGATCCCCGACGGCGGCACTCATTCTTTCCGAGTATTTGTCTTTCACCAATGGGTTGATAATCGTAGACCTATGTGAGATAGCAGCTGGGGGCTAGGAAAGGATGTGGTGGTTGTACTGGTGAGAGAAATACCAGGAAACCATTGTTAGGTGTTCCAGCCGCCGCGATATAACTGAAATAATGTTGAAAGCGGCGTAAAACTCCATTCAATCAATCAATCAATCTGATTTGTGTCGTTATTTTTGCAAATTGTAATGGTTGGCTTCCTTAAATAACTCTTTCTTATTTCAGAACGCCTGTGGTACCGATGTATGTACTCAGAACCAGGCCTGCGATAAAAAGACCAACTCGTGTCACTTCGAAGGTAATAGGCTATGTTGGATCATATTTGTAACAAATCATATATGAGCCTGTGCGTGACATTTCCAACAATTTAAAATGTGCGTAAGGTGCAAACATTGAGCAGCGTACACAGCCACCTACTGTAAATATAATGTTACCTGGTGTTTACAAGTACTTTGAGACCTTAATTATCTACTATACGCATAGTGAAGACTCTGGCCAGACTGTGCGAATGCATTGGCTGGTCGGAGTCTTTGCTTTGCACATATATGAAATTGTTGGAAATCTCACGCACTGGCTCATATGTAACACCTGTTACATATATGATCACATATGTAGTTAGTACTAGTTACATGTGTTACTTATATGACTCGGAAATCAAGCATAAAAGTTACAGTCTATGACAACAAGTCGCTTGGCCGCCACACCACTAGACTGCTAGGTTGCTGGACTGCAAAGTCCACGCCGCTAGACTGCCACACACGCCTGCTAGTCTGCCAACTCAAAGACGCTAGGCTCTCACCTTCACGCCAATAAACTTGCAGCTTCGCAAATATTATCAAGACGGGACATGATTAAATATCACTGATCTCCTAAAACTGCAGATGTTTTGCAATTGAGAATAAACTCAATAGGGTTATATTTTAATGATGTTGCTATTGCTGTTAATTGTTTGAGTACAAAAAGACAACTTAACCTTTTACATGTATGCTGATGATAACGCCCATTTTTGGCAGACACATTTGTAACACACTTTATCTGTTATGAATGTGATCATGTACGTAATATATGTGTTACGTATATGGTTTTTTTTTTGTTTTTTTTTTGTACAAATATGATCCAACTGGGCTATACAAGTCTGTAGGCTGCATTAGGTATGCATTTCCAACAATTGCGGGATCGCAACTGTTCAATCAAACATTTGATATTGTGGTTTCTATGGCTAAGTGGTAGAGCATCGGCATCCTACTCAAGAGAACTCGAGTCCTATTTGTAGGAGCTAAATATTTTTTTGTGAAATGTATAGAGAATAAAATGGCTGTGTCTTTAAATGTCAATGGTAAGTGTGTTTCGAATAATTTTTATTACTAGACTTTGTCGAACCATGATAAAAAAATCACTCTCGAGAGACCGGGTAATATGATACTTAATGACACTAATATATTTTTTTTTTCTTTCATGCAATCATTCGGCGCTTAAAATTTCAAGAAATCTTTAAAAATAAAGAAATTTATGTGAAAGTGGTTCTGCTTAAAATGATGAATTTGCACTCTGTTTCTAAAAACTAACGACTCGATGTCATTTTATATTCAAATTTTGCTTGTCTGTTTAGGATTATTATAATTGGATTGCATTTTCATTGGCAACGGGCTCTTTTATTTAAAGTTTTCAAGACATCATTTGTGCGACAAACGGTTATATTGAATTGGCTATATTTCCAACTACAACTAACTTCAAATAAATTTCATGCGTTAATAATTAAGCGAAATATATATAAAATAGAATGGTTGACTTGACCATGTATCGATTAAAGTCTCAAGTTCAGGTTTTTGATGTTAAATAATTTGAACCTTTTGTCAATATCGCTTGTCATGCTATACTTGGTTACGATGAAAAACTATTAATTATTAGTAGAATTAGTAAGGTTTATGGGTCCCAATTGAAAAGGTTATCACGAAAAGATATTCCTGTGAAAGTAAAATTGTGTGACCTGCAAAAAAGCATGAATTTGAAAATGTGGAGAACTGTCCTGCCCTAAGAATCAACTTTGTGATTTTCATCGTAACAAACACTGCGTTCAGAATGATAATAGGATACAAACTGATTTTAAATTATACCCCGCTTTGCACGCAAGTACATTTGCAAATTTGGGTATTATTTACAACCAGTTTGAATCCTATTGTAATTCTGAAAGCAGGGCTGGTTACGATGAAAATAAGTGAATGATTTTGAAGATTTTATTGAATTTTATGAGTCCCAATTAGGTCGCTTACTGCGTAGGAATATTTCAAGTAAAAATAAGAACAATGTACTCCATCATCAAAAAAGCACAAACTTGAAACTTCGTAAAACTGCGCTGCGTTCAAGAAATTAATAAAAAAGTGCAAACTGTTTACAAATTAAACCCCGCATTGTACAAAAGTGCATGTACAAAGCAGGATATAATTTGTAAACATTTAGCATCGTAATGTCACAGCTGGTTACAATGAAAAAAAATATTTATAAACTGTCTTTCATTCTCAAAGACAAACTCGAATGTGTCATATCAATATTCGGTAATGCAAATGGTTGTGACGCGATGATTTAAATATAGGCCTTACTTGATGCATATTTATGACCTGCAACATTTCGGACTAAAATTTGATAAGAGCGCAATACCGTCTGCGCGTGGGCGTATTTCACGTGAACAAAATCTCTTTTTCAAAATTATATTACTTTATACGGCAGATTATTCGTTTCCCGAAAAAGCCGTCGTTTGTTGATTGTTTTGTATTTTTATGTAACTCATCTTTCATACGACTAATTCAAGAAAAATTAAACAAAGAATGTTCACGAAATAGCGATTTTTTTTATTCTAAACGAAGACGGGGTATTTAAGTTCACAAAGGTAAAATTTTCATCTGTCTATGATCTACTTTCTCTTAATTTCAGAATGTCAGATTATCCAAGCGCCAGAACGCGGAACTATTTTCGGAAATGTATTATCGGAGGGAGGGAGGCTGCTCTTTCTTTGCGACGATAATCACGTGATTTATGCTAACAACACGTTCCAGGATGCTCTCATATCGGAATGTCTTCATACGGGTGCCTGGAGTCACGAAAACTTTCAGTGTGATATAGGTGAGTGCATTCGAAACATTGTTCGGAATTTTCCGTAAACTGGAAATTAACTCGAACGTAAGCGTATCGATTTTTGGTCATTTATTTAGGTCATTCCGCTCCTGAAGGTACTTTGGTCAATTCGCTTGAAGAAAAACAATTACCCCTTTTTATATCATTGAAAATCGCAACCCCGATATCATTCCTAATAAATTCACCGTGTTAGTTTCAAAATGTTCTTAACTGTATTCAAATTACCATCTGAGCTGGAATTGGTCCAGTAATAGGACAAAAGCTTCATCAAAGCTTATATTTTAAGTATAAAGGTATGTAAACAGTGGTCTCTATGGATCCAGTAGCCTTGATACAGTGATGCGTAAAATGTGTAAATCTATGCGATCTAAAACTGCCATGGTTTTATTTACTTTTCGTTTGTATCAAATAATTGCAAATAATGCCATTTTTGTTTAAATATTTTCTTATTTACATGCACCCACTTCAAGTTCATAGGGACTTGTCACAGATTTCTCTCTCGGAAACGCTCTTTCGGAGAATATGGGACGCTGAAGACATACAATGCTTTAAAATTGGACTGAAATGAAAATGAAATTCCATATGCTCTGATAACAAATGTTGCAATAAGTAGCATGTGATAATTATCTTAATGATTTGTGTAGTTTAATTTATTGGCAGATTACCTTGAAAGTTATATTCCTTAAAATTACATTAATATTTATTACAACATGCATCGTGAAATTGACAAGGTGAATGATTTTTGAATGATTTTTGAATGAAATTGAGTGAGTGTGTGGAGCGAATTTTTAGTAAATTTAATGGGAGGAAATCCAATATCGCAAATTTTGTTCAGGATGAACAAAATTAGCGATATAAATTACATCCCTTCAAAAAATATGCATATAAGTTCTATAAATAACTTCCTATTACTTCGAGAACCTATAAGACGCTTACAATTTGAATTATGTCAGTGAAATCGCTATTCTATCCTAGCTTTATTCATTTTGAGTGACGTTGTTGATTCTATCTTTCAGTGGGTTTGGAGCGTTTTTGAATGGTTTGAGTGAGTGTTTGGAATGAATAAATTGATCGCTGAGAGAGCGATTTGGAATGGTTTTGATCGAAATGAATGTCAATTTCACGATGTTTTTAACTGTAGTTATAATCGACATAGACATTTATCATTCTTATTTCGCTTTGGTTTCATTACAGGGACCCACAAAGATAATTACGGATCGTCAGCTCCTTTGTGTTTTGTGCCTTGTATATTGGGACAGAAGATATTAGTATTCAATATGTCTTCCCGTGAAGCTCTTTTTAAAGAAAGGAACACAATGGAAATAAGAAAAATTCAATCCCTTTTTGTGTTATCCTTTGTATATAAATATAGTAACAAAACCACCAACACGCCATTACATTTTATTGCAATATCATGCATACTGAATTTATGTTGTAATATTTTATACAGAAATAAATCCGTATTTCTATCTATCTGTATAATTTAAAGCAATTACAAAAATAAAGTTTCAGATTTTCATATAAGAAAAAGCAGTTCAGTTCATTTTTTCTCAATTTCAGTGACGTGTAAATTGAGGCTTGAAAAAGACCCAACAATATCATCTGGTTTATTCCCTTTTGAAGATCCCGTGACTAGAAAACAAATCGACATTTTCTGTGATTTTCAACAGGGTTTCGGCTATACGTTTATATCTAAAGATGACTTTGGAAATATATCTAGCCTATCTTACCACTACACGAGACTTGATCACGTGGTACTACGTCATATCCGTTCTGACAAAGGTCAAAGGCAATCCAAAGTGTCAATACTTCCGGCATACAGCGCCCTCTATAATTTATCTGTTTTACTGGATGAATCTACGGACTTCAGCTCCCCACGTCAAAGTGTGCTTCGGCCATATATACTAGTGGGCTTCGTACCAAACAGCCACGGCAAAAAGAGAGGCCAAAAACACGGATATGTTTGTAACAATGTCGAAATAAGTTACACTAATTGTGACGCGAACGACGCTAATTATATTGCCGTTTTCCAGGGAACTACGGCTCAAAACCATGGTCATGTGGGCGTATCTGTTGGGTATGCGTGGGTGATCAGTGCCGAGCAAGTACATTCGGACAGATATTTGCCCGAAGACTTTTTTGGTTTGTTTGAGGTTGGAATGGGAGGGTGTGGTTCTTATATTACAAATGACTTCGATTACGGTGTTAATACGGCACTTGGTGCTGCCGTGGGCTTACCTTTTGATGTTTAGCTACTGTAATTTCGGTGGGCGACCAAAACCTCGTAACTACAGCTTGATTCAAGCTGTAGTTACGTTTTTTGTAGCCCTACGGCGATATATGTTGAAACTACTATAGATTTTTGACAAACATATTTTGTTATGTTCAGCATATAAAACAGACGGTGCTTTTAGTTGTGAAATGTGACTTTAAATAAAATCTATTTGTTCCTTTAAATTAAAATGTAAGGTTTATTATGCAATGATTGTTTGCTCGATTAAACAGTTTATTAAAATATTTGATATTGTTCTTTTATGAGTACCTGTATATGAGATGCCTTTAATAACGGAAAACGAAACGAAAGAATAAGACATGTTAATACTCATCTTAGGATGAACTTATTTTTTAAGCTAGAAATATTCTTCAATTTATGATTAATCTCGACTCATTTTTGCATTTAAGAAAGCGATGCTCAAATGTCTTAAATACATATCTCTGGTCAATTCGACATGCTATCATTGAACTTAGTATTGACTCCTGAAAATTGAGAAAAAATCTCAGTTGAGAAACCAAAAAAAAATATATATTATCTCGATCCAAGAATCCGTTAACAGGTACTCGTATATGAAATAAGATACATCGTGAAATTGACCTTCACCTCGATTTAAACATTCTTAATCCCTATTTCAGCGATTCATATACAAACTTAAAACAATTTTATTTACGGCGAAATAGGACGAAACCCCCTAAGAACTAAAAGATGTTTGACTGTCAAATGTTGGTTTAAAATGATACATTCTCCCAATGAAAAATATACAAAACATGTTTATAATATGATGCGGAATACACTTCGTTTTTTTCTCAAAGACCACCTTGGGTAAAGTACCTTAAAGTTGTTTTTGAAAATCTAGGCTTTTTAGATGTATAGTTAAACCAAGGGGTCGGGGATATAAATCTTTTTAACCAGGTTTTTCAGGAAAGACTTGAAGATAATTTTTTACAATCATGGGAAAATAATCTGGATGAATCTTCCCGGGCCAGTACCACTGGTGTTTAACGATGTTACCGTAAAATGGTTGTCTATGATTTTGTATGTTGGTTTGCTATGATTGTGTATTGCAAATGAGCGGGAAAAATACTTTTCTTCGATTTGCACGGGATTTTGTCTCATACACGTTTCTTTACTACAACTGAAAGCATGGCTGTCAATTTGGTAAGTTTTTCTTACTTTTAAATATCATCTTTTAATTTTTTCTGTATCGATTTCATATCGATGAAAGGTGTATGTTTGTCTATGAGCGTGACTCTGTGGCGATGGTTTTTTTTGAAGATAGTGTGTTGGTTTCTTGAAGGCATTTATGAAACTTGATTGACGTATTTGTGATATCTTTTATAAAAACGCAATATGTTTTATCAGGGAAATCGCGAATTTCTGTCATATATAATTGATTAAAATAGCCTGAGACTTGCTGTTTCGAACAATGAAAGATATGATAATTACATTAGTAAATCAGTTTATGTAATTCCTTTGCAGGAAGTTGTTAGACTTAGACTTTGTGGAGGAGTTTGTTGGTGACCCGGAAAAGATTGTAGAAGGAAATCAAGAACAGGTATGTAGATGTTATTTTGTACCTATCTAAGAAATATTCTCGTGTCGTAAAAAATCGCTTAGGACCTTAATGAAGTTTGAAACCGGATTAACATATGAGTACACATGTAAGCGGGTAAACAGTTCCAAAACGCTTCGCACAGTTTTCATCTTGAACGCAGAGATGGTTCATACAAAATGAAAGTATTAAGAACCTACGTTAGATTTAATTTGGAAGCAAAGTATTTAATTATGCTATTTCAACGTAATTATATACTACTGAAAATTTTCGATTTTTATTTCATTACCCCTTCATGGTTTTAGGTTATATGTTCATGCATACAGCCTTACGACATTCCAAATGAATATATAAATATACTTAGTTCCAAAAGAAAGTGTGCACTTTTGAATTTTGAATTTCTCTGAGATTACACAATATATCGTCACGAAATGTCGTATGACTATCCCCAAGAATATGTACAGACGCTATTTGAAAGCAAAAATCGTGTGATTAGCAAATATATTCTGCTGAATTGAGACAATTGATTTTGAATGTTTTGCATGTGCATCTCGCATTTGACGAGTGATTGGTCTGAAAATGCATTCAATTGAATCTTTGCGGCTTTCCTAAGCATAAAATTACATCTTCAATACAATTAAATGTGCGTGATGCAAAGCGTGCTTTGACTACCAATAAACGTCGTTGAACAAAATCGAACCTTGTCAGGTTTAGAATGTCATTAAAATTGATTAGGCATTCATGTTCCAATAGAAATCGAGGTCATCATTCTTTAAGGCCTTTAATAAGCTAATTGAGATGACAAAGAACGCCATAGCACTATTCAACGACGAGTGACTGGTCTAACAAAGTAGCAATGTCTAACGTTGACGTACACGTAACGTCTGCATACAAATTAAGACTGTTGTTTGGAATTGACTTGGAATGGCTTCTAAAACTCTATAATACAACATCAACACATAGCTCTTACCAAAGAAAAAGTTGTAAGGAGGTCAATTTTTAACAATATAGGTTCTGGCTGTGCGTATGCAGCATGCGATACATTATCCAAATCTGATTTGATTTTTAATTTCGAAAGGTCTTGACTTATTGACTTAAGTATGGTAGCAATATACTCCATAATATTCATCCAACTTTGTAAAAATCAATAGAAATAGAAAAAGTGAAAGTGCTCACTTTCTTATGGGACTCAGTATATATTGAATCAAGGGGAAAAACACCCACTCACAACCGAATTTACCGTTAAACAAGTTGATTTACAAAATTGATAATCTTGTATAGGCAATAGGAATATGATTTTAATTCAAAAATGTTTTACATGTATTAGCCAGTTTAGAAACTTTTATACTAATGTTCTTCAGCAAAATGCCTTCATTTGAAGAATTGCAATATTATTCCTTGAACGTGTGCTAGTGGATGCTTTTTGACTCGCACTCATATCGTTATGGGATAACTAAAGTGGTGTAAATACAGCTTTACTCGAGCTGTATTTACGACATTTAAGTCGCCAATCCAAAATATGTTTTCGATAAAGGAAAACGAAACTTCTTGACCATAATAAAAGAATCTTGATGATTTGTCTTAAATTGGTTTGCAGGGGGAATCCACGTTACTGAATGGGTCCTTCGATGACGAGGTCATTATTTAAGAAAGTTACCAGGATGGGATGACTGTGGAATAAAATCAAAGACAGGTACGCGCTATTTTGTATAATTGCTATTCTAAAATTCTAACGCGATTGCGTGAAAAACGTCGAAGACGAAACAGAAAACTATCTAAAATCACAATGTAAACCTTATTGATAATGTTGTCGCGTGCATTTGTTTATAGTCTAAAAAAGCATTTTCTGGCTCTAATGCCTGAAATTCAGGTAAGTTCTAGCTATTCGATGAAAATTTGAGTAAAGGGGTGGTTTGCCTCTCTCTCTCTCTCTCTCTCTCTCTCTCTCTCTCTCTCTCTCTCTCTCTCTCTGTGTCTGTCTGTCTGTGTGTGTCTCTGTCTCTCTCATTCTCTGTGTTTCTCTGTCTCTCTCTTTCTCCATCTCTCTCTCCCCTCTCTTTCTCTCTGTCTCTTTCTCTCTCCGTCACCCCCTCCCCCCTCTCTCTCTCTCTCTCTCTCTCTCTCTCTCTCTCTCTCTCTCTCTCTCTCTCTCTCACTGACACCTTGGTTTGAAAATGGAGGATGTCAAGTGTAGAGACATAATCAAGAACTAATTTCATTTTCGCGTGAGTCAATGAATAAAGTGTTTTGGAGGAGTAGTTATATGCACAAGGTAAAATCTGAGGACGGAGCCCGAGAAAGTTTGCTTTGTATATATCTCCTCCCCATCACATCAACGCTCAAATGAGATAATATTCACAATAAAACAGGATAACGATTCTAAATACTTTGTTCTATCCTTTTTTGAGTATAAAATAGTTTTATTACATTGTCTGGGTGTAAAATTAATGAAACACCAATGAAACTGACATTGGAATAATTGAAAGAAAAACGAAGCGCGTCACTTAGCACGTTACGTTAGCCCTATATGGCGTCAAACGCCTCAACGTTCTCGCTTAAGATCAGGGACATCTTTCTGTGTACACAGTAAAACACATGGCATAAGAATTTTATTGCGAATAAAGCTCTAATCGAATTTTTATATGCGTATTATGCTATTGTGTTCATTTAATATCAAATAGGATAACGATGACAAACAGGAGCAGCAAAAGAGGCTCTACAAGAGCGACGACTGCAGGTACGGTACCACGGCGCCATCTTATCTCCACAGGCACAGGAGGAACATTCACCAGAGTAGACGATTTCATTGTGAATTATGCAGTTAGGCATATAACTCGAATACGCTTTTTTGACCATTATCGGATTTCCAGCATTATTGTAAACAGGGAGTTGTATCAAAACTACTGAAGTGTGTTATTTAAATTGCAGCCTGACAAAAAGTCATCTTTATATATTTAAATATTGGCATGGTTGGCATCTTGACATACAGCTATACTACCTAAGTCACTGCGATATCGTTCCGACGGATAAGGTTCGAGACTCATTTAAGACATCATTTTTTTTAGTCTAAAACTTTTTGTTTATTTCTTTATTTATTTTTCTTTTTATATGTTTTTTTCTAATTTCTTGTTTCACGTGAACGCGTGTAGGTGGTAATTCCGTTTTACCAGACTCTTGACAGGCCTGAAGGGAATACATGTATAAAGAGAAGTCATTAAACTTGACAAGAGTGTTTCCCTACAAACACAGCGATATTTAAGCGTACAGAATAAAGTCCCGATAAGGAAATCAAAACACCAGTGTTGGGATTGTAAATCAAATGAGTCTGTGCGTGACATTTCCAATAATTTAAAATGTGCGCAAAGCAAAGACTATGGCCATTCTGTGCATCCGCGCAGTCTGACCAGAGTCTTCACTTTGCGAAATGTAGAGAAATAACGTCTGAAAGTACCTGTAGACAGTAGGACAATCTTCTAATTACACTACATAATGTCTTGGCTGCTAAATGTTTGAACCTTGCACAGGTGTAAAATTGTTGGAAATGTCACGCACAGGCTCAAATGATTTGTTAGTCTGCTCTTTTGAAAGCAGTTAAAAAGGAAAAATTAATGAACGGAAAAATGTTAGTTTAACATCAAAATTGGTGCGATTAATAAATGAAAAAATCTACGGACAAACTTACTGTTGGTTTAAAAAATATATGAAAAACAAACAGATATAGGTAAATAAATTAATCGAGTCAGAGATTCGAACCCCTGCAATGAAGCTGTTTGAAGTAGCATTAATGTGAAACTTAGCTGCCATACGTCCACGGCTAACGACTCTTGGTGATTTTAGTCGAAAGATTAACCTTTTTATATCGTAAACGCCTATTGATAACTGACTCAAGACCTTCTTTACCTACAGGTAAATATTGGTTTTTCCCGATACTGTTCATAATAGCGTATTCGAGTTATACGGCCAAAATTTCTTGAATAAACACGTACAACCGTTCACCAAAAATTACATCTGTTATGCGACAAGTGTTCATAGACTTTTTATACAAAACAAGGTTTAGCTTGCCGCACTGTGTCTGTCCACGATAATGCAAAATCTTAATACAAATGTAATCAGTGCAATGAGTCTTTTCATGATAAAACCTATTACATTGGGCACGTAAACAAACATATAGGTATCAAACCATTTTCTTGTAGGAAACAAAAAAAAAACAGTAAGTATATTGGAATGAAGACGAATTAATTTATGTGCGCTAAATAGTGATATTACGTCTAGCAAAGTCAATTCTCCTGATGACGCTACATTAATTACGCCAAAATGACGTCATGTTTCCAGCGGCGACGTCAAATAGAAACATTTGATATAGCCGCACAGTAAGAATGTAAAGATGTAGTTGTGATATTTCCATGTAGTATTTTTTGTAAAAGGCATTAGCCGAAATATCAAAATAGAGTATATTATTTTAAAGAATCAATTCTATTTTCTTAAAACTAAATGCAAATATAACTCGGTCTACAACATCATGTGCGGAAAATATGTACATAGGATTGTGCCGTCAGTCAAGATGTATATTTACTTATTAACATGCAAGATTTTCTTTTACAGCATAAATGTGACAAGCTGCACGGAACAAAACCAAGTATTCGAAAAGTATCTAATGTGACTAGCCTTTACGACTTTCGAACTGACAGACTACAGCAAATACAGTTTCAATTTCGGTCTGATTTTGTGAAAGAAAAGAAGAACTTCTACCTAGAGAATTGTTTATATTACTTAAGTAACCGTAACTAAGAAATCAGGCGTAGACCGTAAGGCGACAAACTGTGTCTGTGCAATCAGCGCAAGTTAGAACGGAAAACAAAGACCTTTGATTTTGTTAAAGAAAAATAACTTGAAACAAGTTGGCAAAATCTCACTCAAAAGCCCGTTTCAATGCTGGTTGTCAAAGTATAAAGAAAAATAATAATTAGAAAATTAAGCTATGTAGAGTAACATTTTCTGTACACTTCAGTCCGTAATCATGAGAGGAACATAACTCCCAAGTTTCAAGTCAATCGGACATAAGGTGCCGGAGTTATGCTCCGGACAAAGGAGTGAATGCCACCCTTCCGTCTGACGTTGGTCGCCGGACGCCATGGGTGATCACGTAATTTCTTTTGACAGAAGTTCAACAATCGCAAGGCCGAACAGAACCCTTAGGTCATAGACATGTCGTTAAGTCAGTTAAAAGGGGTCGCGGTCATCAGACGATCAATGTACGGTGTTGTGCTTGGAAATCTTTACCGCATCATCCAATTGTAACCGCTGTCACCATGCGGGGACATGCGACGGTCGTAAGGTGTACAGCAGATCTAAGTGAATGATACCATCGTCTCCAAGGGGGGAGCCTAGTTACCATGCAGCCACATCAGCGGGTCTTGTGATAGGTTTGGAAATACTTCGAGCACAGCACAATTCGTCGTATCAAATGTGCCGTACGATTTTTTTTTTAAAAATATTTCCCTACATCTTTATCCTGGTTAAATACAGGATTCTCAGAATAAAAACGCATCTCGATGAAACTAACGAGTTGTACTTTAAATTGAAAGTTATATTTGTTGATTGGTTATGAGCTGCAGTGACAGGTTAGTTTGACTTTTTTAAAATAATAGCCATTTGTTGCTTTACCAACTTTAATTTCTCACAGGGCAATAATATGGTTGTATCTTTTGATCACGTGTCGTTATTGCTAAACATATATTGACTAATTTCTAATGATGTGCCAACATAGTTAATAATTACTTTCCAGATTTTTTTTTTTTTTTTTGACGTGTTACCATTTTTTATTCGTGGGAAAGTATTTTTATTGAAGAAAGTATTTATATAGACTAATTTTAATCGAAGATGATTGTGTCCTGATTTTTAAATGTCGCAGTTGGTCTGAAATTGACAAAGAACTGAAAGAATATTTCATACTAGCAAAAACAGTATTTAGAGAATTAAATACTATTCAACCTGAAATGTCGAATCGTTATTCTTAATTGATGCAACTACCTTCGACCAACAGTCGATTATGTATATCTCTCGTAAAAATTCGCGTTATCATATGGTTTGGCTTCACATAAACTTTTCTAGATAATCACATATTAACCAACACACCAGCAATACTCTTCTTCAATTAACCAATATACCATCTTCAATTTACCATATATATATTTTATTTCTCCGCCACAAGGGCGAGCTTTTTTTTTACAATAATAACAAAGAAGAAAAGAACAAATTTGAAGTTAAATCAGACATACAAGCATAATATCACACGCACGCTATGTCAACCAAACAATCATACAGCAATCATGTATCAGTTAATAACATCGCGTGATTTACAAGTTGAATGATTTTGGAATGACTTTGGAATGATTTTGAATGAGTGTGGAGCGGGTTTTGAATGAAGCCATATCGGAAAGTTTTTGGGCCATCGGAGTGAGCGGTTGGAATGAATTTATTGAGCGCCAAGTCGGCAATCGAGGCAAATGTTAAATTCCCGATGTTACTAACTGTATACATTTACATACACACTATAACTAACATCGAATGACAAGCAAAATTACATACCCATACATACGCAAACACTCACAGAAAACGCATAATAATATACAAACAAAAATATACAGTTTGAACATACATAAGACAATCATTAACGCGTCAAAGGGCGCTGAAGTCAAATTAGCCCTTGTCACGCTGAATTTGGAATATTACTGCTTTTGCATGATGTTTTAGATCAAGATCAGCCTGCACACATGTGTCGTCTGAGTTTCATCTATAACACCAGTATTTCCTTTTAAAGCTATATTCATAGATTTTACTTGACAAAAATGTGCATTCAGTACTTTAAGCACTTTAGATGGTCCCAAATGGCTTTTTAATTAAATTTTTTTTTAAGTCTATTTAGCATGAAAAGGGTAAAGAATGGTCGAGTTGACTTTTTAAACGAAAATAAAAGAAACAACTATCACATTCTTAAGATTGTTGGAGAGAGGAAAAAGGCAGAAGCATCCTGATTCAACCTTGAAGCAAAATCGAAATTCAAGGAAACTATGAGATGAAATGCCTAGGTACAGGTAAGTAATGGCTGGCTGGGAAGAGGATAATTGGGATGAGAGGGAGTGGGTTCTATTGAATGAATGGGTTGGTCGGAATGGATGGGTTTGTATGGAAGGTTTTTGATGGGTGGATGGGTTGATGAGTGGATGGTTGGATGATAGGAGGGGTGGATGGATGGATGGATGGATGGATGGATGGATGGATGGATGGATGGATGGATGGATGGATGGATGGATGGATGGATGGATGGATGGATGGTTGGATGGATGGATGGATGGATGGATGGATGGATGGATGGATGGATGGATGGATGGATGGATGGATGGATGGATGGATGGATGGATGGATGGATGGATGGATGGATGGATGGATGGATGGATGGATGGATGGAGTGATGGATGGATGGATGGGTGTATGGAATGGATGGATGGGTAGATGGATCGATGTATGGATGAATGAACGGATGGAAAGATGAATGGATTGATGGATTAAAGTTCATTTTCTTGTGATTATTCGAGAAGATTTTATATAAACTCCTCAAATTTGCACAGTATTGGTAAAATATTCTTTAATATTTCGATATTACCCTCGGCATTTGAGTGGGTGTTCTTTAGATAAGAGAATAAACCCACCATTTTATTTTGATTATCTAGTGATATAAATTCATTGTACAATTCCGTACAACAGATTAGCTTTAGATCATTAAATAATCTTACTCTTATATTTCGAGTTTCGTAACACTCAAAAACCACATGGACACATATCGGAGAAGTGATATGCATCATACAATTTTGGCAAAACTTTGTAAAATTGTCACTATAGAATTTTGACATAAGTCTAACACATTTTTTACATTGGTTCGCCAACGATTGAGATAAAGCCGATTTACCGACTTCCCAAAGGTCACAATTAAGAAATAATGTTGATTTAATGTGCAGGAAGCTACTTATCTGTGGATCACCTTGCACCCTCGATAACCAGTTATCGTTTGCTTTTGTGGATACTGCGTGGCGAATAATATTTTTCCACTGAATTTTGGTGGGAAACGATGTGCTTGAAATATAGTTCGTTAAATACGACTCCAGGTTGTATTTTTCAAGAACGCTGACAATATCAGGAATAAAACCACACTGTTTGGTTGATTTCTGGTGGTAAAATGATAACAAACGATAATTAAATAATTTTTTTGAAATGTGCGTGGAAACTAGGCGGCAAAGTTGACCGAGGAAAAGTAGTTTTCTATAGTCTATGTCGGACTCAATGGGTGTCACGCCTACAAGACTCAAGCAAATGTCTGTTCGAGTATATACTGGGAGATTTTGTATATACTTTATGCAGAATCTATGAGATTTTTCAATTTGTAGTATATTTGATTTATTTAGAGAGGACCACAACTCACAGCCATAAAGGGCTCTAGGGAGAACTATTGACTTGTAGATTTTAACAGATGTAGAGGGTTGCAAACCATTTACATGAATTCCTACATTGATCAATCCTAATAAAGTACTTTTTAGTTTACGACACGACTCGTCTATATTTACGGAAATGTTCATGTATTTGTTGCATGTGATACCCAAGTGAGTGTAGTTATCTACTTCTGAAATAATATGGTCGCCTAAAAACCACGTTCGATTCGTATTTGAGGATTTCGGTTCATTAAACACAGTTATCGCGCATTTATTTGGATTATATAGGTACCTCCACTTGCAGGAATAACTATAGCATAGATTCATCATGTTTTGCAGGCCTTTTCTGCTAAGCGATACTAAGACCATGTCGTCTGCAACACTTAATGAACTAGTATTGGACCCAGCAATACATAGACCAAAACCAGAAGACTCTAGAATTTTTATCAGACCATCAATGTAAACTAAATAGAGAAATGGACTGGTTATCCCCCCTTGACGAACACTTTGTAATATAGGGAAAAGTGTATCGGATGTGGCGGTTTTAAAACGAACTGAACTATAAAGCCCTGAATAAAGGCTGATTATGCAACGGAGGGTAATATTATCTAGACCATAAGTTGACAGTTTATATAAAAGACCATTGATCCAAACTCTGTCAAAAGCCTGTTTGCAATCCAGGTAACAAACAAACAATTTGCTTTTATTTTCTTTAGCGAAATGGATACATTCGCGAAGACAAAATGAGGACATTAGGCACCCCAAGCCTCTCTGGAAGCCACCCTGTAAGGGATGGGGGTTTAAAGACGATATGGTTTGCATCCTATTCAACAAAATATGTTCAAACATTTTCAATACACTAGAGGTCAGCGTAATCGCTCTATAATTGGCGGGATCCTTTTTATCCTTATTGCCCCCTTTGAATAAGGTGATAATAATACCTTTTTTCATATTTGGTGGAATATAAGTCAACTGTAACATAGCAGAGTATAATTTGGCTAATAAATGCAGAACAACATGTCCGCCAAAAATTAAGTGCTCATTACAAATATCATCTGCACCTGGAGCTTTACCTCTCTTGCTTGACTGCAGCGCTAAGTTAACTTGGTCAACAGAGACTTTGCAAGGTGCCGTATGGCTATCACTTTTATCTGAGGTTAAAAGTTTTTGCACTTCGTTATCTACAAATATTTTGAAATTATTGTCATATGCTGGGCTAACATCAAATGAATACAAATCTTTAAAATAATTACTCCAGCCATTCGTAATTGAATCATTATCGCGACAGGTATCATTACTAAATATCATTTCTGAACCAGGGTTAGTATTACGTTTGTTTCGCTTTAAGTTAACTAATCGCCAAAATTGCTCCTGATTAATTTCTGCATTTTTATCTATATCGTTATAGAGCTTATTAAAGTACTTTTGGATTGCCTTTCTGTGTGCTTTACGAAAGTCGCTTTTGGCAGATTTTAAATTTGAAAATAAGTTTCCAAAGCGAGGAGATCCCGATTCTAGCCACTGTTGTCGTATAGATTTCATAGATTTATTAATAGCCGTAAGTTCATAACACCAATATGGCTTTAAAAACGCCTTAAACAATGTCTCAGGTATACATAATTTACTTGTATTTAGTAAAGCGCTCACTAATGCAGAGTAAAAAAAGTCAATGTCATTCGTTGACTGAATTTCATAGCGAAGTAGAGCCTGAAGGCCAGCGTCATTTTCAAGCGACAAGCGATATAATTCTTTCTGCTCAGGTCTACACTTTGACCAGTTTGTCTTTTTGCAAGCAGGGTTCAATGTTGCATGTTGGTTTGGTAGGGAAATAGCCAATGAACACTGAATGGCACGATGATTTGAGTAAAGAAGAGATTCATCGTCGACAATACTACAGGAAATCACAGAATTTGTGTCGCTCTCATTTAATATGATATTGTCTATAAGACTTTGACCACAACTGGAGTAGTAAGACATACTTGGCCCAGAACAGAAGTCAAGGGAGGTAACTGTTGACAGCTGATTTTGTTCTAAAACAGACCTAAATACCTTATCTCTTGTGTCAAGAGACTTTTTTACTCTTGTGTTATTGGTGTGACAGTTAAAATCTCCCATCAAAATAATTTTTCCTTTCCAACTATATTCATAAATCACATTTTTAAGAGAATCTAGATAATCTTCGAAGATATGCGCAGGATTATTTTTGGAGGGAAGGTAAACTTGAAATATGTAGTAAAAATTTTTTGGGGACAATTCTATTTGAATACCTATAATTCTATCGTTTATGAACGGTAAACGATTAACATAACGATCAAGTGATTTTTTCCATAATATTGCCACGCCGCCTTTCCTACTTCGAGCAGGCAATGACGACGTTAGGTCTTTGTCCGAGACTGCAAATTTAGAATAATCACGACTGAGAGAATTTATAATGTGCAAATCCCTCTCTTGAAGCCAGTGTTCTGAAATACCAAGAAAATCAATATCATATTTTTGCAGACTTTCGCTAAGATAAAACCCACTTGTCATAAAACCTGTGGCATTCCAAGTAAAAAGATTGATGTTTATGGAATTAGTACCCATATTGATCGGCGGATTGGTAGCCTCTGGTATCAAGACCAGTATTAAAACCTGATTGATCGATCAACTGATCATTATTCCTATGATCGTTTGAATACTGCACGTGATTATAGGCACGTGCCCTATACCTTGCTTGAGAAACCCATGGACGACAAACAACTCCTTCTGGCCAGAAATACGGCCCACACAAGAGTTGAGATTCGGCGTTATCCTCTACAAAAAGACGAATGACCACTGGTTTTGCGTTAGATCTAAAGACGTTAACTTTTGTGACCTTAGGCCCTCTCTGGTTTACGTATTGTGTTAAGATTGTTTCCGTTATAGAAGGCTTAAAACCGCCTACAAAAAAGCTACGAGTCCGTTTTCGAACATAGTCGACTATATTCCAGCCCTGGTCATCAGGTTCTGACTGCCTCAGGTGCTGATACTCCCCTGTATTAAATTGAGTATATCCGAGGTACTGTTGACTTTGGTGGACAGAATCCCGCAAATCACGAACCGATTGACTAGACGCCTGGACTGGGTACGCCGTATATTCATATTTATCGAAGGCGACAGCCGCCTGCCTGCGCGACATCGGTTCAACATAATCTCTCGCTTTTTTATTATTTGAAGCGAAATCAAAACCCGGCGCCAAGCGGCCATTAATTTTCATGTTTGTCTGAGAAACCGCTGTGGTTAGACGAGACACATGGCTATCAGTATCCTTGGTACTTTGATTCTCGTTTACTGTTTCTTTTATTGTGTGTGTTGACACAGTACTTTTATTCAGAGCATTTGAGTAAGTTGATGCAGTAGATGCATTGCTTTGGAATTTTAAAGGGTTAAAATAAGCTTGGCCTTGAACAATAGGAGGTTGATCAGGATGCTTCCCATTTGAAATATTAGGAAATTCAGACATGCTCCGAACGTTTCCGCGAAAAATTGAATCCCCTGACAAAGGTTGATGATGGTTCATCGAAGGAACCTGTTTATTATACACCGGGTAATTGTGTGAATTGTCGGAGATTACTTTTTCGGAAGAGACGTCTCTCTCGGAAAAGTCATCTTCATCATAACCTTTATCCTTAGGATTCAAGTGTTCATTTTGAGTTTCGCAGTCAATATTTACCATCAAATCATACTGCTGCCCATAAGTATCCTGTGTATCTAGCTGATTTGAGAAGTCACCATTTGCCCGAATACTAGGTTTAGCGGGACGACTCTCGTCCCGCTGATAGGAACGCATAGACTGGACACCCTGTCCTGCGTTTGTGACAGCGGGACGAGAAGCGTTTGTAAGTACTTTGAGATTTCGACGTACAGTTCCCTTTCTACCCTGACTACCTATTTTACTTGCTTTACCAAGTTCAAGTTCTACCCTACTTTGCAGAATAGTCATGGATTCTTCACAATTAGTAACATTTTGATTCAACAGTTTGATTTCATTTTTCATTTGAGTAAGACTATTGAGTTCCACAGTTTCAACTCTGGACAAACAATTCATCACTGAATGTAAGCTAGACATAACGTTATTGCTTACTTCTTGTACAGTCGCACCCACATGCTGTATAGTTGCTTTCAGTTCGACTATCTGACTATTTCTGTCCTCATTAATTGCAACTACACTCTGTTTAAAAGACATAAACTCTCCCTGGAGGGCCGACAGATTATCCTGAAGATCACATTACTCTGAGCTAGCAGAATTGTCTGGCATTACAGATTTATTAAACACTTTCTGAGCAGGTGTCAACTGAGAAGGACACCGTACTTTGGAGGGTGTTGAAGAAACCGATTTTGAACGAGTGCTGATGATACTCTTAAAATCAAAATTATCATATTCACCGTCAACTAAGCCACACAATAGAGTATGTACATCATAAGCCAATTTCTCTGCGACGGGGTCGCCATTACGTCTCTGTGCACGACGCTTTAATATGCTATTACTATACGGAAAATCTTCCTTACTACAAAGAATAGTGAACAAATCGTTTCTAACTTCATTTAGCTTCTTGTCACATGACGCGTACCACCTTAATAAGTTATTCTTAAACACATCCCTTGGGAAGCTATTGTATGACGAAATCAGCTTGTTCAACTGCTCGTCACTCAGATTAATGGGTAAGTCTGTACGCTCATCATCTGGTGCACATATAAGGGACGCTTCTAGTTCTTTGTCCTGGCTTAAAGGCACCTGTGCAGCCTGAAAAGCGGACGATTGATTTATGGGAACTTTAACGGAGGTATTGTCGTCCAGTTGAACGGGAGATAACTCCGTACCGATTTCGTCGACTGAAGTTTCACATGAGGCCATGCTTGTGATCGGTAGCTGAACCGTTAGAAACTCAGTACATTGAAAACAAATCGATCACAAGTCCAATAATCATTCAAGCGTGACGAGACGCAATGTTAATATAGGTGGACAATATAGATGTTTAACACTTCACTCCGTATAAACAAAAAGGCACATCTTTATAGTATTAAGTATAAGAATGTTATAACTTGAGAGTAAAAAGACACCAAACCTTTGCCTTTATCCATAAAACGGTTAAGTCCAAGTGTTCTAGACCGAAAAAACACAGACAAACGTGTTGTTGCACATGATCAAAACGTATAGATTCACCATTCGTGAATGTTAATTGCGGACAAGGATCTTATCAGACTTCAAATAAGAATTATACATCAGTGTGATGTTCCTTTATTACAATGTTTTAGCACAAACACAAACACAATATTATCTCAAATCCAATTCATTTGTCTTCACAAAAAGAACGCTTAAATATAGTCATTTTAAGCCGATTTTTCTTTCAGCGATATAAAACGCGTCCGCCATTATTAGCCACCGGAAGCTTTTTTAATAAAATAAATATTCACTAAAATGATTTAATCGTAGACCATCATTGTTATAAGAGGCAAATACGAAGAACACAATACAACTTCATCTGAAACAACCGACACTTGGCAAGAGTTTGCTTTCTTTGAAATCAAAGAGCCATTTAAAAGATTTTCTTCATAAATGAATTTATTTCAAGTTTAACATTCATTGTATAAATGAAGATCAAGACAAAGAGGTAGCGCAAAGTGCAATGAAAATCGTTTACTTAGTCTGGGCGTGATCCATTTTAAATTCATTCAATGCATTCTCCAAAAGTACGAACATTCCATACGACATGTGTATTGTTTACAAAATTTACCTATATAATCAAAGCAAACCAACATACAAAATCATAGACAACCATTTCATGGTAACATCGTTAAACACCAGTGAGTACATATAACTTAAACAGGGAGTTTTCAATGCAGCAGTACATAAATGATATAAGAATTGATAAATTTCGTATAGCTCTTGGTCGATTTCGCGTGTCCGATCATAAATTGGAAATTGAGGCAAGGAGATGGCACAATCCCTTCAAAACTCCCAATGAAGATAGCAATTGTCATTATTATCACGTTTTAGAAGATTGCATTTTCTTCTGGAATGTCCTCTGTATAAAGACATAAGAATGATCTTTAAACACATCTATTACTGAAAACATCCAAGCATCACCAAATTTAAATAACTTATGAAAGCCCAAACTAAGTGCAAAATCAAAAAGTTAGCAAATTTTATTCATGAAGGTTTTGAAACGCATATTTGTTATCAAAAGAAAATTAAGATTGAAATTACACAAGCTCTCACTCTCACGTTCTCTCTCTCTCTCTCTCTCTCTCTCTCTCTCTCTCTCTCTCTCTCTCTCTCTCTCTCTCTCTCTCTCTCTCTCTCTCTCTCTCTCTCTCTCTCTCTCTCTCTCTCTCTCTCTCTCTCTCTCTCTCTCTCTCTCTCTCTCTCTCTCTCTCTCTCTCTCTCTCTCTCTCTCTCTCTCTCTCTCTCTCTCTCTCTCTCTCTCTCTCTCTCTCTCTCTCTCTCTAAAAAAATTAAATAATTACATTAACTTATTATACAATTAATGTTTTTGTCCAAGATCTTTTTTCATTCCAAATTGCCGATGATTAAGGGAGACGAATATGAAGGTACCTAAATAATTTCCTATTCACAATTATCCACCTTCTTTTTACTATTAACACAATCACTACTATAATAGGTACTCTAGAATTCATTGGAAACGAAATGTTTTCTAAATGTAAACGGTGTATGTCTTGTACTTATTTGTATACGTAGATATAAGGCAAAATACTTTACTACTTTACTACTTTATTTTTTACGACCATGACGTAGATCGTTTTTTGACAATTTTAATTGTAAATATATTGTTAAATGTAAGAGGTATGATGGGAAAACTACCCCTTTTACTAAATAAAGTATATATATTTATTTATTCCAAAGAATCACTCAAATCATACATAAACGCTCCACAGTCGTTAAAAAACCTGTTCGAATTGGTTCAATGGATCAATAATATTTTAATGTAACCTATAGCGAGCGCATATTAACTTGAACCTGACCTTTATGCAGAATAAATTATTAGGCTCATGAATACAATTCCGAAGATACTTTGGCACGTGACGATCAAGCATGGATATTCCGTTATACTGTACAAATTACAAGTATGTGTGGACTTGTAGTTGTATACTTGTATGAAGCAGACGATTCATTTTCGGAAGCAATTGTTCCTGCTTGTGTGAGACTGTGAGAGGGTATTTCATTTGATTTGGAGTCAAAAACACAAATTGCATTTAAAGAGCCTTCAAAAATTGTATTTTTTGCTCTCTCGCATCTAAAGATTATTAAATAGGAAACTCAATTTATGAATTGATTCACTAGTTCATGAAGTTGACCAAATACCGCTACTACAGTGAAAAGCGTGGGCGATTACGGGTTAACAGAGCAAACACGTGCACCCCAACTTTATGATTGAATTCCGATGGTAAGCCGTGTTTTGCCGATGGGAAACGACCGATATTTAATTTATTTAAATCGCAAAGGTTAGGTTCAGGTCAATATGCCCTCACTATACATGTATAAACCCCATGATGCATCGTGCTGGTGCTGATTATAAAGTGTCTGATTGGTTCGGGAAGACACACAAATTTGAAAGTAAAAACGATTTTTTTAAATGGAGGTAGAATAAATATTACTTGTTTCATATGACTTGGACAAAATTAGCGATATTGTAATATCTGCTTTAAGGGAGTGGACCCGTAATAATTCAACAACGATTATAAGTAATGAACTTTAACAGTGTTAACCGAGATTTCCTAATGATTTTCATTAGGAAATCTCGGTCAACATTGTGAAAGATCATGTGTTCCGAAATGTTGCGGAACTTTTACGGGTCCACTACCTTAAATTAAATTCAAAATCCGCTCCATACACTCAATCAATATCATTCCGAATCCATTCCAATTTCATTCAACTTGTCAATATAGACATATTCACATATAGATAATTTATCACGCCCGATAAATCATACGCACAGACGCCAAATACATTGCATAAATATCACAATTTTAATTTTTTTCATTATATCGATGACATTCAGGGAAATTGTTTATGTAGCAATAATGTTTTGAAATAACCAATTCTAACGTTATTGTTTCTCTTTTTATATCTGTATCACAGTGGACCAACGTACAGATTCGCAAATCGGAAGCTGCGATGACTGTACGTCGCTAATCAGTTAGCTGGGGTTTACAACTTTAATTAAATTTATATTTGTGTTAAAACGACGGGGCAGAATCATCAGGAACATTTCTTGAAATAAAGGTAAGAGATTTTTTCGTAAGTTTACGCTACGATCACGACACCAAACGAGTATGTATTTGTAAAATTGACATCAATCACTTGCGTTTGCCTTTGGCGACCGCCTTCACTGCTTGTTCTTTTCTATTTTTTCGACTTGGAAACGCATCAAATCCTTTTCTGATCGTATTCGATTACAAAAGAATGAATTAAATTCAGGAAAATATAACCATGCGACGGATCCGTTTTGTATTTATGAAAATAGACAACATTTTATCAAGGCACCCCAATATGTTTACTGTACAACTAGCTGTCAAAATTTACCATCATTAGCTGTTAAACGGCTTGAAGACACTGTACGATTAGCTTAGCCGATTCATGGAAATATTTACTAAAATATACCGCTATTCTAATGAAATATGAAGTGAAATTGAGATCCTAAGCAAACGGTACTTTCGACAGATACAGAAAAGATAAGCGTGACTTTCTATTTCAGAAATGTATTCTTTACCACATGTTTTTTTTTAAATGAAAACCTCACAAAATCACATCATCTTCTATGAACGATGTGATTCTTCCTTTCAATTCTAACTTAGCATGTATCATCTTTGGAACTTAATTTCTTAGGACCTTACCATTTGCGAAATGAAGGTTATAGGAATTGGAACCTAGCTGTTTTCAGTTTTAAAATGTGTTTTGTTTCGTATATTTACAAAAAAAAAATAAGAGAAAAAAAGGAACATTCAAATATATGAATCATACGCATTAGTCGGGAGATTACCGATACGTGAGTAAAATGTAGGAAATGCAATTTCAATATAGGCTACTATAAAAATGATTGTTTAACCTTTATTAATTAATTTATTTATTAGAAGATGGACATTTCGGGCAAAAAGGTTGTTTGTTTTCAAATGCTAAGGAATCTGTTACATGACTTGTGCTGAGAGCGACGTAGGAGACAAAATACTTATTAATTACTCGGCTGTTTTCGGGGAACACCCGATGTATTGTTATCCCCTTGAAGTCGTTCGCAGTGCGTTGTGGCGTTTGGGTAGGTGTTTATCGCCGGCGTGATAAACATTAACCTCGGTCACATCTCTCTTATCATTGAAGGTATATTCTAAAAGTTTGGTATGTGTGCTCACCATCACAAGAGCTAGCTGCCAGACAATAAAGAGGGTAACTCTGAACGCATTTTTTTAAGAGTGGAACCCTTTTTACCTTTATTTTTGCAATACACAGTGAAGGCGATGTACTTTCTATTATATTACTTTTTTCTTGGTATACATTTACACATGACTTCATAACATCTGCTACAGTTTCAAAAGGCTAAATTCTTTTGAATACAAATATATATTTTGTATGTTTACAACTTCCTAACACGGACACTAAAAAGTCTATTGTACACGATACCAAAAGCTCAATGTTCCCTGGTCCAAGACTGTAGAAATTCGGCTAAATCGGGCACTACAGCACATCACTGCATCAAAAAAAGGCACGGAGTCAAATAAACATCAACCGGCAACAAAAGATACATTTTCCTGACATAATGAAGTGTGCAGTAATAACAAAGCACATTTATTTAAATCAAAAAATGAAATGAGTGTTCAATTTACAAATCACAGAAATTTGACAAGAATGCAAACTACGGTGAAAAGCGAGCCGTTTTACGCAAAATTAAAATTAAAATTTGAGAAGCATGTGCAAAGAAAATGAAAGTCACCCAAAGACTCGCATTTTGTGAAGTAGCAATATAGTGCAAAGTCTTTTGATTTTTTTTTAAAGTATATGTCAACCATCTTTTTGTTACAATTTTTGTAAAATTTTATATTTAACACATATTATACGGATTTTATAGTCGGCTCAATTCAACAACCCCCCCCCCTCTCCCCTACCGTCGGTTTTTGACTTCTCAGCATGAAGCAAATCTATGTCAAGCTAACGACCATTGAATTTCGTAATCTATATGACGTCCATTTTGTGATACAACAATGTCAAGTCATTCTTTTAGTCCTTGTAATGGTAGAGACAGGCATTTGTGGGGTGATCATATGCTAGTGTAGAATCGCAATTTTTGGGTTCATTTGATTTCTTCATACTAGCATCAGTTGGGAAGCGTTTTTATTCTAATAACAGGAGAATAGCTTTAAACAAGAGGGTCATAGTGGCCTTTAATCGCTCAGCTGAGAGAAATGTTTAAAACTCGTTTAAAGAAGGTTTTGAAAAGGTTTTTGGCCAATGTTCAGGTTGATTGGGCCTAAAATGTGGCCACTAGAGTGCATACAAAGTTTTTCGCAGGGAATGACCCTGTGACTTACGTTTGGTTCAAAGCTGACCGACTTCTGAACTTATTTGAGAAAATCGTCAAGACTATAATTCTAAGCAAACTTCAGGTTAATCAGACTGAAAATGTAGCCACTATAGAGCATACATGTGACCCTTAGAGTGCATACAAGGTTTTTAACCCGTAACAGTTTTTTATCCTACTTGACCTAATTTTAAACTCATCCGAGATTTAATCAAGACAATCACTCTGACAAAATTTCTAGTTGATCGCGCAATTTCAGATTGATCGGGCAAAAAATGCAACCTCTAGAGTGTAAACAAGGTTTTTCTAAAAGTTTACCCTGTGATCTAATTTTTGACCCCATTTGACCCAACTTCGAACTCGTCTGAGACTTTATCAAGACAATCATTCTGATTAAATTTCATGTTGATCTGGCAAAAAATGTTGACTCTAGTGTGCATACAGGGTAAATAATGACGACACACGACGGACGATGGACGACGGGTATTCCACCTAACAACAAAAGCTCACCTTGAGCAATTCGTGCTCAGATGAGCTAATAAGAGATAAACAATGTAAGCAACCTTTTGCTTTTAGAGTGCTTTCTTGAACTTATGACATTTATTTGATGACATGATGGCAACATGTTTGCCTAATACTTGTCAAATTAATTTATGATATGTTCACCTCTCTAAAAGTAGTTGAAAATTTAAGTCAAACCATGAAGTAAAGAATTATAAGATTTGGAAAGTAAAGCAGATATTATAAATCACCCTGTCCATATATTTACATGCATTTGTGTATTAACATGTATATTGAATAGCAAAACAATAGACTTTAAAATAGAATTCATGTGTGCTTATAAATGTGTTTGGTATGTGGGTATGGGTTATTCATGTAAGTCCAAAAGTAGCCGAGCCCGTTAAGTGATAACGCGTCGTGTTGTCATTCCTCGGATTATGTGTTCACCTCTGTGTCGGCAAACTGTAATTGATTTTTGTTAATTTCAAGAGTTTGTGACAAGAGTCATTTATATCCCCTTTATGAACGAATGCCAAGATGTACGTATATGTGGATGAGCTGCTTCTGCCCCGATATAAATCTCTATCCGCTTGTCTGAAAAAATCCCGTAACATTGTCAAATTTCTTTTAGTCAATTGAACATACAATGTTCCTATATACAATCAAAAAGGTTTTGCACTTCCTATATGACTTTTTAGATTAAGTCTTATAAATTACAATATATGGAATGGTTTCAAACCATGTCGATCAGCATGCCTACTCGAAGCCCCAAAGCGCACCGAAATACCGACTTTTCGTTTGTATAACATTACGAAGGAATCTGATTTTATCGGCCCAATAGACATTTTTCAAAGCCTCATTTTCCACCAGACGTGTCAAGGAGACTAGTTTGTGTTAATTCGTAGGTTTATGTAATCTTAGGACCTGAAAAACAAGTTGACCAAACGAAATCGCAATCTGTAGTGGCCTTTGTAGTGGGTGTTGTTGGCATGTATAAATGTATGTATGTATTCATGCATATATGTTTGTATTCATGTATGTATTCGTGTATTCATTCATGTAACTAAAGTTTTATGAATTCATGACATTGTTTTCCTGTTGTAAATTTTCTAGAGTTGATATGCCATTTCCAAATTCGTAGAGATTTTAATAGAACACTGGTCAAAAGAATATCATATTTTTGTGTTACTACTTTCAGACATTCAAAAGATGATAACCTATACAGTTATCCGACACCCAAAGAAGAAAAGAAGAAAGTTATTGCCGGAAACTTCTTAAAGGAAGTTTAACAAAGTCCATACTTTGCAAACGAAAAACCATCACGCTGTGTCATATGAAGTTAAAGATCAAGGATACTATATATATTGCCAATTATAAATCATAAAGATGAAAGAAATTTTCGATTTATGAAGCTCATCAAAAGGCAGAAATTACAAACAAAAAAAAAGAATCAAAACAGACAAGAAGCCACAGTTACTATGCGATATCACAGACCACAATTTTTTGTATAATTAATACATTGAGTGGTGTTATTTCACAAAACTGTCATGTACCCTGTTTTTGAAACCTGTCATAAAATTCCTCTTAGTGCCCATTCGGCCACCGTGGTGTCCCAAAGATCAGTTTAATAGGCAATGTGTAGACCGATTCACATAGCATGATGTTCGAATGGTGAATATGCGATGCATTTAGGCGTGACCTAAGGCCTTGAGTTTTCATCAAAATTTGTAAAGCTGTTTCTAATAGCATGGAAACTATGGACAGCCACACGCTAATTATACTTTTTGGGTTACTGTGAGTAACGTGTACATAGGGGCTTTGTGAGGCAAATGTAAGCTATGTTTAATGGGGTTCAAATGAATGGATAGTCTTGCAAGGAAGTTATACTTATCTAACAAGTGATCGGATAAAGCCGATGATCTGCAAAAAGATACTCAAATGATAATAACACCCATCTGTAATCAAGACAGAAGCATAGTAAATGCGCCTGTCGTTTATTTCGTCAAATACTTAAACGTGAATATGAGAGGAATCCGTGTCGAAAATCGCAGCTAATTATACAGTTAAAAAGGGGGTCCATGCAGCTAATGGTACAAAGTACCTTTCTGGGGTGCCTGGATAAAATCTTTATTTTTTATTTCCATAAAAACAACACGGATCCGTCTCATAGTTATATTGTCTTGAAGGTAATTGATTCTTTTATTTTCGCATATAATCAAAAGAGGGTTTGATGCGTTTCCAAATTTGAAAAAGTAGAAGAGAATTAGCAGTGAAGGCGGTCGCCGAGGGCAAACGCCAGTGATTGATCTCAATTGTACAAAAACAAACTGGTTTTATGTCGTGATCGTAGCTTTAACTAAAAGAAAAATATCTTACCTTTCTTTTAAGAGATGTTCCTTTTGGTTCTGTCCAACCGTTTTAACACAATTATGATTTTAGTTAAAGGTATAAACCGCAGCTAACTGATTAGCGACGTACAGACATCGCAGCTTCCGATTTGCGAATCTGTACGTTGGTCCACTGTGTGTATTGTTTATATTATTGTTACTGGGAACGGTCCTAGATTAATGTTCTGTCAGTTGCTCTTTATGCACATTCTAAATAATTGAAAGCACATTCATATGATATTTGGCCCTACATGCAAAAGTCCTTTCTCCACTTATGATTAAATGCGCCACATGAATACAGCATATTTAAGTCCTAAGGTCCATAATTAATGAAAAGACATAAAAAAGGATATTCTCTTCGCCTGTTTCACCAAAGTCAATAAGCTGTGAGAAACCATCCTCGGAAAACGGAAAAAAAATCCCCTAGGAATCATTTCCCTCATACTTTTCATACGTTTAATCTTAATGTATATTGCTTTTTGTTTCATAGAATAGCCTCTAACTGATTTCTATGTACCTATTGACTACTTTCATATCATATTCTGAGGTATAATTAATAATATTGTGAAATTGACATTCAACTCAATCAAACCATTCTAAATCGCTCACTCAGCGTCTTATTGTTTCTCGAAGAAAAAGGGATCTATTTACAGATCTTGTATGTTTTTTTTTTTTTTTTTTTTTTTTTTTTTTTTTTTTTTTTTTAATTTAAGGGGGGGGGGGGTTAATGAATATCGCTAATTTTGTTCATCCTTGACAAATTTAGCGCTATTGGATTACCTCCCTTTTAAATTCATTAAAAACTCATTCGTCGCTCTCCTTCAATTTCATTTCAAAATCAATCTTTTGTCAATTTCACGATGTTTTTTTTTTTGTTTTTTTTTTTTTCACTATTATCAAGACAACTTTGTTGAACTCATCGTGTATTCGACAATCTTTTAACAAACCTTATATGCCTTGCATTCAGGGTTCAAAACCAAGTCGAAAAGCTTTCATGTAGGGCTCAATACCATCCAAACACTTATTTTCATTACAAATTAAATTTAAAATATATCGTTTGTTTCCAAACATCAATGCTATTCCAAATATGTACTTTTGATTACATCTTGAAATTGACACTCATTTCGTTCATAACATTCAAAATCACTCGCTAAGCGCTCCAATCATTCATTTCAAACACTTACTCCAATCATTCATAAATGCTCCGAAAAAGTAAAAACAACCCGCTTCGAAAGCGTTCAAAATGATCAATATTTCAATCAACTCGATCAAAAAATTGCGTTATTGGCTAGTGTTGATTTTTAAGCTTCTTTTTTGAATGTGAAGACACAAATTTAGAAAATACATAGATTTTTTTCAAGGGAGGAAATGAATTATCGATAATTTCGTCCAATTGAACGAAAAAATCGATAATGTTTTACCTCCCTTGAAAATCACTCAAATCTTACTACACACACGCAATCAATTTTATTCTAAATTCATTCCAAAACCGATCGACGTGCCGATTTTTCGATGATGTTGACTACAAATTGATTAATTGATTGGAGTTTAACGCCGCTTTCAACATTTCTTTAGTTATTTTGCGGCGGCTGAAGCACCTAACAATGGTTTCCTGGTATTTCTCTCACCAGTACAACAACCACATCCTTTCCTAGCCTCCAGCTGCTATCTCACATAGGATACGATTATCAACCCATTGAATAGAACCCGGGACCTCTAGATTGACAGCCCGATGCGCTACCAACTGCTCTATGACGGCGGCCGTTAACTGCAACTTGTGTGGATTTGCCGTTATTTCTCGTTCATGTCCTACTTTTCTTTTCAATTTTGTTTGACTATAACTTTTTTTCAAATTCATTTTCGAAAAGATTCATTTTAATTTATGCTAAATGTGGCCCTTGCAAGACGGTTAATATATTGAAGCAAGCAATTTAAAAATCTTCGTCGTGTTTCTGAATTAATCAAGAGGTTGCATTAGGTCATACTAAAATGTGACTCTTCAAGTGAAAAGGGGACCATCTGGGTAGTGCATAAAGTGTCGATCCTTGTCAGAGTGAGCGTATCAAACACTATGCTGATTTTCAAAGTCTTAAATGAACCGTCTATGTACTCATGTAAGAATTATGGAAATCCGACTTTCGGAACCAATCTCTTTCACAAATATATTTATTCTAAGGAGTTTTCATAAAGCCCTTTTTGCGTGACGGGCTACAAATTGTCTCGACGATGTAGCCATTAAATTCGTCTATGTTGTCTGTCGGGACGATAGTCGTTTTTGCCGTCTTCGATTAAAACCTGACCCCCCCCCCCCCCCAACACACACACATTCAATCTTAATCTAGTTTACGTTTAAGGTCTCTGAAGAGAAATGTCTTCATATGGTTCATGGGTTCGAAACCCGACATGTCTAACCTTCACTCAACATGAATGAAAATGACACGAGAAATTTGTCTTCCACCAATGAGTTTATGATAAGTAGTACGTCAAAGTGGGGGGGAGCAGCTTGTGGCTCGGATGAATGCTGTGATTAAGTGAGAGGACGACAGGAAGCCATGGTTAGGTGCACAAGCTAACGCGACATAGCTGCAATAGCGTTGAAAGTGGCGTTAAAGCCCATACAAACAAAGATAAAACTAAATGGAACAGCTTTTAAATTGGCATACCTTATCTTTAGTCAGTTTCTGCACAAGATTAGATACCGCCAAAAGTGTGCTGACAAAACTGTATGCAATATATTTTAACTTCGTCTTCATGTATTTGCGGCTGCATTTACGTCACAACAAATTACTGTGTATCAATGTGTGGCTTCGAAAATGATAACGAGCGTAACATCCAACCGATAAAGTCGCAAATGAAATACCGCGCTGTTAGTCGGATTCCTACGGATAATGTGTTCAAAATTATCTCTTTGTGCCACTCCACTTTCTCTCTGTTCCCTCCTCTCGTCCTCATTCCTACCAAACCCCCTCTATACGGAAATGGATGAATTATATAGAGGATAATCCTGTGTTTCCGTTTAAGATAGATTTGTATTTCATTGAGTGAATAGCAAAAGCTATATTTTCACGAATGGCAGAGCCACGAGTGAAAATATAGCCTTTGTTGTTCACGAAATGAAATATTAATCGATCTTACTCGAAAACAAACGATAATTCTATTTCTTTTATGCAAAAAATGAGACCAAATCTGAAATTTCTAGGACATATTTTCGTAAAGCGTGTCATTTTGCACGTGATTCTATTCAACGCTCATTGTGACGTCACTTTTTTCTCACCGCATAGATAACGTCAGATAGAATGAAATGCACAAAAGCAGGGTATAAGTTTTTGATAATTTCACTGCTTTTGTAGTGAGATTATCAAGTGATAATCTGCCGTTATTTTTCGATAAACCACCTATAAGCACTAAAGAAAAAATTCTGCTAACCCTATCAGTAGTATCATGTTTACGATGGCTAATGAGTTACTTGGCACCTCAAATACCTATTAAGATAAAATTATTTAAACTGCTAATCGTGGATGTCCATTGCAGATAATTTACACTTAAGTCTTAGAATGGCGCGATGTCGCAGCTGAATATAAGGCAATTTTGGGGGGCCTTTCCCTGTCAATATTAACTTCTTATCATCAAAATATTAATTCAATTGAAAACCTTAAAGCATCTTATCAAAATAAACAGGTGGTAAGCGTGGACAACCTTTTTTAAATAAACTCAATGGACTTACTAACAAGATTGTGACATCCACTAACTAGTAGCGCTTGAGCGCCTGCTTCGCTCCACAGGCCTGATCAACATAATAATAAGGGATATTTGTAAAAGAAAGAAAGAAAGAAAGAAAGAAAGAAAGAAAGAAAGAAAGAAAGAAAGAAAGAAAGAAAGAAAGAAAGAAAGAAAGAAAGAAAGAAAGAAAGAAAACACCCACATACTTTTCAACTTTATTTGAAATCAATTCTCAGAACATTCATGAGAAATTACAATTAATTACATCGTGAAATTGACATTCATCTCAATCAAAATCATTCTAAATCACTCACTCAGCGTTCCATTCATTCATTCCAAACATTCACTCAAATCGATCAAAACGCTCCAAATTACTAAAAAGTATATAATCAACAGCTACATGCAAAATAAATGTAAATTGAAAAAATCACGATTTCACTATCAATTGAAATTGTTAGCGTCTGATTAGTTCTTGAAGAAAAAGGAAGCAATTAACAGAACTTGTATGTATATTTTATTGAAGGGAGGCAATGAATATCGCTTATTATGTTCATCATGAACAAAATTAGCAATATTGGATTAACTCTCTTTGATTTCACTCAAAACTCGCTCCACACAATCATTCAAATTCATTCCAAAATCATTCCAAAATCATTCACCTTGTCAATTTCACGATGGTGTTAGGTGTAGAATGAAATCAAGTCGATACCTTCTGATTATTTTAGAGCTTGTTTATTTACTACATAAGTAATTAGATTTAGACATGTTTTACATCTTATTGAAATAATTCTTTGCACGGTGACACATTCTTACAATAGAACCATTCAACCCTTTGCTGTTTAATCCCTGCTTTTTCACGTGATTTTATGATTGAGAAAACATTGTGAAAAAAGAAGAAATTGCTTCTGACAAAAAATTTCTTCTTTTTCCACACCATTTTCTACACTACTACATGAAAATGGTTATTTTTTTTCAAACTAAATCCACTTTAAATTTTCGTCTGCAAAACCTTTTAATTTAGACAGGTCCAAAATTTTGAAAAACAGGAAATGGTTAAGTATAATTTTATGTTAAATCCACCAATCAGTTCAGTAGAAAATGATTTTCAAAAGTTCCAATACATATATAACATAACATAACATAACATAATTTTATTGGCTAATTTAACACATACATGTTTTATGCCAAATAAGCTTAACATCATAAATGTTGGTGGTTCCATATTAAATACAAACAAATACATATATATAGAAATGACCTCCACTCATCAAGTCACATTTTTCATCCGATCGAATTAATTAATAATAATTATAAAGACTTTATTTAATGAGGCATTACATTTGGGATAACCCAGGCTTCCCTGTAGGCAATATTTACAAATCATTTGTTGGCTGTCTCATGAAGGGTTGCCCAAAAATCACTCAAATAAAAATTGGCTTTTAATAATATCCATACGGTTATGAGAAAAGTCAATCTTTAAAATGCATGGAAATTAACAACGCCTATTAAAGCCGCTTCTTAGACTGACTTAAATTCTTCGAAGGATTCTGATCGAGTCACACATTCCTGTGAAATTAGATTAAAATTTATCCAATAGTTTCTTAGGAGAATAAAAAAAAACGGACGCGCGAATGCACACACGATCTAAACTTCGACATAAAAATAGCACGATGGCCTTTCGGCCAGTGGAGCTTAAAACGCGATGACCATTATGGTATACCGTAGCCCGATATGTTTAACAAGGTAGATTTTAGTTCGACCAAGCTTATCGAAAGGTAAATTTTATGTTTTATCTGTGTAGGAAAATTTATATAAATAGTATGTATTGAAGTAGTTTTCAACCATGGTTCGTATTTTTCCAATTCGCATTTTTAAATTACATGCCTAGGAAGCTTATTCAGCAGATACAGGGACTGTCATTGCTGTTATCCATTTGGCCATTCATAAAGTAGACCGACTTTAGACAGACTGTTTTGGCGAGTATGCTATTTCTACTGAGGGCAGTCACGTTATTAGCATGCCTTTAGGATGAAAGCGTCAGCGAAGCGTTTTCGAAATGATACCCCGCTTTGCACTTATGTGCACGTTCAAAACGGGGTATCATTTCAAGGCGCTTTCGAAACGTTTTTACGTCCTGAACACAGGGCTGGTGTCCAAGCAGGCCCCCACTGCTTCAAATTTCTTCTTTTTTTCCTCCCACTTAGCTGTTTTCGGGGGGAACCTTATGCATAACCATAGCCCTGGTATCGTCATCGTCGTCGTCGTAATCGCCGTTGTCGTCGTTGTCGTCGTCATGTGAAAACTTTGACATTTTGTGATATCTTTAGTAATCCTAAAGGCATTCTAAAGGCGTTCTAAGCAAATATCTTCACCATGAAAAGAGCAATCTGTACAATGAATGGGGGGGGGGGGGGGGTGTTAATTCATTTTGTGCAAAATAAGATTGTTTTATTGTTGTTCGACTTATATTTGTTAAGGTAATCTTATTGCAATTTTCCTAACTGCTATGTTATTTCACTATGTTATGATCTTTTCATTTGGGGACACTCACTATGTTATGTGAGTTTACTGAATAAAACCTTGTATCTTGTATCTTTCTTTAATGCGATTTGGTGGTTTATCTAGAAAAAAACGGAAGGTTATCACTTGATAATCTCACCGCAATAGCAGTGAAATTATCAAAATTTTATTCCCTGCTTTTATGCATTTCACCCAATCTGACGTCATCTATGCTGGGCGAAATAAGAGACGTCACAAAGAACGTTGCATAGTAATCACATGCATGCAAAATGACGCACTTTACGCAAATATGTCTTAGAAATTTCACATTTTGACTTATTTTTGCATTAATGACATAAAATAATCGTTTGTTTTTTCCAGTAAGATTGATTAATATTTCATTTCGTGGACAATAAAAGCTATATTGTCACTCGTGGCTCTGCCACTCGTGAAAATAAAGCCTTTGTTGTTCACTCAATTAAATATAAATCGATCTTACACTGAAACAAACGATTATCCTCTATATACCTTTTTCTCCATTCAACGCCAAACAGGCGAGCGAAGGCACTCGTATGCAGTACCCTTGTTTAAACTTTATTATTTTATAACTATACAATTATCCGTGCGATAACATCCCATTTGATATTTTCTATTATATCATATGGATTTTTTTTAACAACGGCATAATGCGACTATTTTTAGAAACATCGACGAAGACAAGGCAAATAGAGGTTATAAAAGATAAATACGTACTAGTGGGTTGTTTGAAAAAAATATCTTACTCGGTTGTGCAAATAGATAATTGTCTCGGCAGAGCCTGGACAATTATCAATTCCCCAAACCTCGTAAGATATTTTTTCGCTATATTATTAAGAAGGATTTATGATTTTTTGTTCATTTCAGAAAGCTGTTCAAGTGAATTATGGGTGATTTCAAATTTGACAGAAGTCTCATTCAAGTGACTTCATATTCGGTGAGAAAAGTTTGCCATTGAAACCTATTTAGAATCTCTCTTTCTATGAAAGATCTATTGGAAATACTTTTAACAAGCGTAAACAGTAAAATATTTTGTAAAAAGAAAATACCTTTTCCTATATTTTCTTTCATTTTTAAAGACATATACCAAAACCATATGTATTGTCACTAATTCTATACGAAGCTCTCGAATGAATTATTCAGGAAATTAATGACAAGTTTGATTTCCAATCTAATAAGTTTGAAAATGCTATTTTGTGTTCATTTCTTACGGGGAATGTTTTAGCGCAACTGAACTGAAAGTGTCAAATGCGGACGTGTGTAGTTGAACAATATCTGCTGTTTCTTATCTACATTCATAAAATAATCCGCGATGCCGACCCGTCAGCGATTCCTCTTTATTTGTCGAACGTTTTGTAAAAAAAAAATAGCGTCGGCCGGACGCCCGCGATGGCAGAAAAATTAATTATTGTAATATAAAACCGCCGATCTGAATATCTTTTATTGTCTGGCTAGTTGAAATCATGTGATATTTATTCTTAAAATGAGTCTTATATCGTCGGTTGATGTAAAATCCTTACTACTTTAGCTCGTATGAGCTTTAGATCCGAAGTTTTTATCAATCAAACGACCAATTATAATTTTCAATTTTCATTTTCAAGGACACATTTTGGAATCCTGGTTATAGTGATGACGCAATCGACAATTATGGTGTTCACAAAGTGCCACTTCGACGAGGGACCCCCGAATCTCTGGCGAAATATGGCACGATTGTTCACGATTATAACCAAGAAAAGGTTACCATAAGACAGTGGCCTCAAGAGGGAAAAAGACCTATCATGATAGGTAATAAAAGTCCCATCTGATCAATAAAATGTACGCAGAGAATCCAGGTCAATAATATAAACAAGATAATGTTACCATAATAAAGGCCTCAAGAGGGAAAGAGGCCGGGTAATGAACGTCCAGTAAAAGTGTACGCCGAGAACCAAATAATTTGACTTAGGTTATTTATGATACATGTAAAGGGGAAATGTTCATCAAAGAACTACAATTTCAAAGCAGAATACGAAAAAATGTTAAAGTTTGAGGAAATAAAAAAAGAAAACATTAACAGAAAATCAATATCAAATGACGTCATGTGTCCTCCGAAAAAAACAGAGTCTAAGATTAATAAAAACAAAATGTCCCATACATGTCTAATATCGTGACTATTACAAAACTGTTGAACATCAACTTGAAAAATTCAAACCAATTTGAGAATTACCAGAATTGTCTGTTTTCAAAATCCTACATTTTTTAATATTTTGATGTTTTAATGGCATTTGCACGGTTTTGTTAATTTCATTGAAACCCCTATTCATTTGTAGGTACAGGAGTCCAAGCGGTCGTGAATACGGGAGAATTTAAATATATGTGGGACGGAGACGTACTTCTGGCTCTGAATGGTGCAGCTGTTGATGATTGGCTCATGATCACTGGCCGGCTACCGAGGAATAGCGATCCTAAAACTCGAACCGAGGTCCTCGTCAGAGAAGCAAACTATCACCCAGACAGCAGCCAGGTGTTTTATCCAATCAACAATCAGCCATTTGTTGTGGTTCTAGCGCCCCCTGGTGACGATATAAAACCGGAAGATTTCGAGGCTTTCTACTGTGACGGTAGTTTCGGATTACATATCAGACCATTCGTCTGGCACCAACCGTTGTACCCGCTCTCAGATACGTCTTCGTTTATCAGCAAACAGAGCAGCGTCTACGCTTGTGTCAATTTTGACAGCGTTGGCGAATTCGGGAAATTTCTGTCGATACCCTTGAGACCTGTTTGATTTGTTAAAATCACATTACGCCTACGTAGATATTGGCGGTTTAGCGCAAGACTGTACTATGTGTATAATACATGTACACTCAGTACAGTCTTGCTCTGATCCCTCAGTATACAAGTCTGTGTGTGGCATTTTTCAACAATTTAACTTGAGCGTTACGTTTAGACTTCGATCAGCCTGTGCATTTGCACAGTCTGATCAGAGTCATCACGTTGCGCGTATTAGATAGCTGTATAACTATATACCCTGTTTACAATCGCAGAATATCTCAAATACACAAAATATTTGTCCGGCACGCACATAACACTGAATTGTTGGAAATGTCACGCACAGGCCCCCATTCAAATATAAAACTCCTTGTTTCATATCCACAAATAATTATATGATTAGAAGCGAGCTGCCAATGCAGGGAGAATTCTTACATAAGCAGCAAGCTATTTGGAGCATAACAGTTTAGTGTCTGAAAATATCAATGTTATCTTGTCGAGGTTGAGAGAATTTTTCATGTCGAAGCTTCGCCGAGTCATGATAATTTCTCACAGCAGAGACCAGAAAAAACTGTTATTTTAAGACACAAAATTGTTTTCTATTTATCATACAATCAATTTTCAGCGCTTAATTATAATGAACTCTTTGAAATTAAAAAATACGGGTGAAAGTGTATGCAAATTGTGTCTTAAAAAAGAATTCCTGATATCATATTATATTATCGGGCAGGTGATATCATGCCAATACAGGCTTCATTGCATGATAGAATAAATACGAACCTTACAGATACAGATGAGGGATCAATATCTAGTTTCAGTTTCAAGAAAGATATAACGAATGGACGTATTTGCATTTAAAAGTGGTATTACTGTTAAGAACATCGCGGAATTGACAAGCTGAATCCTTTTTGAATATTTTTTTAATGAAATTGAATGAACGATAGGAGAGAGTTTTGAATTAAATTGAAAGGCAGGTAGTCTAATATCACTTATTTTTTAAGTATGAACAAAAATTAGAGATATTTATTACATTCCTTTGATAAATTATGCATAAAAGTTATAAAATTATCGTTTTATGCCTTTAGGAATCGATCAGACGCATACACATTAATTTCAATTAATTAACAGAAATCGTGGATTTTTTTTACGATTTTTATTTCGAATGTAGTTGTTGATCTTATCTACTTGGTCATTTTGGAGTGTTTTTAATGGTTTGAGTGAGCGTTTTGAATGAATGAATTGGGCGCTGAGTGAGCGGTTATGAATAGGTTTGATTTGAATGATGGTCAATAAAACGATTTTACTAACTGTACATGGCCTTTTTGAAATGTGTCCGATACATTTAATCTGTTGAAGATATTTCATGAATATACAGTTTTGTCAGCTTTAATCCTGTCTCAGATTACAGAAATGTATGAATTATACTGTACTTTCGATATTTTTTTTGTTTCTTATCTATTTATATCATCTAGGTCTTTGTCATACGAAATTTAATTCTAGTATTGAATTATATTCTTCAGTTAGACGAAGTATAGAAAAATATAAATTGGTTTACACTAGATTCATAAACCATGGCAATGGCAAACTCATTATGGGTCGTGTTCACAGGTAACAACATCGTGAAATTTACGAGGTTAATTACATGATTTTAGAATGATTTCGGAATGAAATTGAATGAGTGGTAGGAGCGAGTTTTGAATGGTTTTTCAAGAGAGGTAAACAAAATCGATGAGTTCGTCTAATCCGACGAAATCAGCAAAGTCGGATTACCTCCCCTGAATTTCACTTAAAACTCGGTCCACATACTCATTCAATTTCATTCCGAAATCATCCCAAATAAGTTCAAATTGTCAATTTCACGATGTTCCAAATCGTTTATAAGTTTACGGTTGGGTTATCAACAGACATATAATTTGGAAACCAACTCACTGCGATGAGAAAACCTCCATCAGAAATTCATTTTTGCAATTTTCATTTTCTGATCATAATATCATAACTTCACGTCATTTAAAACTGTTCTCTGAAAAAAAAGGAAAAAAAAACGTTTGAATTGCCTTAAAGCCTAAGGTACAATGTAAATCGCCTTTTCTGAGTTATTACCGCGATCTCTATGCGTTTTTCCCACGTTGTTTAATCGAAAGGATAGTCAACAAGTTCATATTGAAAAGCTGCATGAAGACCGCGGAGTAATTTTAATGTGCTAACTAGCCTGAAGTACTTCTTTCTTCTTGCGAGTTTTCTGTATTAGTTAGCAACACCGCAAAATTGAGACTGATTCCGATCAAAACCATCCAAAATCTCTAACGCAACGCTCCATTCGTTCATTCCAAACTCTCACTAAAACCATTAAAAAACCCGCTCATAATGGTAAGAAAAACGCTCCGAAACTGTTGAAAAACGCTACACACTTTATTCAAAACATACGATTTCATTGGATAGCACCTGATTGGTTTGTGAAGACATGCAGATTTTAATATAGAAAAGTTGGTAGGTTTTCATTAAAGGGGGGTAATAACTAAATTGGTATGCAACACATTGCTCTCCCCTCGTGAAAATATAGCAACTGTTGTTCACTCAATGAAAGATTAATCGATCATACACTGAACCAATTTATATACGATCCTTTATTTAAAGATTGAAGAGTGCATCAGCCTACGGACATCACGAACTTAAAAAAAAGGTAAACTTATTTGTCAAATAAGTTTTAATTAGTATAATTCACCGTTAGGTTCAGAAAAAATACAGGAAAAAAAATGCCCTTTTATCCTTATTATAATAAGCCTTATAATTTGGATATATAATTATAAACGAGAATTTGACTTCTACATGAAAGGTTTATTATCATTTTGTGTTATTATCATTTTTTTATTTTTGTCCACTGAGTTATATAACAAAACGGAAAACTGTGTACATGTATTGTATGAATCACCCTAGAAACAGTAACATCGTGAAATTGACATTCATCTCAATCAAAACCATTTTAAATCACACACTCGTCGCTCCATTTATTCATTCCAAACACTCAATCACTAAAAACGTTCAAAATCACCACAAGATCAACATCTGCATTAAAAATTAAATATAGCTAGAAAAAAACGTGATTTCACTGACATCATTACAGTTGTAAGCGTCTGATTTGTTAGTGAAGAAATAGGACGCTAATTATATAACTTGTACGCATATTTTCTGACAGGGAAGTAATAAATATGCATAATTCTGTTCACCCTGAACAAATTTAGTAAAATTGGAATAGGCCTACCTCTCTTTCATTTCACTCAAAACTCACTCATCCTATTTCATTCCAAATCGTTTCATTTTTGAGATGACCGTTACCACAGAGCTGTTTTTACCGGACCCTCAAACAAAATATACCCCTGTATAAAAATAGTTATTGGACTGGAAAACTGGTTTAAATCTTTAATTTTTCGATTGTATTTCATCAACAGATTATAAACAACGAAAAATATTCAAATAATTTTGAATTTCAATAAAATTGACCAATCAGATATTACCTTTGACTTTTGTTTTTATGGATCGGATTTGTGACAGATCGTGGGAAATTGAATTACTTCTACATCTCGACGAAGTTGTCGTTCCTGAATCAGTGTAAAGATTCGCCTAAATAATTCGTTCCTTGTCTGGAACTTGTTTAAAGTCCATAGTTTTTGGGGGGGTTTTTTTTTTGGGGGGGGGGGGGGGGGGTATTTTTTTCTTTTTTTTTTTTTTTTTTTTGTTTTTGTTTGTTTGTTTGGTTTTTCTTTTCAAAGCATCTTTATGTTTCTTCGAATGTTTCAAGCGTAATCCTAGCTGGCGACTGGAAAGTATTCAAAAGAAAATTTTCTTGGTGTCAATACGCGAAGTGCGCAAGGACGATAAAAGTGAAGAAATGCATAATTTTAGAAATAGAAAGGGTTGTAGAGAATGTAATAAATAGAATAATCAACTGGTTATGTCTGATATGAAAAATATTTAGTTTTGCTCGAAAAATTTAGAATGGACCCAACAAATGCGTCAAATTATTGAAAAAGGTGTAAGATCCCAAATTATATTTTATACAATTATTTAATGATAATGATTAAAGCCGCAAAGTACTCCTGGTTGTATGAAAAGTTTCCAGTATAATGAAATATTGTACCTAAGTAATTAAAGTCGTTTACTGATTCTTATTATTTTTCCACCGATTGTCCATTTCTCATTTTCTTTAATTGGCCACCTCTTTCTAAACGCTATGGTTTACGTTTTATCAGCATTTATCTCTAGGCCCCATGTATTGCAATTTTATAGATCATTAGACGCTGAATGTGTGAGTGGTTCAAAATGATCATGGATTTCTTGGACAACCCTAATACTGTGAAAGAAACTCACTGTCTTGTAAAGTGGTAATTAACTTCTTTTGAACATCCTTTTCGATTTTTGTTCTTTAATCATGTTGGATAAAACAAAGTCGATTAATACAAGGAGGGGCCAATGTAGGCTTGTAATTCTAAACACAAAATAAACCAGATGTAAATGACCTAGAATTCGATGGGGTATGTCTGAAAAAAACAAGTGAAAATAACCTGAAAATAACACTATTATTATAGTGAATACCAATTTTCAAGGCAGAATACGTTTTATTGTTTATTCCATTACATACAAGATTTCAGATGTTGTGCCAGGGTGGCCGAATCACAGACGATTGTTCCAAAAATCGATCTTTGCTATACGAGGGTTGTTCGATAAGTTCGTGGAATTTTGCTTTAGCAGGTATAGAAAAATGGGGTATGCCGTTTTCAAAAACTTGATTTCTCTTTGAAACCCATTGATGTGGGTAGCCATTTGAATCGTCTCGACGAGACGATTCAAATGGCTACCCACAATATAGGATTTGTGCAAGTATTGCAAATAATTTAAATAAAAGACCAATGTACCCCCTCTATCTGAAGCCCTATGAAGAACGTTTGTGGCCCGTCACGCGAAAAGGCACCATCTGGGTAGTGCGTAAAGTGTCGATCCAAGTCAGACTGCGCAGTTTGCCGCAAAGAGATTCTAAATTGATCGAGAAGTGATTCTAAATTGGCTAAGAGATGTTAAAAGTTTCTTGGATATTTATCGATTCTCAATTGTATTCCTAAACCCATCAAGCGTAAATCGGAAAAGTTTTCATCAAGTTTGTTTTTTTTAAAAAAACAGGGTTATTGATGTTTTTAAGCAATCGTGGTTTAATGGCATTAAATCTAAAAGTAGCTGAAATCTTTATAATGAAAAAAAAATCAGAATTTGAAATCGAAAAGTATCTTGATATTCTTCCGTTAGACAACGAACAGCTTTATCGCGACTCCGACTTTCATCACACAAACTCCTTATCGAAACCGGGCGATTAGCGAACCGACGTCTTAGTCGAAAATATACCGTTTTTATTTACATGATATCGATCTAGAAGATGAGTATCATTTTGTCGTAGGCTGCCCACTTTATTTAGAAATCAGATATAAATATATACTAAGAAATATTATTACACACGATCAAACATGTATACATTTGTTGATCTTATAAGCATTAATAACAGTACTATTCAGAAAAACCTTAGTAAGTTTGTTGTTGAAGTTTAATCTACGTGATCCCTTAATCAATCAACATGCTAATCAATGCAAATAAGGTTTAGTAATATGTATGTACACCAACAACTTTTTAAATTCAAACTATAAATTTTTATCAAATACACTGTCTTCAGGAACAGTTAATAAATGATATTTTCATATGCAATACAAAAAATCTTAACGTGACAAAAGAGACATACCTCTGAATTATAGATAGACCAGTCTTAGGTTTCATAGGTAGAACATAAATGCCTAAAGCCAAATACTTAGTAATTAGGCTTTAAGAGTATTAGTCCAATATTTCATTCAGTGTAAATAAATATAATAGTAATTTTTAACATATCAAGATTGTTTTAGTATAAACAAAAAAAAAAAAAAAAAAAAAAATTACATATATATATGAACCAGTGAAAGTTATTTTTAAAGTAATACAAACCTATTTTATCAATATCTCATGAATCTCTCAATAATGATATTAATAATGATAATAATAATGACAATTTGAATGATCAAATCAGGCATAATCAATATGAGATCACATGACGGGTTAGGGCTCACAGACGATCAGAAAGTAATCAGGATTCTTGGTTCTCAAACGCCTAGAATCATAACTAAGACCAACCAATAAATGGGCGGTAATTATAGCACTATGTCAGGTATATCCCAAATACCAATATTTTATAAATGTATTAGAAAAATAACAAATAAAAAGTCAGTAATTAATTAAAAGATGACTAAGAGTAACTAATCACAATCTATCAAGTCAATATAAGATATACAGGAGTGATATCAAATAACAAAGGACACTCAAAAATGTGTATCTAGTGTTGTATTCTATGTGTGCTATTATCAATGAACTCATGTGCTATAACCAAGCTTGAACTGACAGGCAATCTGAAAGTGGGTGCATGGCCCGCCATGTGATTACAATGAAGTATCCAGACCCAGTATAGCCATATACCAGTGGAAGTGTTATCAATTCACCATGGGAACATACCCAATATCAAGTTATGGAAAACTACGATAAAGGGCCTATAGAAGCTTAACTGCTTATGCTTACGTCCAGTAAGCATCCGGTCTCGACAACTACATGACTACATGAACTTAATTAATTATACATGATCGCAATACAACAAATATGTGGACTATATAAACGGGGGCTGTTGCAGCAGGGAATTATCATGATAGAACAATTATTCTCATTTATTGTTGCATCGCTCTCCTATTATTTCAGATAAAATTTAAGCAATTCATCAACGATTAACAATGTTCATATTTGATACTACCCTATTCACTAACACTCCGAAGGAATATTTCGACTGTACTTATACCATATTATATTGTTTGTAAATTTTTGAGATGAAGATATGTAAAGACGAAATCTGTTTGATAACGAATCTTGAATCTTGAAAAAAAAATCTTGAAATCTAAAGCAGATAACGTAAAATTATTAAACCTTTTGTAGGACTCGGTGAATCAACAAATTAAACAATAGAAATGATATGGGATTAGACGACATCAACGTACTGTACTCATTAGTCGTCCATCATGAATGGCATGTTCAGCTAGTAACATCGTGAATGTCATTTCGATCAAAATCACTCTAAATCGCTCCCTCATCATTCCATTCATTCATTCCAAAAACTCACTCAAATCGATCAAAAAAACGCCAAGATTATTTAACAAATTTTCAAATCGTTCAAGACGATCAAAATTTTATTCTAAGATTTTATAGGATGGTGTGGATTTTAAAGAGTCTGTTTGGTCCACGCAGGCTTGCATATAGAAAAGTACGTACATTTAATAAAAGGGAGGTAAGAAACATCGCTAATTTTGTTCATCTTCAACAAAAGCGATATTGGATTACCTCCCTCTAATTGCACTCAAAACTCGCTCCACTTACTCATTCACTTTCATTCCAAATTAATTTCAAAATCTTTTCATCTTGTCAATATCACGATGTTGTTAACTGTACTGTTCAGAAAAGAGAGGAAAGCTATCAAATACCCGCCAGTCCTCAACTGACTTTTAGTGTCAGAAGCTTAGGGACCATAATATCTCTCATCCAAAGTTCTTAAAGAATGAAACTCCAATATTAAAGATATTCTCACTCACCGTTTTTGACAGGGTATAACCGGTGACTAGAAATTTTCTAATGGGCCAACTTATTTCAGGCCCGAGCGGGTCCCGTTGTTGTTGTTGTTGCTGTTTACATTATTTTTTCCAACTGGAAACCAGCCCTGTGTTTAGGCTGACAAGATGTTGTTAATCGTTTTCAAATTATACCCCGCTTAGCACGTTAGTGCACGTGCACTAACGTGCAAGGAGGAGTATATTTTGAAACAGCTTTCACCGTTTTGTCATCCTGAACGCATGGTTCCTCTCCGGCTGGAAACAACAACAACATTGGGATCCGCCCGGGCATAATTGAAATTGTAAGCATCTTATCGGTTTCGGAAGAAATAGAATGTTATTTATCGATCTTGTATACATATTTAATTAAACATAATTAGCGATATTGGGTAACCTACCTTTTATTTCATTCAAAACTTATTCCACACACTCATTCCAATTCATTTCAATATCATTTCAAAATCATTCATCTTGTCAATTTTACGCTGCTGTTAACTGCATTGTCAGGAAAAGCCATCTTAACTGGATAGAAATTTTCTTGGTATATTGAAAACAAAAAAGGAGTACTAAGAAACGAAATCTAGTGTTTTCACAGCTCAATCCGAAAACAAAAAGACCAACAAAACTAGAATGTCGCAAAGTGGAATAATACTCCTCTTCCCACCCCCTTTCCCGTACAAGAGCCTGGTCAATTACGGAAAGCCATTTTTCATCAAAGGGCCACAACTCTGTCAAAGTCAATGCATCGTAACAAAAATTTCACTTGCACATAGCTGACTGATACTGGTCTTTTCTGTAAAGTTTCAATGAATCCGGCTTATAGTTGCCAGGCAAATAAAGCTACAGGCGGACCGACCAACCGACAAGCTGACTCCTATATACCCCCTAACATATTAATTTCATTTAACTATGACTACACCAGTATAAGTTTGACCAACATCTTAACATCAATTGAATGAAAAAATCTCTATCTAAGAGAAGGAAAGGTCGATTTGTAATTCTTTGTAAAGGACTCCATAAGCAATCTTCAATTCCACTACAGTTAACAACATATTGACATTGACGAGATGAGTGATTTTAAGAATGATCTCAAAATGATTTTGAATGACATTGATGAGTGAAATTCAAGGGAGGTAATACAGTATCAATGATTTTGTCCAAATCCGACATTATTAAAGATATTCATTACCTCCCTTAAAAATCAACGTACTTTTCTATGTGTTTTTCTTCACCTATAAATCGAACGCTTTAAAATCCTTACAAGTAGATAAATCGCAGAATAATTTGGTCTATTTGAATAAAATGTTCATTAGCTGAACTGTTTAGAGTTTACAGTTAAGAACATTGTGAAATTGACAAGATGAATGCTTTTAGAATGATTTTGGAATGAATTTGAATGATTTTTAGTGAAATTAGAGGGAGCCAATCCAATATTGCTAATTTTGTTAAAGATGAACAAAATTAGCGATATTTATTATCTCCTTTTAATAAAATATACGTACTTAACTGCTTTAATGTCTTCGGTGACCAATCAAACACTTTAAAACCCACATCAACAAATAGAATCGTAGAATAATTTGATCGATTTGAATAAAATGTTGATATTCTTGAACGATTTCGAAACGTTTTCAAATGACTTTGGAGCGTTTTGATCGATTTGAGTGAGTGTTTTGAATGAATGAATGAATTAATGTAGCGCTGACTAATCGCTTCAGAGTCATTTTGATCGAGTGGTTGTCAATTTCCCGATGTTTCGTTGATTTGTTTCGTTGGAATGGGGTTTTACGCCGCTTTCAACAATTTTTCAGTTATATCGCGGAGGCTCGAGCATCTAACAATGGATTTCTGGTATTTCTCACACCAGTGCTATCATCACTTCCTTTCCTAGCCTCCATCTGCTATCCCACATAGGTCTACGATTATCAATCGATTGGAGGGAAACAACATGTCGGAAAGGATGAGTGCCACCGTTGGGGATCGAACCCAGGACTTTTTTAATGACAATCCGACGGGCTACCAACTGCGTTATGACAGCGGCTTGTACTTACTTTGAACATATAAGTGTACTGCATACACGGACGGACGGATGTATATAAATTAAATTCATTTTTCGACCAAACACGTTCCGCGATTTGAAAAATCCACCAATGGACTTAATTTTTTAATTATCGCAAAAAATCTCAGAATTGAATTAATGAAACGTATTTTTTTCTTGCCATATCATTTTTTCCAACTAATACTATGACAAATCATGTTTTTCAGAATTTTTTAATGTAAAATAAGGACTTTGTCCGTCCGTCCACATGTTAACTTCCAGCCTTTCATACCTAATTGTTTCTGTATTAAACGGAACAGCGACTTGCCGAACCAAAAATAGTTCTGATTTGCATAGGGGCCGAGTCAAAAGTATATGATTTTAAGTGAGTCGTTTTGGTATAAAATCGAGTATATTTATAAAAAAAAAAATTGTCGAAGATTTTTAATTCCTTGGGATATCAAATCTGAGTGTATTTTCTCTTTGTTAAATCAAAGTACTGAAAGTACTGATAAGTTGAAATGCGTTCAAGAGACGGTGACCTTAAGTCACTTACGAAGCTCACGCCTCCCGCCTACCACAGGTGATCACATAATACGTCTCGTCTTTTGACAGGCGTATATAAATCAATGTATTTCAACAACGAGAGACGCTTAAACCCCTGATTCGCTATACAGACCTGCAACTGATGGAAGAAAAATGATAACAAGAGGGCTAAAATGGTCCTAAACCGCTGTCCTGAATCCGATTTGTCCAGTGGATCTCATCCAAGAAACCTTCTGGCAAAGTTTCATTCAAATTTGCCTAATTGTTGAAAGGAAATATAATTCGAAGATTAACAGTGATAATAGACCCTGCCCACCCAATTTTTACAGAGGAGACTCAAATTAACCCTGCACTGCCACGCCCATATTTATGGGCTAATCAAAACTTTGCAAACAAATTTTGAAGATGGTCTCCAAAGGAACGTTCTGGTAAAGTTTCATTGAAATCGGCCGAGTGGTTTAGGAGGAGATGTCGTTCAAAGGTCCATGGCTTAAATAAGTCCTTCCCTGCCACACCAATATTTATGGACCAATCAAAATATCGTGAACAATTTGCCAAAAGCGACCCTCAAGGAACATTCTGGTAAAGTTTCACAGACATTGGCCCAGTGGTTCAGGAGGAGATTTCATTCAAAGATTTCTGGCTCAAAATTATGCCCGCCCTGCCACGTCAATATTTATGGACCAATCAAAATTTTGCAAACAATTTTAAAAAGGGTCACCCTAGGAACATTCTGGAAAAGTTTCATTGAAATGGACCCAGTGGTTCAGGAGGAGATGTTGTTCAAAGATTTCAGGATCAAAATAAGCTCCGCTTTGCCACGCCCATATTTATGGGCCATTCTCAATTTCACGAACAATTATTAAAAAGGGTCACCCCAGGAATCTTCTGGTAAAGTTTCATTGAAATCGGCCCATTGGTTCAGGAGGAGATGTCGTTCAAAGATTTCTAGTTCAAAATAAGCCCCGCCCTACCACGCCCATGTTTGTGGATTATCAAAATTAGCGAAGAATTTTTGAAGAGGGTCACCCAGGGAACATTCTGTCAAAATTTTATTGAAATCAGCTAAGGAGAAGAAGAAGTTTTTAGAAAGTTGACGACACACGACGGACGTCAGAGTCAGGCGTTGAAAAAGCTCCCCGTAAGCACGTAGTGATCAGGTGAGCTAAAAAAGAAGAAAATGATATGGACCATACAGCCGACTAATGGACGCAGAGGCGGACGCTCAAAACAGTTTCTACGTTATTTTTCAAAGGACTTCTGCTCCGTTTGAGTTATCAATTACATTTTTAATTAGAATTGTCGCAAAGCGGACCTCAACAAGCGCTTTGTCCTTGATGAAAAGCTTTTTTCGCAGGGAAGTGTTTTACTTCATGAGTTGGAATTGCAAGACAATTCTTGGACGAAGTTCAATTGTAACTTCGACATTCGTGACTCCAAAATTTGGCACTTTCTTGGGTCATTGACAATATTTATGTCAAATTTAATGATTTTTGGTCAATTGGTTGTTCAGTTAGAGTGGAAACTGTTAACAGTTCAAGGTAACTTATGACCGTGACATGTATGACCCCGAAACAATAGTATTTCTTTGGGTCGTGGGCAATATTTGTGTAAAGTTTCGTTATTGCGATTTTGGAATGATTAATGAATGATGTTGAATGAGTGAGCGGAGCGAGTTTTGAGTGAAACTTAAGAAAGGGAATACAATGTCGCTTATTTTGTTCAATTAAATAAAAAATGCGTGAAAGTTACACCAATAGCTTTATATTTCGCCAAGAACCAATCAGACGCTTTAAATTTCAATTATGTCAGTGCAATCGCGATTTGGTTCTAAAATGCTTTATTCCATTTGAATGTACAAGTTGATCTTATTTATTGGGTAATTTTGATAGTTTTGAATGGTTTGGGTGAGTGTTTGAAATGAATGAATGGAGCGCTGAGTGAGCGATTAATGTCAACTTCACGATGTAACTAACTGTATGATGGTGCTCTTAAACGTGTTGATGTACAAGAATGTGAAGAAAATAAGTTGAACTAGTAGGTCTGTTTCAAATGGCAAGGTATTTTGGTGATGGAATGCAATTGGGCAAAGATATTCATAATTCCCTTAAAGATGTGGTGGCCAGGATTTTATTTGATGAATTTTGGGCTTTGACATTGAAACATTCATGTAGATAACTGCAATGTGACGGAAAACAAACGACAATATGTTGCAAAAATATTTATTAATTTTAAAAGTGTATCTTCACTTTAAGAAAAACTAAAGATTTTTATTTCGTAACTGTAGACAGAAATGTACAATATAACAATTTGTCATAAATTCAATGTGTGATAAGGTCGTTCAGAAAGAGAAACTATACCTTTAAAAGAAGCTATAACATAATTCTACGGAAATAGGACGCGACTTTACCAAATCACGTGATTCGCTTGTGCTGTTGCCACAATACTGAGAAACCAGATCGCGACATTGCCCAATAAGCAGATCACGTGATTGGCTAGTGCTATTTTCAATAGCTGACCTTATTTGACTTGACTTATCACATGATTTCCAAATATAGTAATGTAAACATGTGATACTAGTAAATTCGTACGCAAATTTCAATAAATATCGTTTAAATCATGAATAAGCGTGTTAATAATATACATGAAGTGATAGTTGTGTAATTGTACAGGATTATTTTATTTTAATGAAATAGACTGTATGTCTATGTCAAGTTGAGATATACAAAATAGGCCGAAGTGTATTCACATCCTGTTCACGTGATGTGTGTTCTCAAAAAACCCGAAATGAATTTATCTTGTGTTCATTTTGCGGTTTTGTTAAATCTAAGATGGAATTGCTCCGCATTCCAACTTAAAAACCGTTTGACCAGACAAATTATAATTGTTGTTATCCTTTTGAGACGAACCCCATATTCACCTATTTAGACCAATCAAATAACTTTATTTAACGAAGTCGTTGTGAATTTCACGAGGAAAACTAGATAAGCAGGCGAGTAATAACGGTACAAATCACGAGATATTTAAGTTTAAGCTGACATGCCCGTCGATATGCTAATTAGCACGTCCAAATAAGGAAGAATGGACATCTCTTCTTTCAAATGTTTAGTATAAAACCACGTGTTTTTACTATTGTTTACATCTTGTTACAACTGAACAGCCTTCTCCACCCCTCGTGTTTAAGATCGGAAAATGCGAAAACATTAACATTAACTAGATAGACAAAATCATTATTTTGAAATCATTTTATTTTCAAAAAATATTTTTGGGAATGGTATTAAGCTGAAATTAAGATTTTACTACATATAAATTGCCAATTCAAACTCAATTTTATGCAATCGATGAAAAGGTCGGTCCATATAGAAGTCAAACGGACTATAAGACTTTATAACAAAATACCACGTATTTATCGAACAACCCTCGAACAGTTGACAACATCGTGAAATTGACAAGTTGAATGATTTTGAAATGATTTTGCAATGAAATTTATAAGTGTGTTGAGCTGGTTTTGTGTGATTTTCAAGGGGGGTAAAACATGACAGATAATTTAGTCCTTTTAGATGAAATATTGGATGAAGTAGCGATACTTGTTTACCCCTCCCCCCCCCCTTCAATGAAATCTACGGGGTTTTTTTGTTTGTTTTTTTTTTGTGTGTGTTTTTTTTTCTCTCATTTTGTGTAGCTCGCGGTCAAATCAGAAGCTTAAAAATCAACAGCCTCCACAGCCTCCACCATAGCGCAGTTGGTTAGGCATAAGACTTCCAATCTGGAAGTCGTAGGTTCGATCCCCGGTGGCGGCAAATATCCTTTCCGACGTTTGTCTCTCACCAATGGGTAGACTGTTAACCTATGTGAGATAGCAGTCGGAGGCTAGGAAAGGGTATAATGGTAATACAGGTGAAAGAAATACCAGGAATCCATTGTTAGGTGTTCCGGCCGCCGCGATATAACTGCGAAATTATTGAAAGCGGCGTAAAACCCATTTAAACAAACAAACAAATAAAAATCAACACCAGCCCATAAAATCGTGCAATTAATAGATCGATTTATTTGAAATGTTGATCTTTTCAACGATTTCTAAGCGATATTTGAACAATTTCTTGTTTCTAGTTTTTGGGTGATTGGAGTGAGCGTTTGGAATGAATTATTGGAGCGCTGAGTGAGTAATTTTGACTGGTGTTGATCGAGATGAATGCCAATTTCCCGATGTGATTAACTGTATCCAACTTCATCTGATGGCAAACACTAATGGAATACATATGCATTCGATTAATATCTTCAGTGTATTATTTTTTTCTTTCGCCAACGGCTTATCTTTATATTAGTATATAATTTAATGTAAATTATGTCCATCATATCCACGACTCTGATTGGTCAGAAAATGTTTCATCCCTCAATTATAACATACTCGAGTAAACAGCTATCTTGTAAGCTTGCGCACTACGTATTGCCATGAAAAACCTGTCTAATTCTGGAAAAGTCTTACCTCATTTCCTTCAAGATATTAAATTATAAGATATGAAGAGACTATTTGATGAATTCCCGGAGGTATGAAAGTGAAACAATATCATACCCGACATAATTCTTCTTCGCTTTTTCATACAGTGTGATTAAGATTTTAGTTTTATACCTCCATGAAATCAACAAATACTCTCCTCACATTTGAATTGAATGATGAAAACCGGACGAACAATTCCAAATATATGATGTACAGTTAGTAACATCGTGAAATTTACACTCACCAAGATTAAAACCATTCTACATCACTCAGCGCTCCATCAATTCAGTCATTCAAAGCAAATATTCAAACATTCAAAAACGCTCCAAAATCACTTAAAAAGATAAGATAGCTAGATAAATCGCAATTTTCACTTGCATAATTGAAATTGCAAGCGTCTGATTGGTTCTTGGAGAAATGAAATAGGAAGTTATATATAGAACTTGTCTACATATTTGATTAAAGGGCGGGGTGGGGTGGGGGTGGGGGTAATGAATGTCGTTAACTTTGATCAGGATTACCTCTCTTTAATTTCACTCAATACTCAAACCCATTCCTCCAGCTCATTCCAATCCATTCCAAAGTCATTAAAACGATCAGCAATTCACCAATAAATTGCATTTGAGCCTTCGCGTGTCATTTCCAAGAATTTGAAATGTTCGTGATGTGTAAACATTGAGGGGCCCAGACAGCCAAAAAACTGCAAATATAAAGCTTCCTGATTGTCTGCAAAAAAAATTGAACTATCAACTAAGCGCATTGTGAAGACTCTGGTCAGACTGTGCGGATGCACAGGCTGGTCAAGGTCTTTGCTTTGCTCATTTTTGAAATTGTTGGAAATCTCACGCGCAGGCTTATTTTTTATGAGCTTGTGTAAATTTGATTAGGCTTTTTGCTAGGGAAAAACAAAACAATTAATTACAATGAATTAACAAATAATTAACTTTAAACAAATAATTAACTTCTTCACTGTTAATCATTTTACAGTTTAGTAACATCGTGAAATTGACTTTTCTATCGATCAAAACCATTCTTAATCACTCACTCAGCGTTCCAATCATTCATTCCAAACACTCACTCAAACCATTCAAAATGTTCCAAAATCACTTGAAAGGATCAACAATTTCATTCAAAAGCTGGTTTTAACGGGATGGTCCTATTTTGGTTACCTCGAACAACATTCAAATTTAAACAGTAAAAATTAACGTTTTGTTTATAAAAAGAAAAAAAATACAGGCTGAAAAAATTGTTACAAAAGTACATAACAGAGATATGAACCAATCGTTTCAAAGTAAATCCGTCAAGAGGACCCGCCCTCTTGTGTTCTTTAGCTCCGCCCGGCTACGTATTCTTTCCTATTGACAAATACCGTCTAGTCGAATTTAGACACTGGACGACGGATCTCTATCGAAGACGTATTATTGAATAGACTGGGTGACTGCCTCTAGAACCTCTCAGACATAGGGTTTCCAGTTTAATTATTGCAAAGATTCCGTGTTCCATTCTGGTCATGTTTAGGTGAGTGCAGCTTTCATTTTACCCATAATTTAACGTAGTGGACCCGTGATGGTTACGCAATGTTACGGAAATCACGAACTTTAACAGTCTTAACCGAGGTTTCCTAATGATTTTATTAGGAAACCTCGGTTAACATTGGGAAAGATCATGAGGTCCAAAATGTTGCGCAACTTTTACGGGTCCACTAGCCTTTCTTCCTATTTTCGACCGATCACGCAAAAAGGGCGTGTTGAGAACTTCGTTAAATAAATAGAGGATATTGAATGAGTGGTCATGTAATACCGAATTTATTAAACGAGTCATTTAGAAACAGATAAAAACGAGACTGTGCCGAGTTTTTATCCGTTTATAGATGACGAGTTTAATAAATTCGGTATTTGATGACCACAAATTTTATATTCTATTTATAATATGGCCCGAATTTTGGAGATAAAACGAGAAAATTATGATATTTATCTATTTATTTTATTCCGCGAAACATATAACGCCGTTTGCAAAATGACGTCAGCAGATCCATTATGACGTCATTTTCCTAACAAAAATATAATGTTGTTCTTCGTTTTTAGCTCATTTGCATAGTTATTCCACTAGTGTAAAAACACCCGTGTAATATCAAAAATATTCAACGGGGATATTTCATTCCGGGGACGTAGGTCATATTATAAATATAAAAAAAAATCGAATATTACCAATTCAGGTCAATTGGATGTTGCATTTAAAATAGCTTAGCTAGCCGGGGAGATAGAAGGATTAGTAAATCAGCAAAGTGAGCATTTTTTACCCATGTCAGCCTGCATTATCTGCGCAATAAGATCATGTTCGGCACTTTTCGCATTACCCAGAGAGTCTCTTGACAGGTTACATCAAAATCATATATTTTAATTGGTTTAAAATTCAGTTTATATGTTTATGAATGAAAATCAGCCTACGAAACTGTTTCATTAACATAAGCATAAAAGTATATCCTAGCCTGACATTCAGGCCATGAGTTAAGAACCTGTAGTAATTCAGTTAACAAGGCAACCAAATCGAATCACATTAATATACAAATGTACATGTAATTGCAGTATTTGCTTCTTTCTGAACTCATAAATCAGGCTAATAGATATCAGACCGTATTCATATTATTCAAGGTTCAATGATTTAATCTGGCAGAAGCCGTATATTGAAAGTGAAATCAAAAGTTAAAGTTAAAGTTGGGTTTATAGTCTGTGCTATGCCAGGCAAATTCAACCGACTTCACACTTTAACTTCCGGTCATCGCAAGTCGGCTGTAAACATAAAACTGGAAAACAGTATCCATAGACTACAAATTGAGCCTGTGCATGGCATTTCCAACAACTTCCGGTATGGGTGGTGGTCAGTCATCGGGCCTTCTGAACGGCCACACAGTGATATTAACCCTTTCCTGTTTTACAAAATTATTGACCTGTCAAAAATTCAAAGGTTTTGCAGACGAAAATTTAAAGTGGATTTAATTTGAAAAATAACCATTCAGTAGGGTAGAAAATAGTGTGGAAAAAGAAGAAATCGCTTGTCAGAAGCAATTTCTTCTTTTTTCACAATGTTTTCTCAATCATAAAATCACAGGCACGTAAAAAGCAGGGATTAAACAGCAAAGGGTTAAAATATTCTTATTTATAGTTTAGAACAATTTATCAGTTACAATGTACATTTTAAAATAAATATTATCTAAGACAATTGCTTCAAGGATTTTTATGTTCACCGTAAAAAGTGATATACATTTTCTTTGATGAAATATTCTAAACTGTAAATAAGGAGGTCCCTTGCTACCAATTCAGTGCATAGTGAAGACTCTGGTAAGACTGTTCTAATGCACAGGCTGATCTAAGTCTTCGCGTTATCACATGTGTAATTGTTGGAAATGTCACGCACGGTCCAAAATATTATTATTAAAGAAAAATTTGCTCGTCACAAACATTTATTCTCCCCCAACAATGTGTTTCTTGTGAAGAAAGAATGATTTCCAAAATCATAAGGCATGAGGAGATTTTTTTCGTGGAGGTATGAAAGTAATGTTCTAATCATATCCATGTTTGAATCCGCTTCGTATATTCCGCATTTTTGAGACAGTTTGATAAGAGTTTACTTTCATACCTCCATTAAATTACAAATACTCTCTTCATCTTTTAAATATCGTAATGTTAAGAATTTTTTATTAAACCTAAAACGGTTAACGCATGTTAACTCATACAACATGCTTAAATAACTTATTTATGGTTGATATATTTAAATCATCTTTTATTAATTAATCAAGTAATAGTTATAGTTCATTTCTGACAATTTACGCGATATAACCTAAGCGGAGCGTTAGCGGAGCGCAAGGTTATACGAGTAAATTGTCAGAATATGAACTATAACTGTTTTACCGATCGACTTATTTTTTCATCGATTAATGCTAGGTTAAATAAGTCATGCGTCAATCAATGATGTCATTCATTTTTGTTGCGTCATACATTCTTCAATCAAATCGATGTAAACAAAAAGTGGGAGGAGCAAATATAAACCCCATTGGGTTTACCATTTGGCTAGACAAAATCAGTTGAGAACGTTCGGTGAACTAAACCCCGAGGTTGCAACTAATGCATTTCGCATTCTATTTAGTAATCTTTTCGCAGACATCATGTCTCACTTTTAAATGGATTTTGTATTAGTGAAAAACAGCTGGCACGGTATATTCAGCCTAGCAGTTGGTAGCGTGGCGAATTTTCATTCAAAAGGTACTGGGTTCGATCCACGACGGCGGCACTCACCCTTTGCTGCTATTTTTCCCACCAATGGATCGATAATCGTAGATGTGGGATAGCAGCTGGGGCAAAGAAAAAGAGTATTGGTAGTACTGGTGTTAGAATTACCAGGAATCCATTGTTAGGTGCTCAAGCCGTTGTGATATATATGAAAATTGTTAAAAGCGGCGTCGAATCCTATACAAACAAACAAAACTACCGCATATTCATGGCCGATAACGTAATGTTTGCAACAAGCAACGAAAATAACGCGTTGAAAAGCTGTAGGTACAAAGTTTAGGTTCCCCACCGATACTACGTCAAAGTTAAGCAGATCACACGAGCTTTCGATATTGGTCAGCTATCAAAGGTCTAACATGCTTCGAATCGCTTTGTTTTTGCAAATAATTGTATCCATAGAATCAAATAAGTAGGCCTATTATAAATTGTTCTACAATTATTTGGCCTACACGTACCTTTCCAAGTACTTGAATTCAATATAGATGTCTAAAGTCGTTTACCTTTTTCTTAAATTCACAATGTTTCGCCTTCAATGGCAACCTTTCACTTGATTCCTCGTAAACGGACCTAAAACGTCGATCCCCAAAGAACATTTGATTGCCTTTTTTCTTAAAAAAGGCAACTTTGCAGAATAACTAAATCAAAATATGCAAAGATCCAAATTATTTTTCGTAAAAAAGGTCTAAAGTGTTCATTTTAAGAGGGAATTGAGATTTTAGATGTTTCAACCCTGTCGTCCTTTCTTTCTTATCTCAATTTGAAAATATGATAGGGGTACAGAAACGGTTGGTTCAAGCAAACTGGTTGATCTCATTCTTACTGGTGTATGCATATGGATTAATATTTTATAATCAGAGATTAACATGCAGACAAATTATTCAAGAATTTCTCCTCCTTTTAATGATTTCTGTTTTAACATTTTTTAGTTATATCGCGGTGGTTCTTTTTATAAACAATTTTGTATAAGCATTACTTCAAAAGAACATTAAAACAAAAACGTTTTTTTATAAATACTCGATTCAAATTAAGGGTCCTCAGACAAGATTATGACGTCACTTTCTGGTTTTGAATGTAGTCCCCGCCCATAATGACCTAAAATTACGTAGCTCACTTATTTGAGCAGATCGTCAGGTTATGGAATATATTTTTTGAATTTCAAACGAAATAGCGGCTTTTCATTGGCGGAAAAAATAGGGCGATCGGTAAATACTAGTAATTAACCGGATGATCATTTATCTTAATCAATTCATTATTTTATTTGTTTACTTATTTACTTGCATTCACTCATTTATTTACTAACTTAGGTTCTTATTCATTTTAAATTTATCTCATCCTTTTATTTCATCCAATACTTGATTTATTCATTTAATTATTTTCATTTCATTCCTTTTTGTTCATTCATTAATTTGCATTGATAAATTGATTTAGTTGATATATTTACAAATTAATTTATTAATGCATTCGTTTACTGATTTATTTGTGATTTCATAGCCCTCCGCAATGTGTAATCGCCGATAAGCATTCGGAACATCACTCGGTCATTTCAGTAAACTGCAACAGACCTCGGATGTATGTAAGGCGGATGGGTATCATAAAAAATCGTGCATTTTGTTAGACGGAAACAGTGTAAGGAAAACTAGCACTGGAGATTTATATTTTACAGTAAATAACGGTTGAAAAATCTTAATTTTTGAGAATGACATGTCATTCTCAAAAATTAAGATTTTTCAGTCCTTATTAAAGAATCTATAGATATTTATATTAGGAAACGGTTTCACGTCAGTGACTTAAAGACCTGGTTTAAGGAATGTTGTATATTCAGGACCCCTACTGATAAGCTAATTGTTAATCTCTCTGAATCACCCTAGGGGGTCAATCACCCTTTATATTCTTCACATGACATTAACCATTATTGGTCATCACTATTTCAACAATTGATTTGAAAAGAGTTTGAAATAGAATATTTATATTTCATTTAAACAGAAAGTTCATGATTTCTTTAAGGTGTTTAAAGTTTTATTTATTTATGACTTAAAAACACTGATTATATCAAATCTACAAATTAGTAAGTGACAAAAAGTTTTGAAATGATCCAGATCAATTGAAGGTAGGAGTTTGTATACTTAATTAAGATTGAATTTACATCAATGTTAAGAAAATAACTTATTTTAAAAAAAAGTTTTTTTGTAAAAAATAAGTTTATCTGCTTCAAAATATTTTAAAAAAAAGTTTTTTTGTAAAAAATAAGTTTATCTGCTTCAAAATATGATATTACCCGTAAAATCTTGCTACAGAATTGAAAGATTGCAGTAAAAGGAAGACATTATTAATCTTTTTCAATCATACCATTCAATTGTTTTTAAGAGTTTTCTAAATATCAAAGCTACAGCTACTTTGTGATTGAGGAATTATTTTTATAAAAGCAAAATTGTCTTGTCTTTTATCAGTTTTTTTTTTTTTTTTTTTTTTTTTTTTTTAAAGATCAAAAGTTAAAGATGCATTACAAACACTTTTTTTTCAATGCCAAGTTTAAAATTGCGAAGAAAAATCTTTATGATAAAATAAATGAGATATTTAGACATTTAATATAATTTAACAAATAATTCAAGAAATAAATTTCTCAATTAGTAAAAATCAATATATGCCTGACAGCTTCTGTATGTGTATCTCTACATAGAGTATACAAGGTGATTAAGTGATTAAGATAAGGGCCATAAAACCATTAAGATAACAATGGGTGGTTAATTGTATATCTCGTTTGGGGGGGGGTCAAATAAAGAAGGATTAAACCAGGTCTTTAAACGAGTAGCGTTGGCGACGTCGAATGTTTTCACTCACAGTTTCGAGGGCTTACGCCATTTTTACTGACTTCATCGAGTTTTCCAAGGTTTTCCCGTAATTTTTAAAAATAGTCCGTCTATGTACGAGGTTGATCTGGAGATTGGCCAAGTGGTGTTCCGAATGATCTGGTGTTCTGAATGCGCCGATAAGATGACACTATTCTCCATCCGCGAATATTTCTCGAATAGGAAAAAAGTTACAACTAATGATGTCTCAACAATTTGAAATCATCAGAAAATTCTTATCAATTAACCTACTTTTAAAACTCTTTGCGTACAGATCCAACCCATGATCGATAATTATTTTACCGTTAATTAGGAAACGAGTTCTTGGAAATAACATAGATGTCATTGTATTATGTTTTCTTTTTTACACGCTAAGTATGCTGGGTAAAACAGGGTTTGGCATTTAATACGTTTTGATACAAGCCTGACGGACTTCCAGACTTTAATTTTTACAGGCTTTAGCTATTAATAATTGAGTATTCTAAAGCAATATATATCAAAATTGAATAAACACTTATTCCAAATTCATTAAAAGCATCATATTGGATCGAAAACAGTGTTGGGAAAAGATAAAAAATAGTTATTTCTTTTTTTTTCCTTTCCACATTGTTTTCCTTTGGTTAATGATATTCTAATTATTTGGGAAAAAAACAATTCTATACACGCGATCACACCTGTAATGTTTATAAATGGGCTCGAACAACCAGCCAATGCCAGGAAGACCTACAACAATCAGTTAAGCACATCGTGAAAATCTCGTTCAAAACCATTCAAACTCGCTTACTCAGCACTCCAATCATTCATTCATAACACTCACTCCAATCACTTAAAAACGCTCCGAAATTATAAAAAAATCGCTTTGAAATCGAACCAGACGATCAACATTTGATTCAAATCGATTAAATTGTTCTACGTTTTTTTTTTTGTTTGTTTTTTTTTTGACTGGTGAGGATTTCAAAGGGTCTGATTTATCCGCGAATCGAATAAATTCAGAAAAATAACTAGAATTTATTAAAGGAGGGTAATAGATATCGCTTAGTTTGTTCATCTTGAACAAAATTAGCGATGTTGGATTACCTCCATTTAAATCACTCAAAACTCGCTCCACACACTCATTCAATTTCATTCCAAAATCATTGCCAAACCATTCATCTAGTAAATTCCACGATGTTCTTATCTGCAATAGCTTCTTAATCAGTCCTCCCTAAACTAATGATTTCACAGTAAGTGTCGATACTGCACTACATGCTCAAGTTGAGCTATTGCTATCATACTATAGCGATATATGTAAATATTATACTGTCTTTTACATGGCCAAAATAGTTTGTTCAGTCGTGAAATGATCTTTACACGCAGTTTGAACTTTCATAGTTGTGCAGAATTAGCCGAAGGGACTGTAGATTTGAAGGTTTGTAGGACATGTTCAAGGGCGCAACTCCCATTACGCAAATTACGCAAGTGCGTAAAAGAAATAAATCCTCTTTCGAAAAATGTCGTTGATGCATGATCATAACATCGAAACTACAGCTTATTCAAGCTGTAGTTACGATGTTGAGATCATTCCCAAACGCAGAAATTATAGAAAAGGGGAGCAGACGGAGGAAAACAATCTTTTGTGACAGTCCACATATCGCCTTTATCCTATATATTCTATGATGTTCATTTCTGAGTGCGTGTAAATTACAAAATCCTAGTTACGTCTATGATGTTCATTAGTTTTGGAGGTAATTTAAAATGATAGATTGGTATATCAATGGTTGTATGCATAGATGAATAGAATAGATCAGATTAAGAAGTAATTATGAACATATATAAATAAGAATGCCCCATCCGCCCTGACAACTGGCTTGAAAACCGGTATCACTGATATACTGGGTGACTAGCCTAAAAATCGGGTAAAAAATCGGGTTATTCAGCTTGCGGGTTGTGTAAATGAACTAAATGCGAATTAAATGAACGGAAAAGTATCCCCACTGAATTTAAATTAAGGAAAAGTCGGGCAGATTACGAAAAAACTTACCTGAGTCGAGGCCAACAGGAAGTTGAATGTTGTTGTTCGAGACCGTTGTTGTTTGAATAATGACGACCAAAATCTTTCGAAAGTATTTAGACATTTATGTCATTTCGAGGAAGTAGAAAAAAACAAATTAAGTGCCTTTGTATCTAAGTTTTCTCTATCAATTTGTGTTGAGGCATTTCAATTTTCAAAAATTACATTTTTAGCCAATTGAATTATTGGCTCCGTCGCCCTGCGGAAAAAAAAAACAAACACTTTTTTTGCATAGTAAAAATGATTGATCGGGTCTAAACCACCAATTTGATATATCGTCTTTATAAAGATGGGGGCTACTAGCGCGAAACGATCTTTGACCGTTATGAACTAATTGACTGGTCAAATCTTACGAAATAGCTGCGTAGCCATTTTTGCTTCATAGAGATATAAGACCAAATTTTCAGCCAATCAGACAAAACTAAAATTGAACCATTTCAATTTGATTTTCTTATTTCGTTTTACAATTATTATCAGCGTAAAATCAATACTAATTCCTATGAAAACCAATCTAAATCGCTCGACCAACGCCCCATGCAAAGCATTCTTGAAAAACACTCACTTTAATCACTAAGAAACGCCCCGAACTAGTTTGAAAAAAGAAAGATCAAAACTGTTCACAATCATCAACAATTTATTCAAATCGGTCAACTGATTCCTCGATTTTATAGGCTGATAAGGATTTTTTATCTTATAACTAAACAAGTATCCATGTGATAGCATCCCGTATGATATTTGTTATTATATCACATAGTTATTTTTAGAATAATAATATAATGTGGTTATTTTTAGAAACTTGCATTTCAGTTAGAAACATCGACGAAAACAAGACATATTGAGGTTATAAGATAAATACAATACGTACTAAGTGTCTTGTATGAAAAAATATCTAACTTGGTTGTGAGAATTGATAATTGTCTCGGCAGAGCCTCGACAATTATCAATTCTCCCAACCTCGTAAGATATTTTTTCGCACACAGAACACTAAGTATGTATTATCTTTTTATAACGTCTGATTGGTTCGTGAATATACACAAACAGAAATGTGACCCGTCACGCGAAAAGGGACCATCTGAGTAGTGCGTAAGGAGTCGACCCTAGTTAGATTGCGCGGTTTGCGCGGGCTGACTAGAGTCGAAACTTTTCGCAATGTGCTTATTTTCCAAATCTAGAATGATCAACCTACCTTCCAGTAAAAGAATTTTTGAACTGCGACCTCTGGTTCTCCTGTACTAGAAGCAATCTCTTTTTCAAAAATTATTTTACAGAGTTCCCGGATGGTCTTTTTTTGCGTGACGGGTCCAAATGTATGTTGGTTTTTTTGTTTTGTTTTGTTTTTGTTTTTTTATTTCTAAAGAGAGCTAATAAAATATTGCTTATTTCGTCCAATTTAAGCGAGTTCGCATTACCTCCCCCACCCACCCACCCACTTTTTCTCACACACACAATATTAGTGAAAAACTCAATCCTCCAACTCATTTATTTTCATTCCGATATGATTCCCAAATCAGCGACATCGTGAATTTAACGATGCTTGTAACTGTGTAAATTCGGCATTTAATGTCAACTCATATACTATCCTCCAAATTTATTCCAGACAAAAGATCTTTTTACTCTTACTGACCTACGTGCAGTTCTGTCCCTACGTTGACGCAAGTTTCAACGCTACTGACGTGGACGCAGGTAATTTGACGTACCTCGCGGAGGATCTATTGCAGCATCTTTGCTATGAAGTCGATATATGTGATGCTGATGCCGACACTGCCGATGTAATGCCCAATGGAGATCTGGATGGATATCGCATCTCTTGCTGCAAAGGTTTGTTCGTTTCTTTATGCTTTAACGCCACTTTCAACATTAAAACACTTACATCGGGGCGACTGGTGCGCCTATCTATGGTTTCAAATAGTTTCTCACACCGAACACCAACAATTTTACATAAGCCACCAGCGACTCACTCAACTTAGACGTAGTACAGTTACTAACGTTTGAAATTGAATTGTAAACACTTAAACAGTAAAGTGTATATATCTTATGAAAGGGGGGGGGGGGGGGAGTAATTTGAACAAAATTAGCGATATTTGATTACATTACTTTAATTTCACTCAAAACTCGCTCCACACACTCGTTCAAATCATTCCAAAATGATATATCTTGTCAATTCCACAATGTTACTTACTGTACTTATCACATACCCATTGGTGGATCTCAAACGACTCGTGTTAAATAACGATTTGGTTGTGCTGGGGTTTAACAATTTCCTGTTTTTCAAAATTTTGGACCTGTCCAAATTCAAAGGTTTTGCAGACGAAAATTTAAAGTGGGTTTAATTTGAAAAATAACCATTCAGCAGGGTAGAAAACAGTGTGGAGAAAGAAGAAATAGCTTGTCAGGAGCAATTTCTTCTTTTTTCACAATGTTTTCTCAATCATAAAATCACAGGCACGTAAAAAGCAGGGATTAAACAGCAAAGGGTTAAACGAACCCACGATTGACAGCCCTATGCGTAACAGCTGAGCTAGCAGGATCGACAGCTGCATGATGAGGTGTTGTTTTGTTGTTGTACAGTTAAAAACATCGTGAAATTGACATTCACCTCAATCAAAAACATTCTAAATCGCTCACTCAGCGCTCTTTTCATTTATTCCAAACACTCACTAACCATTCCAAAACGCCCAAACTCATTGAAAAATATAGAATCAACAACGTCATTCAAAAAAAATTTGATAGAGAAAAATCGCGATTTCACTGACATAATTCAAATTGTTAGCGTCTGATATGTTCTTGAAGAAATAGGAAGCTAAGTATAGAATGTGTATGCACTTTTTATTAAAGGGATGTAATCAATATCGCTAATTTTGTTCACCCTGAACAAAATTTACGATATAGGATAACCTCCCATTTAATTCACTCAAAACTTGCTCCTCACACTCATTCAATTTCATTCCTACATAATTCCAAAATCATTCATCGTGTGAATTTCACGATGTTGAAGTTGCTACTTTTGAGCGTTTAGTTTCATTTTTACAAAAGGTGGGGTCAGATTAGTAAAATTGGAACAGTAAAGCATTTATGGAATAAAGTTACAGTTAAGAAACATCGTGAAATTGACGATTCGAAGCGATTTTTAATAATTTCGGAGCTTTTTTGGTCGATCGGAGTGAGTGTTATGAATGAATGATTGGAGCTGATTGAGTGAGTTTGAATGGTTTTGGACGAGATGGATGACCATTTCACGATGTTTTTAACTGTAGTATGTATTGTTGATTTCATTTGGGAGTATTAACATAGTCATAACTACAATAACGCAAATTACGCACGCACGAAATACAAAATGAATCGAGTTTCAAAAAAATATTGGTGATTAAACATACCAGCGTGCAGTTCAGAACATCGTGAAATTGATGAAATTGATGATTTAATTCTGAAACCTTGGTTAACACCGCGAAACATCATGTGTTCTGAAATGTTGCGAAACTTTTTTGGATCCACTGCCTTAAGGCACAGGAGACTATATCTTAAGCTTTTCTTCTTTGTTTCTTTGTTAAATTGATTCCCATGATCATTTATTTAATTTAATTTTAGTTGTGTCCATTAATAATCATGCAGTTTGATTAACTGAAAAAATGGTGTGGGTTTTTTTTTTTTTTCCTTTTTTATGTACGCGCCTATTTTGAAAGTTACCGCGCAAAGTAGTCCCCATAAGAAGTATGTTACATTATGGAGACTCGTTATATATTGGTTTGTGACATTATGTCATAAGATATGGAGATATTTTTGTTGATTTCATGGAAGTATGAAACTAATAACCTAATTACACTCATGTATGAATCTGTTGCGGGTATTAAAACAATTTTTTAGGTTTTTCGTTTCATGCCTACAGTAAATCAACAATTAATTAATCTCTTTATATCGTAATTGCAGAAGACCATCCATTTATACAATATTCAAAATATCAATCAATGGGTTATGTTGTTTGGCAGGAGATGATTTTAAAAGATTTTCTTAATTTACAGTCTTTCGGATACCATAGATATGAATTTGTTTGAGTTTCGAGTTTCTCGGTCAATGTCAAGAGTTCAAAACCGCGAACGAAAATTGCAAAAAGTTGGCAAACTTTGCATATTAAAAAGCAATTGCTTCAGCTTGAATTATTTAATATACTCGGTACAGAACTACAATTGTTCAGGGGAGATCACTGTCTAAATTTAGCTTGATTAACTACAGTTAAAAATATCGTGAAATTGACATTCATCTCGATCAACACCATTCCAAATCGCTCGTTCAGCGATCAATTCATTCATTCCAAACACTCACTCAAACCATTCAAAAACGCTCCAAACCCGCTGAAAAAGATAGAATCAACAACGCCACTCAAAATGAATTAAGCTAGGATAGAATAGCGATTTCACTAACATAATTCAAATTGTAAGCGTCTTATACGTTCTCGAAGAAATAGAAGTTATATATAGAACTTATATGCATTTTCTAAAGGGGGGAGGGTAATTAATATCGCTATTTTTGTTCATCCTGAACAAAATTTGCGATATTGGATTACTTCCCATTAAATTCACTCAAAACTCGCTCCACACACTCACTTAATTTTATTCAAAAATCATTCAAAAATCATTCACCTTGTCAATTTCACGATATTCTTAACTGTAATGGTTTGTAAGACTGAGAACGAACAAAATAAGCTCATCTTGAGCACTTTGTACTCAAGAGAGCTAAAGATAGGTCATGCTAGGTTATAAAGTATGTAAGTTGATCAGAACTAAGGCAAGCCAAATTGATTGATTCGTTTTAAATAAAAAGGTACTAAATTGCCAATTATTTAAAGGTGACCAGCACTATGCAAACTATGTTTAAAATCTTAAACCCATATGAGATTTGATTAAAATCAAATCTGTAATATGTCCAAAGTTTTCACTGTAGGTCCTACATTCCTACATGGTAAATTGCATAAATACGCGGCGCGTACGCTTTTGATCTCAGTTTTATGCAAACTGTCGTAGGAGGACCTGGGGTCCGTTTTACTAAGATTCTTACGAAAAAATTAATCGTAAGTCAAAAACACAAATCGTACATGGTGTTTTCATTTATTGTTAGATTCTGCCTTGTAGTATCTCATCGGATTCCATTTTGAGTTACTTATCTAGAAGCAAATTTAATTTTTGACGTACGCAAATATGATCGTAAGAAGTTTAGTAAAACGGGCCGAAGTTTAGCATTTAAGACTGTATTTAGTTAAGATATGATACAATTTTATCCAACCGCCGTTTTTTTTTTTTTTGTAGAAAAGACCCTTTCCAGAATATTTGGCCATACCGGTAGAGCTAGGGTTGTCTAATGTTGCTTGTGCTGATCTTGAGCTTCATTTTTATACATTGTTAGAGATGTTGTTCAAGGATTTCAGTGTTAAAAAGAATACCACGCCCATATTTATGGACCAATCAAAATTAAAGAGGTGGCATTCAGGCAAAGTTTCATTGAAATCAGCTCTGTGATTCAGGAGGAAATGTCGTTTAAAGATTTCACCGAAAGAATGTCATATCCTGTCACGCCCATATTAATTGACTTATCAAAACTTCGCAAACAAATTTGAGGAGGGTTACACAGAAAGTATTCTGGAAAAGTTTCATTGAAGTCGGCCCAGAGGTTCAGGAGATGTTATTCAAAGATTTCACAGGGAACATATGCCACGCCCTGGCATGCCCAAATTTATGGGCCAATCAATAACCCAAGAGGAATTAATTGTAATCATACTGGCAAAGTCTCATTGAAATCGACCATTTGTTTCAAGGGAAATACTGTTAAGGGCGTCCGATCACCCGGCTTTGGATTTTCCGCCATAAAAGATACGATCACCTTTGTGTGAGAGTAATAAAACTATGAATCTAAATTCAAACCATGGTTTTAGATAGAGCTGCATATAAGGTTGACAAATCACTTCAAAATTTGTATAAATTTAAAGAATTGTTGAGTTTTTCAACATTTTTTTAATGCATTTTATCCGATTTTAGAGTATTCGTAGAAAACGCCAAGCAAGATTTCATCATTACCCAATGTCTGTCTTTCGGACAGAAACATAACAAAACTAAAGAAAATGGTAAAAAGAACCCCTACCTTATATTCCTGAACAAAAATACCAACAAATTTGTTATTTCCAATGTTGGAAAATGTGGGGTTTTTTTGTAAATTTGAATGTAATATTATGAATCACTTCCCTTTATTTTAACAAATAAGTCAAAACACGTTAAAAGTAAGACTGTGACCCCAATGTTTTTTTCATATCAAAATATTCATCATATTGTCACAAATTAATATTGAGAGGATAATAAAAAGATTAACAGTAGAACTATGTTTATTTCACTGTGAAGCATTTTAAGTAGCCTTCAATATCAAATGGAAATATTTCTATCAAGAACCAAATAAAGATGTCATATTTTTTTCTTTTACTCCATTAAATTTCCATATCATTAATTACTCCAGTGGAATAAGTTGTCGTTTTTAAACAAAACATATATCAATGGCATTCAGAATATTTAATTGTCAAAAAAGAAATTAAGGTAAAAGGTGTGCATATTTCAAAGAAAAGCAAAGAAAGAACCGGTTGCCTGATACTATGACATGTATGGATATACGGCATAAGCAACGGTGACCAGTTTAATAAAATACCAGAGTACACCTGAATACCGATACAACGCGTACAGGTTATATGTAAAAAATGCATATTTGTACATATGTTTTCTATTAACGCTCTCCCGTCTTTTGCATTAGAGAATTAAAATCGCGGGACAATTGATTTATATCCTTTTATTGAATATTTCAAGGAGATAGCAAAATAATTTTTGTTGTGACAATGGAGAATCGATTAGCGTTTTGAAATAATGCTAATAAATATATGCTCAGCAAAAAAGAATGTATCCACTTTTTTTTGGCAATTTCTTTTACATCTGTATGATCAAATGATCAATTAATGTACGAATGTGTTTGCAGTGATTCGTTTTCTCATGCTCACATCATTTTTAGCTCCACTGGTCGAAGGCCACTGGGGCTATTGCCATGGCGTTGTGTCCGTCGTGCATCCGTCCGTCAGTCCGTGCGTCCGGTCGTAAACTTTTCTTTAAAAATCTGCTCCGCAGAAACTACCGGATGAACTTCAACCAAACTTCACAAGAAAGATCCTTCGGTGACCCTCTTTCAAAGATGTTCAAGAAATTTTGACCCAATGAAAAACTTGGATTTAATGGACGTGGCTAATTTCCAAATATGGTAAAAAGTAAGTTTTCTCAGATTCTAATAGATGGATATCAATCAAATTTTACATGATTGATCCTTGGGTGACCCTTTATCAGTCTGCCAAAAAATATTGTGATTGGAAGAAAAATATGGATTTTATGGGAGGAGGTCATTTCTCTATATGTTATATAGTGGAAATTTTGAAAAATCATTTTCTCAGTATATTACTGATGGATATCAATCAAATTTTATTTCTATGATCCTTGGGTGAACCACTATCATGCAGCCAAATATTAGTGTAATTGGATAAAAAATGTGTCTTTTATGGGCGGAGGTCATTTTCCCATATGTTATATAGTGGAAATTTTGAAAATCATTTCCAACATCAGTAGAACCCAAATATCTAAAAATCTAGTCAAAACTTTTATTTGCGTTTGCAAGAATTTCAAGCCTGTGCAGCGACTCAAGCCATTCATGGCTTTCTAGTTCAATCAACCAGCTTGTCATTTTTTTTTTATTTTTTTTTTTTTTTTTTGCTTTTCAAGAAATATTGAAATCTTTGTTTTCTACATCGACGTACGTCACGTGTTCGATCTTGAGTTTATTCTCAGATTAATTTAACCTGTAAAGCTATGTAGTTAAGAAGACCAAATAATAGTTGTGTTCCGTACAACACAGCCCTGTCAGGAGACTGAGAAAAACTTAACAACAATTAATAATAATTAATAAAAATCATCAAACATTGAGTACATTTCATGGACTTTAGTTGAAAGAAAGGAACAATAAAGGTGCGTGCTTATCATTTCCGATAGAGTAGAACTGTTATTGGCCCTCTTCAAGTCAATAGGGCTACTGGAAAGACGCCACGCCAATTTTTCTCATTCGCGATTGATTCCACGCTTCCTAATCACTATTTAAAACGGAAGTAAGATAAATATCTTCACAATTAAAAGACGTCAAACTTTCAAACTTTAAACCAAGCAAATTGTGATTTAAGGCTTAACAGAAGTAAGGCGAGCAATTTTCCTTAATATTCATACGAGCCTCTCGAATGAGTATGAGAAAACGTTAACGTAACGTATCAATTCAAATGTTGCTTTGATGTCAGCTTAAAACTAAAATAGAGAATTTTTGGTTTGTTTTCTTGACAAGGAAAGTGCAGACAATTTTTGGTAAATTTGAGCTTTGATTGTGCGTAGGATGTTTTATGTTTGTCTGTGTTCTTTGACGTAAGAAAGCAGCAGAAGGTATCCAGTTGCCTTATCAATCGAGGATATCTAACGCACTAATATTGCATTAAAGCTTTCATGAAAATCAATTGACTATTTTCTTGAGAGTCTGCGATTTTTGAAAACGACCACCTTGCTACATAAACGCGAACAATTCGGTAGCGGCTTCTTCAAATCACATCAAACTTTTCAACTTTAATACCAAATGGACATGACTTTTTTTATTTTTGCTCAGTATATAATGTAATTGTCTTTTATTTTATACACAATATACATAACATAACATAACATAACATAACATGACATATCGTATATTTACATGTGACAATTTCTCGTTTCGCAACGAATAGATGGATCCCTCTAGTATGCTAACAGAAAAATCCACAATCAGTACTTTCAGTGCTTTGATAACTGGAATGAGTTTTATGACTGCATTATTGGAGCACTGAACGAGCGATTTAAAATGATTTTGATTTGGGTGATGGTCAATATCGCAATGATAAATGAGCCTGTGCGTGACATTTCCACCAATTTGAAATTTTCGTGAGGTGCAAACATTGAGTAGCGTAGATAGCCACATATTGTAAATATAAAGTTAGCTGATGGTCTACATATACTTTGAGACCTTATCTATCTACTTAACGCATAGTCAATACTCTTGTCAGACTGTGCGAATGCACAGGCTGGTCAGAGTCTTTGCTTTGTGTATATTTGGAATTGTTGGAAATCTCACACACAATCTCAAATGATACCTACTGTAGAGGTAAGCGAAATAGTTTCAACCAATAAAAGCAACTGAATCTTGTTTCTGATTACAGGCTGTTCGTGTCATCCGAACTGCAAGGAAAAAATTAATTGCTGCTACCCTAACAAAACTGTGACAGATCCAAGAACAGAAGAATTTATTTCTAGCTATGAATGTCTGTATTCAGCGATTGTTCGCCCAGGTGAAGCAGTTCCGCACGAAACACCAGCCTTTCAGACGAAGGTAAAAGCCCCAGCTGACGGATGTCTTGTTGATAAACCACTAAAGATCCTGCCTGAACTATCCGTACAGCCCTCGTGTGATGAAACCTCGTATTTTCCCGTATACTCCGAGACCAAAAACGAGATCTACAAAAACATCCAATGTGCGCACTGTCATGGCGTCAAAGACCCGCGGTTTTTTGCTCCTTATCTTTTTTGCGGAAATTTAGGACGTTCCTTTGTCCCATTATTTGAGCAGTTTAGATTCTTTGAAACCGGTCAACTGTCTCCGAGATGTCGAATTGCGTTTAAACTCGGCAACCCAGACGTCATATCATCTAAACGCTGCTACCTTAACGTTATTGAGACGTGTGAAAGAAATACACTGTTCCTTCCAGACGACCTCATCGCACCATATTTGAACATCAATATCATTCAAAACCTCTGCGAATCGAGCGTATACTCGCCATTTACCAGCACTTGGAAATACTACAGGAACGTTTTTTGTGCCATGTGCGGTCAGTCCTCGCGAAGTAGCCTAAATCTTAAATGCCAAAAGGATCTTACGGACAGATTCGAGGTCGGAGGATTTACACATCTGATAGACCAAAAGATCCTTCTTGACAAGATCGATCTAGTAGAAAAACAAAATTACCCCGAGGCATGCTTGTACGATAATGATGAAAAGGTAAGCACACGATCCGTTTCTTCCAGGGAATACAGTTAGTTACATCGTGAAATTGACAAGGTGAATGATTTTGGAATGTTTTAGGAATGAAATTGAATGGGTGTGTAGAGCGAGCTTTGAGTGAATTTAATGGGAGGTAATCCTATATCGCAAATTTTGTTCATGATGAAGAAAATTAGCGATATGTATTACCTCCCTTTAATACAATATGCATAGATGTTCTGTTAATTATTTCCTATTTCTTCAAGAATTAATCAGACGCTAACCATTTCAATAATGTCAGAGAAATCGCGATTTCTCTCTATCAAAATTTATTTTGAATTTACGTTGTTGATTCTATATTTTTCAATGGGTTTGAGAGTTTTTAATTGGTTTGAACGAGTGCTTGGAATGAATGAATGTAGCGCTGAGTGAGCAATTTAGAATGGTTTTGATCGAGGTTAATGTCAATTTCACGATGTAAATAACTGCACCTGCCTAAATGACGTTCGTTAGTAATTTCTTGTGGTGACTGTTGATGTGTCAACAAACATAAATGAATTAATTCTAGGCAGTCTTTACTACTTTTCTAAAGAAAGGATATGGTTATTAAGAAAAAGTTTAGATAATACCCATATTTTATATAAATACAAGACAACCCAATTCAGGAAATAAAAAGTAAAGTTGATGAAAGGTCATTTCATCTTTATTGCAGCTTTTAGGGAAATTTGGACGGCTCTTCCGAGAATCAGAATAGAAACACTGATAATGGCATTACATGAATACTAAAATAGGGTTAATTCACGTTTTTAAGAGTGTTAACATTTGCAGAGACCCTCAAAATGGTTTAACGCCCGAGTTAAAGCATTTTGAGGGTCTCTGCAAATGCTAACGTCCGCAAATATGTGAATTGACGCTGTTATTGCATAAAAAGATAGATAAGAGTAAAGATCCAAACAGAAATCGCGAGATAATTTCATGGAAACGATATAAAACTAGTAACAAACTTACAAATATTCCGAAAAAATTATTATGCATTACACCGTCCATTTTGTTTATACCGACGTGTCTTGATAAATTTATGACGTCAAACAATTTATCGCGGGAATTATAGCAACGTCTTTAGGTATGCTCTATGATAATGTTATACATGACCAATTTTCACGCATTTTACTAATCAATGCGTACAGTCTTCTTGATCTTTTAATAAATGTACTTTTAGAAAAGTATGCATAAAACATCCTTTTAGGACAAACTAATATTGCAGAGAAATGTAAGAATCATTGAAATTGATTAAATTGTATAAGCCTAAATCGCGGATATTTAAGTAAGAAAAGCCGGCATGTGAATTTACTGATTAATCCACGTTTTCCTCCCGTTAAAGCCCGGGTTCTGTCCGTTACCATATGCCTGTAACGACCCGAAAGTATACATTTTATGCAATAATATGCAATAGCGAGTTATCTCTCGTCTGTCGATTTCAAACCTTAGAAAATCAAAGAAATTGTAAAGCGGCAAGATTCATCAAATACTTCATTATAATTTTGTTTTATTTTGTGCAATCTGGTTGGTAAAAAATGTGTTTATGTCTCAATGAAATAAATTTTGAGAATGCATTCAACGCATGGTATTTCTGTAGAAAATCTGTTTACAATTCTTAAATGTTTTTTCTTTAAATTATTGAATTATAAAAAATCAATGGCCAATTTGTTGATTTCATGAAGGTATGGAACTAACAGTCATAGGTCTTTTAGTTTTTCTTTTTCGTCCATGAAATCAACAAATACGCGTATATTTGCATATTTTGTATTGCACCTTTTTGTCTTATCTCTTTTTATATTTCTTTAGATACAGGAGTCATGCCGCAACAATTATTGCCCGACTGGTAGGACAATCAACTCCCAGGGTGAGTGTGCCTTCATCAGCAAATTTTGGCAGAGTCCCGCAAAATATCTAATCGAGGTCAAACTATCACCGATGAGAGGTCAAGATTTCAGGACAAAATTTATCGAGATGGAGTCAGACGTATTACAAGCAGCCCTCCTTGACGGTCTACCATGGCCAACTAAATGGGACTTTTGGACAGTATTTGTGAGATCTGACTCTTCTATCTGTGACGAAAACGCCAACCTCATTGTACGAATGTTAGCCGAAGCGTCCAATCCTGCAAGCCTAATAGAGCAAATCGAGCAGACCATTAAAGTCCACTGGCCACTAGTCATTGAAGGTAAACGTGTTGAATTTGAGCAGTCTCTCGTTGAGTACGTCTTAAAGGTGCCCTTTAATTCATTCGCTATCCCTACTGCATCACACTATCAAGATGGTTTGAAAGTATTTGGATGCGACGAAATAACGTTCGAACGTCAACTAACAGTCTACAATCCACCGCCCGTGGTCATCACCAAGCTTATCCTATGTCGCCAGGTCCAGCTCAAGCCTAACGAATTCACATTGGGTCCGCGAAATACTTACGTCAGTAGTAACCTGACACGGCGCATGCTGTTTGGAAAAGAATTTGAGTTGGTTACGACCGAGTTTGGAACCGAAGCCAGGGTCTGTTTAGCGGATACGTTTTTCGCCCTCTCCGGTATCAACAAAGGGCGAGTAGATGTGCCTGGACCATTCATTGTCCTTATCGCAATGATTCTGTCAGCAATCTACATTGTGTTTTACAGTTAAAAACATTATGAAATTGACAGTCCCTCCGATCAGAATCATTCTAAATCGATCACTCAGCGCTCCATTCATTCATTCCAAACACTCACTCAAATCGATCAAAAATACTGTGAAATCATTAGAAAACGTTTCGAAATCGTTCAAGACGAGCAACATTTTATTCAAATTGATCAATTAATTCTACGATTTTATTGGCTGATGTGGATTTTAAAGTGTCTGATTGTTCCTCGATGACGCTCAAACAATAAAGAACGTATGATTTATTAAAGGAAGGTACATGTAATTAATATTGCTAAAAGAAATGTTCATTTTCAACAAAATTGGCGATATTTGATGACCGCCCTCTAATTCCACAGAAACCTCGCTCCACATACTCATTCAAATTCATTCCAAAATCATTCCAAAGTTATCATCTTGTCAATTTCACGGTGTTCATTATAGTCCGTTTGACTTCTTTATGGACCAACCTTTTCTTCAATTACATAAAATTGTAATTGAATGAAGCATTTGTATGCGGTCTAATCTTAAAGGTCAAATGAAAAGCGTTGACAACCGTTTCTTTATGTATTCATAAGTAAAATTTAAATACGATGCAATATCCAGAATAAAAAAATGATTTTTTATAACTGTGAATTTCACGATTTTCGATAAACACACCTGTAGCCAGTCCTTGATAACTTCTCGGTCACGTGACTGAGGCATGTGACGTCACCGCGAGGGATAGATAATACCGGCATAGTAAACAATTTGTCAGCGGCTACGTATTTTAGATCGATTTATGATAAATTCCACTCGAAAAAGTACTTGAATTTTGCATTTTTGTGTTGCCCCTGGATGTCGCAAACTAAATACTTCGGGAATTATCCTCTTTTTGCTCCCGTTAGATCAGGGTAGGACTCTAAAGAAGCGAGAAAGCATGAACCGAGAGAAGTAAAAAAAGAATAGAAAAGAGACTCAGCGAACACCATCTACTATGGATAAAAAACTTTAGCAACATCATTTCACCAGTTATTGTTTTGGTGTAAACCCGTGACAAGCAAGTATTGAAGATAATTGGTAAACTGGCAATTACGATCGCCAATCCGATCGCCGGAGTTTGTTAACTGACAATCAATTTAGGTGTTAAAGAGACAGTTTTAACTTAACAAATATCAAAAGCATGACACACTTTTGATAACCATTGACGCATTAAAATGACGTGACAGCTCAAATTTCCTAGAGCCAAATTGCACCATTTTGCTTCCTGGGCATTAAAACATGGGGTCAGGGTCGATTTTTATGCATAGTTTAAGGGGCCAGGGTAAGCTCTATTTCATGTGTGATTTGGATCAGTAGCAAGAAGTTATCCTTAAAACCTAAAAAATTAAAATGACCTCAAGATATAAAGTTATCGGGGAATGAATGAATGAACAAAAGAAAGAAAGAATAAATGAATTTGGTTGATGAAAGAATCTAAGAACGCATGGAACGTTAACGAATGAACAAATTTATCGATGTCATTTCTCTTTCTTTCTTTCTTTAGACCAAATGGGAATTTTTCATCTTGCCCAATATTTTTATAGTGTAGACGAAACGGGTTAAGACAAAGGGAATAAACCACGAAACCATGTACTGATTTTGTTATTCTCATATAAAACAGATTTTTAGAATTTGATTGATTAAAAATGACCGTTTTCACCATTTCTTCTCTTGACACCGATTTGACATTAGAAACGTTGTATTTTCAGCCTTCTCAAATCTATAGCTGAACTATTTTGAAGCATGTCGAAAAAGTGCTTTTTGTGTATGAGATAATTCAGATTCTGTCAACTGAAATTTCTCGCTTTTTGCGTGATAGTTTAAGAATATATGTGTAATAAAAAATAAATTAGTGGCATTGGTAATTGATAGGTGCATAGTCACGGATAGATCAAAGAAAATTTGTCATGTGGTCTGTTAAATTGACCAAAATAAAGGCGACACGTGTGATTAGGGGCTTATCAATATATGACATGGACAATTGATTGGTGCATCGACACGGACAGATCAAAGAAACTTTGACACGTGGTATGGAACGTTGCGTAAGAAAAGACGATCTTTATGACACTTACATGTGATTTGCGGCTTATGAAAGGACTTCTGTTTATTTCTCTTCTTTATTTTTTAAATTCTTGCAACGGTGTAAGAGTCTGATGTGATATCTAACTTTTGATTTAAATTATAAAAAAAGAGATTTAAAGAAAGCGCAAACAGCTGTGACAAAAAATAAATGAACAATAAAAAGGCCTGTCAATGGAGGTTGAATTATGGATAATTGTGATCACATGGATAAATTACGTTTGGTGGAATAATGCCAAAAACGGTCAAATCGGCATTGAAATTCGAAAACACCGCAGAATAGGTAAGATATACATTATATTCTTTCCAAGCGACTAGAATGCCATAGATATAGTTTTAATACAGCTGCGTTTGCAACATTTTGGGGGCTAAAGAACGAGTTGTATAGTTTCATAGCCCTTTCTAGTGGTTATCTTTAGAATAAAAATTTTCTTTGCACCGTTTTTGTAACATGATGACAACTGTATAATCATGTATAGGGATAAATAATTAAATTTTGATGTCATTGACATATTTGAAAATTAATTAAAAGTTTGTAATCAAACTTCTTGAAATTTAGATTTTTAATCTTTGTGTATTTAAAAATGGTTCCCAACGCCAAACACTTTTTTCATATTTTAATTGACAAGAATGATCAATCGGGATTTCCAGTAAGCGTTGTAAAAAAACAACAACAACAAAAATGGCAACGAAAATTGAATTTTCCACAAAAACATGTGACATATCTTAGGTATATCATTAAAAACCAATTTATTGGTAGGTTGAAATTAAATGTTGCGCAATAGATTAGACTCGGAGAGCCATTTCCGATTCGATCGTTGGGGCTGTCAGACTCGGGTACCGGTCAGACTCGATTTCTTCACCCTACATTTCTGACTCGGATTCAGACTGTGATGATACTACATCTTCAAAGCGAGTAGGCTCAAACGATCTCAGTTGAACATGTGGATAAGTGGGTAACAGGATAGATTTTTCTTCGTTTCATTTGAAAGTGGTCATATTTACGATGCTCTCTTCGTTTATCTAGAACGGGGAATCCCTCGCAGTGACGTCATAGCTATTGCGCATGTGCGTGTACGTATTTCTGGCCAGGTAAAATTTTCAAATAAATCACGGTCGTATTTTTGCCAATACCGTTTTTTTAAATTTGTTTTTTTCGACGCGAACTTTTTGTGTCGCCTTATTTCATTGTTAATTATCAGGAGATGTTTTAAACACACGTTCCAAAAATTAGCTTTTCATTTGATCTTTAACATCAGCTTAATACCATTCCAAAAAATATTTTTTGAATAAAAAATGGTTTCAAAATAGTGATTTTGTCTATCTAGTTAATGTTAAAATTTTCGCATTTTCCGCTCTTAAACACGAGGGGTGACGAAGGCTGTTTAGTAGTAAAATAATGAAAACAAATCGAAAAAACACGTGGTTTTATACAAAACATTTGACAGATGAATGGTCCATTATTCCTTATTTGGTAATGCTAATTAGCATATCGACGGTTATGTCATTTTTAACTTAAATATCACGTGATTTATACCGTTATTACTCGCCTGCTTGTCTAGTTTTCCCTGCGAAAATTCAAACAATTTCGATAAATAATGCGTTATGATTGATCTTAATATGTGAATATGGGGTTCATCTCAGAATAGATAAAAACGTTTTATCAATTATCTAGTCAACCGGTTTTTAAAAAAAGAGAGAATACACTCAGAGATGATATCCCAAGGAAGCAAATATATTCGACAAAATTAATTTTTTGAAATACTCACTTTTATACTAAAACATCTCTCTTTAAATCATACACTTTTGACACTTTTGACTCAGCCCCTATGCAAATCAGAACAATTATGGATGGACAATTCGCTGTTCCGTTTAATACAGACACAAGAAGGTATGAAAGACTGATAGTTAACATGAAGACGGACGGACAAAATCATTATTTTACATACAAAAATTCTCAAAAACGAAATTCTTCATGGTATTAGATGGAAAATATGAAATGGCGAGAGAAAAATACGTTTCATTAATTCGATTCTGAGATTTTCGGCAAAATGTTGGTCCATATAGAAATCAAACGGACTATACTGTAGCAGAGAGCTGGTGAATCTTTATGACTCAATATATTTTTATTAACATCGTTAAAGTAAATTCGTCTGGTTGACTTTAAATAAAGGTTTTGACATAGAAATAGCAGCACACAAAACTATTCAAAAATCTTCTAATAAATTGAAAGGCGTAAATCTATGATATGCCTATGTTTAACACCATCCTGTACCAGAATACATTAAGCTATATCTCTATCTTTAAAAAAGATACTTTATCGTAGGATCCAGAAATTTACATTGAAATACAATTTTTTTTTTTAAATCTAGATCTACTCCACAAAATAAAATGCTGAAACCTTTGATATTTTGCATGATACATTGGCCTCAGACACTCACCCCCTTAATATAGGAAGTGATTGAACCTTATCGTAAGCCGTTTGTTGTGTAATCCTGGATTTTGCATAAAAAGAACATTATACAAAAGCCCTATGATATTGGGACACATTTACAATTAGAAGAATAACTTCAATACTTCATACAGTTTTCAAAATTTAAAGTACCGACAATGAAAATGATTCACAGTAACTTAAAGTCTTATTTAGAGAATTATAGCCCTTGATTGTTTGTTCTCATATACATGTATGTCAAAGAGAAATTGATCGAAATCTTAGATCTTTGAATTCACGTAAGCAGGCGAGTGCTGTAGAACCATCATAACCCTCTTTTCTTCAAATTTAAACAGATTTATTGTACTGTCACAGAATTGTACAGTGAAAAGAATTGTTCCTTAATCGTTAGTTTGTTTCAACAAGTGCCACGAGAAAAAAATAAAAAGATCCGAGTTAACACTCTCAAAAACACAGTTATGATCCGATCGATTTTCTTCAAAATTGCTCACAATTATTTTACTCTACTGTTATTGTTATTCGAGATTACTTCATGAAACTTGATATGTGTGTTCACATTTTGTAATAATGACGCCCCCATTTTTGTCTATATATTTTTCCGTTTTTCTGCATTATCCAGTACCTGCAACCAACCGTTGGCACTCTTTTCCCTTTTTTTATTTTTTGCCAGACAGTTATATTTGTTGAAAAGATATCTTTTTTAGAAGTACAGTGGTTGCCTTCCATAAAGGGATTTTTCGCATAGTGGTTCTACTAATGTTTCAGTTGTCATTTTCTATCCTAGAGGAAGAAAATCAGTCACAGTTTTGTGGAAATTGGGAAATTTACAATCCGTGGTAATTTATCCTTTTCTCTAAATATGTATAAATCAGTAACTTCTTATTTGATATTGCTATTTTTGGTATTGTAAAGAGTGTCAATCCAATTTACATACAGTTAAGAACATCGTGAAATTGAAAAGGTGAATGATTTTTGCATGATTTTGGAATGAAATTGAGTGAGTGTATGGAGCGAGTTTTGGGTGAATTTAAGAGAAAGTTATCCAATATCGCAAATTTTGTTTCGGATGAACAAAAAAGCGATATTAATTAACCCCCTTCAAAGAATATGCATATAAGTTCTATAAATAACTTTCTATTTCTTCGAGAACCTATTAGACGCTTACAATTTGAATTATGTCAGTGAAATCGCTATTCTATCCTAGCTTTAAAGAACTTCCGGTTCCGGTTGAGGAAAGTTGTTGATTTTTTGTCATCTCGATTTTTGGATGATTTCCTCATTTTTCCTCGGGATTCAAGCTTGGTTTTGAACATCAACCTTCAATATGGACAAGTAAACGTAACTACGATGTTAAATAAGTAAGACTTTGAACCATAATATGACTTTTATAAGAAAATGTGATTTTTCTTTGTTCTCACCCTTCGTTATGGGTGAATAAATTCTACCTGTGTATTCGACCCGTGACTATTTACCTTATTGTTTACATATGGAGGGTCAAAGTGAAAGTCTGGTTGTCACTCAAGAGAGAGTATCGACACAGTATACCCAGCTGACTCCGGCTCAACGATGCGGTAGTTTGAATGGCGAAGAAAGCATGCTTGATGATTCACAAACGTCTGTGAAGCAGGTCTATGTGTCAACGTACCCACGTATACAAGTAACTCCTGACAATCATGTCAGTCTGTTTAGAGAAATATGTGGCTCGCCTCCCGATGATCATAATTGGCCTCTGCTTGATAGAGTGAAAAATCTGTTTAGATCGGCTGCAAAAACTGACTTCATTTCACAAATAATTGTTGAAAGTGACTCTCGAGAGGACAGGTTGGAAGAAATTCGTACAACCGTTTATGAAGCTTGTCTAAAGTTAAATGGTTATCCTTACCCAAAAGACGCTGAGTTGAAAAAGCGTAAAAGAACAAGAAATGGAGATAAAATTAGCCTTAAGCTAGCCAATGATGTTTATTTGCTCGTGTCAGCATTAGAAAACGATTCCTATGATGAATTAAAAGATGTACTCAGCTTATCGAGAACAAACACCAAAACGGATCTAAATACGACAATCCAAGAGACAAGTAATGATCAGATAACCAAATGTGTACAAGAGATTGCTCTTTTAAAAGAGTCACTTACAAAATGCCAAAGTGATATCATTTCTCTGAGAAACGATCGTGATACTTTAAAAAAGTCATTTGACGACCAACTAAAATTCGTCACGCACAACATAAATGTTTTGCAGACTGATATATCGGGTCAACTAACTTCAATTGTAACAGACATTACACGTATTGAAGGCGAAAAAAACTCAGGTTTAGTAAGTGTAAAAAATTCTTTGAAACTTGTGTCAGATGACTGCAAATCTTTAAAGGATGACTTTGACACCGAGATAAAAATTGTTCGGGACTCTATTGCGAACTTGGGAAAAAGACTCGATCGTCAATACGGGAAACTCGACTCTTCGTTGAGTAAATTGAGCAAACAGTGCAATAAAGACACTATTTCCACAGTTAACCATAATAGTACAACAAACTTTAAAAGTCCACCTGTGAGCGATAATGTTAATTTGACTTCGTCATACCGAGATGTTTTGACGGGAGTCCAGACAGAAGTCCAGACGGGTAATCTTCCCACAATACCCGTGGGCACTGACGATCAAGGCATATCGTCACTCTCCTGCACTGACCAGTATTCAATCGATAACCGATTAAACTACAGATCAACTGCTGAAAATCGATTATTACGTGATACTCCTGTTACGAGCGGGGGCGTTTTACCAACATTCCCAGACGCACGTGATCAACGCAATAACGGTGTCCAACCCTTATCTATCAGTCAGTCGGCCCAAAATATACAGACTATTATAACCGGCAGACGCATAGAAAATGAATCTAATCAAGAGTTAAATCGTGATTTTTCGTCAACAAATAAATATAAACAATGTGAACGCAGTGACGTTAAACCATCAAATAAAAAATCCGTTAAACAGCGTGATAATGTTATCTCTGATGATAATGATGATGACTTTACAGAGTGGTTATCTACGAAGACAAAACGTTTTTATTTGGGTGGTTTCCGATCTTCCATTAAAACACAGAAATTGATAAACTATGTTACAAATAGAGGTGTTAGAGTGACCATGTTGCGAGTTATTGGTCAACGAACTGGTAGATCGGTGACATTACGAATCAACGTGGAAGCAAAAGACGCTTATAGGTTATTAGAAGAGGGTTTTTGGCCTAAAGGAGTGACTTGTAAACCTTGGTTGACGAAAAATCAACTTAAGAAAAAACTTTCTAGTGATAATGACAATGAAGATAATCAATCGATTCATGATGATGATATCTCGAGGGATCTTATGTATAACTCTAGAAATCAGAGGTATAATCCCCGTTCATCGAGATCGGATGGTGCAGGCTATGATCGGCATCGTCGTTATGACGTTTATCAAAGGGATGATGCTGATCATGGTCAGTCACACAGCTCACACTCCTACAATAGGAATGATCAGGTAAACTATGACACAAGGTCAAACTTTAATCATGAATTGAACGATTATTAATATGCGAAAATTCAATCGCTTAACAAATAGTGTACAGTCAGTTTATATATTATCAATCCTTTTACAGGTTGTTCTATCAATTGCAATCCTTATTAATAACAATATGAATATCTGTTCGTGGAACGCTACTGGCTTAATGTCCAGTGCATTTTATTTAAGTAAATTGCTCGATGCTGAGCACGTCGATATATGCGGCATATCTGAGCACTGGCTCCACCAAAGTGATCTTCACTTTCTGAATAGCATACACCCAGACTATAATAGCCTGGGAGTATGTGATTCGGGACTTAATACCTTTAGAAATAGATCTGCAGGTAAAAGGGGCGTGGCCCTTATGTGGAAAAAGAAGTATAATCGCTCGATTTCACCACTTTGTATTGAAAGTGATAGGATAGTCGGCATTCAACTTGAATTATCAAAAGACATTTACATGTATATTTTACAGGTGTATTTACCATGTAGCAACCATCCAATATCATATTTTCGTGAACATATAGATCAATTATATAATCTAATAAGTTTGTACTCTGAATTAGGACCTTTAATAATCATGGGTGACTTTAATGTTCACCTAAATGGATTAAGATACATTAAACCGATTGATAAAAGAGGTCAAGAACTGTTAGATCTGATGTCTGACTTCAATATGTTTAATGTTACGACGTCTATATACTGTACGGGTTCTTATACAAGTTATGTCTCGTATGATAAGCGTAACGAATCGTTAATTGATCATATGTTCATCGCAAATACGTTATTTCAATCTGTTTTGTCTTGCCACATACTGGATGATAACTGTCTGAACGTGTCAACTCATCGTCCTACGTGTATTAAGTTACACGTAAATGAATATTTGCAAAGTTGTGACCCTATTCAGACTGGTCCGAATAAACCCATAAAATGGAAAATGGTCACTGATGATAATATTCTTAATTATCAAATAAATGTTCACCAAATTCTTAAGAATAGTATAGACTCTTTACCTACTGATAACTGTCATAGCTATATAGATAGATTATACGATTGTATTGTACAGAGTATCAATTACGCGTCAGACGCTAGTTTACCTAAATCATATTTCCGTTCTTTTTTGAAGCCTTATTGGTCAGCTGATCTAAAGCTATACCACGCACTTATGCGTGATAAGCGCCGGGTATGGCTCGAAGCAGGCAGACCTCGAGGAAATGAGTACATTTCGTATAAAGAGTACAAGGAATCGAAATGTTCCTTTCGTAATATGCATAGAGAGGCAAGTAGTAAATACCTACAGCAAATTAACACAGAGATTGATAATGCGTCTGGTATAGATTGTCCGCTATTTTGGCGCTTGTTTAAATCTAAACGTAAAAAAGCACAAAATAATACATCAAATGAAATCAAATTTAAAGATTCTACATGTCGTAATTCATCTGATATCTGTACTGGATGGGGTAATCATTTTGCAGATCTTTACTCCGATACTGAAAGTGTTTCTTATGATAAAATACACTTTGATTATGTATCACAGTTCGTCTCTAGGATAAAGGATAAACCGATTTCATTTGACGGCGATCACATATCCTGTGACGAAGTGTCTAATTCTATTTTATCTTTAAAAACCGGAAAGATGTGCGGTCTGGACTGTGTTAGCAATGAGCACCTCATCCATGGTGGAAAACTATTGTTACATTATGTCACATTTTTGTTTGATCTAATGTATTGTTTTAATCGTGTTCCTGCTTCCCTTAAACAAGGCATTGTAATTACATTGTTTAAAGGAGGTAACAAGCCAAAGAATGATCCAAGTAGTTATCGAGCAATAACGCTCTCGTCATCCATTCTGAAATTATTTGAATCAGTATTACTTAAAAGGCTACATAAGTCTATAGAAAGACCACTACATTCTCTTCAAGGCGGATTTCAGCAAAGTATGGGTAGTACCATGACTTCGTTTATATTAAGCGAAAGCATAAATTACTGTAAAGAAAAACGAAGTAAGCTTTTTTCTTGCTTTTTAGATGCAAGACAGGCCTTTGATCGTGTATGGCACGATGGTTTATACTTTAAATTACACCAACTTGGTGTTAATGATAAGCTTTTGAAAATTGTAATAGCTATGCACACAGATATGTACAGCCGCGTCATTTATAATGGTTATAAATCTCACTGGTTCCCGGTTTTACAAGGTACCCGTCAAGGCGGAGTCTGGTCCCCATTCCTGTATTTAATCTTTATCGATTCATTAATTGATCAGTTAGTGGATAGTAACTTGGGATTTCAGGTAAATGGGCTAAGTTTGTGTGCCCCGTCTTTTGCGGATGATATGACCTTGTTGTCGCTATCTGCACACTCTCTTCAAGCTATGCTAGATATTTGTTATAAATATTCGCGTCTGTGGAGATTTCAATATAATCCATCTAAATGTTCTGTTGTAATTTTTTCATGAATCAAAAAGAGCCTTCAAACACAATTCACGATCATGGTTCATTGGTAATCAGAAAATAAAAGAGTCTGAGTCTGCGATTCACTTAGGTATTTTGTACGACAAGTACTCGTCTCCGACACCTCTTGTTAAAAACGTTAGTTGTAAGCTCAGACGTAAAAAACGGCTTACATCGCAATGGGCTAAATCCGTTGACTGGCTTTAAAATTTACAGATCCATTGTACTGCCTAGGGCCCTTTTTGGGTGTGAATTTTTACCGCCGCTTTCCAATGAAAATAATTTAATTATTGAGCGGTCGCACAGACTGTGTCTGAAACAAATTCAGGGACTATTTACCCGGTCTAGAACCGATGTCGTTCTCGGTCTTATATCGAGTTTAGAAAACTTGCTTTTTTGGGTCAATTATGTCGTCTCGACAGGGATTGTGCAGTAAAAGATTTCTTTCTGTATCGCTTATGTTCTTTCTTCAATGGTTCTGCTTCTCATGGTTTCATATCAGAAATATCTAATATTTTGAACAAATATGATTTAATGCACATTCTTCAAGACTTTGTCAGTTACAGTAGATTTCCCACTAAATTCACTTGGAAAACTCACGTAAGGTCCAAGATTAATCATCATTACGCAAACGTTTGGGAACTGAGGACGTCTGCTCAAGAATTTGCTTTATATAGGGAAATTCAAACAAATTTTCATGACCCTTCTCTGTGGGTTTTCGCTTTAAAATATCCAGATAAATTGAATTCTTGTTTTTCTGCAGCACAGATAATTGCAAATTTAGCTATGTTTGACCCTTTTTGTAGGCGGTGTGGTAAAAATAACATTACATGTAGTAAAAGTGAGCACATACTGTTCGACTGCGTTGCTGTACAAAACTGTCGGGACTCATTCAATCAAAAGCTTGGTACTACCATACTTTCATTTTTGACAGCATTGAGTCACAAGGATTATATTACAGCTCTTTTTGGTATCAATACCAATTTCACAGTTATTTTAGGGGATAACTATTCAGACTTTTGCATGTTAGCCCTTAATTATTTGCATCATATTTGGTGCTGTTACAGTTTATGAGTTCATGTTAATTTATTATTTGATTTCGATTATACTGACCATGATAGAGAAAGAAAAGTCACAAAAGACTGTTATGGATAGTGACATCATAATCGTTTACAAAATTGATATAGCTTTCTTTACGAAAATGATTTCTAGCGATTTTGTTTTTTGAATATCACACCGAAGTGTCAATAAGCATCGGCTGATGTCCCTTGATTTAGATATTTCTAAAAAATGTAATTTATTTTATAAGCATTTTTATCATAGCCTATTGATAATTGGTTCCCTGCTATCCATAATATGTCTTTAGTATTTATCCGTACATCCTTTGGACGTCTTTCATTTTCGTTTCGTGTAAGACGTTTGATTAGGGATTTGCGTGATATAGATTAGCTCCTACAAGTCTATGTGTACCCATATGCATAAATTAGCATACTTTTTTGCAAATTGTTAGACTTGAAAAGGTCATAACCTCTGACATTCTATCTGTGGCTATGGAGTTTTACGGTCCAGCGTGAAACATTCCTACGCTCTTTATTATAAGACCAATTTTTACTTTTTCTTTCAATTCCATTAATTAATGTATAATATTTTCCTATGACATGTAAATTTCTTTGTAATTTATAATGTATAATCTTCATTATTGGAGGAAATAAAGAATATATATGTACAGTCTTCTAGATCTTTTTATTGATATACTTTTAGAAAAGAATGCATAAAACATCCTTTTAGGACAAACTAATATTGCAAAGAAATATAAGAATCATTGAAATTTATTAAATTGTATAAGCCCAAATCGCGGATATTTAAGTAAAAAAAGCCGGCATGTGAATTTACTGATTAATCCACGTTTTCCTCCCGTTAAAGCCCGGGTTCTGTCCGTTAACGTATGCCTATAACGACCTGAAAGATCAAATGAAAAGCTATTTTTCGAACAAGAACTAAATATATATTTCAATCAGTTTAATTGAAATAAAAAGGTATAAAAAATCCGCGTCGAAAAACACACACCCAAAGGGACAATATTTACAAAAGAACGACCGTGATTTATTGGAAATTTTCACATGGCCGAAAACGGATTTTTGCACTTGCGCACAGGATGTGACGTCATTGTAGGCATTCCTCTCGAAGGTAAACAAGGCGAACGCTTGTTACTATCACAGCTATCTAACAACAACACGAAGGTTCGATATTGTTATACGGCTATCAACTTGTGCAGCCAGAACAGTTTAAACCTTAGCAAGCGGAAACTACAGATATGTTTACTTCAAACCCTAAACCTGAGATATCTAGACACGAGTCTAACAACAAGGTCCGGATAAACGTAAATCGGAAACTATGGCATGGTTAGAGTGTTTTCACGGCGTTGTAACGATGTAATCTTGTTAAAATTAAACATTTTTCTCTCACAAATTAAAATCGGCATTTTTCAGACTGTTCACTTCTTAAATTAGGTAAAAACTTCGGAAGAAAATCCAATTTGATCTTATTGAGAGTAATATTTCACAGTGACCAATCATTTAGCTTCAACTTTTGTTTGTTATACAGATATATAAAAAAAACATAAAAAAGGCTTGACATTTGATTGTTGTTTAAAACCATATTACTACAAAGTCAATTAAATATATTGTGCAAAATTAAATCAAGACATTGAATAAAACCCTACCTCAACTGGGATTTGGCAATTAAATGGTATGCAATTCCTTCAAACTATAATTATTTGTCGGTGTAAATTTCCTTTTCCACGATTTTTCCATTTTCTTTAATCCACCAATGTTCACCCATGTTTTCACTTTATTTGAATTTGTCAAAAATATAACGAATGAATATCATGAACAAATAATTAGAAAAATAAATTCAATTAAACACAAATTTGATGGTATTCCGTTGTCGATTGAAGGTTGCGTCTAGGTATATCACCGGTTGAAAATTAGTCTTTTGCGGCATGTCAGTTGAATCATTGAAGGATAAAATGTGTGTTTAATTAAGTCATAAAGTTTTATAAATTACATGTAGCTGGGTGGTTTTGTTTATTGGAAGCATTGTGACATCTTGCCGATTACACAACAGCGCACATGACAAATGATTTACCGAAGGTAACCCTTTCTGCGTGTGCTAGTCAGTGTACCGATAATTCTTCTAATATGCCAATTATTTTCAAAATCATTTCTGAAACATTTATCAAATTTATACACCTTTTTTTCTATTTCGGCACACAAAATATTTCTATATATTATTATGGTCACCATTTCAAGCTGTAATAAGAGTTAAGCGGATTCAATATCATTTACACCAAGAAAATTTCTTCAAAAAGTTTTCACAATATTGTAATCTTTCGTACTGTTCAAGTTTATACGTTAACTTCGAACTCAAGAAATAATTTCTCATACTAAAATTTCGAAGAGACCATTCATTTAGCTTCAGCTTCATTATATATGACCGTCACGCGAAAGGGGAACTCCATAAAATTAAAATAATTATGTGATGAGGTTGGTTCAAGTACAGGTCAGTCAGAGGTCGCATAAAAAAATCTTTCAAGGGAAGGAACAAATATCTAAATTATAATTGTAAAAGAAAATCATCAAAGTTGGACAATCTGAGTATGGGCGACTCTTTACGCACTAGCCTTACGTTCTTTGGTGAAGAATTTAGAATTTGGTACTGAAACATTTGTTTTAGCTGATCAGAAGCTGCTCAACAAGCCTTTTTCGTAAACGAAAATATTGTGTACATTTTCATAATTCAATAATATCGTTTTAAACTGTACGTGCGATATTTTGGTTTAACAACGAAAAAAAAGTTTTCATTATTGAACACCAAAATAAGTTATTTTACTAATTACAGCAGTTATGACATCTGTTTACACCTTGGTTTATTGACGGGGCGTGGTTTTCCAATCATATACATGATAATAATTGACACTTGACAAAATTTTACCCAATCAGTTGACCGGAAATTTCAAAAGGCGTTTAATTGGTTCATTACCTTTTGACGGGGCGTGGTTATCGGACAATTCATGCGCAAGAATAACCAATCAGTACACCGAAAGATATTTCTATGTCCTTGTGTATAGTAAATGTTTCGGGTCCAAATTCTTTTCAATTAGGATAATTAATACTATTAATAATGCTACATCCAGACATTTTAAATGAATTAGACCCTTGCATCTTTCCGCAACATCTTACAGACAATCGTTTTTACGACAAATTTGTGAAAAATCTGTGATAGGTTGAACGAAATTCTGTAATTTTATATGATCTGCTTATTCCGTCGATACATTCATAACTGCAATGACGTCACAGGTCAGTTTCAATAGCGGGCTACAGGTGTGATAAGATAAAATCGTCGATTTTACCATTATCGTATATATTATTTTCATTTTGAATATCGCATCAGATTATTTCAATACATCTCTTTGTATTTATGTAAGGTCAAAAGAGCTTTTCATTTGACCTTGAAAGTATGCATTTTATGCAATTATATGCAATAGCGAGTTATCTCTCGTCTGTCGATTTCAAACCTTAGAAAATCAAAGAAATTGTAAAACGGCAAGATTCATGTAATACTGCATTATATTTTTGTTTTATTTTGTGCAATATGGTTGGTAAAAAATGTGTTTATGTCTCAATGAAATAAATTTTGAGAATGCAGCTAGTTTATAGATCAACGCAAGGTATTTCTGTAGAAAATCTGTTTACAATTCTTAAATGTTCTTTGTTTAAATTATTGAATTATAAAAAATCAAGGGCCAATTTGTTGATTTCATGAAGGTATGGAACTAACTCTTTTGGTTTTTCTTTTTTCGTCCATGAAATCAACAAATACGCGTATATTTGCATATTTTGTATTGCACCTTTTTGTCTTATCTCTTTTTATATTTCTTTAGATACAGGAGTCATGCCGCAACATTTATTGCCCGACTGGTAGGACAATCAACTCCCAGGGTGAGTGTGCCTTCATCAGCAAGTTTTGGCAGAGTCCCGCAAAATATCTAATCGAGGTCAAACTATCACCGATGAGAGGTCAAGATTTCAGGACAAAATTTATCGAGATGGAGTCAGACGCATTACAATCAGCCCTCCTTGACGCTCTACCATGGCCAACTGAATGGGACTTTTGGACAGTATTTGTGAGATCTGACTCTTCTATCTGTGACGAAAACGCCAACCTCATTGTACGAATGTTAGCCGAAGTGCCCAAGCCTTCAAGCCTAATAGAGCGAATCGAGCAGACCATTAAAGTCCACTGGCCACTAGTCATTGAAGGTAAACGCGTTGAATTTGAGCAGTCTCTCGTTGAGTACGTCTTAAAGGTGCCCTTTAATTCATTCGCTATCCCTACTGCATCACACTATCAAGATGGTTTGAAAGTATTTGGATGCGACGAAATAACGTTCGAACGTCAACTAACAGTCTACAATCCACCGCCCGTGGTCATCACCAAGCTTATCCTATGTCGCCAGGTCCAGCTCAAGCCTAACGAATTCACATTGGGTCCGCGAAATACTTACGTCAGTAGCAACCTGACACGGCGCATGCTGTTTGGAAAAGAATTTGAGTTGGTTACGACCGAGTTTGGAACCGAATCCAGGGTCTGTTTAGCGGATACGTTTTTCGCCCTCTCCGGTATCAACAAAGGGCGAGTAGATGTGCCTGGACCATTCATTGTCCTTATCGCAATGATTCTGTCAGCAATCTACATTGTGTTTTACAGTTAAAAACATTATGAAATTGACAGTCCCTCCGATCAGAATCATTCTAAATCGATCACTCAGCGCTCCATTCATTCATTCCAAACACTCACTCAAATCGATCAAAAATACTGTGAAATCATTAGGAAACGTTTCGAAATCGTTCAAGACGAGCAACATTTTATTCAAATTGATCAATTTATTCTACGATTTTATTGGCTGATGTGGATTTTAAAGTGTCTGATTGTTCCTCGATGACGCTCAAACAATAAAGAACGTATGATTTATTAAAGGAAGGTACATGTAATTAATATTGCTAAAAGAAATGTTCATTTTCAACAAAATTGGCGATATTTGATGACCGCCCTCTAATTCCACAGAAACCTCGCTCCACATACTCATTCAAATTCATTCCAAAATCATTCCAAAGTTATCATCTTGTCAATTTCACGGTGTTCATTATAGTCCGTTTGACTTCTTTATGGACCAACCTTTTCTTCAATTACATAAAATTGCAATTGAATGAAGCATTTGTATGCGGTCTAATCTTAACATCAGCTTAATACCATTCCAAAAAATATTTTTTGAATAAAAAATGGTTTCAAAATAGTGATTTTGTCTATCTAGTTAATGTTAAAATTTTCGCATTTTCCGCTCTTAAACACGAGGGGTGACGAAGGCTGTTTAGTAGTAAAATAATGAAAACAAATCGAAAAAACACGTGGTTTTATACAAAACATTTGACAGATGAATGGTCCATTATTCCTTATTTGGTAATGCTAATTAGCATATCGACGGTTATGTCATTTTTAACTTAAATATCACGTGATTTATACCGTTATTACTCGCCTGCTTGTCTAGTTTTCCCTGCGAAAATTCAAACAATTTCGATAAATAATGCGTTATGATTGATCTTAATATGTGAATATGGGGTTCATCTCAGAATAGATAAAAACGTTTATCAATTATCTAGTCAACCGGTTTTTAAAAAAAGAGAGAATACACTCAGAGATGATATCCCAAGGAAGGAAATATATTCGACAAAATTAATTTTTTGAAATACTCACTTTTATACTAAAACATCTCTCTTTAAATCATACACTTTTGACACTTTTGACTCAGCCCCTATGCAAATCAGAACAATTATGGATGGACAATTCGCTGTTCCGTTTAATACAGACACAAGAAGGTATGAAAGACTGATAGTTAACATGAAGACGGACGGACAAAATCATTATTTTACATACAAAAATTCTCAAAAACGAAATTCTTCATGGTATTAGATGGAAAATATGAAATGACGAGAGAAAAATACGTTTCATTAATTCGATTCTGAGATTTTCGGCAAAATGTTGGTCCATATAGAAGTCAAACGGACTATACTGTAGCAGAGAGCTGGTGAATCTTTATGACTCAATATATTTTTATTAACATCGTTAAAGTAAATTCGTCTGGTTGACTTTAAATAAAGGTTTTGACATAGAAATAGCAGCACACAAAACTATTCAAAAATCTTCTAATAAATTGAAAGGCGTAAATCTATGATATGCCTATGTTTAACATCATCCTGTACCAGAATACATTAAGCTATATCTCTATCTTTAAAAAAGATACTTTATCGTAGGATCCAGAAATTTACATTGAAATACATTTTTTTTTTTAAATCTAGATCTACTCCACAAAATAAAATGCTGAAACCTTTGATATTTTGCATGATACATTGGCCTCAGACACTCACCCCCTTAATATAGGTTGGAAGAAATTCGTACAACCGTTTATGAAGCTTGTCTAAAGTTAAATGGTTATCCTTACCCAAAAGACGCTGAGTTGAAAAAGCGTAAAAAAACAAGAAATGGAGATAAAATTAGCCTTAAGCTAGCCAATGATGTTTATTTGCTCGTGTCAGCATTAGAAAACGATTCCTATGATGAATTAAAAGATGTACTCAGCTTATCTAGAACAAACACCAAAACGGATCTAAATACGACAATCCAAGAGACAAGTAATGATCAGATAACCAAATGTGTACAAGAGATTGCTCTTTTAAAAGAGTCACTTACAAAATGCCAAAGTGATATCATTTCTCTGAGAAACGATCGTGATACTTTAAAAAAGTCATTTGACGACCAACTGAAATTCGTCACGCACAACATAAATGTTTTGCAGACTGATATATCGGGTCAACTAACTTCAATTGTAACAGACATTACACGTATTGAAGGCGAAAAAAACTCAGGTTTAGTAAGTGTAAAAAATTCTTTGAAACTTGTGTCAGATGACTGCAAATCTTTAAAGGATGACTTTGACACCGAGATAAAAATTGTTCGGGACTCTATTGCGAACTTGGGAAAAAGACTCGATCGTCAATACGGGAAACTCGACTCTTCGTTGAGTAAATTGAGCAAACAGTGCAATAAAGACACTATTTCCACAGTTAACCATAATAGTACAACAAACTTTAAAAGTCCACCTGTGAGCGATAATGTTAATTTGACTACGTCATACCGAGATGTTTTGACGGGAGTCAAGACAGAAGTCCAGACGGGTAATCTTCCCACAATACCCGTGGGCACTGACGATCAAGGCATATCGTCACTCTCCTGCACTGACCAGTATTCAATCGATAACCGATTAAACTACAGATCAACTGCTGAAAATCGATTATCACGTGATACTCCTGTTACGAGCGGGGGCGTTTTACCAACATTCCCAGACGCACGTGATCAACGCAATAACGGTGTCCAACCCTTATCTATCAGTCAGTCGGCCCAAAATATACAGACTATTATAACCGGCAGACGCATAGAAAATGAATCTAATCAAGAGTTAAATCGTGATTTTTCGTCAACAAATAAATATAAACAATGTGAACGCAGTGACGTTAAACCATCAAATAAAAAATCCGTTAAACAGCGTGATAATGTTATCTCTGATGATAATGATGATGACTTTACAGAGTGGTTATCTACGAAGACAAAACGTTTTTATTTGGGTGGTTTCCGATCTTCCATTAAAACACAGAAATTGATAAACTATGTTACAAATAGAGGTGTTAGAGTGACCATGTTGCGAGTTATTGGTCAACGAACTGGTAGATCGGTGACATTACGAATCAACGTGGAAGCAAAAGACGCTTATAGGTTATTAGAAGAGGGTTTTTGGCCTAAAGGAGTGACTTGTAAACCTTGGTTGACGAAAAATCAACTTAAGAAAAAACTTTCTAGTGATAATGACAATGAAGATAATCAATCGATTCATGATGATGATATCTCGAGGGATCTTATGTATAACTCTAGAAATCAGAGGTATAATCCCCGTTCATCGAGATCGGATGGTGCAGGCTATGATCGGCATCGTCGTTATGACGTTTATCAAAGGGATGATGCTGATCATGGTCAGTCACACAGCTCACACTCCTACAATAGGAATGATCAGGTAAACTATGACACAAGGTCAAACTTTAATCATGAGTTGAACGATTATTAATATGCGAAAATTCAATCGCTTAACAAATAGTGTACAGTCAGTTTATATATTATCAATCCTTTTACAGGTTGTTCTATCAATTGCAATCCTTATTAATAACAATATGAATATCTGTTCGTGGAACGCTACTGGCTTAATGTCCAGTGCATTTTATTTAAGTAAATTGCTCGATGCTGAGCACGTCGATATATGCGGCATATCTGAGCACTGGCTCCACCAAAGTGATCTTCACTTTCTGAATAGCATACACCCAGACTATAATAGCCTGGGAGTATGTGATTCGGGACTTAATACCTTTAGAAATAGATCTGCAGGTAAAGGGGGCGTGGCCCTTATGTGGAAAAAGAAGTATAATCGCTCGATTTCACCACTTTGTATTGAAAGTGATAGGATAGTCGGCATTCAACTTGAATTATCAAAAGACATTTACATGTATATTTTACAGGTGTATTTACCATGTAGCAACCATCCAATATCATATTTTCGTGAACATATAGATCAATTATATAATCTAATAAGTTTGTACTCTGAATTAGGACCTTTAATAATCATGGGTGACTTTAATGTTCACCTAAATGGATTAAGATACATTAAACCGATTGATAAAAGAGGTCAAGAACTGTTAGATCTGATGTCTGACTTCAATATGTTTAATGTTACGACGTCTATATACTGTACGGGTTCTTATAACGATCGCAGATCGTGTCTTGCGAAGCAAGACACGATCAAAGATCGTTTCGCGGTAGTACCGTTTTTTTTATTATTGTTATTTTTAGGACGATATTTCCAATGAGTGTTTTAGACCCGACCTATCATTTTTACTATGAGAAAAAAAAGTGATCCTTTTTTCGGAACATGGGCGCCGCCATCTTGGATTCCAGCGACACATTTAATCAAAATTACATGAAATATTAACGCTCTGAAGCTCTCTAATTACAAAATATGATCTTTTTAATTGCTCAAGAAATTGTAGGAGTTTGCGTATATCCAAAAAGAGTTTAAAAAGTACGAGAAATGAAAGCGAAAGTTGTTTTGGTTTACATGGTGACGTCGAACATTCGCATTGGTACCCGATTACGCTTACCGATTCCTTAGGTTGACGCTTTCAGTGCCGGAGTGCAGAACCTAATCATTTGACATCGTTATCGGTAAGTTACTACATTGAAAATCTTGAAGAAATATGATACGCTTCGTTTATAAGCCGTTCTATTTTAATAGTCTGCCGGTTTTAGTTCGAAACCCCACCTATCTGAGGTGCAAAACAGACAATTGACTTGTCAACGTGGCCGAACATTTATCAGTTTATTCGGACCATCAACAACTCGGCCACCCTCCCATGACCCGGAAAGGTCTGTCTTATCCATCAAGCTATTGATATTTAGATTAATTTAGTAATGTTTTTTATACAAAATTGAGCTTTACTCAATTTGTTGCCTAAGTGAAGTTTATCACTAATCAAGGGGACCCCTAGGTTATCAAGTTTATGACTGAATACATGATGCAATCATTGTGTAAATATATGTTAAATATAGACAAAATTTCTTTCATCTGGCTCGTTGGCCTAGTGGTTAGCACGCTCAACTGGTAACCTTTGTGTCCCATCGGAGGCAGGTAGTGTATTTGGGCAGGACACTTTACAGACAGGGCCCACTCAGCTGTTGGGTAGCAAAGGACAACACGAAAGGTTAGAATCCATTCCCTCTCTCTCAATGTATAGGACTAGATCTTGAAAGAGTTGGGACCACAATGGAAATAAGAGTCAACTGACCCTTTATTGTTTTATCCTGGAGTAAAGAAAAAAAACCAGATGCTCCAACCCTGAATTTTATGAATCAAATTTGGTTTTTGCTTGAAAAGCACTCATGTTCAAAAAAGGATCCGACATCAAATTTTAGAAAGGAAATACCTACCGCTTTTTTAAGGGCATTTTTTTAGAATTGATTGGTCGATGTTGAAATGTGTCTATTAACCGTCTTTTCTTTAAAAAATGACTTCATGCTAATAAATCTTCAATTTAAAAATGGCAAGGTTCAACATAATTGGACACTCGATCATGTCTATTTGACTAAATGTTGTTGTCTCGATTGATGTATTGTAACTTTTACAAAATATCGAATTAATGGCTTACCGATGAAATTGTCATGTACCTATAGATTGTTAGCCCCTTGGTCTGTTCAGCCTGAATCCAGGTCATCCATGATCCAGTGGCAGATCTAGATGGGGTCAGATGTTAAAGTTTTCTTTCTGCAGCCCAATTTTGAAATTTTCATGCCAAAATTTGGTCAAAATTGTGTACTTTTTAACTTGACTTTTCATAGAAAAGAGGGCTATTCTGGTCACATGGGCGTAGGCGTAATGGTAATACTTTGATTAAGGTTTTACATGCAACTGTGTCAAATCTCTGTTTCTACTAAATCTATTGCTTTGAAACATTGCACATGCTTCCAAGACCATGATATAAGCCTCTAGACAAAGATTTGTTACTCCGATACTAAATTTAGTGGAATTTTAACCTTTTTCGTATTCCAAAATCTCTAAGTTTTTAATGCAACTATCATGTTTATCTGTTATTTCTCTGTTTTAACTAAAGTGTTTGCTTGGAAACTTTGAACATGTATCTGTGACCATAATATCAGCAGCTAGACAAAAATTCATTAATCTGATATTGAATCTATAGGTTTTCCAATGTTGACATTTGTTTGCTTTTACTATCCAGCTATGGGAATAGTGGAGCTTCTATGTCCTCAGAGAGCTCAAGAATGTTGGTAAATGAAGCAGCCTTTTTGCAGGGGTGTGGAATTCATTGGGACTCAATTCCTTTGCGGACTTGCCAAACATTGGCTTTGTTTGCAGAATTTAATACCAGGGCAAATTTAGGTTACAAAAATAGACATTTTGTCTCAATTTGTTTTCAATAAAAGGGTTCATTTAAGCGTGCATATCAATACCATGAAGATATTGTTGCAGAGCATAGTTTTTCTTCAAGTGTTTTTATGCCCCCGATAGGGAGGCATCATAAATTTGACTTGTCCGTCCGTCCGTCATTCCGTCCAAAAACTTTAACATTGGCCATAACTTCTAAATCAAAGCGGTGTCGGGGGCATTGTCATCTTACAGTGACAGCTCTTGTTTAATAATTTGAAATGTGAGTTTATTTTATTTTTAATTTTCAAAGGAATATTAATTTAAGACACTCATGTACATATATTAGATTTATGTAATTCACAAATATTGTTATTTCATATTTGGTTTTAAGTTACCCTTGTAGTTTAAGGTAAAATGCCTGGGTGCAAGGTACCCAGGAGTTCTGAGTTCAAATCTCAGCAGGGGTCAAATTGTAACCAATTAGATATCAGTTTTGTGAAATATATGAATTTAATATAATCTAATATAGTAATATTTTAACCCTTTCCATACTGTTTACAGCAGTGTTGTGGAAATGTGGATCTTCTCTGCATGTCCCTGGATAAGTAAGAGATGATTTATAACTTGCCCAGGATCAAAAGGAACTTGTCCAGAAAAAAGTGAGAAGATAGATATTTAGAAAACATTGTCTTACTAAAAAAAATGCTGGAACATTGCTTAAAACATTAGAATATTTTATCTGTTACACATTTTAGTACTATTCCAAGTTTTACTCTGATATTAACTTGTCCACTGACTAGTTGAATGATTGTGGGAAGAACTGATACCAACCTGAGGGAAATAACCCAAATTTGTCATTATGTTTGGACAACAATAACAATAGAATAGTTCTGCATGATAATGATATAAGGTGGATGTGGACATCTATTTTGGGACAGAGCTCTCATTCACAAAAATAGATTCGCACAAGTATCTTCATTATATCTTTTCCTAGCCTCCAGCACAAAAGCTTATTTTTGAAAGATTGTTGAAAGCCGCATAAAACCCCATTCAAACAAACAAAACAAACCAAGGCCTTTTCTGTTCATGATCTTAAAAAGTGAATATCAGTCTATATGAATTATTGTATTGTAAATAATGCAGTGATATGTTTCATCATCATGATAATTTTATTCATTTGCTTTCAGGTTGTGGACCCGTAATAGTTACTCAATGTTTGTGGAGTAGTAAACTTAAACAATACTAACTGAGGTTTCCAAATGATTTTTACTAGGAAACCTCAGTCAATATTGTGAATGATCATGAGTTTCGAAATAGTGTGGAAATATTATGGGTCCACTACCTCAAAGCAAATGAGTAAAATTATCTAAAAGCTCACATGAGCACGCTGTGCTCAAGGGGAGATTTTAGGGTGGTTATGAGTCTGTCGGTCGTCGTCCGTCGTGTGTCGTCTGTCTTCAACAATCTTAAAAACTTATTCTTCTCCTGAACCACTGGGCCAATTTCAATGAAACTTTGCCAGAGTGTACCTTGGATGACCCTCTTTGAAAATTGTTGGCTAAATTCTGATTGGTTGATAAATATGGGCGTGGCAGGGCATGGCATTTTCCACTTTGAAATCTTTGAACTACATCTCCTCCAGAACCACTGGGCCGATTTCAATGAAACTTTACCAGAATGATCCTTGGATGACCCTTTTCTGAAATTGTTTTTTCAAATTATGATTGGCCCATAAATATGGGTGTGGCAGGGCGGGGCTTATTTTGAACAAGAAATCTTTGAACTACATCTCCTCCTGAAACACTTGGCCAATTTCAATGAAACTTTACCAGAATGTTCCTTGGGTTACCCTTTTCAAAAAATTGTTCGTAAAATTTTGATTGGCCCATAAATATGGGTGTGGCAGGGTGGGGCTTATTTTGAACAAGAAATCTTTGAACTACATCTCCTCCTGAACCACTTGGCTAATTTCAATGAAACTTTACCAGAATATTCCTTGGGTGACCCTTTTCTGAAATTGTTCGTAAAATTTTGATTGGCCCGTAAATATGGGTGTGCCAGGGCGGGGCTTATTTTGAGCCTGAAATGTTTTAACTACATCTTCTCCTGAACCACTTGGCTAATTTCAATGAAACTTTACCAGAATGTTCCTTAGGTGACCCTTTTCAAAAATTGTCAGTAAAATTTTGATTAGCCAAAAAATATGGGCATGGCAGGGCAGGGCTTTATTTGAGCCGAAATCTTTGAACGACATCTCTTCCTAAACCACTTGGCCAATTTCAATGAAACTTTAATAGAATGTTCTTTTGGAGACTCTTTTCAAAAATTGTTCGTGAAATTTTAATTGGCCCATAAATATGGCTTATTTTGAGTGGCCTCAGTAAAAAATGGATGGACAGGGTCACTTAAAATTCTTGGAATAACATCTCCTCATCAGCAAATATGAATGGAACTTTGTCAGAAAGTTACTTTGACGGGTTCCACTGGACCAATAAAATTCAGGTGAGCGGTTTAGGGCCATTCTGGCCCTCTTGTTTTAAAACACCATCTCCTTTTAAACCATTTGACTAATTTCTATGAAACTGTGCCCAAAATTGTACTTGGATGACATCAACTGGACCAATGAAATATAGATGAGTTAAGAGATAAGATAAGAGAAGTAAACAAATGAATGAGTTACTGGTATAGTTACAAAACATTTGAATTAGAAATAAAAGTTAAGCCTAAAGATGAAATTCCTTCTGTAAACTCATTACATTAATGTAAATGAGTGTTAAGCCTTTCATAATACATTTTAAAAGACAACAATAAGAGACTGCGATCGTTTTGAGGCTTTGCCTTTTTCATATTACAAGTTATGTCTCGTATGATAAGCGTAACGAATCGTTAATTGATCATATGTTCATCGCAAATACGTTATTTCAATCTGTTTTGTCTTGCCACATACTGGATGATAACTGTCTGAACGTGTCAACTCATCGTCCTACGTGTATTAAGTTACACGTAAATGAATATTTGCAAAGTTGTGACCCTATTCAGACTGGTCCGAATAAACCCATAAAATGGAAAATGGTCACTGATGATAATATTCTTAATTATCAAATAAATGTTCACCAAATTCTTAAGAATAGTATAGACTCTTTACCTACTGATAACTGTCATAGCTATTTAGATAGTTTATACGATTGTATTGTACAGAGTATCAATTACGCGTCAGACGCTAGTTTACCTAAATCATATTTCCGTTCTTTTTTGAAGCCTTATTGGTCAGCTGATCTAAAGCTATACCACGCACTTATGCGTGATAAGCGCCGGGTATGGCTCGAAGCAGGCAGACCTCGAGGAAATGAGTACATTTCGTATAAAGAGTACAAGGAATCGAAATGTTCCTTTCGTAATATGCATAGAGAGGCAAGTAGTAAATACCTACAGCAAATTAACACAGAGATTGATAATGCGTCTGGTATAGATTGTCCGCTATTTTGGCGCTTGTTTAAATCTAAACGTAAAAAAACGCAAAATAATACATCAAATGAAATCAAATTTAAAGATTCTACATGTCGTAATTCATCTGATATCTGTACTGGATGGGGTAATCATTTTGCAGATCTTTACTCCGATACTGAAAGTGTTTCTTATGATAAAATACACTTTGATTATGTATCACAGTTCGTCTCTAGGATAAAGGATAAACCGATTTCATTTGACGGCGATCACATATCCTGTGACGAAGTGTCTAATTCTATTTTATCTTTGAAAACCGGAAAGATGTGCGGTCTGGACTGTGTTAGCAATGAGCACCTCATCCATGGTGGAAAACTATTGTTACATTATGTCACATTTTTGTTTGATCTAATGTATTGTTTTAATCATGTTCCTGCTTCCCTTAAACAAGGCATTGTACGAGGGTGAATCAAAAATTACGTAGACTAGCGTTGCAGAAATTTTGATTTCACAGACTTTGAAAAGAAAACTACATTGTTATTAAATTGAGGCATTTTTCTTTTTGTCGTGTAAATTTGGATGAAATCCATATAGTTAATCACCTGTAGCAACCATTCTAAAACATGTAGTCATTTGGTACCGGCGCACGGTAACGACGTTAATAAGACGCTGCGGTAATGATAAGTTCCGACTCGAAAGGCAGCACTTTTCAAAATACTCAACTCAACAATAAACACGATTTCTGCATCGCTTGTCTATTGGATAAGTACTATTTTTAAATCCATCTGATCCAAAACGATTAACTTAAAGTGTGTAATGTGTCTAAACGATTCTGCACTGATGCTGTTCTGTGACAATTACAGATTAAAAGCCGAGGAGACGTTTTCCATTATCCGAGTGTCACCCTTCAGAAACACTCTCCATTCTTAAACAAACCTTTTAAACCATTTAAAAAGAAGGTATCTGCTTACATTTGAAGACCTTTTAGCATATTTAATCATTTAAACCTCTCGACTAGGTTTTTCATAGGCTCAGCAGAACTTTATTATTGTCTGGTTGACTCTGGCTGCGCTGGTGCCGTCGTTTCGAAGTTCAAAAATCGACGCGTGCCCTTAGTTTACTGACTTTTAATTCGAAACGAGCAAATGGATTATACTCAAATTTCAAATATCCTAACTCATAACGTCAACACGTAATTAGGCGAAGTTTGGAAGTGTTTGGTCCAAATTGAGGGGACAATTACGGGTAGTAACACTAGGAAGTAACGTAAGAAAATGGGTTGCGCCGGTAGCACCTACCCAGGTATATCAAATGTTTGATTTTTTACGTCAGAGTCATAGCAGACTCTTGTAAATTTGATATTTTGTCAACATTAAATGATTTGAGACGTGTACAAAATTTCATTGATTTCCGTTGGGAAATACCAAAGTTATAGTAAAAGTCCACGTATTTTTTTATCAACCCTCGTAATTACATTGTTTAAAGGAGGTAACAAGCCAAAGAATGATCCAAGTAGTTATCGAGCAATAACGCTCTCGTCATCCATTCTGAAATTATTTGAATCAGTATTACTTAAAAGGCTACATAAGTCTATAGAAAGACCACTACATTCTCTTCAATGCGGATTTCAGCAAAGTATGGGTAGTACCATGACTTCGTTTATATTAAGCGAAAGCATAAATTACTGTAAAGAAAAACGAAGTAACCTTTTTTCTTGCTTTTTAGATGCAAGACAGGCCTTTGATCGTGTATGGCACGATGGTTTATACTTTAAATTACACCAACTTGGTGTTAATGATAAGCTTTTGAAAATTGTAATAGCTATGCACACAGATATGTACAGCCGCGTCATTTATAATGGTTATAAATCTCACTGGTTCCCGGTTTTACAAGGTACCCTTCAAGGCGGAGTCTGGTCCCCATTCCTGTATTTAATCTTTATCGATTCATTAATTGATCAGTTAGTGGATAGTAACTTGGGATTTCAGGTAAATGGGCTAAGTTTGTGTGCCCCGTCTTTTGCGGATGATATGACCTTGTTGTCGCTATCTGCACACTCTCTTCAAGCTATGCTAGATATTTGTTATAAATATTCGCGTCTGTGGAGATTTCAATATAATCCATCTAAATGTTCTGTTGTAATTTTCCATGAATCAAAAAGAGCCTTCAAACACAATTCACGATCATGGTTCATTGGTAATCAGAAAATAAAAGAGTCTGAGTCTGCGATTCACTTAGGTATTTTGTACGACAAGTACTCGTCTCCGACACCTCTTGTTAAAAACGTTAGTTGTAAGCTCAGACGTTCTTTCTTTGGTCTTGTAAAAGACGGCTTACATCGCAATGGGCTAAATCCGTTGACTGGCTTTAAAATTTACAGATCCATTGTACTGCCTAGGGCCCTTTTTGGGTGTGAATTTTTACCGCCGCTTTCCAATGAAAATAATTTAATTATTGAGCGGTCGCACAGACTGTGTCTGAAACAAATTCAGGGACTATTTACCCGGTCTAGAACCGATGTCGTTCTCGGTCTTATATCGAGTTTAGAAAACTTGCTTTTTTGGGTCAATTATGTCGTCTCGACAGGGATTGTGCGGTAAAAGATTTCTTTCTGTATCGCTTATGTTCTTTCTTCAATGGTTCTGCTTCTCATGGTTTCATATCAGAAATATCTAATATTTTGAACAAATATGATTTAATGCACATTCTTCAAGACTTTGTCAGTTACAGTAGATTTCCCACTAAATTTACTTGGAAAACTCACGTAAGGTCCAAGATTAATCATCATTACGCAAACGTTTGGGAACTGAGGACGTCTGCTCAAGAATTTGCTTTATATAGGGAAATTCAAACAAATTTTCATGACCCTTCTCTGTGGGTTTTCGCTTTAAAATATCCAGATAAATTGAATTCTTGTTTTTCTGCAGCACAGATAATTGCCTATTTAGCTGTGTTTGACCCTTTTTGTAGGCGGTGTGGTAAAAATAACATAACATGTAGTAAAAGTGAGCACATACTGTTCGACTGCGTTGCTGTACAAAACTGTCGGGACTCATTCAATCAAAAGCTTGGTACTACCATACTTTCATTTTTGACAGCATTGAGTCACAAGGATTATATTACAGCTCTTTTTGGTATCAATACCAATTTCACAGTTATTTTAGGGGATAACTATTCAGACTTTTGCATGTTAGCCCTTAATTATTTGCATCATATTTGGTGCTGTTACAGTTTATGAGTTCATGTTAATTTATTATTTGATTTCGATTATACTGACCATGATAGAGAAAGAAAAGTCACAAAAGACTGTTATGGATAGTGACATCATAATCGTTTACAAAATTGATATAGCTTTCTTTACGAAAATGATTTCTAGCGATTTTGTTTTTTGAATATCACACCGAAGTGTCAATAAGCATCGGCTGATGTCCCTTGATTTAGATATTTCTAAAAAATGTAATTTATTTTATAAGCATTTTTATCATAGCCTATTGATAATTGGTTCCCTGCTATCCATAATATGTCTTTAGTATTTATCCGTACATCCTTTGGACGTCTTTCATTTTCGTTTCGTGTAAGACGTTTGATTAGGGATTTGCGTGATATAGATTAGCTCCTACAAGTCTATGTGTACCCATATGCATAAATTAGCATACTTTTTTGCAAATTGTTAGACTTGAAAAGGTCATAACCTCTGACATTCTATCTGTGGCTATGGAGTTTTACGGTCCAGCGTGAAACATTCCTACGCTCTTTATTATAAGACCAATTTTTACTTTTTCTTTCAATTCCATTAATTAATGTATAATATTTTCCTATGACATGTAAATTTCTTTGTAATTTATAATGTATAATCTTCATTATTGGAGGAAATAAAGAATATATTTGTACAGTCTTCTAGATCTTTTTATTGATATACTTTTAGAAAAGAATGCATAAAACATCCTTTTAGGACAAACTAATATTGCAAAGAAATATAAGAATCATTGAAATTTATTAAATTGTATAAGCCCAAATCGCGGATATTTAAGTAAAAAAAGCCGGCATGTGAATTTACTGATTAATCCACGTTTTCCTCCCGTTAAAGCCCGGGTTCTGTCCGTTAACGTATGCCTATAACGACCTGAAAGATCAAATGAAAAGCTATTTTTCGAACAAGAACTAAATATATATTTCAATCAGTTTAATTGAAATAAAAAGGTATAAAAAATCCGCGTCGAAAAACACACACCCAAAGGGACAATATTTACAAAAGAACGACCGTGATTTATTGGAAATTTTCACATGGCCGAAAACGGATTTTTGCACTTGCGCACAGGATGTGACGTCATTGTAGGCATTCCTCTCGAAGGTAAACAAGGCGAACGCTTGTTACTATCACAGCTATCTAACAACAACACGAAGGTTCGATATTGTTATACGGCTATCAACTTGTGCAGCCAGAACAGTTTAAACCTTAGCAAGCGGAAACTACAGATATGTTTACTTCAAACCCTAAACCTGAGATATCTAGACACGAGTCTAACAACAAGGTCCGGATAAACGTAAATCGGAAACTATGGCATGGTTAGAGTGTTTTCACGGCGTTGTAACGATGTAATCTTGTTAAAATTAAACATTTTTCTCTCACAAATTAAAATCGGCATTTTTCAGACTGTTCACTTCGTAAATTTGGTAAAAACTTCGGAAGAAAATCCAATTTGATCTTATTGAGAGTAATATTTCACAGTGACCAATCATTTAGCTTCAACTTTTGTTTGTTATACAGATATATAAAAAAAACATAAAAAAGGCTTGACATTTGATTGTTGTTTAAAACCATATTACTACAAAGTCAATTAAATATATTGTGCAAAATTAAATCAAGACATTGAATAAAACCCTACCTCAACTGGGATTTGGCAATTAAATGGTATGCAATTCCTTCAAACTATAATTATTTGTCGGTGTAAATTTCCTTTTCCACGATTTTTCCATTTTCTTTAATCCACCAATGTTCACCCATGTTTTCACTTTATTTGAATTTGTCAAAAATATAACGAATGAATATCATGAACAAATAATTAGAAAAATAAATTCAATTAAACACAAATTTGATGGTATTCCGTTGTCGATTGAAGGTTGCGTCTAGGTATATCACCGGTTGAAAATTAGTCTTTTGCGGCATGTCAGTTGAATCATTGAAGGATAAAATGTGTGTTTAATTAAGTCATAAAGTTTTATAAATTACATGTAGCTGGGTGGTTTTGTTTATTGGAAGCATTGTGACATCTTGCCGATTACACAACAGCGCACATGACAAATGATTTACCGAAGGTAACCCTTTCTGCGTGTGCTAGTCAGTGTACCGATAATTCTTCTAATATGCCAATTATTTTCAAAATCATTTCTGAAACATTTATCAAATTTATACACCTTTTTTTCTATTTCGGCACACAAAATATTTCTATATATTATTATGGTCACCATTTCAAGCTGTAATAAGAGTTAAGCGGATTCAATATCATTTACACCAAGAAAATTTCTTCTCTTTTTTTTCTACAAAAAAGTTTTCACAATATTGTAATCTTTCGTACTGTTCAAGTTTATACGTTAACTTCGAACTCAAGAAATAATTTCTCAGACTAAAATTTCGAAGAGACCATTCATTTAGCTTCAGCTTCATTATATATGACCGTCACGCGAAAGGGGAACTCCATAAAATTAAAATAATTATGTGATGAGGTTGGTTCAAGTACAGGTCAGTCAGAGGTCGCATAAAAAAATCTTTCAAGGGAAGGAACAAATATCTAAATTATAATTGTAAAAGAAAATCATCAAAGTTGGACAATCTGAGTATGGGCGACTCTTTACGCACTAGCCTTACGTTCTTTGGTGAAGAATTTAGAATTTGGTACTGAAACATTTGTTTTAGCTGATCAGAAGCTGCTCAACAAGCCTTTTTCGTAAACGAAAATATTGTGTACATTTTCATAATTCAATAATATCGTTTTAAACTGTACGTGCGATATTTTGGTTTAACAACGAAAAAAAAGTTTTCATTATTGAACACAAAAATAAGTTATTTTACTAATTACAGCAGTTATGACATCTGTTTACACCTTGGTTTATTGACGGGGCGTGGTTTTCCAATCATATACATGATAATAATTGACACTTGACAAAATTTTACCCAATCAGTTGACCGGAAATTTCAAAAGGCGTTTAATTGGTTCATTACCTTTTGACGGGGCGTGGTTATCGGACAATTCATGCGCAAGAATAACCAATCAGTACACCGAAAGATATTTCTATGTCCTTGTGTATAGTAAATGTTTCGGGTCCAAATTCTTTTCAATTAGGATAATTAATACTATTAATAATGCTACATCCAGACATTCTAAATGAATTAGACCCTTGCATCTTTCCGCAACATCTTACAGACAATCGTTTTTACGACAAATTTGTGAAAAATCTGTGATAGGTTGAACGAAATTCTGTAATTTTATATGATCTGCTTATTCCGTCGATACATTCATAAATGCAATGACGTCACAGGTCAGTTTCAATAGCGGGCTACAGGTGTGATAAGATAAAATCGTCGATTTTACCATTATCGTATATATTATTTTCATTTTGAATATCGCATCAGATTATTTCAATACATCTCTTTGTATTTATGTAAGGTCAAAAGAGCTTTTCATTTGACCTTGAAAGTATGCATTTTATGCAATAATATGCAATAGCGAGTTATCTCTCGTCTGTCGATTTCAAACCTTAGAAAATCAAAGAAATTGTAAAACGGCAAGATTCATGAAATACTGCATTATATTTTTGTTTTATTTTGTGCAATATGGTTGGTAAAAAATGTGTTTATGTCTCAATGAAATAAATTTTGAGAATGCAGCTAGTTTATAGATCAACGCAAGGAATTTCTGTAGAAAATCTGTTTACAATTCTTAAATGTTCTTTCTTTAAATTATTGAATTATAAAAAATCAAGGGTCAATTTGTTGATTTCATGAAGGTATGGAACTAACTCTTTTAGTTTTTCTTTTTTCGTCCATGAAATCAACAAATACGCGTACATTTGCATATTTTGTATAGCACCTTTTTGTCTTATCTCTTTTAATATATCTTTAGATACAGGAGTCATGCCGCAACATTTATTGCCCGACTGGTAGGACAATCAACTCCCAGGGTGAGTGTGCCTTCATCAGCAAGTTTTGGCAGAGTCCCGCAAAATATCTAATCGAGGTCAAACTATCACCGATGAGAGGTCAAGATTTCAGGACAAAATTTATCGAGATGGAGTCAGACGCATTACAATCAGCCCTCCTTGACGGTCTACCATGGCCAACTGAATGGGACTTTTGGACAGTATTTGTGAGATCTGACTCTTCTATCTGTGACGAAAACGCCAACCTCATTGTACGAATGTTAGCCGAAGTGCCCAAGCCTTCAAGCCTAATAGAGCGAATCGAGCAGACCGTTAAAGTCCACTGGCCACTAGTCATTGAAGGTAAACGCGTTGAATTTGAGCAGTCTCTCGTTGAGTACGTCTTAAAGGTGCCCTTTGGTACATTCGCTATCCATACTGCATCACACTATCAAGATGGTTTGAAAGTATTTGGATGCGACGAAATAAAGTTCGAACGCCAACTAGAAGTCTACAGTTCACCGCCCGTTGTAATCACCAAGCTTATCCTATGTCGCCAGGTCCAACTCAAGCCTAACGAATTCACATTGGGTCCGAGAAATACTTACGTCAGTAGCAACCTGACACGGCGCATGCTGTTTGGAAAAGAATTTGAGTTGGATACGACCGAGTTTGGAACCGAAGCCAGGGTCTGTTTAGCGGATACGTTTTTCGCCCTCTCCGGTATCAACAAAGGGGAAGTAGATCTGCCTGGACCATTTATTGTCCTTATCACAATGATTCTGTCAGCAATCTATATTGTGTTTTACTGTTAAAAACATCGTAAAATTGACAGTGCCTCCGATCAAAATCATTCTAAGTCGATCACTCAGCGCTCCATTCATTCATTCCAAGCACTCACTCAAATCGATAAAAAAAAACGCTTCAAAATCATTTGAAAACGTTTCGAAATCGTTCAAGACGAGCAACATTTTATTCAAATCGATCATACTATTCTACGATTTTATTGGCTGATGTGGATTTTAAGGTGTCTTATTTGTCCACGAAGACACTCAAGCAATAAATTACGTATATTTTATTAAAGGGTGGTAATTAATATCCCTTATTTTGTTCATCTTCAACAACATCCTTTACCAGAATACATTAAGTTATATCTCTATCTTTAAAGGGGATACTTTATTTTGGGATACCGAAATTTACATTAAAATTCGATATATTTTTTTTTAATCTACTCCCTAAACAAAATGCTCAAACCTTTGATATTTTGCATGATATATTGGCCTTTTACTTACTTTAATACAGTAAGTGATTGAACCTTATTGTAAGCCGTATGTTGTATAATCCTGGATATTGCATTAACAGAAAAACATTACACAAAAAACCTTAATGTACAATTAGAAGAAAAACTTCAAAAAGGTTTCACCCTACATTTAGCCATCCGGATTTCAAAATTTAAAGTACCTGTATTATTTAAAAATGATTTACAATGTTTTTAAGTCATATATAGGAAATTATAGCCCTTGGTTGTTGGATCTCACATATTTCAAGGAAAAATTGACGAAAATCTTACATTGAAAAACTTTAAATTCACATAAGCAGGCGAGTGCTGTAGGACCATGATGGTCCTCTTTTCTTCAAATTATCACAGAATTATTGTACTGTCACAGAATTGTATAGTAAACAGAATTGTTCTCTACTGTTATTGTTATTCAAGATTACTTCATGAAACTTGATAGGTGTGTTCACCATCACAAGAACTATCTTGGCTATCAAGGGGGGTTACAGAAAGCATTTTGTAATAATGACGCCCCCTTTTTGGTCTAAGACTTGTATATTGTTTTCTGCGTTATCCAGCACCTGCAACCAACCGTTGGCACCCCTTTCCCTTTTTTTTCTTGGTCAGACAGCTATAATTGTTTAAAAGATATCTTTTTTAGAAGTACAGTGGTTGCCTCTGAAAAGTGGATTTTCGCATAGAGTTTCTACTAATGTTTCAGTCGTCATTTTCTATCCTAGAGGAAGAAAATCGTTCATTGTTTTGTGGAAATGGGGAAATTTACAATCCGTGGTAATTTATCCTTTTCTGTAAATATGATTAAATAAGTAACTTCTTATTTGATATTGCTATTTTTGGTATTGTAAAGAGTGTCAATCCAATTTACATACAGTTAAGAACATCGTGAAATTGAAAAGGTGAATGAATTTGCATTATTTTGGAATGAAATTGAGTGAGTGTGTGGAGCGAGTTTTGGGTGAATTTAATGGAAGGTAATCAAATATCGCAAATTTTGTTTCGGATGAACAAAATAAGCGATATTGATTAACCCCCTTCAAAAAATATGCATATAAGTTCTATAAATAACTTTCTATTTCTTCGAGAACCTATTAGACGCTTACAATTTGAATTATGTCAGTGAAATCGCTATTCTATCCTAGCTTTATTCATTTTGAGTAGCGTTGTTAATTCTATCTTTTTCAGTGGGTTTGGAGCGTTTTTGAATGGTTTTAGTGAGTGTTTGCAATGAATGAATTGGTCGCTGTGCGAGCGATTTGGAATGGTGTTGATTGAGTTTAATGTCAATTTCACGATATTTTTAACTGTAGGTTATGAAATGAAGCCATTTCTCCGCAGTTAAATTGCGTCCCATTAGTTTCATTCAAAACTTGCTCCACACACTCATTCAGTATCATTCCGTAATATATCCCAAATCATCTCTTGTAGAAAAGTTTTCTCATCAAATATCGAAGATGCCAGTTGGCAGTGATATCAGCATTAAATCGCCATGGGATGTATGTGTGGGGATGGGGATGTTGGTACGTGTGTGGCTGTGGGATGTGGGTGAACGTCGGTGTTTATGGGTGGGTTATTGGCTGCATGGTTCAGTATATTGCATGGCTGTTGAAGAGCAAAAGTATATTAGAGTACATTAGCCGCTGGACAAATTATATGTAAATGAAAGTAAACATACTTGTCAAAAAAGCCTTAATTTGTTCTAATTAGCTCAAGATTCTCGCACAGAAATTAACGCCATTTCATCCTTCGAATAATAAGCTTATTATTTACAAAACTACTGTGTACGAATGCTTGACATCTCAATTATTGACCAATTATAAATCATTTTGAGTAATTTTCTGTTTTGTTGTTTTTCTTCTACATACAGTTAAGAACATTGTGAAATTGACAAGGTTCCGTATGAACAAAATTAGCGATATTAATTACCTCCCTTTTAAAAAATATGCATATAAGTTCTATAAATAACTTTCTATTAGTTTCTATATATGCTGTCTTGAATACTTGGCCTTAAACACAATAATAATTTTATGTCTGGACGAAGTAATAATGTTTCTGGTTTCGTCAGTGTTAATTTCTAAAATGTAGCTGGAAAAATATAGATCTCACGAATGATAGATTAAAAAGATCAGAGCTGTCCCACTTTAACGACGATGTAAGTGAAGTCGTGTTCTTGTCTATACCGTTCTATATTAAAGTAACCGATCGAACTGATTTTTACATTAAAAAAATACATTTTTTCTATAGATTAGAAAAATGTTAATAAAATTATTTTTTGAAGCGCCGTTAAAAAGCATAGCGTAAATACAAAAGTCACCAAAAATGTCCAACTGTCATTTTTTGACGTCGATTATTAAGAATTGTTATTTTCCGCCTATATAACTTATATATTTAACTTGTTGCATTGGATTAAAATTTCTTTAGAAAAATACATTTTCGTTTCTGTTTAAAACGATATGATTCTTTCTATTCTCGGTCCAATAGTAAAGATTTTATTGATAAATACAAAAGTCACCCAAAAATGTCCCACCTACGTTGTTTTTCAGAACGCAACGTTGATTTTCCCCGTCACCAAGCAAAAGCAGAATAGAAATGATCAAACGTATTCGCATTTCACATGCTTGATTTAATTTGTTTTTGTTTCTTAGATTTTATGTCATTCGATAATAATCAATATAATAATAAGTGAATAAATCAAAATGCTCAAAATTTACGCATGGTATATAGGAAAGAAGATCGAGATTCGATCTTCAATCAATATGAAATAAAATAAAAGCAAAATTGAAAAAAAAATACTAGAATAAATAAACATGATGATGTCATAAACTGATCCGTTTGAGAATATCCTAAAGATCAAACATTTTATCAAAGTGAATAAAAATGAACTAAAGTACCAATATCTATTCAAAGTAAGATTTTTTCAGTGGTGAGAACGATTGGTTCAGATAAACGCGATTTCTTTGGAATCATCTTATAAATCTTAATTGAAAGTCCTTCATTTAAATATTAAGTTCTAGTCAATAATCTGAAAATACATATTACTAGTAAATCAAAAGCTTATTTTTGAACCGCTAGAAATACTTGATATCACCCGTATATCTTTACTTTGATTGGGTATTTCAAAATTACACCGAATCAATCCTAATCTGCATTATATCATAAGATCTTCATAAGATAAGAAATCGCGAAATAATTTCATGGAAACGATTTAAAACTAGTAACAAACTTACAAATATTCCGGAAAAAGTATTATGCATTACACCGTCCATTTTGTTTATATCGACGTGTCTTGATAAATTTATGACGTCAAACAATTTAGCGCGGGAATTAGAGCAACTTCTTTAGGTATGCTCTATGATAATGTTGTACATGACCAATTTTCACGTATTTTACTAACCAATGCGTACAGTCTTCTAGATCTTTCTATTGGTGTATTTTTAGAAAAGAATGCATAAAACATCCTTTTAGAACAAACTAATATTGCAGAGAAATATAAGAATCATTGAAATTGATTAAATTGTATAAGCCCAAATCGCGGATATTTAAGTAAAAAAAGCCGGCATGTGAAGTTACTGGTTAATCCACGTTTTCCTCCCGTTAAAGCCCGGGTTCTGTCCGTTAACGTATGCATATAACGATCTGAAAGTATACATTTTATGAATTAATATGCAATAGCGAGTAATCTCTCGTCTGTCGATTTCAAACCTTAGATAATCAAAGAAATTGTAAAACGGCAAGATTCATCAAATACTGCATTATAATTTTGTTTTATTTTGTGCAATCTGGTTGGTAAAAAATGTGTTTATGTCTCAATGAAATAAATTTTGAGAATGCAGCTAGTTTATACATTCAACGCAAGGTATTTCTGTAGAAAATCTGTTTACAATTCTTAAATGTTCTTTCTTTAAATTATTGAATTATAAAAAATCAAGGGCCAATTTGTTGATTTCATGAAGGTATGGAACTAACAGTTATTGGTCTTTAATTTTTTCTTTTTCGTCCATGAAATCAACAAATACGCGTATATTTGCATATTTTGTATTGCACCTTTTTGTCTTATCTCTTTTTATATATCTTTAGATACAAGAGTCATGCCGCAACATTTATTGCCCGACTGGTAGGACAATCAACTCCCAGGGTGAGTGTGCCTTCATCAGCAAATTTTGGCAGAGTCCCGCAAAATATCTAGTCGAGGTCAAACTATCACCGATGAGAGGTCAAGATTTCAGGACAAAATTTATCGAGATGGGGTCAGACGCATTACAAGCAGCTCTCCTGGGCGGTCTACCATGGCCAACTAGATGGGACTTTTGGACAGTATTTGTGAGATCTGACTCTTCTATCTGTGACGAAAACGCCAACCTCATTGTACGAATGTTAGCCGAAGCGTCCAATCCTGCAAGCCTAATAGAGCAAATCGAGCAGACCATTAAAGTCCACTGGCCACTAGTCATTGAAGGTAAACGCGTTGAATTTGAGCAGTCTCTCGTTGAGTACGTCTTAAAGGTGCCCTTTAATTCATTCGCTATCCCTACTGCATCACACTATCAAGATGGTTTGAAAGTATTTGGATGCGACGAAATAACGTTCGAACGTCAACTAACAGTCTACAATCCACCGCCCGTGGTCATCACCAAGCTTATCCTATGTCGCCAGGTCCAGCTCAAGCCTAACGAATTCACATTGGGTCCGCGAAATACTTACGTCAGTAGCAACCTGACACGGCGCATGCTGTTTGGAAAAGAATTTGAGTTGGTTACGACCGAGTTTGGAACCGAAGCCAGGGTCTGTTTAGCGGATACGTTTTTCGCCCTCTCCGGTATCAACAAAGGGCGAGTAGATGTGCCTGGACCATTCATTGTCCTTATCGCAATGATTCTGTCAGCAATCTACATTGTGTTTTACAGTTAAAAACATTATGAAATTGACAGTCCCTCCGATCAGAATCATTCTAAATCGATCACTCAGCGCTCCATTCATTCATTCCAAACACTCACTCAAATCGATCAAAAATACTGTGAAATCATTAGAAAACGTTTCGAAATCGTTCAAGACGAGCAACATTTTATTCAAATTGATCAATTAATTCTACGATTTTATTGGCTGATGTGGATTTTAAAGTGTCTGATTGTTCCTCGATGACGCTCAAACAATAAAGAACGTATGATTTATTAAAGGAAGGTACATGTAATTAATATTGCTAAAAGAAATGTTCATTTTCAACAAAATTGGCGATATTTGATGACCGCCCTCTAATTCCACAGAAACCTCGCTCCACATACTCATTCAAATTCATTCCAAAATCATTCCAAAGTTATCATCTTGTCAATTTCACGGTGTTCATTATAGTCCGTTTGACTTCTTTATGGACCAACCTTTTCTTCAATTACATAAAATTGTAATTGAATGAAGCATTTGTATGCGGTCTAATCTTAAAGGTCAAATGAAAAGCGTTGACAACCGTTTCTTTATGTATTCATAAGTAAAATTTAAATACGATGCAATATCCAGAATAAAAAAATGATTTTTTATAACTGTGAATTTCACGATTTTCGATAAACACACCTGTAGCCAGTCCTTGATAACTTCTCGGTCACGTGACTGAGGCATGTGACGTCACCGCGAGGGATAGATAATACCGGCATAGTAAACAATTTGTCAGCGGCTACGTATTTTAGATCGATTTATGATAAATTCCACTCGAAAAAGTACTTGAATTTTGCATTTTTGTGTTGCCCCTGGATGTCGCAAACTAAATACTTCGGGAATTATCCTCTTTTTGTTCCCGTTAGATCAGGGTAGGACTCTAAAGAAGCGAGAAAGCATGAACCGAGAGAAGTAAAAAAAGAATAGAAAAGAGACTCAGCGAACACCATCTACTATGGATAAAAAACTTTAGAAACATCATTTCACCAGTTATTGTTTTGGTGTAAACCCGTGACAAGCAAGTATTGAAGATAATTGGTAAACTGGCAATTACGATCGCCAATCCGATCGCCGGAGTTTGTTAACTGACAATCAATTTAGGTGTTAAAGAGACAGTTTTAACTTAACAAATATCAATAGCATGACACACTTTTGATAACCATTGACGCATTAAAATGACGTGACAGCTCAAATTTCCTAGAGCCAAATTGCACCATTTTGCTTCCTGGGCATTAAAACATGGGGTCAGGGTCGATTTTTATGCATAGTTTAAGGGGCCAGGGTAAGCTCTATTTCATGTGTGATTTGCATCAGTAGCAAGAAGTTATCCTTAAAACCTAAAGAATTAAAATGACCTCAAGATATAAAGTTATCGGGGAATGAATGAATGAACAAAAGAAAGAAAGAATAAATGAATTTGGTTGATGAAAGAATCTAAGAACGCATGGAACGTTAACGAATGAACAAATTTATCGATGTCATTTCTCTTTCTTTCTTTCTTTAGACCAAATGGGAATTTTTCATCTTGCCCAATATTTTTATAGTGTAGACGAAACGGGTTAAGACAAAGGGAATAAACCACGAAACCATGTACTGATTTTGTTATTCTCATATAAAACAGATTTTTAGAATTTGATTGATTAAAAATGACCGTTTTCACCATTTCTTCTCTTGACACCGATTTGACATTAGAAACGTTGTATTTTCAGCCTTCTCAAATCTATAGCTGAACTATTTTGAAGCATGTCGAAAAAGTGCTTTTTGTGTATGAGATAATTCAGATTCTGTCAACTGAAATTTCTCGCTTTTTGCGTGATAGTTTAAGAATATATGTGTAATAAAAAATAAATTAGTGGCATTGGTAATTGATAGGTGCATAGTCACGGATAGATCAAAGAAAATTTGTCATGTGGTCTGTTAAATTGACCAAAATAAAGGCGACACGTGTGATTAGGGGCTTATCAATATATGACATGGACAATTGATTGGTGCATCGACACGGACAGATCAAAGAAACTTTGACACGTGGTATGGAACGTTGCGTAAGAAAAGACGATCTTTATGACACTTACATGTGATTTGCGGCTTATGAAAGGACTTCTGTTTATTTCTCTTCTTTATTTTTTAAATTCTTGCAACGGTATAAGAGTCTGATGTGATATCTAACTTTTGATTTAAATTATAAAAAAAGAGATTTAAAGAAAGCGCAAACAGCTGTGACAAAAAATAAATGAACAATAAAAAGGCCTGTCAATGGAGGTTGAATTATGGATAATTGTGATCACATGGATAAATTACGTTTGGTGGAATAATGCCAAAAACGGTCAAATCGGCATTGAAATTCGAAAACACCGCAGAATAGGTAAGATATACATTATATTCTTTCCAAGCGACTAGAATGCCATAGATATAGTTTTAATACAGCTGCGTTTGCAACATTTTGGGGGCTAAAGAACGAGTTGTATAGTTTCATAGCCCTTTCTAGTGGTTATCTTTAGAATAAAAATTTTCTTTGCACCGTTTTTGTAACATGATGACAACTGTATAATCATGTATAGGGATAAATAATTAAATTTTGATGTCATTGACATATTTGAAAATTAATTAAAAGTTTGTAATCAAACTTCTTGAAATTTAGATTTTTAATCTTTGTGTATTTAAAAATGGTTCCCAACGCCAAACACTTTTTTCATATTTTAATTGACAAGAATGATCAATCGGGATTTCCAGTAAGCGTTGTAAAAAAACAACAACAACAAAAATGGCAACGAAAATTGAATTTTCCACAAAAACATGTGACATATCTTAGGTATATCATTAAAAACCAATTTATTGGTAGGTTGAAATTAAATGTTGCGCAATAGATTAGACTCGGAGAGCCATTTCCGATTCGATCGTTGGGGCTGTCAGACTCGGGTACCGGTCAGACTCGATTTCTTCACCCTACATTTCTGACTCGGATTCAGACTGTGATGATACTACATCTTCAAAGCGAGTAGGCTCAAACGATCTCAGTTGAACATGTGGATAAGTGGGTAACAGGATAGATTTTTCTTCGTTTCATTTGAAAGTGGTCATATTTACGATGCTCTCTTCGTTTATCTAGAACGGGGAATCCCTCGCAGTGACGTCATAGCTATTGCGCATGTGCGTGTACGTATTTCTGGCCAGGTAAAATTTTCAAATAAATCACGGTCGTATTTTTGCCAATACCGTTTTTTTAAATTTGTTTTTTTCGACGCGAACTTTTTGTGTCGCCTTATTTCATTGTTAATTATCAGGAGATGTTTTAAACACACGTTCCAAAAATTAGCTTTTCATTTGATCTTTAACATCAGCTTAATACCATTCCAAAAAATATTTTTTGAATAAAAAATGGTTTCAAAATAGTGATTTTGTCTATCTAGTTAATGTTAAAATTTTCGCATTTTCCGCTCTTAAACACGAGGGGTGACGAAGGCTGTTTAGTAGTAAAATAATGAAAACAAATCGAAAAAACACGTGGTTTTATACAAAACATTTGACAGATGAATGGTCCATTATTCCTTATTTGGTAATGCTAATTAGCATATCGACGGTTATGTCATTTTTAACTTAAATATCACGTGATTTATACCGTTATTACTCGCCTGCTTGTCTAGTTTTCCCTGCGAAAATTCAAACAATTTCGATAAATAATGCGTTATGATTGATCTTAATATGTGAATATGGGGTTCATCTCAGAATAGATAAAAACGTTTTATCAATTATCTAGTCAACCGGTTTTTAAAAAAAGAGAGAATACACTCAGAGATGATATCCCAAGGAAGCAAATATATTCGACAAAATTAATTTTTTGAAATACTCACTTTTATACTAAAACATCTCTCTTTAAATCATACACTTTTGACACTTTTGACTCAGCCCCTATGCAAATCAGAACAATTATGGATGGACAATTCGCTGTTCCGTTTAATACAGACACAAGAAGGTATGAAAGACTGATAGTTAACATGAAGACGGACGGACAAAATCATTATTTTACATACAAAAATTCTCAAAAACGAAATTCTTCATGGTATTAGATGGAAAATATGAAATGGCGAGAGAAAAATACGTTTCATTAATTCGATTCTGAGATTTTCGGCAAAATGTTGGTCCATATAGAAATCAAACGGACTATACTGTAGCAGAGAGCTGGTGAATCTTTATGACTCAATATATTTTTATTAACATCGTTAAAGTAAATTCGTCTGGTTGACTTTAAATAAAGGTTTTGACATAGAAATAGCAGCACACAAAACTATTCAAAAATCTTCTAATAAATTGAAAGGCGTAAATCTATGATATGCCTATGTTTAACATCATCCTGTACCAGAATACATTAAGCTATATCTCTATCTTTAAAAAAGATACTTTATCGTAGGATCCAGAAATTTACATTGAAATACAATTTTTTTTTTTTAAATCTAGATCTACTCCACAAAATAAAATGCTGAAACCTTTGATATTTTGCATGATACATTGGCCTCAGACACTCACCCCCTTAATATAGGAAGTGATTGAACCTTATCGTAAGCCGTTTGTTGTGTAATCCTGGATTTTGCATAAAAAGAACATTATACAAAAGCCCTATGATATTGGGACACATTTACAATTAGAAGAATAACTTCAAAAAGGTTTCACCCTAAACATTTAGACATACAGTTTTCAAAATTTAAAGTACCGACAATGAAAATGATTCACAGTAACTTAAAGTCTTATTTAGAGAATTATAGCCCTTGATTGTTTGTTCTCATATACATGTATGTCAAAGAGAAATTGATCGAAATCTTAGATCTTTGAATTCACGTAAGCAGGCGAGTGCTGTAGAACCATCATAACCCTCTTTTCTTCAAATTTAAACAGATTTATTGTACTGTCACAGAATTGTACAGTGAAAAGAATTGTTCCTTAATCGTTAGTTTGTTTCAACAAGTGCCACGAGAAAAAAATAAAAAGATCCGAGTTAACACTCTCAAAAACACAGTTATGATCCGATCGATTTTCTTCAAAATTGCTCACAATTATTTTACTCTACTGTTATTGTTATTCGAGATTACTTCATGAAACTTGATATGTGTGTTCACATTTTGTAATAATGACGCCCCCATTTTTGTCTATATATTTTTCCGTTTTTCTGCATTATCCAGTACCTGCAACCAACCGTTGGCACTCTTTTCCCTTTTTTTATTTTTTGCCAGACAGTTATATTTGTTGAAAAGATATCTTTTTTAGAAGTACAGTGGTTGCCTTCCATAAAGGGATTTTTCGCATAGTGGTTCTACTAATGTTTCAGTTGTCATTTTCTATCCTAGAGGAAGAAAATCAGTCACAGTTTTGTGGAAATTGGGAAATTTACAATCCGTGGTAATTTATCCTTTTCTCTAAATATGTATAAATCAGTAACTTCTTATTTGATATTGCTATTTTTGGTATTGTAAAGAGTGTCAATCCAATTTACATACAGTTAAGAACATCGTGAAATTGAAAAGGTGAATGATTTTTGCATGATTTTGGAATGAAATTGAGTGAGTGTATGGAGCGAGTTTTGGGTGAATTTAAGAGAAAGTTATCCAATATCGCAAATTTTGTTTCGGATGAACAAAAAAGCGATATTAATTAACCCCCTTCAAAGAATATGCATATAAGTTCTATAAATAACTTTCTATTTCTTCGAGAACCTATTAGACGCTTACAATTTGAATTATGTCAGTGAAATCGCTATTCTATCCTAGCTTTAAAGAACTTCCGGTTCCGGTTGAGGAAAGTTGTTGATTTTTTGTCATCTCGATTTTTGGATGATTTCCTCATTTTTCCTCGGGATTCAAGCTTGGTTTTGAACATCAACCTTCAATATGGACAAGTAAACGTAACTACGATGTTAAATAAGTAAGACTTTGAACCATAATATGACTTTTATAAGAAAATGTGATTTTTCTTTGTTCTCACCCTTCGTTATGGGTGAATAAATTCTACCTGTGTATTCGACCCGTGACTATTTACCTTATTGTTTACATATGGAGGGTCAAAGTGAAAGTCTGGTTGTCACTCAAGAGAGAGTATCGACACAGTATACCCAGCTGACTCCGGCTCAACGATGCGGTAGTTTGAATGGCGAAGAAAGCATGCTTGATGATTCACAAACGTCTGTGAAGCAGGTCTATGTGTCAACGTACCCACGTATACAAGTAACTCCTGACAATCATGTCAGTCTGTTTAGAGAAATATGTGGCTCGCCTCCCGATGATCATAATTGGCCTCTGCTTGATAGAGTGAAAAATCTGTTTAGATCGGCTGCAAAAACTGACTTCATTTCACAAATAATTGTTGAAAGTGACTCTCGAGAGGACAGGTTGGAAGAAATTCGTACAACCGTTTATGAAGCTTGTCTAAAGTTAAATGGTTATCCTTACCCAAAAGACGCTGAGTTGAAAAAGCGTAAAAGAACAAGAAATGGAGATAAAATTAGCCTTAAGCTAGCCAATGATGTTTATTTGCTCGTGTCAGCATTAGAAAACGATTCCTATGATGAATTAAAAGATGTACTCAGCTTATCGAGAACAAACACCAAAACGGATCTAAATACGACAATCCAAGAGACAAGTAATGATCAGATAACCAAATGTGTACAAGAGATTGCTCTTTTAAAAGAGTCACTTACAAAATGCCAAAGTGATATCATTTCTCTGAGAAACGATCGTGATACTTTAAAAAAGTCATTTGACGACCAACTAAAATTCGTCACGCACAACATAAATGTTTTGCAGACTGATATATCGGGTCAACTAACTTCAATTGTAACAGACATTACACGTATTGAGGGCGAAAAAAACTCAGGTTTAGTAAGTGTAAAAAATTCTTTGAAACTTGTGTCAGATGACTGCAAATCTTTAAAGGATGACTTTGACACCGAGATAAAAATTGTTCGGGACTCTATTGCGAACTTGGGAAAAAGACTCGATCGTCAATACGGGAAACTCGACTCTTCGTTGAGTAAATTGAGCAAACAGTGCAATAAAGACACTATTTCCACAGTTAACCATAATAGTACAACAAACTTTAAAAGTCCACCTGTGAGCGATAATGTTAATTTGACTTCGTCATACCGAGATGTTTTGACGGGAGTCCAGACAGAAGTCCAGACGGGTAATCTTCCCACAATACCCGTGGGCACTGACGATCAAGGCATATCGTCACTCTCCTGCACTGACCAGTATTCAATCGATAACCGATTAAACTACAGATCAACTGCTGAAAATCGATTATTACGTGATACTCCTGTTACGAGCGGGGGCGTTTTACCAACATTCCCAGACGCACGTGATCAACGCAATAACGGTGTCCAACCCTTATCTATCAGTCAGTCGGCCCAAAATATACAGACTATTATAACCGGCAGACGCATAAAAAATGAATCTAATCAAGAGTTAAATCGTGATTTTTCGTCAACAAATAAATATAAACAATGTGAACGCAGTGACGTTAAACCATCAAATAAAAAATCCGTTAAACAGCGTGATAATGTTATCTCTGATGATAATGATGATGACTTTACAGAGTGGTTATCTACGAAGACAAAACGTTTTTATTTGGGTGGTTTCCGATCTTCCATTAAAACACAGAAATTGATAAACTATGTTACAAAATAGAGGTGTTAGAGTGACCATGTTGCGAGTTATTGGTCAACGAACTGGTAGATCGGTGACATTACGAATCAACGTGGAAGCAAAAGACGCTTATAGGTTATTAGAAGAGGGTTTTTGGCCTAAAGGAGTGACTTGTAAACCTTGGTTGACGAAAAATCAACTTAAGAAAAAACTTTCTAGTGATAATGACAATGAAGATAATCAATCGATTCATGATGATGATATCTCGAGGGATCTTATGTATAACTCTAGAAAGCAGAGGTATAATCCCCGTTCATCGAGATCGGATGGTGCAGGCTATGATCGGCATCGTCGTTATGACGTTTATCAAAGGGATGATGCTGATCATGGTCAGTCACACAGCTCACACTCCTACAATAGGAATGATCAGGTAAACTATGACACAAGGTCAAACTTTAATCATGAATTGAACGATTATTAATATGCGAAAATTCAATCGCTTAACAAATAGTGTACAGTCAGTTTATATATTATCAATCCTTTTACAGGTTGTTCTATCAATTGCAATCCTTATTAATAACAATATGAATATCTGTTCGTGGAACGCTACTGGCTTAATGTCCAGTGCATTTTATTTAAGTAAATTGCTCGATGCTGAGCACGTCGATATATGCGGCATATCTGAGCACTGGCTCCACCAAAGTGATCTTCACTTTCTGAATAGCATACACCCAGACTATAATAGCCTGGGAGTATGTGATTCGGGACTTAATACCTTTAGAAATAGATCTGCAGGTAAAGGGGGCGTGGCCCTTATGTGGAAAAAGAAGTATAATCGCTCGATTTCACCACTTTGTATTGAAAGTGATAGGATAGTCGGCATTCAACTTGAATTATCAAAAGACATTTACATGTATATTTTACAGGTGTATTTACCATGTAGCAACCATCCAATATCATATTTTCGTGAACATATAGATCAATTATATAATCTAATAAGTTTGTACTCTGAATTAGGACCTTTAATAATCATGGGTGACTTTAATGTTCACCTAAATGGATTAAGATACATTAAACCGATTGATAAAAGAGGTCAAGAACTGTTAGATCTGATGTCTGACTTCAATATGTTTAATGTTACGACGTCTATATACTGTACGGGTTCTTATACAAGTTATGTCTCGTATGATAAGCGTAACGAATCGTTAATTGATCATATGTTCATCGCAAATACGTTATTTCAATCTGTTTTGTCTTGCCACATACTGGATGATAACTGTCTGAACGTGTCAACTCATCGTCCTACGTGTATTAAGTTACACGTAAATGAATATTTGCAAAGTTGTGACCCTATTCAGACTGGTCCGAATAAACCCATAAAATGGAAAATGGTCACTGATGATAATATTCTTAATTATCAAATAAATGTTCACCAAATTCTTAAGAATAGTATAGACTCTTTACCTACTGATAACTGTCATAGCTATATAGATAGTTTATACGATTGTATTGTACAGAGTATCAATTACGCGTCAGACGCTAGTTTACCTAAATCATATTTCCGTTCTTTTTTGAAGCCTTATTGGTCAGCTGATCTAAAGCTATACCACGCACTTATGCGTGATAAGCGCCGGGTATGGCTCGAAGCAGGCAGACCTCGAGGAAATGAGTACATTTCGTATAAAGAGTACAAGGAATCGAAATGTTCCTTTCGTAATATGCATAGAGAGGCAAGTAGTAAATACCTACAGCAAATTAACACAGAGATTGATAATGCGTCTGGTATAGATTGTCCGCTATTTTGGCGCTTGTTTAAATCTAAACGTAAAAAAGCACAAAATAATACATCAAATGAAATCAAATTTAAAGATTCTACATGTCGTAATTCATCTGATATCTGTACTGGATGGGGTAATCATTTTGCAGATCTTTACTCCGATACTGAAAGTGTTTCTTATGATAAAATACACTTTGATTATGTATCACAGTTCGTCTCTAGGATAAAGGATAAACCGATTTCATTTGACGGCGATCACATATCCTGTGACGAAGTGTCTAATTCTATTTTATCTTTAAAAACCGGAAAGATGTGCGGTCTGGACTGTGTTAGCAATGAGCACCTCATCCATGGTGGAAAACTATTGTTACATTATGTCACATTTTTGTTTGATCTAATGTATTGTTTTAATCATGTTCCTGCTTCCCTTAAACAAGGCATTGTAATTACATTGTTTAAAGGAGGTAACAAGCCAAAGAATGATCCAAGTAGTTATCGAGCAATAACGCTCTCGTCATCCATTCTGAAATTATTTGAATCAGTATTACTTAAAAGGCTACATAAGTCTATAGAAAGACCACTACATTCTCTTCAATGCGGATTTCAGCAAAGTATGGGTAGTACCATGACTTCGTTTATATTAAGCGAAAGCATAAATTACTGTAAAGAAAAACGAAGTAACCTTTTTTCTTGCTTTTTAGATGCAAGACAGGCCTTTGATCGTGTATGGCACGATGGTTTATACTTTAAATTACACCAACTTGGTGTTAATGATAAGCTTTTGAAAATTGTAATAGCTATGCACACAGATATGTACAGCCGCGTCATTTATAATGGTTATAAATCTCACTGGTTCCCGGTTTTACAAGGTACCCGTCAAGGCGGAGTCTGGTCCCCATTCCTGTATTTAATCTTTATCGATTCATTAATTGATCAGTTAGTGGATAGTAACTTGGGATTTCAGGTAAATGGGCTAGGTTTGTGTGCCCCGTCTTTTGCGGATGATATGACCTTGTTGTCGCTATCTGCACACTCTCTTCAAGCTATGCTAGATATTTGTTATAAATATTCGCGTCTGTGGAGATTTCAATATAATCCATCTAAATGTTCTGTTGTAATTTTTTCATGAATCAAAAAGAGCCTTCAAACACAATTCACGATCATGGTTCATTGGTAATCAGAAAATAAAAGAGTCTGAGTCTGCGATTCACTTAGGTATTTTGTACGACAAGTACTCGTCTCCGACACCTCTTGTTAAAAACGTTAGTTGTAAGCTCAGACGTAAAAAACGGCTTACATCGCAATGGGCTAAATCCGTTGACTGGCTTTAAAATTTACAGATCCATTGTACTGCCTAGGGCCCTTTTTGGGTGTGAATTTTTACCGCCGCTTTCCAATGAAAATAATTTAATTATTGAGCGGTCGCACAGACTGTGTCTGAAACAAATTCAGGGACTATTTACCCGGTCTAGAACCGATGTCGTTCTCGGTCTTATATCGAGTTTAGAAAACTTGCTTTTTTGGGTCAATTATGTCGTCTCGACAGGGATTGTGCAGTAAAAGATTTCTTTCTGTATCGCTTATGTTCTTTCTTCAATGGTTCTGCTTCTCATGGTTTCATATCAGAAATATCTAATATTTTGAACAAATATGATTTAATGCACATTCTTCAAGACTTTGTCAGTTACAGTAGATTTCCCACTAAATTCACTTGGAAAACTCACGTAAGGTCCAAGATTAATCATCATTACGCAAACGTTTGGGAACTGAGGACGTCTGCTCAAGAATTTGCTTTATATAGGGAAATTCAAACAAATTTTCATGACCCTTCTCTGTGGGTTTTCGCTTTAAAATATCCAGATAAATTGAATTCTTGTTTTTCTGCAGCACAGATAATTGCAAATTTAGCTATGTTTGACCCTTTTTGTAGGCGGTGTGGTAAAAATAACATTACATGTAGTAAAAGTGAGCACATACTGTTCGACTGCGTTGCTGTACAAAACTGTCGGGACTCATTCAATCAAAAGCTTGGTACTACCATACTTTCATTTTTGACAGCATTGAGTCACAAGGATTATATTACAGCTCTTTTTGGTATCAATACCAATTTCACAGTTATTTTAGGGGATAACTATTCAGACTTTTGCATGTTAGCCCTTAATTATTTGCATCATATTTGGTGCTGTTACAGTTTATGAGTTCATGTTAATTTATTATTTGATTTCGATTATACTGACCATGATAGAGAAAGAAAAGTCACAAAAGACTGTTATGGATAGTGACATCATAATCGTTTACAAAATTGATATAGCTTTCTTTACGAAAATGATTTCTAGCGATTTTGTTTTTTGAATATCACACCGAAGTGTCAATAAGCATCGGCTGATGTCCCTTGATTTAGATATTTCTAAAAAATGTAATTTATTTTATAAGCATTTTTATCATAGCCTATTGATAATTGGTTCCCTGCTATCCATAATATGTCTTTAGTATTTATCCGTACATCCTTTGGACGTCTTTCATTTTCGTTTCGTGTAAGACGTTTGATTAGGGATTTGCGTGATATAGATTAGCTCCTACAAGTCTATGTGTACCCATATGCATAAATTAGCATACTTTTTTGCAAATTGTTAGACTTGAAAAGGTCATAACCTCTGACATTCTATCTGTGGCTATGGAGTTTTACGGTCCAGCGTGAAACATTCCTACGCTCTTTATTATAAGACCAATTTTTACTTTTTCTTTCAATTCCATTAATTAATGTATAATATTTTCCTATGACATGTAAATTTCTTTGTAATTTATAATGTATAATCTTCATTATTGGAGGAAATAAAGAATATATATGTACAGTCTTCTAGATCTTTTTATTGATATACTTTTAGAAAAGAATGCATAAAACATCCTTTTAGGACAAACTAATATTGCAAAGAAATATAAGAATCATTGAAATTTATTAAATTGTATAAGCCCAAATCGCGGATATTTAAGTAAAAAAAGCCGGCATGTGAATTTACTGATTAATCCACGTTTTCCTCCCGTTAAAGCCCGGGTTCTGTCCGTTAACGTATGCCTATAACGACCTGAAAGATCAAATGAAAAGCTATTTTTCGAACAAGAACTAAATATATATTTCAATCAGTTTAATTGAAATAAAAAGGTATAAAAAATCCGCGTCGAAAAACACACACCCAAAGGGACAATATTTACAAAAGAACGACCGTGATTTATTGGAAATTTTCACATGGCCGAAAACGGATTTTTGCACTTGCGCACAGGATGTGACGTCATTGTAGGCATTCCTCTCGAAGGTAAACAAGGCGAACGCTTGTTACTATCACAGCTATCTAACAACAACACGAAGGTTCGATATTGTTATACGGCTATCAACTTGTGCAGCCAGAACAGTTTAAACCTTAGCAAGCGGAAACTACAGATATGTTTACCTCAAACCCTAAACCTGAGATATCTAGACACGAGTCTAACAACAAGGTCCGGATAAACGTAAATCGGAAACTATGGCATGGTTAGAGTGTTTTCACGGCGTTGTAACGATGTAATCTTGTTAAAATTAAACATTTTTCTCTCACAAATTAAAATCGGCATTTTTCAGACTGTTCACTTCTTAAATTTGGTAAAAACTTCGGAAGAAAATCCAATTTGATCTTATTGAGAGTAATATTTCACAGTGACCAATCATTTAGCTTCAACTTTTGTTTGTTATACAGATATATAAAAAAAAAACATAAAAAGGCTTGACATTTGATTGTTGTTTAAAACCATATTACTACAAAGTCAATTAAATATATTGTGCAAAATTAAATCAAGACATTGAATAAAACCCTACCTCAACTGGGATTTGGCAATTAAATGGTATGCAATTCCTTCAAACTATAATTATTTGTCGGTGTAAATTTCCTTTTCCACGATTTTTCCATTTTCTTTAATCCACCAATGTTCACCCATGTTTTCACTTTATTTGAATTTGTCAAAAATATAACGAATGAATATCATGAACAAATAATTAGAAAAATAAATTCAATTAAACACAAATTTGATGGTATTCCGTTGTCGATTGAAGGTTGCGTCTAGGTATATCACCGGTTGAAAATTAGTCTTTTGCGGCATGTCAGTTGAATCATTGAAGGATAAAATGTGTGTTTAATTAAGTCATAAAGTTTTATAAATTACATGTAGCTGGGTGGTTTTGTTTATTGGAAGCATTGTGACATCTTGCCGATTACACAACAGCGCACATGACAAATGATTTACCGAAGGTAACCCTTTCTGCGTGTGCTAGTCAGTGTACCGATAATTCTTCTAATATGCCAATTATTTTCAAAATCATTTCTGAAACATTTATCAAATTTATACACCTTTTTTTCTATTTCGGCACACAAAATATTTCTATATATTATTATGGTCACCATTTCAAGCTGTAATAAGAGTTAAGCGGATTCAATATCATTTACACCAAGAAAATTTCTTCTCTTTTTTTTCTACAAAAAAGTTTTCACAATATTGTAATCTTTCGTACTGTTCAAGTTTATACGTTAACTTCGAATTCAAGAAATAATTTCTCAGACTAAAATTTCGAAGAGACCATTCATTTAGCTTCAGCTTCATTATATATGACCGTCACGCGAAAGGGGAACTCCATAAAATTAAAATGATTATGTGATGAGGTTGGTTCAAGTACAGGTCAGTCAGAGGTCGCATAAAAAAATCTTTCAAGGGAAGGAACAAATATCTAAATTATAATTGTAAAAGAAAATCATCAAAGTTGGACAATCTGAGTATGGGCGACCCTTTACGCACTAGCCTTACGTTCTTTGGTGAAGAATTTAGAATTTGGTACTGAAACATTTGTTTTAGCTGATCAGAAGCTGCTCAACAAGCCTTTTTCGTAAACGAAAATATTGTGTACATTTTCATAATTCAATAATATCGTTTTAAACTGTACGTGCGATATTTTGGTTTAACAACGAAGAAAAAGTTTTCATTATTGAACACCAAAATAAGTTATTTTACTAATTACAGCAGTTATGACATCTGTTTACACCTTGGTTTATTGACGGGGCGTGGTTTTCCAATCATATACATGATAATAATTGACACTTAACAAAATTTTACCCAATCAGTTGACCGGAAATTTCAAAAGGCGTTTAATTGGTTCATTACCTTTTGACGGGGCGTGGTTATCGGACAATTCATGCGCAAGAATAACCAATCAGTACACCGAAAGATATTTCTATGTCCTTGTGTATAGTAAATGTTTCGGGTCCAAATTCTTTTCAATTAGGATAATTAATACTATTAATAATGCTACATCCAGACATTTAAAATGAATTTGACCCTTGCATCTTTCCGCAACATCTTACAGACAATCGTTTTTACGACAAATTTGTGAAAAATCTGTGATAGGTTGAACGAAATTCTGTAATTTTATATGATCTGCTTATTCCGTCGATACATTCATAACTGCAATGACGTCACAGGTCAGTTTCAATAGCGGGCTACAGGTGTGATAAGATAAAATCGTCGATTTTACCATTATCGTATATATTATTTTCATTTGAATATCGCATCAGATTATTTCAATACATCTCTTTGTATTTATGTAAGGTCAAAAGAGCTTTTCATTTGACCTTGAAAGTATGCATTTTATGCAATAATATGCAATAGCGAGTTATCTCTCGTCTGTCGATTTCAAACCTTAGAAAATCAAAGAAATTGTAAAACGGCAAGATTCATGAAATACTGCATTATATTTTTGTTTTATTTTGTGCAATATGGTTGGTAAAAAATGTGTTTATGTCTCAATGAAATAAATTTTGAGAATGCAGCTAGTTTATAGATCAACGCAAGGTATTTCTGTAGAAAATCTGTTTACAATTCTTAAATGTTCTTTCTTTAAATTATTGAATTATAAAAAATCAAGGGCCAATTTGTTGATTTCATGAAGGTATGGAACTAACTCTTTTAGTTTTTCTTTTTTCGTCCATGAAATCAACAAATACGCGTATATTTGCATATTTTGTATTGCACCTTTTTGTCTCATCTCTTTTTATATTTCTTTAGATACAGGAGTCATGCCGCAACATTTATTGCCCGACTGGTAGGACAATCAACTCCCAGGGTGAGTGTGCCTTCATCAGCAAGTTTTGGCAGAGTCCCGCAAAATATCTAATCGAGGTCAAACTATCACCGATGAGAGGTCAAGATTTCAGGACAAAATTTATCGAGATGGAGTCAGACGCATTACAATCAGCCCTCCTTGACGTTCTACCATGGCCAACTGAATGGGACTTTTGGACAGTATTTGTGAGATCTGACTCTTCTATCTGTGACGAAAACGCCAACCTCATTGTACGAATGTTAGCCGAAGTGCCCAAGCCTTCAAGCCTAATAGAGCGAATCGAGCAGACCATTAAAGTCCACTGGCCACTAGTCATTGAAGGTAAACGCGTTGAATTTGAGCAGTCTCTCGTTGAGTACGTCTTAAAGGTGCCCTTTAATTCATTCGCTATCCCTACTGCATCACACTATCAAGATGGTTTGAAAGTATTTGGATGCGACGAAATAACGTTCGAACGTCAACTAACAGTCTACAATCCACCGCCCGTGGTCATCACCAAGCTTATCCTATGTCGCCAGGTCCAGCTCAAGCCTAACGAATTCACATTGGGTCCGCGAAATACTTACGTCAGTAGCAACCTGACACGGCGCATGCTGTTTGGAAAAGAATTTGAGTTGGTTACGACCGAGTTTGGAACCGAAGCCAGGGTCTGTTTAGCGGATACGTTTTTCGCCCTCTCCGGTATCAACAAAGGGCGAGTAGATGTGCCTGGACCATTCATTGTCCTTATCGCAATGATTCTGTCAGCAATCTACATTGTGTTTTACAGTTAAAAACATTATGAAATTGACAGTCCCTCCGATCAGAATCATTCTAAATCGATCACTCAGCGCTCCATTCATTCATTCCAAACACTCACTCAAATCGATCAAAAATACTGTGAAATCATTAGGAAACGTTTCGAAATCGTTCAAGACGAGCAACATTTTATTCAAATTGATCAATTTATTCTACGATTTTATTGGCTGATGTGGATTTTAAAGTGTCTGATTGTTCCTCGATGACGCTCAAACAATAAAGAACGTATGATTTATTAAAGGAAGGTACATGTAATTAATATTGCTAAAAGAAATGTTCATTTTCAACAAAATTGGCGATATTTGATGACCGCCCTCTAATTCCACAGAAACCTCGCTCCACATACTCATTCAAATTCATTCCAAAATCATTCCAAAGTTATCATCTTGTCAATTTCACGGTGTTCATTATAGTCCGTTTGACTTCTTTATGGACCAACCTTTTCTTCAATTACATAAAATTGTAATTGAATGAAGCATTTGTATGCGGTCTAATCTTAACATCAGCTTAATACCATTCCAAAAAATATTTTTGAATAAAAAATGGTTTCAAAATAGTGATTTTGTCTATCTAGTTAATGTTAAAATTTTCGCATTTTCCGCTCTTAAACACGAGGGGTGACGAAGGCTGTTTAGTAGTAAAATAATGAAAACAAATCGAAAAAACACGTGGTTTTATACAAAACATTTGACAGATGAATGGTCCATTATTCCTTATTTGGTAATGCTAATTAGCATATCGACGGTTATGTCATTTTTAACTTAAATATCACGTGATTTATACCGTTATTACTCGCCTGCTTGTCTAGTTTTCCCTGCGAAAATTCAAACAATTTCGATAAATAATGCGTTATGATTGATCTTAATATGTGAATATGGGGTTCATCTCAGAATAGATAAAAACGTTTATCAATTATCTAGTCAACCGGTTTTTAAAAAAAGAGAGAATACACTCAGAGATGATATCCCAAGGAAGGAAATATATTCGACAAAATTAATTTTTTGAAATACTCACTTTTATACTAAAACATCTCTCTTTAAATCATACACTTTTGACACTTTTGACTCAGCCCCTATGCAAATCAGAACAATTATGGATGGACAATTCGCTGTTCCGTTTAATACAGACACAAGAAGGTATGAAAGACTGATAGTTAACATGAAGACGGACGGACAAAATCATTATTTTACATACAAAAATTCTCAAAAACGAAATTCTTCATGGTATTAGATGGAAAATATGAAATGGCGAGAGAAAAATACGTTTCATTAATTCGATTCTGAGATTTTCGGCAAAATGTTGGTCCATATAGAAGTCAAACGGACTATACTGTAGCAGAGAGCTGGTGAATCTTTATGACTCAATATATTTTTATTAACATCGTTAAAGTAAATTCGTCTGGTTGACTTTAAATAAAGGTTTTGACATAGAAATAGCAGCACACAAAACTATTCAAAAATCTTCTAATAAATTGAAAGGCGTAAATCTATGATATGCCTATGTTTAACATCATCCTGTACCAGAATACATTAAGCTATATCTCTATCTTTAAAAAAGATACTTTATCGTAGGATCCAGAAATTTACATTGAAATACAATTTTTTTTTAAATCTAGATCTACTCCACAAAATAAAATGCTGAAACCTTTGATATTTTGCATGATACATTGGCCTCAGACACTCACCCCCTTAATATAGGTTGGAAGAAATTCGTACAACCGTTTATGAAGCTTGTCTAAAGTTAAATGGTTATCCTTACCCAAAAGACGCTGAGTTGAAAAAGCGTAAAAGAACAAGAAATGGAGATAAAATTAGCCTTAAGCTAGCCAATGATGTTTATTTGCTCGTGTCAGCATTAGAAAACGATTCCTATGATGAATTAAAAGATGTACTCAGCTTATCGAGAACAAACACCAAAACGGATCTAAATACGACAATCCAAGAGACAAGTAATGATCAGATAACCAAATGTGTACAAGAGATTGCTCTTTTAAAAGAGTCACTTACAAAATGCCAAAGTGATATCATTTCTCTGAGAAACGATCGTGATACTTTAAAAAAGTCATTTGACGACCAACTAAAATTCGTCACGCACAACATAAATGTTTTGCAGACTGATATATCGAGTCAACTTACTTCAATTGTAACAGACATTACACGTATTGAAGGCGAAAAAAAACTCAGGTTTAGTAAGTGTAAAAAATTCTTTGAAACTTGTGTCAGATTACTGCAAATCTTTAAAGGATGACTTTGACACCGAGATAAAAATTGTTCGGGACTCTATTGCGAACTTGGGAAAAAGACTCGATCGTCAATACGGGAAACTCGACTCTTCGTTGAGTAAATTGAGCAAACAGTGCAGTAAAGACATTATTTCCACAGTTAACCATAATAGTACAACAAACTTTAAAAGTCCACCTGTGAGCGATAATGTTAATTTGACTACGTCATACCGAGATGTTTTGACGGGAGTCAAGACAGAAGTCCAGACGGGTAATCTTCCCACAATACCCGTGGGCACTGACGATCAAGGCATATCGTCACTCTCCTGCACTGACCAGTATTCAATCGATAACCGATTAAACTACAGATCAACTGCTGAAAATCGATTATCACGTGATACTCCTGTTACGAGCGGGGGCGTTTTAACAACATTCCCAGACGCACGTGATCAACGCAATAACGGTGTCCAACCCTTATCTATCAGTCAGTCGGCCCAAAATATACAGACTATTATAACCGGCAGACGCATAGAAAATGAATCTAATCAAGAGTTAAATCGTGATTTTTCGTCAACAAATAAATATAAACAATGTGAACGCAGTGACGTTAAACCATCAAATAAAAAATCCGTTAAACAGCGTGATAATGTTATCTCTGATGATAATGATGATGACTTTACAGAGTGGTTATCTACGAAGACAAAACGTTTTTATTTGGGTGGTTTCCGATCTTCCATTAAAACACAGAAATTGATAAACTATGTTACAAAATAGAGGTGTTAGAGTGACCATGTTGCGAGTTATTGGTCAACGAACTGGTAGATCGGTGACATTACGAATCAACGTGGAAGCAAAAGACGCTTATAGGTTATTAGAAGAGGGTTTTTGGCCTAAAGGAGTGACTTGTAAACCTTGGTTGACGAAAAATCAACTTAAGAAAAAACTTTCTAGTGATAATGACAATGAAGATAATCAATCGATTCATGTGATGATATCTCGAGGGATCTTATGTATAACTCTAGAAATCAGAGGTATAATCCCCGTTCATCGAGATCGGATGGTGCAGGCTATGATCGGCATCGTCGTTATGACGTTTATCAAAGGGATGATGCTGATCATGGTCAGTCACACAGCTCACACTCCTACAATAGGAATGATCAGGTAAACTATGACACAAGGTCAAACTTTAATCATGAATTGAACGATTATTAATATGCGAAAATTCAATCGCTTAACAAATAGTGTACAGTCAGTTTATATATTATCAATCCTTTTACAGGTTGTTCTATCAATTGCAATCCTTATTAATAACAATATGAATATCTGTTCGTGGAACGCTACTGGCTTAATGTCCAGTGCATTTTATTTAAGTAAATTGCTCGATGCTGAGCACGTCGATATATGCGGCATATCTGAGCACTGGCTCCACCAAAGTGATCTTCACTTTCTGAATAGCATACACCCAGACTATAATAGCCTGGGAGTATGTGATTCGGGACTTAATATCTTTAGAAATAGATCTGCAGGTAAAGGGGGCGTGGCCCTTATGTGGAAAAAGAAGTATAATCGCTCGATTTCACCACTTTGTATTGAAAGTGATAGGATAGTCGGCATTCAACTTGAATTATCAAAAGACATTTACATGTATATTTTACAGGTGTATTTACCATGTAGCAACCATCCAATATCATATTTTCGTGAACATATAGATCAATTATATAATCTAATAAGTTTGTACTCTGAATTAGGACCTTTAATAATCATGGGTGACTTTAATGTTCACCTAAATGGATTAAGATACATTAAACCGATTGATAAAAGAGGTCAAGAACTGTTAGATCTGATGTCTGACTTCAATATGTTTAATGTTACGACGTCTATATACTGTACGGGTTCTTATACAAGTTATGTCTCGTATGATAAGCGTAACGAATCGTTAATTGATCATATGTTCATCGCAAATACGTTATTTCAATCTGTTTTGTCTTGCCACATACTGGATGATAACTGTCTGAACGTGTCAACTCATCGTCCTACGTGTATTAAGTTACAGCCGCCACCATAGCGCAGTTGGTTAGGCATAAGACTTCCAATCTGGAAGTCGTGGGTTCGATCCCCGGTGGCGGCAAATATCCTTTCCGACGTTTGTCTTTCACCAATGGGTAGATAATCGTAAACCTATGTGAAATAGCAGTCGGAGGCTAGGAAAGGATGTAATGGTAGTACTGGCGTGAGAAATACCAGGAATCCATTGTTAGGTGCTCCGGCCGCCGCGATATAACTGAAATAATGTTGAAAGCGGCGTAAAACCCCATTCAATCAATCAATCAATGTATTAAGTTACACGTAAATGAATATTTGCAAAGTTGTGACCCTATTCAGACTGGTCCGAATAAACCCATAAAATGGAAAATGGTCACTGATGATAATATTCTTAATTATCAAATAAATGTTCACCAAATTCTAAAGAATAGTATAGACTCTTTACCTACTGATAACTGTCATAGCTATATAGATAGTTTATACGATTGTATTGTACAGAGTATCAATTACGCGTCAGACGCTAGTTTACCTAAATCATATTTCCGTTCTTTTTTGAAGCCTTATTGGTCAGCTGATCTAAAGCTATACCACGCACTTATGCGTGATAAGCGCCGGGTATGGCTCAAAGCAGGCAGACCTCGAGGAAATGAGTACATTTCGTATAAAGAGTACAAGGAATCGAAATGTTCCTTTCGTAATATGCATAGAGAGGCAAGTAGTAAATACCTACAGCAAATTAACACAGAGATTGATAATGCGTCTGGTATAGATTGTCCGCTATTTTGGCGCTTGTTTAAATCTAAACGTAAAAAAGCACAAAATAATACATCAAATGAAATCAAATTTAAAGATTCTACATGTCGTAATTCATCTGATATCTGTACTGGATGGGGTAATCATTTTGCAGATCTTTACTCCGATACTGAAAGTGTTTCTTATGATAAAATACACTTTGATTATGTATCACAGTTCGTCTCTAGGATAAAGGATAAACCGATTTCATTTGACGGCGATCACATATCCTGTGACGAAGTGTCTAATTCTATTTTATCTTTAAAAACCGGAAAGATGTGCGGTCTGGACTGTGTTAGCAATGAGCACCTCATCCATGGTGGAAAACTATTGTTACATTATGTCACATTTTTGTTTGATCTAATGTATTGTTTTAATCATGTTCCTGCTTCCCTTAAACAAGGCATTGTAATTACATTGTTTAAAGGAGGTAACAAGCCAAAGAATGATCCAAGTAGTTATCGAGCAATAACGCTCTCGTCATCCATTCTGAAATTATTTGAATCAGTATTACTTAAAAGGCTACATAAGTCTATAGAAAGACCACTACATTCTCTTCAAGGCGGATTTCAGCAAAGTATGGGTAGTACCATGACTTCGTTTATATTAAGCGAAAGCATAAATTACTGTAAAGAAAAACGAAGTAAGCTTTTTTCTTGCTTTTTAGATGCAAGACAGGCCTTTGATCGTGTATGGCACGATGGTTTATACTTTAAATTACACCAACTTGGTGTTAATGATAAGCTTTTGAAAATTGTAATAGCTATGCACACAGATATGTACAGCCGCGTCATTTATAATGGTTATAAATCTCACTGGTTCCCGGTTTTACAAGGTACCCTTCAAGGCGGAGTCTGGTCCCCATTCCTGTATTTAATCTTTATCGATTCATTAATTGATCAGTTAGTGGATAGTAACTTGGGATTTCAGGTAAATGGGCTAAGTTTGTGTGCCCCGTCTTTTGCGGATGATATGACCTTGTTGTCGCTATCTGCACACTCTCTTCAAGCTATGCTAGATATTTGTTATAAATATTCGCGTCTGTGGAGATTTCAATATAATCCATCTAAATGTTCTGTTGTAATTTTCCATGAATCAAAAAGAGCCTTCAAACACAATTCACGATCATGGTTCATTGGTAATCAGAAAATAAAAGAGTCTGAGTCTGCGATTCACTTAGGTATTTTGTACGACAAGTACTCGTCTCCGACACCTCTTGTTAAAAACGTTAGTTGTAAGCTCAGACGTTCTTTCTTTGGTCTTGTAAAAGACGGCTTACATCGCAATGGGCTAAATCCGTTGACTGGCTTTAAAATTTACAGATCCATTGTACTGCCTAGGGCCCTTTTTGGGTGTGAATTTTTACCGCCGCTTTCCAATGAAAATAATTTAATTATTGAGCGGTCGCACAGACTGTGTCTGAAACAAATTCAGGGACTATTTACCCGGTCTAGAACCGATGTCGTTCTCGGTCTTATATCGAGTTTAGAAAACTTGCTTTTTTGGGTCAATTATGTCGTCTCGACAGGGATTGTGCGGTAAAAGATTTCTTTCTGTATCGCTTATGTTCTTTCTTCAATGGTTCTGCTTCTCATGGTTTCATATCAGAAATATCTAATATTTTGAACAAATATGATTTAATGCACATTCTTCAAGACTTTGTCAGTTACAGTAGATTTCCCACTAAATTCACTTGGAAAACTCACGTAAGGTCCAAGATTAATCATCATTACGCAAACGTTTGGGAACTGAGGACGTCTGCTCAAGAATTTGCTTTATATAGGGAAATTCAAACAAATTTTCATGACCCTTCTCTGTGGGTTTTCGCTTTAAAATATCCAGATAAATTGAATTCTTGTTTTTCTGCAGCACAGATAATTGCAAATTTAGCTATGTTTGACCCTTTTTGTAGGCGGTGTGGTAAAAATAACATTACATGTAGTAAAAGTGAGCACATACTGTTCGACTGCGTTGCTGTACAAAACTGTCGGGACTCATTCAATCAAAAGCTTGGTACTACCATACTTTCATTTTTGACAGCATTGAGTCACAAGGATTATATTACAGCTCTTTTTGGTATCAATACCAATTTCACAGTTATTTTAGGGGATAACTATTCAGACTTTTGCATGTTAGCCCTTAATAATTTGCATCATATTTGGTGCTGTTACAGTTTATGAGTTCATGTTAATTTATTATTTGATTTCGATTATACTGACCATGATAGAGAAAGAAAAGTCACAAAAGACTGTTATGGATAGTGACATCATAATCGTTTACAAAATTGATATAGCTTTCTTTACGAAAATGATTTCTAGCGATTTTGTTTTTTGAATATCACACCGAAGTGTCAATAAGCATCGGCTGATGTCCCTTGATTTAGATATTTCTAAAAAATGTAATTTATTTTATAAGCATTTTTATCATAGCCTATTGATAATTGGTTCCCTGCTATCCATAATATGTCTTTAGTATTTATCCGTACATCCTTTGGACGTCTTTCATTTTCGTTTCGTGTAAGACGTTTGATTAGGGATTTGCGTGATATAGATTAGCTCCTACAAGTCTATGTGTACCCATATGCATAAATTAGCATACTTTTTTGCAAATTGTTAGACTTGAAAAGGTCATAACCTCTGACATTCTATCTGTGGCTATGGAGTTTTACGGTCCAGCGTGAAACATTCCTACGCTCTTTATTATAAGACCAATTTTTACTTTTTCTTTCAATTCCATTAATTAATGTATAATATTTTCCTATGACATGTAAATTTCTTTGTAATTTATAATGTATAATCTTCATTATTGGAGGAAATAAAGAATATATATGTACAGTCTTCTAGATCTTTTTATTGATATACTTTTAGAAAAGAATGCATAAAACATCCTTTTAGGACAAACTAATATTGCAAAGAAATATAAGAATCATTGAAATTTATTAAATTGTATAAGCCCAAATCGCGGATATTTAAGTAAAAAAAGCCGGCATGTGAATTTACTGATTAATCCACGTTTTCCTCCCGTTAAAGCCCGGGTTCTGTCCGTTAACGTATGCCTATAACGACCTGAAAGATCAAATGAAAAGCTATTTTTCGAACAAGAACTAAATATATATTTCAATCAGTTTAATTGAAATAAAAAGGTATAAAAAATCCGCGTCGAAAAACACACACCCAAAGGGACAATATTTACAAAAGAACGACCGTGATTTATTGGAAATTTTCACATGGCCGAAAACGGATTTTTGCACTTGCGCACAGGATGTGACGTCATTGTAGGCATTCCTCTCGAAGGTAAACAAGGCGAACGCTTGTTACTATCACAGCTATCTAACAACAACACGAAGGTTCGATATTGTTATACGGCTATCAACTTGTGCAGCCAGAACAGTTTAAACCTTAGCAAGCGGAAACTACAGATATGTTTACTTCAAACCCTAAACCTGAGATATCTAGACACGAGTCTAACAACAAGGTCCGGATAAACGTAAATCGGAAACTATGGCATGGTTAGAGTGTTTTCACGGCGTTGTAACGATGTAATCTTGTTAAAATTAAACATTTTTCTCTCACAAATTAAAATCGGCATTTTTCAGACTGTTCACTTCTTAAATTTGGTAAAAACTTCGGAAGAAAATCCAATTTGATCTTATTGAGAGTAATATTTCACAGTGACCAATCATTTAGCTTCAACTTTTGTTTGTTATACAGATATATAAAAAAAAACATAAAAAAGGCTTGACATTTGATTGTTGTTTAAAACCATATTACTACAAAGTCAATTAAATATATTGTGCAAAATTAAATCAAGACATTGAATAAAACCCTACCTCAACTGGGATTTGGCAATTAAATGGTATGCAATTCCTTCAAACTATAATTATTTGTCGGTGTAAATTTCCTTTTCCACGATTTTTCCATTTTCTTTAATCCACCAATGTTCACCCATGTTTTCACTTTATTTGAATTTGTCAAAAATATAACGAATGAATATCATGAACAAATAATTAGAAAAATAAATTCAATTAAACACAAATTTGATGGTATTCCGTTGTCGATTGAAGGTTGCGTCTAGGTATATCACCGGTTGAAAATTAGTCTTTTGCGGCATGTCAGTTGAATCATTGAAGGATAAAATGTGTGTTTAATTAAGTCATAAAGTTTTATAAATTACATGTAGCTGGGTGGTTTTGTTTATTGGAAGCATTGTGACATCTTGCCGATTACACAACAGCGCACATGACAAATGATTTACCGAAGGTAACCCTTTCTGCGTGTGCTAGTCAGTGTACCGATAATTCTTCTAATATGCCAATTATTTTCAAAATCATTTCTGAAACATTTATCAAATTTATACACCTTTTTTTCTATTTCGGCACACAAAATATTTCTATATATTATTATGGTCACCATTTCAAGCTGTAATAAGAGTTAAGCGGATTGAAAATCATTTACACCAAGAAAATTTCTTCAAAAAGTTTTCACAATATTGTAATCTTTCGTACTGTTCAAGTTTATACGTTAACTTCGAACTCAAGAAATAATTTCTCATACTAAAATTTCGAAGAGACCATTCATTTAGCTTCAGCTTCATTATATATGACCGTCACGCGAAAGGGGAACTCCATAAAATTAAAATAATTATGTGATGAGGTTGGTTCAAGTACAGGTCAGTCAGAGGTCGCATAAAAAAATCTTTCAAGGGAAGGAACAAATATCTAAATTATAATTGTAAAAGAAAATCATCAAAGTTGGACAATCTGAGTATGGGCGACTCTTTACGCACTAGCCTTACGTTCTTTGGTGAAGAATTTAGAATTTGGTACTGAAACATTTGTTTTAGCTGATCAGAAGCTGCTCAACAAGCCTTTTTCGTAAACGAAAATATTGTGTACATTTTCATAATTCAATAATATCGTTTTAAACTGTACGTGCGATATTTTGGTTTAACAACGAAAAAAAAGTTTTCATTATTGAACACAAAAATAAGTTATTTTACTAATTACAGCAGTTATGACATCTGTTTACACCTTGGTTTATTGACGGGGCGTGGTTTTCCAATCATATACATGATAATAATTGACACTTGACAAAATTTTACCCAATCAGTTGACCGGAAATTTCAAAAGGCGTTTAATTGGTTCATTACCTTTTGACGGGGCGTGGTTATCGGACAATTCATGCGCAAGAATAACCAATCAGTACACCGAAAGATATTTCTATGTCCTTGTGTATAGTAAATGTTTCGGGTCCAAATTCTTTTCAATTAGGATAATTAATACTATTAATAATGCTACATCCAGACATTCTAAATGAATTAGACCCTTTCATCTTTCCGCAACATCTTACAGACAATCGTTTTTACGACAAATTTGTGAAAAATCTGTGATAGGTTGAACGAAATTCTGTAATTTTATATGATCTGCTTATTCCGTCGATACATTCATAACTGCAATGACGTCACAGGTCAGTTTCAATAGCGGGCTACAGGTGTGATAAGATAAAATCGTCGATTTTACCATTATCGTATATATTATTTTCATTTTGAATATCGCATCAGATTATTTCAATACATCTCTTTGTATTTATGTAAGGTCAAAAGAGCTTTTCATTTGACCTTGAAAGTATGCATTTTATGCAATAATATGCAATAGCGAGTTATCTCTCGTCTGTCGATTTCAAACCTTAGAAAATCAAAGAAATTATAAAACGGCAAGATTCATGAAATACTGCATTATATTTTTGTTTTATTTTGTGCAATATGGTTGGTAAAAAATGTGTTTATGTCTCAATGAAATAAATTTTGAGAATGCAGCTAGTTTATAGATCAACGCAAGGTATTTCTGTAGAAAATCTGTTTACAATTCTTAAATGTTCTTTCTTTAAATTATTGAATTATAAAAAATCAAGGGTCAATTTGTTGATTTCATGAAGGTATGGAACTAACTCTTTTAGTTTTTTCTTTTTTCGTCCATGAAATCAACAAATACGCGTATATTTGCATATTTTGTATTGCACCTTTTTGTCTTATCTCTTTTTATATTTCTTTAGATACAGGAGTCATGCCGCAACATTTATTGCCCGACTGGTAGGACAATCAACTCCCAGGGTGAGTGTGCCTTCATCAGCAAGTTTTGGCAGAGTCCCGCAAAATATCTAATCGAGGTCAAACTATCACCGATGAGAGGTCAAGATTTCAGGACAAAATTTATCGAGATGGAGTCAGACGCATTACAATCAGCCCTCCTTGACGGTCTACCATGGCCAACTGAATGGGACTTTTGGACAGTATTTGTGAGATCTGACTCTTCTATCTGTGACGAAAACGCCAACCTCATTGTACGAATGTTAGCCGAAGTGCCCAAGCCTTCAAGCCTAATAGAGCGAATCGAGCAGACCATTAAAGTCCACTGGCCACTAGTCATTGAAGGTAAACGCGTTGAATTTGAGCAGTCTCTCGTTGAGTACGTCTTAAAGGTGCCCTTTAATTCATTCGCTATCCCTACTGCATCACACTATCAAGATGGTTTGAAAGTATTTGGATGCGACGAAATAACGTTTGAACGTCAACTAACAGTCTACAATCCACCGCCCGTGGTCATCACCAAGCTTATCCTATGTCGCCAGGTCCAGCTCAAGCCTAACGAATTCACATTGGGTCCGCGAAATACTTACGTCAGTAGCAACCTGACACAGCGCATGCTGTTTGAAAAGAATTTGAGTTGGTTACGACCGAGTTTGGAACCGAAGCCAGGGTCTGTTTAGCGGATACGTTTTTCGCCCTCTCCGGTATCAACAAAGGGCGAGTAGATGTGCCTGGACCATTCATTGTCCTTATCGCAATGATTCTGTCAGCAATCTACATTGTGTTTTACAGTTAAAAACATTATGAAATTGACAGTCCCTCCGATCAGAATCATTCTAAATCGATCACTCAGCGCTCCATTCATTCATTCCAAACACTCACTCAAATCGATCAAAAATACTGTGAAATCATTAGAAAACGTTTCGAAATCGTTCAAGACGAGCAACATTTTATTTAAATTGATCAATTTATTCTACGATTTTATTGGCTGATGTGGATTTTAAAGTGTCTGATTGTTCCTCGATGACGCTCAAACAATAAAGAACGTATGATTTATTAAAGGAAGGTACATGTAATTAATATTGCTAAAAGAAATGTTCATTTTCAACAAAATTGGCGATATTTGATGACCGCCCTCTAATTCCACAGAAACCTCGCTCCACATACTCATTCAAATTCATTCCAAAATCATTCCAAAGTTATCATCTTGTCAATTTCACGGTGTTCATTATAGTCCGTTTGACTTCTTTATGGACCAACCTTTTCTTCAATTACATAAAATTGTAATTGAATGAAGCATTTGTATGCGGTCTAATCTTAAAATCAGCTTAATACCATTCCAAAAAATATTTTTTGAATAAAAAATGGTTTCAAAATAGTGATTTTGTCTATCTAGTTAATGTTAAAATTTTCGCACTTTCCGCTCTTAAACACGAGGGGTGACGAAGGCTGTTTAGTAGTAAAATAATGAAAACAAATCGAAAAAACACGTGGTTTTATACAAAACATTTGACAGATGAATGGTCCATTATTCCTTATTTGGTAATGCTAATTAGCATATCGACGGTTATGTCATTTTTAACTTAAATATCACGTGATTTATACCGTTATTACTCGCCTGCTTGTCTAGTTTTCCCTGCGAAAATTCAAACAATTTCGATAAATAATGCGTTATGATTGATCTTAATATGTGAATATGGGGTTCATCTCAGAATAGATAAAAACGTTTATCAATTATCTAGTCAACCGGTTTTTAAAAAAAGAGAGAATACACTCAGAGATGATATCCCAAGGAAGGAAATATATTCGACAAAATTAATTTTTTGAAATACTCACTTTTATACTAAAACATCTCTCTTTAAATCATACACTTTTGACACTTTTGACTCAGCCCCTATGCAAATCAGAACAATTATGGATGGACAATTCGCTGTTCCGTTTAATACAGACACAAGAAGGTATGAAAGACTGATAGTTAACATGAAGACGGACGGACAAAATCATTATTTTACATACAAAAATTCTCAAAAACGAAATTCTTCATGGTATTAGATGGAAAATATGAAATGGCGAGAGAAAAATACGTTTCATTAATTCGATTCTGAGATTTTCGGCAAAATGTTGGTCCATATAGAAGTCAAACGGACTATACTGTAGCAGAGAGCTGGTGAATCTTTATGACTCAATATATTTTTATTAACATCGTTAAAGTAAATTCGTCTGGTTGACTTTAAATAAAGGTTTTGACATAGAAATAGCAGCACACAAAACTATTCAAAAATCTTCTAATAAATTGAAAGGCGTAAATCTATGATATGCCTATGTTTAACATCATCCTGTACCAGAATACATTAAGCTATATCTCTATCTTTAAAAAAGATACTTTATCGTAGGATCCAGAAATTTACATTGAAATACATTTTTTTTTTAAATCTAGATCTACTCCACAAAATAAAATGCTGAAACCTTTGATATTTTGCATGATACATTGGCCTCAGACACTCACCCCCTTAATATAGGTTGGAAGAAATTCGTACAACCGTTTATGAAGCTTGTCTAAAGTTAAATGGTTATCCTTACCCAAAAGACGCTGAGTTGAAAAAGCGTAAAAAAACAAGAAATGGAGATAAAATTAGCCTTAAGCTAGCCAATGATGTTTATTTGCTCGTGTCAGCATTAGAAAACGATTCCTATGATGAATTAAAAGATGTACTCAGCTTATCTAGAACAAACACCAAAACGGATCTAAATACGACAATCCAAGAGACAAGTAATGATCAGATAACCAAATGTGTACAAGAGATTGCTCTTTTAAAAGAGTCACTTACAAAATGCCAAAGTGATATCATTTCTCTGAGAAACGATCGTGATACTTTAAAAAAGTCATTTGACGACCAACTGAAATTCGTCACGCACAACATAAATGTTTTGCAGACTGATATATCGGGTCAACTAACTTCAATTGTAACAGACATTACACGTATTGAAGGCGAAAAAAACTCAGGTTTAGTAAGTGTAAAAAATTCTTTGAAACTTGTGTCAGATGACTGCAAATCTTTAAAGGATGACTTTGACACCGAGATAAAAATTGTTCGGGACTCTATTGCGAACTTGGGAAAAAGACTCGATCGTCAATACGGGAAACTCGACTCTTCGTTGAGTAAATTGAGCAAACAGTGCAATAAAGACACTATTTCCACAGTTAACCATAATAGTACAACAAACTTTAAAAGTCCACCTGTGAGCGATAATGTTAATTTGACTACGTCATACCGAGATGTTTTGACGGGAGTCAAGACAGAAGTCCAGACGGGTAATCTTCCCACAATACCCGTGGGCACTGACGATCAAGGCATATCGTCACTCTCCTGCACTGACCAGTATTCAATCGATAACCGATTAAACTACAGATGAACTGCTGAAAATCGATTATCACGTGATACTCCTGTTACGAGCGGGGGCGTTTTACCAACATTCCCAGACGCACGTGATCAACGCAATAACGGTGTCCAACCCTTATCTATCAGTCAGTCGGCCCAAAATATACAGACTATTATAACCGGCAGACGCATAGAAAATGAATCTAATCAAGAGTTAAATCGTGATTTTTCGTCAACAAATAAATATAAACAATGTGAACGCAGTGACGTTAAACCATCAAATAAAAAATCCGTTAAACAGCGTGATAATGTTATCTCTGATGATAATGATGATGACTTTACAGAGTGGTTATCTACGAAGACAAAACGTTTTTATTTGGGTGGTTTCCGATCTTCCATTAAAACACAGAAATTGATAAACTATGTTACAAATAGAGGTGTTAGAGTGACCATGTTGCGAGTTATTGGTCAACGAACTGGTAGATCGGTGACATTACGAATCAACGTGGAAGCAAAAGACGCTTATAGGTTATTAGAAGAGGGTTTTTGGCCTAAAGGAGTGACTTGTAAACCTTGGTTGACGAAAAATCAACTTAAGAAAAAACTTTCTAGTGATAATGACAATGAAGATAATCAATCGATTCATGATGATGATATCTCGAGGGATCTTATGTATAACTCTAGAAATCAGAGGTATAATCCCCGTTCATCGAGATCGGATGGTGCAGGCTATGATCGGCATCGTCGTTATGACGTTTATCAAAGGGATGATGCTGATCATGGTCAGTCACACAGCTCACACTCCTACAATAGGAATGATCAGGTAAACTATGACACAAGGTCAAACTTTAATCATGAATTGAACGATTATTAATATGCGAAAATTCAATCGCTTAACAAATAGTGTACAGTCAGTTTATATATTATCAATCCTTTTACAGGTTGTTCTATCAATTGCAATCCTTATTAATAACAATATGAATATCTGTTCGTGGAACGCTACTGGCTTAATGTCCAGTGCATTTTATTTAAGTAAATTGCTCGATGCTGAGCACGTCGATATATGCGGCATATCTGAGCACTGGCTCCACCAAAGTGATCTTCACTTTCTGAATAGCATACACCCAGACTATAATAGCCTGGGAGTATGTGATTCGGGACTTAATACCTTTAGAAATAGATCTGCAGGTAAAGGGGGCGTGGCCCTTATGTGGAAAAAGAAGTATAATCGCTCGATTTCACCACTTTGTATTGAAAGTGATAGGATAGTCGGCATTCAACTTGAATTATCAAAAGACATTTACATGTATATTTTACAGGTGTATTTACCATGTAGCAACCATCCAATATCATATTTTCGTGAACATATAGATCAATTATATAATCTAATAAGTTTGTACTCTGAATTAGGACCTTTAATAATCATGGGTGACTTTAATGTTCACCTAAATGGATTAAGATACATTAAACCGATTGATAAAAGAGGTCAAGAACTGTTAGATCTGATGTCTGACTTCAATATGTTTAATGTTACGACGTCTATATACTGTACGGGTTCTTATAACGATCGCAGATCGTGTCTTGCGAAGCAAGACACGATCAAAGATCGTTTCGCGGTAGTACCGTTTTTTTTATTATTGTTATTTTTAGGACGATATTTCCAATGAGTGTTTTAGACCCGACCTATCATTTTTGGTCAGACCCCACCCGATTTTTGGCCTTCTTTGTTCTATATAAAATTGCTCAACTTTCAGGTGCTGCAGCGCATTCCATAACAATGCGTTTATATATTACGTCACCAGCGCTTCATCTACATTCATTGTTCTATCATTTGAGACTAAAATAACTGGGTCTTTTAGGTTTAACTTTTGGGCTATTCAAGCCAGAGTAAAGGAACTGTCTTTTTTCCACCTATGAAGAGGTCAGTTAGTTCTGGCACGCCCACCGTCGCTCATCCGTCCTCCCGGAAAGGAAATCGTGCACACAAAAGATCGAACCAAGCCTTATATTAAAGAAGAGATGCAAGACTAGCAAAAAATCAAATAAATATGCACGTGGATCACTGTTCTCCACTTCAAAATGCCATTTTCAAGCCGCACTATTTTTTCGTTAAGATCTACTTTTACCATACAACGACCTCCGGAAGTAAATTCCAGTGAGGTCACTCCTAAATTTAAGAGCTTTTTGCATTCCTCTAACTTCTAAACACTTTGATCAATGCTGGGGGGTATTGTGACCAAAGTTAAGTCAATAAGGTTTTAATATTTGCATTTGTCACTGAAATATGACGATTTTAGGACATGACATGTTTAGCGAAAAAAGGCAAGAATTCAGAGCACTGTTATTTGTGATGTACCATGATTACTTAATCAAATATTTTTTGGTAAGAAGCCATTGGGAATGATTTTTCAAAGTATAATTTTGAACTATTACTCCATCTAAACATGTTAAGCAAAAAATGATAAACATAACTTGATTTTGAGGCAATAAAAAGGGGAGTTAATCATTCAAGGTCGAGGTAACTTTAACAAAAAAATCGCAATTTTCACATTTTAATGCTAATTAAAAGAACTTAATCATAAAAATATGCGCAAAAAGGGTGTTTTCTGTTGAAAGATATCAAAATGGCAGTAGAAAGAAAAAATAAAACAGACATCTTAGCTTCAAAAATCGTAACTTTGAGGAATCAAATGGTATAATAGCGTTCCCCAGAAATGAAAAGGGGCTCATATAGAGTAAAGGGTGGAATTCAAAATTCCACAATCTTTGCTTAATTGTTCAGGATCTAAAACATCGTTTAAGAGTTTGTGCATCGTAAACTTACATAATGTGTAGGAATAACGAAATTCAATCCTCAAAAAACATGTCAAAATAGTCATACTGGGTGTGAAATTTAAAAACAAAATGACAGAGCCCGGTCATTTTAATTTCTTAAAATGCAGTTTTATGTCAAAAATCTCCTAGAAGGCTCTGTTCTATAACAGATATGTTGTATTACAACTCAATAAAAGGTATTAGAAACCGCAACGGGAAGGAGAAACGTCCATTTTACAACATGAACTTGGGGTACCCACTTCTATTAAAATCCATTCTGAAATGGGTGTTAAGGGTTGGAAAATGGGTCTCTTGTATCATTTTTAGCCATGTCGAGAATTTCACTCACGTGTAGGTATTCAGCTATGACGACTTTACTATTTAAGTAACAGAAACGGAAGATCACTCAATTTACAAGAAACAACTTGACACGATAAAGAGGAGAACATTTTACATAATTTATCATTTTGACTTGTAAGACCCTATGTCTCCACTAGCAAATTAACTTGATTCAAATGCTTTTGTCTCTAATTTGCTTTTTTTAAAAGTGATTTGAAACTGTCTTGTTCAATTTAGAAAACGGGTTGTAAATTTGTTAAAATGACTCTAAAAAATCGCTATCAAAAAGGACCAGTCCCCTGCGACAAAGTCATGAAAAAACCGTTATCGGGGCAAGGGTTAAGCATTTTCTCACCATTTCTTACTTAAAATTCACTTTTAATTGCATGACTATTGAAAAACAAATGGTTCCCAAGTTTATCAGCATGGAATTTTTGCTTTGAAGTTTTACGAACGCCAGAAAAGTAATATTGAAATGGGCTTCTTTCGATATTAAACTTACCCATATAGTGAAAAGGGTTTGGATTTCAAGCCAGAAAAGGGATTAAGAATTAGAAGAAATAGGCATATATCCTGTTTACTACCAGCAAATGTCTATTTCCGATACTCTGAGCAAAGTAAATTAAAGATTTGCAGCGAGAAAACGATTTTTCGATCACCTTTGTGTGATACCCCCATATTACAAAATCGCAGGTTTTAAATGGGGTAAGGGTTTTTCATGTCCATTCTATCGCATTGTTTACATAATTAATTACATCCACTTGACCAATTAAATTAATCCTTGCTACCCAAAGCGCGAAAACCGATTTAATGATAATTTTAGCCCCAACAAAAGTTAAAAAATGCAAGGAGAATTACTTACAAGGAATTTCCTTTAATTTTTTTAAAAATTTAAAAAATTGATTTTAAATCGATAAAATCATTAAAATTAAATTTTTTACACTTTTTGAAACTATTGACAAAATATTACGTCATTTGCAACTATCTGAAGAGGTCAAAATTCGTTTTCTCAAAATCGGACCTTTTTACCATCTAGGTCAGACCCCACCCGATTTTTGGCCTTCTTTGTTCTATATAAAATTGCTCAACTTTCAGGTGCTGCAGCGCATTCCATAACAATGCGTTTATATATTACGTCACCAGCGCTTCATCTACATTCATTGTTCTATCATTTGAGACTAAAATAACTGGGTCTTTTAGGTTTAACTTTTGGGCTATTCAAGCCAGAGTAAAGGAACTGTCTTTTTTCCACCTATGAAGAGGTCAGTTAGTTCTGGCACGCCCACCGTCGCTCATCCGTCCTCCCGGAAAGGAAATCGTGCACACAAAAGATCGAACCAAGCCTTATATTAAAGAAGAGATGCAAGACTAGCAAAAAATCAAATAAATATGCACGTGGATCACTGTTCTCCACTTCAAAATGCCATTTTCAAGCCGCACTATTTTTTCGTTAAGATCTACTTTTACCATACAACGACCTCCGGAAGTAAATTCCAGTGAGGTCACTCCTAAATTTAAGAGCTTTTTGCATTCCTCTAACTTCTAAACACTTTGATCAATGCTGGGGGGTATTGTGACCAAAGTTAAGTCAATAAGGTTTTAATATTTGCATTTGTCACTGAAATATGACGATTTTAGGACATGACATGTTTAGCGAAAAAAGGCAAGAATTCAGAGCACTGTTATTTGTGATGTACCATGATTACTTAATCAAATATTTTTTGGTAAGAAGCCATTGGGAATGATTTTTCAAAGTATAATTTTGAACTATTACTCCATCTAAACATGTTAAGCAAAAAATGATAAACATAACTTGATTTTGAGGCAATAAAAAGGGGAGTTAATCATTCAAGGTCGAGGTAACTTTAACAAAAAAATCGCAATTTTCACATTTTAATGCTAATTAAAAGAACTTAATCATAAAAATATGCGCAAAAAGGGTGTTTTCTGTTGAAAGATATCAAAATGGCAGTAGAAAGAAAAAATAAAACAGACATCTTAGCTTCAAAAATCGTAACTTTGAGGAATCAAATGGTATAATAGCGTTCCCCAGAAATGAAAAGGGGCTCATATAGAGTAAAGGGTGGAATTCAAAATTCCACAATCTTTGCTTAATTGTTCAGGATCTAAAACATCGTTTAAGAGTTTGTGCATCGTAAACTTACATAATGTGTAGGAATAACGAAATTCAATCCTCAAAAAACATGTCAAAATAGTCATACTGGGTGTGAAATTTAAAAACAAAATGACAGAGCCCGGTCATTTTAATTTCTTAAAATGCAGTTTTATGTCAAAAATCTCCTAGAAGGCTCTGTTCTATAACAGATATGTTGTATTACAACTCAATAAAAGGTATTAGAAACCGCAACGGGAAGGAGAAACGTCCATTTTACAACATGAACTTGGGGTACCCACTTCTATTAAAATCCATTCTGAAATGGGTGTTAAGGGTTGGAAAATGGGTCTCTTGTATCATTTTTAGCCATGTCGAGAATTTCACTCACGTGTAGGTATTCAGCTATGACGACTTTACTATTTAAGTAACAGAAACGGAAGATCACTCAATTTACAAGAAACAACTTGACACGATAAAGAGGAGAACATTTTACATAATTTATCATTTTGACTTGTAAGACCCTATGTCTCCACTAGCAAATTAACTTGATTCAAATGCTTTTGTCTCTAATTTGCTTTTTTTAAAAGTGATTTGAAACTGTCTTGTTCAATTTAGAAAACGGGTTGTAAATTTGTTAAAATGACTCTAAAAAATCGCTATCAAAAAGGACCAGTCCCCTGCGACAAAGTCATGAAAAAACCGTTATCGGGGCAAGGGTTAAGCATTTTCTCACCATTTCTTACTTAAAATTCACTTTTAATTGCATGACTATTGAAAAACAAATGGTTCCCAAGTTTATCAGCATGGAATTTTTGCTTTGAAGTTTTACGAACGCCAGAAAAGTAATATTGAAATGGGCTTCTTTCGATATTAAACTTACCCATATAGTGAAAAGGGTTTGGATTTCAAGCCAGAAAAGGGATTAAGAATTAGAAGAAATAGGCATACATCCTGTTTACTACCAGCAAATGTCTATTTCCGATACTCTGAGCAAAGTAAATTAAAGATTTGCAGCGAGAAAACGATTTTTCGATCACCTTTGTGTGATACCCCCATATTACAAAATCGCAGGTTTTAAATGGGGTAAGGGTTTTTCATGTCCATTCTATCGCATTGTTTACATAATTAATTACATCCACTTGACCAATTAAATTAATCCTTGCTACCCAAAGCGCGAAAACCGATTTAATGATAATTTTAGCCCCAACAAAAGTTAAAAAATGCAAGGAGAATTACTTACAAGGAATTTCCTTTAATTTTTTTAAAAATTTAAAAAATTGATTTTAAATCGATAAAATCATTAAAATTAAATTTTTTACACTTTTTGAAACTATTGACAAAATATTACGTCATTTGCAACTATCTGAAGAGGTCAAAATTCGTTTTCTCAAAATCGGACCTTTTTACCATCTAGGTCAGACCCCACCCGATTTTTGGCCTTCTTTGTTCTATATAAAATTGCTCAACTTTCAGGTGCTGCAGCGCATTCCATAACAATGCGTTTATATATTACGTCACCAGCGCTTCATCTACATTCATTGTTCTATCATTTGAGACTAAAATAACTGGGTCTTTTAGGTTTAACTTTTGGGCTATTCAAGCCAGAGTAAAGGAACTGTCTTTTTTCCACCTATGAAGAGGTCAGTTAGTTCTGGCACGCCCACCGTCGCTCATCCGTCCTCCCGGAAAGGAAATCGTGCACACAAAAGATCGAACCAAGCCTTATATTAAAGAAGAGATGCAAGACTAGCAAAAAATCAAATAAATATGCACGTGGATCACTGTTCTCCACTTCAAAATGCCATTTTCAAGCCGCACTATTTTTTCGTTAAGATCTACTTTTACCATACAACGACCTCCGGAAGTAAATTCCAGTGAGGTCACTCCTAAATTTAAGAGCTTTTTGCATTCCTCTAACTTCTAAACACTTTGATCAATGCTGGGGGGTATTGTGACCAAAGTTAAGTCAATAAGGTTTTAATATTTGCATTTGTCACTGAAATATGACGATTTTAGGACATGACATGTTTAGCGAAAAAAGGCAAGAATTCAGAGCACTGTTATTTGTGATGTACCATGATTACTTAATCAAATATTTTTTGGTAAGAAGCCATTGGGAATGATTTTTCAAAGTATAATTTTGAACTATTACTCCATCTAAACATGTTAAGCAAAAAATGATAAACATAACTTGATTTTGAGGCAATAAAAAGGGGAGTTAATCATTCAAGGTCGAGGTAACTTTAACAAAAAAATCGCAATTTTCACATTTTAATGCTAATTAAAAGAACTTAATCATAAAAATATGCGCAAAAAGGGTGTTTTCTGTTGAAAGATATCAAAATGGCAGTAGAAAGAAAAAATAAAACAGACATCTTAGCTTCAAAAATCGTAACTTTGAGGAATCAAATGGTATAATAGCGTTCCCCAGAAATGAAAAGGGGCTCATATAGAGTAAAGGGTGGAATTCAAAATTCCACAATCTTTGCTTAATTGTTCAGGATCTAAAACATCGTTTAAGAGTTTGTGCATCGTAAACTTACATAATGTGTAGGAATAACGAAATTCAATCCTCAAAAAACATGTCAAAATAGTCATACTGGGTGTGAAATTTAAAAACAAAATGACAGAGCCCGGTCATTTTAATTTCTTAAAATGCAGTTTTATGTCAAAAATCTCCTAGAAGGCTCTGTTCTATAACAGATATGTTGTATTACAACTCAATAAAAGGTATTAGAAACCGCAACGGGAAGGAGAAACGTCCATTTTACAACATGAACTTGGGGTACCCACTTCTATTAAAATCCATTCTGAAATGGGTGTTAAGGGTTGGAAAATGGGTCTCTTGTATCATTTTTAGCCATGTCGAGAATTTCACTCACGTGTAGGTATTCAGCTATGACGACTTTACTATTTAAGTAACAGAAACGGAAGATCACTCAATTTACAAGAAACAACTTGACACGATAAAGAGGAGAACATTTTACATAATTTATCATTTTGACTTGTAAGACCCTATGTCTCCACTAGCAAATTAACTTGATTCAAATGCTTTTGTCTCTAATTTGCTTTTTTTAAAAGTGATTTGAAACTGTCTTGTTCAATTTAGAAAACGGGTTGTAAATTTGTTAAAATGACTCTAAAAAATCGCTATCAAAAAGGACCAGTCCCCTGCGACAAAGTCATGAAAAAACCGTTATCGGGGCAAGGGTTAAGCATTTTCTCACCATTTCTTACTTAAAATTCACTTTTAATTGCATGACTATTGAAAAACAAATGGTTCCCAAGTTTATCAGCATGGAATTTTTGCTTTGAAGTTTTACGAACGCCAGAAAAGTAATATTGAAATGGGCTTCTTTCGATATTAAACTTACCCATATAGTGAAAAGGGTTTGGATTTCAAGCCAGAAAAGGGATTAAGAATTAGAAGAAATAGGCATATATCCTGTTTACTACCAGCAAATGTCTATTTCCGATACTCTGAGCAAAGTAAATTAAAGATTTGCAGCGAGAAAACGATTTTTCGATCACCTTTGTGTGATACCCCCATATTACAAAATCGCAGGTTTTAAATGGGGTAAGGGTTTTTCATGTCCATTCTATCGCATTGTTTACATAATTAATTACATCCACTTGACCAATTAAATTAATCCTTGCTACCCAAAGCGCGAAAACCGATTTAATGATAATTTTAGCCCCAACAAAAGTTAAAAAATGCAAGGAGAATTACTTACAAGGAATTTCCTTTAATTTTTTTAAAAATTTAAAAAATTGATTTTAAATCGATAAAATCATTAAAATTAAATTTTTTACACTTTTTGAAACTATTGACAAAATATTACGTCATTTGCAACTATCTGAAGAGGTCAAAATTCGTTTTCTCAAAATCGGACCTTTTTACCATCTAGGTCAGACCCCACCCGATTTTTGGCCTTCTTTGTTCTATATAAAATTGCTCAACTTTCAGGTGCTGCAGCGCATTCCATAACAATGCGTTTATATATTACGTCACCAGCGCTTCATCTACATTCATTGTTCTATCATTTGAGACTAAAATAACTGGGTCTTTTAGGTTTAACTTTTGGGCTATTCAAGCCAGAGTAAAGGAACTGTCTTTTTTCCACCTATGAAGAGGTCAGTTAGTTCTGGCACGCCCACCGTCGCTCATCCGTCCTCCCGGAAAGGAAATCGTGCACACAAAAGATCGAACCAAGCCTTATATTAAAGAAGAGATGCAAGACTAGCAAAAAATCAAATAAATATGCACGTGGATCACTGTTCTCCACTTCAAAATGCCATTTTCAAGCCGCACTATTTTTTCGTTAAGATCTACTTTTACCATACAACGACCTCCGGAAGTAAATTCCAGTGAGGTCACTCCTAAATTTAAGAGCTTTTTGCATTCCTCTAACTTCTAAACACTTTGATCAATGCTGGGGGGTATTGTGACCAAAGTTAAGTCAATAAGGTTTTAATATTTGCATTTGTCACTGAAATATGACGATTTTAGGACATGACATGTTTAGCGAAAAAAGGCAAGAATTCAGAGCACTGTTATTTGTGATGTACCATGATTACTTAATCAAATATTTTTTGGTAAGAAGCCATTGGGAATGATTTTTCAAAGTATAATTTTGAACTATTACTCCATCTAAACATGTTAAGCAAAAAATGATAAACATAACTTGATTTTGAGGCAATAAAAAGGGGAGTTAATCATTCAAGGTCGAGGTAACTTTAACAAAAAAATCGCAATTTTCACATTTTAATGCTAATTAAAAGAACTTAATCATAAAAATATGCGCAAAAAGGGTGTTTTCTGTTGAAAGATATCAAAATGGCAGTAGAAAGAAAAAATAAAACAGACATCTTAGCTTCAAAAATCGTAACTTTGAGGAATCAAATGGTATAATAGCGTTCCCCAGAAATGAAAAGGGGCTCATATAGAGTAAAGGGTGGAATTCAAAATTCCACAATCTTTGCTTAATTGTTCAGGATCTAAAACATCGTTTAAGAGTTTGTGCATCGTAAACTTACATAATGTGTAGGAATAACGAAATTCAATCCTCAAAAAACATGTCAAAATAGTCATACTGGGTGTGAAATTTAAAAACAAAATGACAGAGCCCGGTCATTTTAATTTCTTAAAATGCAGTTTTATGTCAAAAATCTCCTAGAAGGCTCTGTTCTATAACAGATATGTTGTATTACAACTCAATAAAAGGTATTAGAAACCGCAACGGGAAGGAGAAACGTCCATTTTACAACATGAACTTGGGGTACCCACTTCTATTAAAATCCATTCTGAAATGGGTGTTAAGGGTTGGAAAATGGGTCTCTTGTATCATTTTTAGCCATGTCGAGAATTTCACTCACGTGTAGGTATTCAGCTATGACGACTTTACTATTTAAGTAACAGAAACGGAAGATCACTCAATTTACAAGAAACAACTTGACACGATAAAGAGGAGAACATTTTACATAATTTATCATTTTGACTTGTAAGACCCTATGTCTCCACTAGCAAATTAACTTGATTCAAATGCTTTTGTCTCTAATTTGCTTTTTTTAAAAGTGATTTGAAACTGTCTTGTTCAATTTAGAAAACGGGTTGTAAATTTGTTAAAATGACTCTAAAAAATCGCTATCAAAAAGGACCAGTCCCCTGCGACAAAGTCATGAAAAAACCGTTATCGGGGCAAGGGTTAAGCATTTTCTCACCATTTCTTACTTAAAATTCACTTTTAATTGCATGACTATTGAAAAACAAATGGTTCCCAAGTTTATCAGCATGGAATTTTTGCTTTGAAGTTTTACGAACGCCAGAAAAGTAATATTGAAATGGGCTTCTTTCGATATTAAACTTACCCATATAGTGAAAAGGGTTTGGATTTCAAGCCAGAAAAGGGATTAAGAATTAGAAGAAATAGGCATATATCCTGTTTACTACCAGCAAATGTCTATTTCCGATACTCTGAGCAAAGTAAATTAAAGATTTGCAGCGAGAAAACGATTTTTCGATCACCTTTGTGTGATACCCCCATATTACAAAATCGCAGGTTTTAAATGGGGTAAGGGTTTTTCATGTCCATTCTATCGCATTGTTTACATAATTAATTACATCCACTTGACCAATTAAATTAATCCTTGCTACCCAAAGCGCGAAAACCGATTTAATGATAATTTTAGCCCCAACAAAAGTTAAAAAATGCAAGGAGAATTACTTACAAGGAATTTCCTTTAATTTTTTTAAAAATTTAAAAAATTGATTTTAAATCGATAAAATCATTAAAATTAAATTTTTTACACTTTTTGAAACTATTGACAAAATATTACGTCATTTGCAACTATCTGAAGAGGTCAAAATTCGTTTTCTCAAAATCGGACCTTTTTACCATCTAGGTCAGACCCCACCCGATTTTTGGCCTTCTTTGTTCTATATAAAATTGCTCAACTTTCAGGTGCTGCAGCGCATTCCATAACAATGCGTTTATATATTACGTCACCAGCGCTTCATCTACATTCATTGTTCTATCATTTGAGACTAAAATAACTGGGTCTTTTAGGTTTAACTTTTGGGCTATTCAAGCCAGAGTAAAGGAACTGTCTTTTTTCCACCTATGAAGAGGTCAGTTAGTTCTGGCACGCCCACCGTCGCTCATCCGTCCTCCCGGAAAGGAAATCGTGCACACAAAAGATCGAACCAAGCCTTATATTAAAGAAGAGATGCAAGACTAGCAAAAAATCAAATAAATATGCACGTGGATCACTGTTCTCCACTTCAAAATGCCATTTTCAAGCCGCACTATTTTTTCGTTAAGATCTACTTTTACCATACAACGACCTCCGGAAGTAAATTCCAGTGAGGTCACTCCTAAATTTAAGAGCTTTTTGCATTCCTCTAACTTCTAAACACTTTGATCAATGCTGGGGGGTATTGTGACCAAAGTTAAGTCAATAAGGTTTTAATATTTGCATTTGTCACTGAAATATGACGATTTTAGGACATGACATGTTTAGCGAAAAAAGGCAAGAATTCAGAGCACTGTTATTTGTGATGTACCATGATTACTTAATCAAATATTTTTTGGTAAGAAGCCATTGGGAATGATTTTTCAAAGTATAATTTTGAACTATTACTCCATCTAAACATGTTAAGCAAAAAATGATAAACATAACTTGATTTTGAGGCAATAAAAAGGGGAGTTAATCATTCAAGGTCGAGGTAACTTTAACAAAAAAATCGCAATTTTCACATTTTAATGCTAATTAAAAGAACTTAATCATAAAAATATGCGCAAAAAGGGTGTTTTCTGTTGAAAGATATCAAAATGGCAGTAGAAAGAAAAAATAAAACAGACATCTTAGCTTCAAAAATCGTAACTTTGAGGAATCAAATGGTATAATAGCGTTCCCCAGAAATGAAAAGGGGCTCATATAGAGTAAAGGGTGGAATTCAAAATTCCACAATCTTTGCTTAATTGTTCAGGATCTAAAACATCGTTTAAGAGTTTGTGCATCGTAAACTTACATAATGTGTAGGAATAACGAAATTCAATCCTCAAAAAACATGTCAAAATAGTCATACTGGGTGTGAAATTTAAAAACAAAATGACAGAGCCCGGTCATTTTAATTTCTTAAAATGCAGTTTTATGTCAAAAATCTCCTAGAAGGCTCTGTTCTATAACAGATATGTTGTATTACAACTCAATAAAAGGTATTAGAAACCGCAACGGGAAGGAGAAACGTCCATTTTACAACATGAACTTGGGGTACCCACTTCTATTAAAATCCATTCTGAAATGGGTGTTAAGGGTTGGAAAATGGGTCTCTTGTATCATTTTTAGCCATGTCGAGAATTTCACTCACGTGTAGGTATTCAGCTATGACGACTTTACTATTTAAGTAACAGAAACGGAAGATCACTCAATTTACAAGAAACAACTTGACACGATAAAGAGGAGAACATTTTACATAATTTATCATTTTGACTTGTAAGACCCTATGTCTCCACTAGCAAATTAACTTGATTCAAATGCTTTTGTCTCTAATTTGCTTTTTTTAAAAGTGATTTGAAACTGTCTTGTTCAATTTAGAAAACGGGTTGTAAATTTGTTAAAATGACTCTAAAAAATCGCTATCAAAAAGGACCAGTCCCCTGCGACAAAGTCATGAAAAAACCGTTATCGGGGCAAGGGTTAAGCATTTTCTCACCATTTCTTACTTAAAATTCACTTTTAATTGCATGACTATTGAAAAACAAATGGTTCCCAAGTTTATCAGCATGGAATTTTTGCTTTGAAGTTTTACGAACGCCAGAAAAGTAATATTGAAATGGGCTTCTTTCGATATTAAACTTACCCATATAGTGAAAAGGGTTTGGATTTCAAGCCAGAAAAGGGATTAAGAATTAGAAGAAATAGGCATATATCCTGTTTACTACCAGCAAATGTCTATTTCCGATACTCTGAGCAAAGTAAATTAAAGATTTGCAGCGAGAAAACGATTTTTCGATCACCTTTGTGTGATACCCCCATATTACAAAATCGCAGGTTTTAAATGGGGTAAGGGTTTTTCATGTCCATTCTATCGCATTGTTTACATAATTAATTACATCCACTTGACCAATTAAATTAATCCTTGCTACCCAAAGCGCGAAAACCGATTTAATGATAATTTTAGCCCCAACAAAAGTTAAAAAATGCAAGGAGAATTACTTACAAGGAATTTCCTTTAATTTTTTTAAAAATTTAAAAAATTGATTTTAAATCGATAAAATCATTAAAATTAAATTTTTTACACTTTTTGAAACTATTGACAAAATATTACGTCATTTGCAACTATCTGAAGAGGTCAAAATTCGTTTTCTCAAAATCGGACCTTTTTACCATCTAGGTCAGACCCCACCCGATTTTTGGCCTTCTTTGTTCTATATAAAATTGCTCAACTTTCAGGTGCTGCAGCGCATTCCATAACAATGCGTTTATATATTACGTCACCAGCGCTTCATCTACATTCATTGTTCTATCATTTGAGACTAAAATAACTGGGTCTTTTAGGTTTAACTTTTGGGCTATTCAAGCCAGAGTAAAGGAACTGTCTTTTTTCCACCTATGAAGAGGTCAGTTAGTTCTGGCACGCCCACCGTCGCTCATCCGTCCTCCCGGAAAGGAAATCGTGCACACAAAAGATCGAACCAAGCCTTATATTAAAGAAGAGATGCAAGACTAGCAAAAAATCAAATAAATATGCACGTGGATCACTGTTCTCCACTTCAAAATGCCATTTTCAAGCCGCACTATTTTTTCGTTAAGATCTACTTTTACCATACAACGACCTCCGGAAGTAAATTCCAGTGAGGTCACTCCTAAATTTAAGAGCTTTTTGCATTCCTCTAACTTCTAAACACTTTGATCAATGCTGGGGGGTATTGTGACCAAAGTTAAGTCAATAAGGTTTTAATATTTGCATTTGTCACTGAAATATGACGATTTTAGGACATGACATGTTTAGCGAAAAAAGGCAAGAATTCAGAGCACTGTTATTTGTGATGTACCATGATTACTTAATCAAATATTTTTTGGTAAGAAGCCATTGGGAATGATTTTTCAAAGTATAATTTTGAACTATTACTCCATCTAAACATGTTAAGCAAAAAATGATAAACATAACTTGATTTTGAGGCAATAAAAAGGGGAGTTAATCATTCAAGGTCGAGGTAACTTTAACAAAAAAATCGCAATTTTCACATTTTAATGCTAATTAAAAGAACTTAATCATAAAAATATGCGCAAAAAGGGTGTTTTCTGTTGAAAGATATCAAAATGGCAGTAGAAAGAAAAAATAAAACAGACATCTTAGCTTCAAAAATCGTAACTTTGAGGAATCAAATGGTATAATAGCGTTCCCCAGAAATGAAAAGGGGCTCATATAGAGTAAAGGGTGGAATTCAAAATTCCACAATCTTTGCTTAATTGTTCAGGATCTAAAACATCGTTTAAGAGTTTGTGCATCGTAAACTTACATAATGTGTAGGAATAACGAAATTCAATCCTCAAAAAACATGTCAAAATAGTCATACTGGGTGTGAAATTTAAAAACAAAATGACAGAGCCCGGTCATTTTAATTTCTTAAAATGCAGTTTTATGTCAAAAATCTCCTAGAAGGCTCTGTTCTATAACAGATATGTTGTATTACAACTCAATAAAAGGTATTAGAAACCGCAACGGGAAGGAGAAACGTCCATTTTACAACATGAACTTGGGGTACCCACTTCTATTAAAATCCATTCTGAAATGGGTGTTAAGGGTTGGAAAATGGGTCTCTTGTATCATTTTTAGCCATGTCGAGAATTTCACTCACGTGTAGGTATTCAGCTATGACGACTTTACTATTTAAGTAACAGAAACGGAAGATCACTCAATTTACAAGAAACAACTTGACACGATAAAGAGGAGAACATTTTACATAATTTATCATTTTGACTTGTAAGACCCTATGTCTCCACTAGCAAATTAACTTGATTCAAATGCTTTTGTCTCTAATTTGCTTTTTTTAAAAGTGATTTGAAACTGTCTTGTTCAATTTAGAAAACGGGTTGTAAATTTGTTAAAATGACTCTAAAAAATCGCTATCAAAAAGGACCAGTCCCCTGCGACAAAGTCATGAAAAAACCGTTATCGGGGCAAGGGTTAAGCATTTTCTCACCATTTCTTACTTAAAATTCACTTTTAATTGCATGACTATTGAAAAACAAATGGTTCCCAAGTTTATCAGCATGGAATTTTTGCTTTGAAGTTTTACGAACGCCAGAAAAGTAATATTGAAATGGGCTTCTTTCGATATTAAACTTACCCATATAGTGAAAAGGGTTTGGATTTCAAGCCAGAAAAGGGATTAAGAATTAGAAGAAATAGGCATATATCCTGTTTACTACCAGCAAATGTCTATTTCCGATACTCTGAGCAAAGTAAATTAAAGATTTGCAGCGAGAAAACGATTTTTCGATCACCTTTGTGTGATACCCCCATATTACAAAATCGCAGGTTTTAAATGGGGTAAGGGTTTTTCATGTCCATTCTATCGCATTGTTTACATAATTAATTACATCCACTTGACCAATTAAATTAATCCTTGCTACCCAAAGCGCGAAAACCGATTTAATGATAATTTTAGCCCCAACAAAAGTTAAAAAATGCAAGGAGAATTACTTACAAGGAATTTCCTTTAATTTTTTTAAAAATTTAAAAAATTGATTTTAAATCGATAAAATCATTAAAATTAAATTTTTTACACTTTTTGAAACTATTGACAAAATATTACGTCATTTGCAACTATCTGAAGAGGTCAAAATTCGTTTTCTCAAAATCGGACCTTTTTACCATCTAGGTCAGACCCCACCCGATTTTTGGCCTTCTTTGTTCTATATAAAATTGCTCAACTTTCAGGTGCTGCAGCGCATTCCATAACAATGCGTTTATATATTACGTCACCAGCGCTTCATCTACATTCATTGTTCTATCATTTGAGACTAAAATAACTGGGTCTTTTAGGTTTAACTTTTGGGCTATTCAAGCCAGAGTAAAGGAACTGTCTTTTTTCCACCTATGAAGAGGTCAGTTAGTTCTGGCACGCCCACCGTCGCTCATCCGTCCTCCCGGAAAGGAAATCGTGCACACAAAAGATCGAACCAAGCCTTATATTAAAGAAGAGATGCAAGACTAGCAAAAAATCAAATAAATATGCACGTGGATCACTGTTCTCCACTTCAAAATGCCATTTTCAAGCCGCACTATTTTTTCGTTAAGATCTACTTTTACCATACAACGACCTCCGGAAGTAAATTCCAGTGAGGTCACTCCTAAATTTAAGAGCTTTTTGCATTCCTCTAACTTCTAAACACTTTGATCAATGCTGGGGGGTATTGTGACCAAAGTTAAGTCAATAAGGTTTTAATATTTGCATTTGTCACTGAAATATGACGATTTTAGGACATGACATGTTTAGCGAAAAAAGGCAAGAATTCAGAGCACTGTTATTTGTGATGTACCATGATTACTTAATCAAATATTTTTTGGTAAGAAGCCATTGGGAATGATTTTTCAAAGTATAATTTTGAACTATTACTCCATCTAAACATGTTAAGCAAAAAATGATAAACATAACTTGATTTTGAGGCAATAAAAAGGGGAGTTAATCATTCAAGGTCGAGGTAACTTTAACAAAAAAATCGCAATTTTCACATTTTAATGCTAATTAAAAGAACTTAATCATAAAAATATGCGCAAAAAGGGTGTTTTCTGTTGAAAGATATCAAAATGGCAGTAGAAAGAAAAAATAAAACAGACATCTTAGCTTCAAAAATCGTAACTTTGAGGAATCAAATGGTATAATAGCGTTCCCCAGAAATGAAAAGGGGCTCATATAGAGTAAAGGGTGGAATTCAAAATTCCACAATCTTTGCTTAATTGTTCAGGATCTAAAACATCGTTTAAGAGTTTGTGCATCGTAAACTTACATAATGTGTAGGAATAACGAAATTCAATCCTCAAAAAACATGTCAAAATAGTCATACTGGGTGTGAAATTTAAAAACAAAATGACAGAGCCCGGTCATTTTAATTTCTTAAAATGCAGTTTTATGTCAAAAATCTCCTAGAAGGCTCTGTTCTATAACAGATATGTTGTATTACAACTCAATAAAAGGTATTAGAAACCGCAACGGGAAGGAGAAACGTCCATTTTACAACATGAACTTGGGGTACCCACTTCTATTAAAATCCATTCTGAAATGGGTGTTAAGGGTTGGAAAATGGGTCTCTTGTATCATTTTTAGCCATGTCGAGAATTTCACTCACGTGTAGGTATTCAGCTATGACGACTTTACTATTTAAGTAACAGAAACGGAAGATCACTCAATTTACAAGAAACAACTTGACACGATAAAGAGGAGAACATTTTACATAATTTATCATTTTGACTTGTAAGACCCTATGTCTCCACTAGCAAATTAACTTGATTCAAATGCTTTTGTCTCTAATTTGCTTTTTTTAAAAGTGATTTGAAACTGTCTTGTTCAATTTAGAAAACGGGTTGTAAATTTGTTAAAATGACTCTAAAAAATCGCTATCAAAAAGGACCAGTCCCCTGCGACAAAGTCATGAAAAAACCGTTATCGGGGCAAGGGTTAAGCATTTTCTCACCATTTCTTACTTAAAATTCACTTTTAATTGCATGACTATTGAAAAACAAATGGTTCCCAAGTTTATCAGCATGGAATTTTTGCTTTGAAGTTTTACGAACGCCAGAAAAGTAATATTGAAATGGGCTTCTTTCGATATTAAACTTACCCATATAGTGAAAAGGGTTTGGATTTCAAGCCAGAAAAGGGATTAAGAATTAGAAGAAATAGGCATATATCCTGTTTACTACCAGCAAATGTCTATTTCCGATACTCTGAGCAAAGTAAATTAAAGATTTGCAGCGAGAAAACGATTTTTCGATCACCTTTGTGTGATACCCCCATATTACAAAATCGCAGGTTTTAAATGGGGTAAGGGTTTTTCATGTCCATTCTATCGCATTGTTTACATAATTAATTACATCCACTTGACCAATTAAATTAATCCTTGCTACCCAAAGCGCGAAAACCGATTTAATGATAATTTTAGCCCCAACAAAAGTTAAAAAATGCAAGGAGAATTACTTACAAGGAATTTCCTTTAATTTTTTTAAAAATTTAAAAAATTGATTTTAAATCGATAAAATCATTAAAATTAAATTTTTTACACTTTTTGAAACTATTGACAAAATATTACGTCATTTGCAACTATCTGAAGAGGTCAAAATTCGTTTTCTCAAAATCGGACCTTTTTACCATCTAGGTCAGACCCCACCCGATTTTTGGCCTTCTTTGTTCTATATAAAATTGCTCAACTTTCAGGTGCTGCAGCGCATTCCATAACAATGCGTTTATATATTACGTCACCAGCGCTTCATCTACATTCATTGTTCTATCATTTGAGACTAAAATAACTGGGTCTTTTAGGTTTAACTTTTGGGCTATTCAAGCCAGAGTAAAGGAACTGTCTTTTTTCCACCTATGAAGAGGTCAGTTAGTTCTGGCACGCCCACCGTCGCTCATCCGTCCTCCCGGAAAGGAAATCGTGCACACAAAAGATCGAACCAAGCCTTATATTAAAGAAGAGATGCAAGACTAGCAAAAAATCAAATAAATATGCACGTGGATCACTGTTCTCCACTTCAAAATGCCATTTTCAAGCCGCACTATTTTTTCGTTAAGATCTACTTTTACCATACAACGACCTCCGGAAGTAAATTCCAGTGAGGTCACTCCTAAATTTAAGAGCTTTTTGCATTCCTCTAACTTCTAAACACTTTGATCAATGCTGGGGGGTATTGTGACCAAAGTTAAGTCAATAAGGTTTTAATATTTGCATTTGTCACTGAAATATGACGATTTTAGGACATGACATGTTTAGCGAAAAAAGGCAAGAATTCAGAGCACTGTTATTTGTGATGTACCATGATTACTTAATCAAATATTTTTTGGTAAGAAGCCATTGGGAATGATTTTTCAAAGTATAATTTTGAACTATTACTCCATCTAAACATGTTAAGCAAAAAATGATAAACATAACTTGATTTTGAGGCAATAAAAAGGGGAGTTAATCATTCAAGGTCGAGGTAACTTTAACAAAAAAATCGCAATTTTCACATTTTAATGCTAATTAAAAGAACTTAATCATAAAAATATGCGCAAAAAGGGTGTTTTCTGTTGAAAGATATCAAAATGGCAGTAGAAAGAAAAAATAAAACAGACATCTTAGCTTCAAAAATCGTAACTTTGAGGAATCAAATGGTATAATAGCGTTCCCCAGAAATGAAAAGGGGCTCATATAGAGTAAAGGGTGGAATTCAAAATTCCACAATCTTTGCTTAATTGTTCAGGATCTAAAACATCGTTTAAGAGTTTGTGCATCGTAAACTTACATAATGTGTAGGAATAACGAAATTCAATCCTCAAAAAACATGTCAAAATAGTCATACTGGGTGTGAAATTTAAAAACAAAATGACAGAGCCCGGTCATTTTAATTTCTTAAAATGCAGTTTTATGTCAAAAATCTCCTAGAAGGCTCTGTTCTATAACAGATATGTTGTATTACAACTCAATAAAAGGTATTAGAAACCGCAACGGGAAGGAGAAACGTCCATTTTACAACATGAACTTGGGGTACCCACTTCTATTAAAATCCATTCTGAAATGGGTGTTAAGGGTTGGAAAATGGGTCTCTTGTATCATTTTTAGCCATGTCGAGAATTTCACTCACGTGTAGGTATTCAGCTATGACGACTTTACTATTTAAGTAACAGAAACGGAAGATCACTCAATTTACAAGAAACAACTTGACACGATAAAGAGGAGAACATTTTACATAATTTATCATTTTGACTTGTAAGACCCTATGTCTCCACTAGCAAATTAACTTGATTCAAATGCTTTTGTCTCTAATTTGCTTTTTTTAAAAGTGATTTGAAACTGTCTTGTTCAATTTAGAAAACGGGTTGTAAATTTGTTAAAATGACTCTAAAAAATCGCTATCAAAAAGGACCAGTCCCCTGCGACAAAGTCATGAAAAAACCGTTATCGGGGCAAGGGTTAAGCATTTTCTCACCATTTCTTACTTAAAATTCACTTTTAATTGCATGACTATTGAAAAACAAATGGTTCCCAAGTTTATCAGCATGGAATTTTTGCTTTGAAGTTTTACGAACGCCAGAAAAGTAATATTGAAATGGGCTTCTTTCGATATTAAACTTACCCATATAGTGAAAAGGGTTTGGATTTCAAGCCAGAAAAGGGATTAAGAATTAGAAGAAATAGGCATATATCCTGTTTACTACCAGCAAATGTCTATTTCCGATACTCTGAGCAAAGTAAATTAAAGATTTGCAGCGAGAAAACGATTTTTCGATCACCTTTGTGTGATACCCCCATATTACAAAATCGCAGGTTTTAAATGGGGTAAGGGTTTTTCATGTCCATTCTATCGCATTGTTTACATAATTAATTACATCCACTTGACCAATTAAATTAATCCTTGCTACCCAAAGCGCGAAAACCGATTTAATGATAATTTTAGCCCCAACAAAAGTTAAAAAATGCAAGGAGAATTACTTACAAGGAATTTCCTTTAATTTTTTTAAAAATTTAAAAAATTGATTTTAAATCGATAAAATCATTAAAATTAAATTTTTTACACTTTTTGAAACTATTGACAAAATATTACGTCATTTGCAACTATCTGAAGAGGTCAAAATTCGTTTTCTCAAAATCGGACCTTTTTACCATCTAGGTCAGACCCCACCCGATTTTTGGCCTTCTTTGTTCTATATAAAATTGCTCAACTTTCAGGTGCTGCAGCGCATTCCATAACAATGCGTTTATATATTACGTCACCAGCGCTTCATCTACATTCATTGTTCTATCATTTGAGACTAAAATAACTGGGTCTTTTAGGTTTAACTTTTGGGCTATTCAAGCCAGAGTAAAGGAACTGTCTTTTTTCCACCTATGAAGAGGTCAGTTAGTTCTGGCACGCCCACCGTCGCTCATCCGTCCTCCCGGAAAGGAAATCGTGCACACAAAAGATCGAACCAAGCCTTATATTAAAGAAGAGATGCAAGACTAGCAAAAAATCAAATAAATATGCACGTGGATCACTGTTCTCCACTTCAAAATGCCATTTTCAAGCCGCACTATTTTTTCGTTAAGATCTACTTTTACCATACAACGACCTCCGGAAGTAAATTCCAGTGAGGTCACTCCTTTTACTATGAGAAAAAAAAAAGTGATCCTTTTTTCGGAACATGGGCGCCGCCATCTTGGATTCCAGCGACACATTTAATCAAAATTACATGAAATATTAACGCTCTGAAGCTCTCTAATTACAAAATATGATCTTTTTAATTGCTCAAGAAATTGTAGGAGTTTGCGTATATCCAAAAAGAGTTTAAAAAGTACGAGAAATGAAAGCGAAAGTTGTTTTGGTTTACATGGTGACGTCGAACATTCGCATTGGTACCCGATTACGCTTACCGATTCCTTAGGTTGACGCTTTCAGTGCCGGAGTGCAGAACCTAATCATTTGACATCGTTATCGGTAAGTTACTACATTGAAAATCTTGAAGAAATATGATACGCTTCGTTTATAAGCCGTTCTATTTTAATAGTCTGCCGGTTTTAGTTCGAAACCCCACCTATCTGAGGTGCAAAACAGACAATTGACTTGTCAACGTGGCCGAACATTTATCAGTTTATTCGGACCATCAACAACTCGGCCACCCTCCCATGACCCGGAAAGGTCTGTCTTATCCATCAAGCTATTGATATTTAGATTAATTTAGTAATGTTTTTTATACAAAATTGAGCTTTACTCAATTTGTTGCTTAAGTGAAGTTTATCACTAATCAAGGGGACCCCTAGGTTATCAAGTTTATGACTGAATACATGATGCAATCATTGTGTAAATATATGTTAAATATAGACAAAATTTCTTTCATCTGGCTCGTTGGCCTAGTGGTTAGCACGCTCAACTGGTAACCTTTGTGTCCCATCGGAGGCAGGTAGTGTATTTGGGCAGGACACTTTACAGACAGGGCCCACTCAGCTGTTGGGTAGCAAAGGACAACACGAAAGGTTAGAATCCATTCCCTCTCTCTCAATGTATAGGACTAGATCTTGAAAGAGTTGGGACCACAATGGAAATAAGAGTCAACTGACCCTTTATTGTTTTATCCTGGAGTAAAGAAAAAAAACCAGATGCTCCAACCCTGAATTTTATGAATCAAATTTGGTTTTTGCTTGAAAAGCACTCATGTTCAAAAAAGGATCCGACATCAAATTTTAGAAAGGAAATACCTACCGCTTTTTTAAGGGCATTTTTTTAGAATTGATTGGTCGATGTTGAAATGTGTCTATTAACCGTCTTTTCTTTAAAAAATGACTTCATGCTAATAAATCTTCAATTTAAAAATGGCAAGGTTCAACATAATTGGACACTCGATCATGTCTATTTGACTAAATGTTGTTGTCTCGATTGATGTATTGTAACTTTTACAAAATATCGAATTAATGGCTTACCGATGAAATTGTCATGTACCTATAGATTGTTAGCCCCTTGGTCTGTTCAGCCTGAATCCAGGTCATCCATGATCCAGTGGCAGATCTAGATGGGGTCAGATGTTAAAGTTTTCTTTCTGCAGCCCAATTTTGAAATTTTCATGCCAAAATTTGGTCAAAATTGTGTACTTTTTAACTTGACTTTTCATAGAAAAGAGGGCTATTCTGGTCACATGGGCGTAGGCGTAATGGTAATACTTTGATTAAGGTTTTACATGCAACTGTGTCAAATCTCTGTTTCTACTAAATCTATTGCTTTGAAACATTGCACATGCTTCCAAGACCATGATATAAGCCTCTAGACAAAGATTTGTTACTCCGATACTAAATTTAGTGGAATTTTAACCTTTTTCGTATTCCAAAATCTCTAAGTTTTTAATGCAACTATCATGTATATCTGTTATTTCTCTGTTTTAACTAAAGTGTTTGCTTGGAAACTTTGAACATGTATCTGTGACCATAATATCAGCAGCTAGACAAAAATTCATTAATCTGATATTGAATCTATAGGTTTTCCAATGTTGACATTTGTTTGCTTTTACTATCCAGCTATGGGAATAGTGGAGCTTCTATGTCCTCAGAGAGCTCAAGAATGTTGGTAAATGAAGCAGCCTTTTTGCAGGGGTGTGGAATTCATTGGGACTGAATTCCTTTGCGGACTTGCCAAACATTGGCTTTGTTTGCAGAATTTAATACCAGGGCAAATTTAGGTTACAAAAATAGACATTTTGTCTCAATTTGTTTTCAATAAAAGGGTTCATTTAAGCGTGCATATCAATACCATGAAGATATTGTTGCAGAGCATAGTTTTTCTTCAAGTGTTTTTATGCCCCCGATAGGGAGGCATCATAAATTTGACTTGTCCGTCCGTCCGTCTGTCTGTCCATCCGTCTGTCCGTCCGTCTGTCCGTCCGTCCGTCATTCCGTCCAAAAACTTTAACATTGGCCATAACTTCTAAATCAAAGCGGTGTCGGGGGCATTGTCATCTTACAGTGACAGCTCTTGTTTAATAATTTGAAATGTGAGTTTATTTTATTTTTAATTTTCAAAGGAATATTAATTTAAGACACTCATGTACATATATTAGATTTATGTAATTCACAAACATTGTTATTTCATATTTGGTTTTAAGTTACCCTTGTAGTTTAAGGTAAAATGCCTGGGTGCAAGGTACCCAGGAGTTCTGAGTTCAAATCTCAGCAGGGGTCAAATTGTAACCAATTAGATATCAGTTTTGTGAAATATATGAATTTAATATAATCTAATATAGTAATATTTTAACCCTTTCCATACTGTTTACAGCAGTGTTGTGGAAATGTGGATCTTCTCTGCATGTCCCTGGATAAGTAAGAGATGATTTATAACTTGCCCAGGATCAAAAGGAACTTGTCCAGAAAAAAGTGAGAAGATAGATATTTAGAAAACATTGTCTTACTAAAAAAAATGCTGGAACATTGCTTAAAACATTAGAATATTTTATCTGTTACACATTTTAGTACTATTCCAAGTTTTACTCTGATATTAACTTGTCCACTGACTAGTTGAATGATTGTGGGAAGAACTGATACCAACCTGAGGGAAATGACCCAAATTTGTCATTATGTTTGGACAACAATAACAATAGAATAGTTCTGCATGATAATGATATAAGGTGGATGTGGACATCTATTTTGGGACAGAGCTCTCATTCACAAAAATAGATTCGCACAAGTATCTTCATTATATCTTTTCCTAGCCTCCAGCACAAAAGCTTATTTTTGAAAGATTGTTGAAAGCCGCATAAAACCCCATTCAAACAAACAAAACAAACCAAGGCCTTTTCTGTTCATGATCTTAAAAAGTGAATATCAGTCTATATGAATTATTGTATTGTAAATAATGCAGTGATATGTTTCATCATCATGATAATTTTATTCATTTGCTTTCAGGTTGTGGACCCGTAATAGTTACTCAATGTTTGTGGAGTAGTAAACTTAAACAATACTAACTGAGGTTTCCAAATGATTTTTACTAGGAAACCTCAGTCAATATTGTGAATGATCATGAGTTTCGAAATAGTGTGGAAATATTATGGGTCCACTACCTCAAAGCAAATGAGTAAAATTATCTAAAAGCTCACATGAGCACGCTGTGCTCAAGGGGAGATTTTAGGGTGGTTATGAGTCTGTCGGTCGTCGTCCGTCGTGTGTCGTCTGTCTTCAACAATCTTAAAAACTTATTCTTCTCCTGAACCACTGGGCCAATTTCAATGAAACTTTGCCAGAGTGTACCTTGGATGACCCTCTTTGAAAATTGTTGGCTAAATTCTGATTGGTTGATAAATATGGGCGTGGCAGGGCATGGCATTTTCCACTTTGAAATCTTTGAACTACATCTCCTCCAGAACCACTGGGCCGATTTCAATGAAACTTTACCAGAATGATCCTTGGATGACCCTTTTCTGAAATTGTTTTTTCAAATTATGATTGGCCCATAAATATGGGTGTGGCAGGGCGGGGCTTATTTTGAACAAGAAATCTTTGAACTACATCTCCTCCTGAAACACTTGGCCAATTTCAATGAAACTTTACCAGAATGTTCCTTGGGTTACCCTTTTCAAAAAATTGTTCGTAAAATTTTGATTGGCCCATAAATATGGGTGTGGCAGGGTGGGGCTTATTTTGAACAAGAAATCTTTGAACTACATCTCCTCCTGAACCACTTGGCTAATTTCAATGAAACTTTACCAGAATATTCCTTGGGTGACCCTTTTCTGAAATTGTTCGTAAAATTTTGATTGGCCCGTAAATATGGGTGTGCCAGGGCGGGGCTTATTTTGAGCCTGAAATGTTTTAACTACATCTCCTCCTGAACCACTTGGCTAATTTCAATGAAACTTTACCAGAATGTTCCTTAGGTGACCCTTTTCAAAAATTGTCAGTAAAATTTTGATTAGCCAAAAAATATGGGCATGGCAGGGCAGGGCTTTATTTGAGCCGAAATCTTTGAACGACATCTCTTCCTAAACCACTTGGCCAATTTCAATGAAACTTTAATAGAATGTTCTTTTGGAGACTCTTTTCAAAAATTGTTCGTGAAATTTTAATTGGCCCATAAATATGGCTTATTTTGAGTGGCCTCAGTAAAAAATGGATGGACAGGGTCACTTAAAATTCTTGGAATAACATCTCCTCATCAGCAAATATGAATGGAACTTTGTCAGAAAGTTACTTTGACGGGTTCCACTGGACCAATAAAATTCAGGTGAGCGGTTTAGGGCCATTCTGGCCCTCTTGTTTTAAAACACCATCTCCTTTTAAACCATTTGACTAATTTCTATGAAACTGTGCCCAAAATTGTACTTGGATGACATCAACTGGACCAATGAAATATAGATGAGTTAAGAGATAAGATAAGAGAAGTAAACAAATGAATGAGTTACTGGTATAGTTACAAAACATTTGAATTAGAAATAAAAGTTAAGCCTAAAGATGAAATTCCTTCTGTAAACTCATTACATTAATGTAAATGAGTGTTAAGCCTTTCATAATACATTTTAAAAGACAACAATAAGAGACTGCGATCGTTTTGAGGCTTTGCCTTTTTCATATTACAAGTTATGTCTCGTATGATAAGCGTAACGAATCGTTAATTGATCATATGTTCATCGCAAATACGTTATTTCAATCTGTTTTGTCTTGCCACATACTGGATGATAACTGTCTGAACGTGTCAACTCATCGTCCTACGTGTATTAAGTTACACGTAAATGAATATTTGCAAAGTTGTGACCCTATTCAGACTGGTCCGAATAAACCCATAAAATGGAAAATGGTCACTGATGATAATATTCTTAATTATCAAATAAATGTTCACCAAATTCTTAAGAATAGTATAGACTCTTTACCTACTGATAACTGTCATAGCTATATAGATAGTTTATACGATTGTATTGTACAGAGTATCAATTACGCGTCAGACGCTAGTTTACCTAAATCATATTTCCGTTCTTTTTTGAAGCCTTATTGGTCAGCTGATCTAAAGCTATACCACGCACTTATGCGTGATAAGCGCCGGGTATGGCTCGAAGCAGGCAGACCTCGAGGAAATGAGTACATTTCGTATAAAGAGTACAAGGAATCGAAATGTTCCTTTCGTAATATGCATAGAGAGGCAAGTAGTAAATACCTACAGCAAATTAACACAGAGATTGATAATGCGTCTGGTATAGATTGTCCGCTATTTTGGCGCTTGTTTAAATCTAAACGTAAAAAAGCGCAAAATAATACATCAAATGAAATCAAATTTAAAGATTCTACATGTCGTAATTCATCTGATATCTGTACTGGATGGGGTAATCATTTTGCAGATCTTTACTCCGATACTGAAAGTGTTTCTTATGATAAAATACACTTTGATTATGTATCACAGTTCGTCTCTAGGATAAAGGATAAACCGATTTCATTTGACGGCGATCACATATCCTGTGACGAAGTGTCTAATTCTATTTTATCTTTAAAAACCGGAAAGATGTGCGGTCTGGACTGTGTTAGCAATGAGCACCTCATCCATGGTGGAAAACTATTGTTACATTATGTCACATTTTTGTTTGATCTAATGTATTGTTTTAATCATGTTCCTGCTTCCCTTAAACAAGGCATTGTACGAGGGTGAATCAAAAATTACGTAGACTAGCGTTGCAGAAATTTTGATTTCACAGACTTTGAAAAGAAAACTACATTGTTATTAAATTGAGGCATTTTTCTTTTTGTCGTGTAAATTTGGATGAAATCCATATAGTTAATCACCTGTAGCAACCATTCTAAAACATGTAGTCATTTGGTACCGGCGCACGGTAACGACGTTAATAAGACGCTGCGGTAATGATAAGTTCCGACTCGAAAGGCAGCACTTTTCAAAATACTCAACTCAACAATAAACACGATTTCTGCATCGCTTGTCTATTGGATAAGTACTATTTTTAAATCCATCTGATCCAAAACGATTAACTTAAAGTGTGTAATGTGTCTAAACGATTCTGCACTGATGCTGTTCTGTGACAATTACAGATTAAAAGCCGAGGAGACGTTTTCCATTATCCGAGTGTCACCCTTCAGAAACACTCTCCATTCTTAAACAAACCTTTTAAACCATTTAAAAAGAAGGTATCTGCTTACATTTGAAGACCTTTTAGCATATTTAATCATTTAAACCTCTCGACTAGGTTTTTCATAGGCTCAGCAGAACTTTATTATTGTCTGGTTGACTATGGCTGCGCTGGTGCCGTCGTTTCGAAGTTCAAAAATCGACGCGTGCCCTTAGTTTACTGACTTTTAATTCGAAACGAGCAAATGGATTATACTCAAATTTCAAATATCCTAACTCATAACGTCAACACGTAATTAGGCGAAGTTTGGAAGTGTTTGGTCCAAATTGAGGGGACAATTACGGGTAGTAACACTAGGAAGTAACGTAAGAAAATGGGTTGCGCCGGTAGCACCTACCCAGGTATATCAAATGTTTGATTTTTTACGTCAGAGTCATAGCAGACTCTTGTAAATTTGATATTTTGTCAACATTAAATGATTTGAGACGTGTACAAAATTTCATTGATTTCCGTTGGGAAATACCGAAGTTATAGTAAAAGTCCACGTATTTTTTTATCAACCCTCGTAATTACATTGTTTAAAGGAGGTAACAAGCCAAAGAATGATCCAAGTAGTTATCGAGCAATAACGCTCTCGTCATCCATTCTGAAATTATTTGAATCAGTATTACTTAAAAGGCTACATAAGTCTATAGAAAGACCACTACATTCTCTTCAATGCGGATTTCAGCAAAGTATGGGTAGTACCATGACTTCGTTTATATTAAGCGAAAGCATAAATTACTGTAAAGAAAAACGAAGTAACCTTTTTTCTTGCTTTTTAGATGCAAGACAGGCCTTTGATCGTGTATGGCACGATGGTTTATACTTTAAATTACACCAACTTGGTGTTAATGATAAGCTTTTGAAAATTGTAATAGCTATGCACACAGATATGTACAGCCGCGTCATTTATAATGGTTATAAATCTCACTGGTTCCCGGTTTTACAAGGTACCCTTCAAGGCGGAGTCTGGTCCCCATTCCTGTATTTAATCTTTATCGATTCATTAATTGATCAGTTAGTGGATAGTAACTTGGGATTTCAGGTAAATGGGCTAAGTTTGTGTGCCCCGTCTTTTGCGGATGATATGACCTTGTTGTCGCTATCTGCACACTCTCTTCAAGCTATGCTAGATATTTGTTATAAATATTCGCGTCTGTGGAGATTTCAATATAATCCATCTAAATGTTCTGTTGTAATTTTCCATGAATCAAAAAGAGCCTTCAAACACAATTCACGATCATGGTTCATTGGTAATCAGAAAATAAAAGAGTCTGAGTCTGCGATTCACTTAGGTATTTTGTACGACAAGTACTCGTCTCCGACACCTCTTGTTAAAAACGTTAGTTGTAAGCTCAGACGTTCTTTCTTTGGTCTTGTAAAAGACGGCTTACATCGCAATGGGCTAAATCCGTTGACTGGCTTTAAAATTTACAGATCCATTGTACTGCCTAGGGCCCTTTTTGGGTGTGAATTTTTACCGCCGCTTTCCAATGAAAATAATTTAATTATTGAGCGGTCGCACAGACTGTGTCTGAAACAAATTCAGGGACTATTTACCCGGTCTAGAACCGATGTCGTTCTCGGTCTTATATCGAGTTTAGAAAACTTGCTTTTTTGGGTCAATTATGTCGTCTCGACAGGGATTGTGCGGTAAAAGATTTCTTTCTGTATCGCTTATGTTCTTTCTTCAATGGTTCTGCTTCTCATGGTTTCATATCAGAAATATCTAATATTTTGAACAAATATGATTTAATGCACATTCTTCAAGACTTTGTCAGTTACAGTAGATTTCCCACTAAATTTACTTGGAAAACTCACGTAAGGTCCAAGATTAATCATCATTACGCAAACGTTTGGGAACTGAGGACGTCTGCTCAAGAATTTGCTTTATATAGGGAAATTCAAACAAATTTTCATGACCCTTCTCTGTGGGTTTTCGCTTTAAAATATCCAGATAAATTGAATTCTTGTTTTTCTGCAGCACAGATAATTGCCTATTTAGCTGTGTTTGACCCTTTTTGTAGGCGGTGTGGTAAAAATAACATAACATGTAGTAAAAGTGAGCACATACTGTTCGACTGCGTTGCTGTACAAAACTGTCGGGACTCATTCAATCAAAAGCTTGGTACTACCATACTTTCATTTTTGACAGCATTGAGTCACAAGGATTATATTACAGCTCTTTTTGGTATCAATACCAATTTCACAGTTATTTTAGGGGATAACTATTCAGACTTTTGCATGTTAGCCCTTAATTATTTGCATCATATTTGGTGCTGTTACAGTTTATGAGTTCATGTTAATTTATTATTTGATTTCGATTATACTGACCATGATAGAGAAAGAAAAGTCACAAAAGACTGTTATGGATAGTGACATCATAATCGTTTACAAAATTGATATAGCTTTCTTTACGAAAATGATTTCTAGCGATTTTGTTTTTTGAATATCACACCGAAGTGTCAATAAGCATCGGCTGATGTCCCTTGATTTAGATATTTCTAAAAAATGTAATTTATTTTATAAGCATTTTTATCATAGCCTATTGATAATTGGTTCCCTGCTATCCATAATATGTCTTTAGTATTTATCCGTACATCCTTTGGACGTCTTTCATTTTCGTTTCGTGTAAGACGTTTGATTAGGGATTTGCGTGATATAGATTAGCTCCTACAAGTCTATGTGTACCCATATGCATAAATTAGCATACTTTTTTGCAAATTGTTAGACTTGAAAAGGTCATAACCTCTGACATTCTATCTGTGGCTATGGAGTTTTACGGTCCAGCGTGAAACATTCCTACGCTCTTTATTATAAGACCAATTTTTACTTTTTCTTTCAATTCCATTAATTAATGTATAATATTTTCCTATGACATGTAAATTTCTTTGTAATTTATAATGTATAATCTTCATTATTGGAGGAAATAAAGAATATATATGTACAGTCTTCTAGATCTTTTTATTGATATACTTTTAGAAAAGAATGCATAAAACATCCTTTTAGGACAAACTAATATTGCAAAGAAATATAAGAATCATTGAAATTTATTAAATTGTATAAGCCCAAATCGCGGATATTTAAGTAAAAAAAAGACACGAGTCTAACAACAAGGTCCGGATAAACGTAAATCGGAAACTATGGCATGGTTAGAGTGTTTTCACGGCGTTGTAACGATGTAATCTTGTTAAAATTAAACATTTTTCTCTCACAAATTAAAATCGGCATTTTTCAGACTGTTCACTTCGTAAATTTGGTAAAAACTTCGGAAGAAAATCCAATTTGATCTTATTGAGAGTAATATTTCACAGTGACCAATCATTTAGCTTCAACTTTTGTTTGTTATACAGATATATAAAAAAAAACATAAAAAAGGCTTGACATTTGATTGTTGTTTAAAACCATATTACTACAAAGTCAATTAAATATATTGTGCAAAATTAAATCAAGACATTGAATAAAACCCTACCTCAACTGGGACTTGGCAATTAAATGGTATGCAATTCCTTCAAACTATAATTATTTGTCGGTGTAAATTTCCTTTTCCACGATTTTTCCATTTTCTTTAATCCACCAATGTTCACCCATGTTTTCACTTTATTTGAATTTGTCAAAAATATAACGAATGAATATCATGAACAAATAATTAGAAAAATAAATTCAATTAAACACAAATTTGATGGTATTCCGTTGTCGATTGAAGGTTGCGTCTAGGTATATCACCGGTTGAAAATTAGTCTTTTGCGGCATGTCAGTTGAATCATTGAAGGATAAAATGTGTGTTTAATTAAGTCATAAAGTTTTATAAATTACATGTAGCTGGGTGGTTTTGTTTATTGGAAGCATTGTGACATCTTGCCGATTACACAACAGCGCACATGACAAATGATTTACCGAAGGTAACCCTTTCTGCGTGTGCTAGTCAGTGTACCGATAATTCTTCTAATATGCCAATTATTTTCAAAATCATTTCTGAAACATTTATCAAATTTATACACCTTTTTTTCTATTTCGGCACACAAAATATTTCTATATATTATTATGGTCACCATTTCAAGCTGTAATAAGAGTTAAGCGGATTCAATATCATTTACACCAAGAAAATTTCTTCTCTTTTTTTTCTACAAAAAAGTTTTCACAATATTGTAATCTTTCGTACTGTTCAAGTTTATACGTTAACTTCGAACTCAAGAAATAATTTCTCAGACTAAAATTTCGAAGAGACCATTCATTTAGCTTCAGCTTCATTATATATGACCGTCACGCGAAAGGGGAACTCCATAAAATTAAAATAATTATGTGATGAGGTTGGTTCAAGTACAGGTCAGTCAGAGGTCGCATAAAAAAATCTTTCAAGGGAAGGAACAAATATCTAAATTATAATTGTAAAAGAAAATCATCAAAGTTGGGCAATCTGAGTATGGGCGACTCTTTACGCACTAGCCTTACGTTCTTTGGTGAAGAATTTAGAATTTGGTACTGAAACATTTGTTTTAGCTGATCAGAAGCTGCTCAACAAGCCTTTTTCGTAAACGAAAATATTGTGTACATTTTCATAATTCAATAATATCGTTTTAAACTGTACGTGCGATATTTTGGTTTAACAACGAAAAAAAAGTTTTCATTATTGAACACAAAAATAAGTTATTTTACTAATTACAGCAGTTATGACATCTGTTTACACCTTGGTTTATTGACGGGGCGTGGTTTTCCAATCATATACATGATAATAATTGACACTTGACAAAATTTTACCCAATCAGTTGACCGGAAATTTCAAAAGGCGTTTAATTGGTTCATTACCTTTTGACGGGGCGTGGTTATCGGACAATTCATGCGCAAGAATAACCAATCAGTACACCGAAAGATATTTCTATGTCCTTGTGTATAGTAAATGTTTCGGGTCCAAATTCTTTTCAATTAGGATAATTAATACTATTAATAATGCTACATCCAGACATTCTAAATGAATTAGACCCTTTCATCTTTCCGCAACATCTTACAGACAATCGTTTTTACGACAAATTTGTGAAAAATCTGTGATAGGTTGAACGAAATTCTGTAATTTTATATGATCTGCTTATTCCGTCGATACATTCATAACTGCAATGACGTCACAGGTCAGTTTCAATAGCGGGCTACAGGTGTGATAAGATAAAATCGTCGATTTTACCATTATCGTATATATTATTTTCATTTTGAATATCGCATCAGATTATTTCAATACATCTCTTTGTATTTATGTAAGGTCAAAAGAGCTTTTCATTTGACCTTGAAAGTATGCATTTTATGCAATAATATGCAATAGCGAGTTATCTCTCGTCTGTCGATTTCAAACCTTAGAAAATCAAAGAAATTAAGAAATTTTTTCGTCCATGAAATCAACAAATACAAGTATATTTGCATATTTTGTATTGCACCTTTTTGTCTTATCTCTTTTTATATTTCTTTAGATACAGGAGTCATGCCGCAACATTTATTGCCCGACTGGTAGGACAATCAACTCCCAGGGTGAGTGTGCCTTCATCAGCAAGTTTTGGCAGAGTCCCGCAAAATATCTAATCGAGGTCAAACTATCACCGATGAGAGGTCAAGATTTCAGGACAAAATTTATCGAGATGGAGTCAGACGCATTACAATCAGCCCTCCTTGACTGTCTACCATGGCCAACTGAATGGGACTTTTGGACAGTATTTGTGAGATCTGACTCTTCTATCTGTGACGAAAACGCCAACCTCATTGTACGAATGTTAGCCGAAGTGCCCAAGCCTTCAAGCCTAATAGAGCGAATCGAGCAGACCGTTAAAGTCCACTGGCCACTAGTCATTGAAGGTAAACGCGTTGAATTTGAGCAGTCTCTCGTTGAGTACGTCTTAAAGGTGCCCTTTGGTACATTCGCTATCCATACTGCATCACACTATCAAGATGGTTTGAAAGTATTTGGATGCGACGAAATAAAGTTCGAACGCCAACTAGAAGTCTACAGTTCACCGCCCGTTGTAATCACCAAGCTTATCCTATGTCGCCAGGTCCAACTCAAGCCTAACGAATTCACATTGGGTCCGAGAAATACTTACGTCAGTAGCAACCTGACACGGCGCATGCTGTTTGGAAAAGAATTTGAGTTGGATACGACCGAGTTTGGAACCGAAGCCAGGGTCTGTTTAGCGGATACGTTTTTCGCCCTCTCCGGTATCAACAAAGGGGAAGTAGATCTGCCTGGACCATTTATTGTCCTTATCACAATGATTCTGTCAGCAATCTATATTGTGTTTTACTGTTAAAAACATCGTAAAATTGACAGTGCCTCCGATCAAAATCATTCTAAGTCGATCACTCAGCGCTCCATTCATTCATTCCAAGCACTCACTCAAATCGATAAAAAAAACGCTTCAAAATCATTTGAAAACGTTTCGAAATCGTTCAAGACGAGCAACATTTTATTCAAATCGATCATACTATTCTACGATTTTATTGGCTGATGTGGATTTTAAGGTGTCTTATTTGTCCACGAAGACACTCAAGCAATAAATTACGTATATTTTATTAAAGGGTGGTAATTAATATCCCTTATTTTGTTCATCTTCAACAACATCCTTTACCAGAATACATTAAGTTATATCTCTATCTTTAAAGGGGATACTTTATTTTGGGATACCGAAATTTACATTAAAATTCGATATATTTTTTTTTTAATCTACTCCCTAAACAAAATGCTCAAACCTTTGATATTTTGCATGATATATTGGCCTTTTACTTACTTTAATACAGTAAGTGATTGAACCTTATTGTAAGCCGTATGTTGTATAATCCTGGATATTGCATTAACAGAAAAACATTACACAAAAAACCTTAATGTACAATTAGAAGAAAAACTTCAAAAAGGTTTCACCCTACATTTAGCCATCCGGATTTCAAAATTTAAAGTACCTGTATTATCTAAAAATGATTTACAATGTTTTTAAGTCATATATAGGAAATTATAGCCCTTGGTTGTTGGATCTCACATATTTCAAGGAAAAATTGACGAAAATCTTACATTGAAAAACTTTAAATTCACATAAGCAGGCGAGTGCTGTAGGACCATGATGGTCCTCTTTTCTTCAAATTATCACAGAATTATTGTACTGTCACAGAATTGTATAGTAAACAGAATTGTTCTCTACTGTTATTGTTATTCAAGATTACTTCATGAAACTTGATAGGTGTGTTCACCATCACAAGAACTATCTTGGCTATCAAGGGGGGTTACAGAAAGCATTTTGTAATAATGACGCCCCCTTTTTGGTCTAAGACTTGTATATTGTTTTCTGCGTTATCCAGCACCTGCAACCAACCGTTGGCACCCCTTTCCCTTTTTTTTCTTGGTCAGACAGCTATAATTGTTTAAAAGATATCTTTTTTAGAAGTACAGTGGTTGCCTCTGAAAAGTGGATTTTCGCATAGAGTTTCTACTAATGTTTCAGTCGTCATTTTCTATCCTAGAGGAAGAAAATCGTTCATTGTTTTGTGGAAATGGGGAAATTTACAATCCCTGGTAATTTATCCTTTTCTGTAAATATGATTAAATAAGTAACTTCTTATTTGATATTGCTATTTTTGGTATTGTAAAGAGTGTCAATCCAATTTACATACAGTTAAGAACATCGTGAAATTGAAAAGGTGAATGAATTTGCATTATTTTGGAATGAAATTGAGTGAGTGTGTGGAGCGAGTTTTGGGTGAATTTAATGGAAGGTAATCAAATATCGCAAATTTTGTTTCGGATGAACAAAATAAGCGATATTGATTAACCCCCTTCAAAAAATATGCATATAAGTTCTATAAATAACTTTCTATTTCTTCGAGAACCTATTAGACGCTTACAATTTGAATTATGTCAGTGAAATCGCTATTCTATCCTAGCTTTATTCATTTTGAGTAGCGTTGTTAATTCTATCTTTTTCAGTGGGTTTGGAGCGTTTTTGAATGGTTTTAGTGAGTGTTTGCAATGAATGAATTGATCGCTGTGCGAGCGATTTGGAATGGTGTTGATTGAGTTTAATGTCAATTTCACGATATTTTTAACTGTAGGTTATGAAATGAAGCCATTTCTCCGCAGTTAAATTGCGTCCCATTAGTTTCATTCAAAACTTGCTCCACACACTCATTCAGTATCATTCCGTAATATATCCCAAATCATCTCTTGTAGAAAAGTTTTCTCATCAAATATCGAAGATGCCAGTTGGCAGTGATATCAGCATTAAATCGCCATGGGATGTATGTGTGGGGATGGGGATGTTGGTACGTGTGTGGCTGTGGGATGTGGGTGAACGTCGGTGTTTATGGGTGGGTTATTGGCTGCATGGTTCAGTATATTGCATGGCTGTTGAAGAGCAAAAGTATATTAGAGTACATTAGCCGCTGGACAAATTATATGTAAATGAAAGTAAACATACTTGTCAAAAAAGCCTTAATTTGTTCTAATTAGCTCAAGATTCTCGCACAGAAATTAACGCCATTTCATCCTTCGATTAATAAGCTTATTATTTACAAAACTACTGTGTACGAATGCTTGACATCTCAATTATTGACCAATTATAAATCATTTTGAGTAATTTTCTGTTTTGTTGTTTTTCTTCTACATACAGTTAAGAACATTGTGAAATTGACAAGGTTCCGTATGAACAAAATTAGCGATATTAATTACCTCCCTTTTAAAAAATATGCATATAAGTTCTATAAATAACTTTCTATTAGTTTCTATATATGCTGTCTTGAATACTTGGCCTTAAACACAATAATAATTTTATGTCTGGACGAAGTAATAATGTTTCTGGTTTCGTCAGTGTTAATTTCTAAAATGTAGCTGGAAAAATATAGATCTCACGAATGATAGATTAAAAAGATCAGAGCTGTCCCACTTTAACGACGATGTAAGTGAAGTCGTGTTCTTGTCTATACCGTTCTATATTAAAGTAACCGATCGAACTGATTTTTACATTAAAAAAATACATTTTTTCTATAGATTAGAAAAATGTTAATAAAATTATTTTTTGAAGCGCCGTTAAAAGCATAGCGTAAATACAAAAGTCACCAAAAATGTCCAACTGTCATTTTTTGACGTCGATTATTAAGAATTGTTATTTTCCGCCTATATAACTTATATATTTAACTTGTTGCATTGGATTAAAATTTCTTTAGAAAAATACATTTTCGTTTCTGTTTAAAACGATATGATTCTTTCTATTCTCGGTCCAATAGTAAAGATTTTATTGATAAATACAAAAGTCACCCAAAAATGTCCCACCTACGTTGTTTTTCAGAACGCAACGTTGATTTTCCCCGTCACCAAGCAAAAGCAGAATAGAAATGATCAAACGTATTCGCATTTCACATGCTTGATTTAATTTGTTTTTGTTTCTTAGATTTTATGTCATTCGATAATAATCAATATAATAATAAGTGAATAAATCAAAATGCTCAAAATTTACGCATGGTATATAGGAAAGAAGATCGAGATTCGATCTTCAATCAATATGAAATAAAATAAAAGCAAAATTGAAAAAAAAAATACTAGAATAAATAAACATGATGATGTCATAAACTGATCCGTTTGAGAATATCCTAAAGATCAAACATTTTATCAAAGTGAATAAAAATGAACTAAAGTACCAATATCTATTCAAAGTAAGATTTTTTCAGTGGTGAGAACGATTGGTTCAGATAAACGCGATTTCTTTGGAATCATCTTATAAATCTTAATTGAAAGTCCTTCATTTAAATATTAAGTTCTAGTCAATAATCTGAAAATACATATTACTAGTAAATCGAAAGCTTATTTTTGAACCGCTAGAAATACTTGATATCACCCGTATATCTTTACTTTGATTGGGTATTTCAAAATTACACCGAATCAATCCTAATCTGCATTATATCATAAGATCTTCATAAGATAAGAAATCGCGAAATAATTTCATGGAAACGATTTAAAACTAGTAACAAACTTACAAATATTCCGGAAAAAGTATTATGCATTACACCGTCCATTTTGTTTATATCGACGTGTCTTGATAAATTTATGACGTCAAACAATTTAGCGCGGGAATTAGAGCAACTTCTTTAGGTATGCTCTATGATAATGTTGTACATGACCAATTTTCACGTATTTTACTAATCAATGCGTACAGTCTTCTAGATCTTTCTATTGGTGTATTTTTAGAAAAGAATGCATAAAAAATCCTTTTAGAACAAACTAATATTGCAGAGAAATATAAGAATCATTGAAATTGATTAAATTGTATAAGCCCAAATCGCGGATATTTAAGTAAAAAAAGCCGGCATGTGAAGTTACTGGTTAATCCACGTTTTCCTCCCGTTAAAGCCCGGGTTCTGTCCGTTAACGTATGCATATAACGATCTGAAAGTATACATTTTATGAATTAATATGCAATAGCGAGTAATCTCTCGTCTGTCGATTTCAAACCTTAGATAATCAAAGAAATTGTAAAACGGCAAGATTCATCAAATACTGCATTATAATTTTGTTTTATTTTGTGCAATCTGGTTGGTAAAAAATGTGTTTATGTCTCAATGAAATAAATTTTGAGAATGCAGCTAGTTTATACATTCAACGCAAGGTATTTCTGTAGAAAATCTGTTTACAATTCTTAAATGTTCTTTCTTTAAATTATTGAATTATAAAAAATCAAGGGTCAATTTGTTGATTTCATGAAGGTATGGAACTAACTCTTTTAGTTTTTCTTTTTTCGTCCATGAAATCAACAAATACAAGTATATTTGCATATTTCGTATAGCACCTTTTTGTCTTATCTCTTTTTATATTTCTTTAGATACAGGAGTCATGCCGCAACAATTACTGCCCGACTGGTAGGACAATCAACTCCCAGGGTGAGTGTGCCTTCATCAGCAAGTTTTGGCAGAGTCCCGCAAAATATCTAGTCGAGGTCAAACTATCACCGATGAGAGGTCAAGATTTCAGGACAAAATTTATCGAGATGGGGTCAGCCGCATTACAAGCAGCCCTCCTTGACGGTCTACCATGGCCAACTGAATGGGACTTTTGGACAGTATTTGTGAGATCTGACTCTTCTATCTGTGACGAATGTTAGCCGAAGTGCCCAAGCCTTCAAGCCTAATAGAGCGAATCGAGCAGACCGTTAGAGTCCACTGGCCACTAGTCATTGAAGGTAAACGCTTTGAATTTGAGCAGTCGCTGGTTGAGTACGTCTTAAAGGTGCCCTTTGGTACATTCGCTATCCCTACTGCATCACACTATCAAGATGGTTTGAAAGTATTTGGATGCGACGAAATAAAGTTCGAACGTTCAATATTAGTCTACAGTTCACCGCCCGTTGTCATCACCAAGCTTATCCTATGTCGCCAGGTCCAGCTCAAGCCTAACGAATTCACATTGGGTTCGAGAAATACCTACGTCAGTAGCAACCTGACACGGCGCATGCTATTTGGAAGAGAATTTGAGTTGGTAACGACCGAGTTTGGAACCGAAGCCAGGGTCTGTTTAGCGGATACGTTTTTCGCCCTCTCCGGTATCAACAAGGGAGAAGTAGATCTGCCTGGACCATTTATTGTCCTTATTACAATGATTCTGTCAGCAATCTACATTGTGTTTTACTGTTAAAAACATCGTGAAATTGACAGTGCCTCCGATCAAAATCATTCTAAGTCGATCACTCAGCGCTCCATTCATTCATTCCAAGCACTCACTCAAATCGATAAAAAACGCGCCAAAATCATTTGAAAACGTTCCGAAATCGTTCAAGACGAGCAACATTTTATTCAAATCGATCAAATTATTCTACGATTTTATTGGCTGATGTGGATTTTATGGTGTCTCATTGGTCCACGAAGACACTCAAGCAATAAATAACGTATATTCTATTAAAGGGAGGTAATTAATATCCCTTATTTTGTTCATCTTCAACAACATCCTTTACCAGAATACATTAAGTTATATCTCTCTCTTTAAAAGGGATACTTTATCGTTGGACCCCGAAATGTACATTAAAATTCAATATTGTTTTTTTTTTTTTTATTTATTTAAATCTACTCCCTAAACAAAATGCTCAAACCTTTGATATTTTGCATGATATATTGGCCTTAAACGCCCATCCCTTTAATACAGTAAGTGATTGAACCTTATTGTAAGCCGTATGTTGTATAATCCTGGATATTGCATTAACAGAAAAACATTACACAAAAACCCTTAATGTACAATTAGAAGAAAAACTTCAAAAAGGTTTCACCCTACATTTAGCCATACGGATTTCAAACTTTAAAGTACCTGTATTATCTAAAAATGATTTACAATGTTTTTAAGTCATATATAGGAAATTATAGCCCTTGGTTGTTGGATCTCACATATTTCAAGGAAAAATTGACGAAAATCTTACATTGAAAAACTTTAAATTCACATAAGCAGGCGAGTGCTGTAGGACCATGATGGTCCTCTTTTCTTCAAATTATCACAGAATTATTGTACTGTCACAGAATTGTATAGTAAACAGAATTGTAATCTACTATTATTGTTATTCAAGATTACTTCATGAAACTTGATAGGTGTGTTCATCATCACAAGAACTATCTAAACTATCAAGGGGGGTTACAGAAAGCATTTTGTAATAATGACGCCCCCATTTTTTTCTATATATTTTTCCGTTTTTCTGCATTATCCAGTACCTGCAACCAACCGTTGGCACCCTTTTCCCTTTTTTTATTTTTTGCCAGACAGTTATATTTGTTGAAAAGATAATTCTGTTAGAAGTACAGTGGTTGCCTTCCATAAAGGGATTTTTCGCATAGAGTTTCTACTAATGTTTCGGTCGTCATTTTCTATCCTAGAGGAAGAAAATCGTTCATTGTTTTGTGGAAATGGGGAATTTACAATCCGTGGTAATTTATCCTTTTCTCTAAATATATATAAATCAGTAACTTTTTATTTGATATTGGTATATTTGGTATTATAAAGAGTGACAATCCAATTTACATACAGTTGAGAACATCGTGAAATTGACAAGGTGAATGATTTTTGAATGATTTTTGAATGAAATTGAGTGAGTGTGTGGAGCGAGTTTTGAGTGAATTTAATGGGAGGTAATCCAATATCGCAAATTTTGTTCAGGATGAACAATATAAGCTATATTTATTACCTCCCTTTAAAAAATATGCAAATAAGTTCGATAAATAACTTTCTATTTCTTCGAAAACCTATAAGACGTTTACAATTTGAATTATGTCAGTGAAATCGCTATTCTATCCTAGTTTTATTCATAATGAGGGGCGTTGTTAAGTCTATCTTTTTCAGTGGGTTTGGAGCGTTTTTGAATGGTTTGAGTGAGTGTTTGCAATGAATGAATTGATCGCTGAGCGAGCGATTTAGAATGGTGTTGATTGAGATTAATGTCAATTTCATGATGTTTTTAACTGTAGGTTATGAAATGTAGCCATTTTTCCGCAATTGAATTGCCTCCCATTACTTTCATTCAAAACTTGCTCCTCATACTCATTCAGTATCATTCCATAATATATCCCAAATCATCTCTGAAGCTAAACTTCCGGTTGAAAGGTGAAATCGGTTTTTCGAGATCTCGGGAAAAAAAAACTAAAACAAAGTCGTTTAATGATCAAATTTCAACATGTGAATCATCATGAGACAATATAATATGTGTTTCTCAACATACATGTTGAGAAAATGGACAAATATGAATTTTGTGTTGGATGAATATGGGAAAAATGGATTTTTCTTTGTTCACGGTGAGAACTTTTCAGATTTGTAGTTTAAACGGTTAACAGTATTTCACAGCAAAATGAACACCGAGACAGGTGAAAATTATGCAAATCTGACTCACATGTCGATGCCTGTTCCTAGTCAAGTACCCATTATTTGTTCGTCATCACAAATTACGCCCGGTCAGCGGCAGCAGTGTGCAGATGAGAGTTTGCTGATCGACGACTCTGAGACATGTGTAAAACAACTCTTTACGAGTAACCATGACAATGTTTCTGTCTCGCCGAACTGTCTCAATGCCATTCATGATGATGGTCGTACATATGAATCTCCCCCGAAAGACTTCAATTGGGCCCTTGTGGATAAAATACAACAAATTTTCCGTTGTCTCACAAAGACTTCATTTTTATCCCAAATAATTGCTGATGCGCATTCGCGTGAAGAAGAATTGGAGGAAATTCGTAATAATGTATTTGGGGCTTGTTTAAAGCTACAGGGCTACCCTTACCCAAAGGATGTTGAACTTAAACGTAGAAAGAAGACTAGAAACGGCGAGAGTGTAATCGATAAACTGGCATGTGATATATACACTTTAACATCTATTTTAGACAATCAATCATTTGATGAGTTGAAGACTATCTTAAGTTTGCCAAAATCATTCGGTAGGGCTGATGCAAATATTCCAACTTGTGACCCACAGATTAATACAGTTATGCATGAAATGAAACTGCTTAAAAGTCAACTGAATTTATGTCAGTCAGACATTTTGAGTCTTCAAAGGGAGAAGGCGGCACTTCAAAAGAACCTTAATGATGAATTTAGATCCGTCAGATCAGACATGAACAAGATGAGAACTGTATTTTCAGAAGAATTGAACACAATCAAATGTCATGTTCAGAGAATTGATGATGATAAGAGTTCCGGTGTAGTGAGCTTAAAAACCAAAATGAAACTTTTAAACGATGAATTGAGCCAAAACAAAATTTGTGCTGAAAATGAAATTAAGGTTGTTTACGATAAAATTTCTTCAGTGAGTAAGAAAATTGATAGCCATTGTGGGAAAATTGAATCAAAGATTAACGAAATTAAACGTCGTCAAAATCAATCGTTTCAGAAGCCAAATGAAAAGGGCGACAATTGTATGACAAACAGTGCTTGTCCAAATAGTGGTGATCAAAGCTATATAAATCAGGATCGCTCTTATCGTGACGTTTTGGTGTGTGAAGGGGATAGGGTGAGGTCAAATTCTAGTTCACCCGTGCAAGTCGAGAACAATTATACTCCCCCGCAATCTGTTACGGTCGGTCAAGTTAATTCGGCACGTGATTGCAGTGCGTCACCAGTCAAAACAGTCTGGGGTAATCAAGGTCATCCTTCCAGTGAACATGATACGCATGTATTGACTAACAATGAACAGATAAGATCCCATCAAAATAATGCGCGACAAATACCAGTTCACGTGTCTAGCTTAAGGCCGCCTCATGTAGTGGGCAACGCTCAAACACATACAAGAACTAATGCATCCACGTATAACTTTCAGCAAAATAGTGGTGAAAATACTGGTGAAAAGGATGATATGGACGATTTCACCGAGTTTGTAATTAAAAAAACAAAACGTTTTTATGTAGGTGGCTTTAAACCATCGATCACGATACCAAGGTTTACTAAATACGTAACTGACAGAGGTCTCAAAGTTACCATGGTTCGCATTTTTCGAACAAGAAATACTCGCTCAGTTGTAATTCGACTGAATGTTGAAGCGCCAAACTCTAGCTGGCTTACCGAATCGGGATTTTGGCCCGAAGGTGTAATCTGCAGACCTTGGCTAACCAAAAATGCATATCATAAGCAATTTCATTCCAATAGTCAGGATAAGAGTAATGATAAAGCTGACGATTATTACGATTTGCGGGATGATGTGAATGTTATGCAACGCAGGAGAAGGAGTAATTGGCGATACAATAAAGATGCGCGATCAAATCGTATGTACGATCACAGTAACGATCGTGATTTCATCGTCCTCATAGTCATGACAGAAATCATGGCGATGTTGATGATGATGATAACGACGGGTATTCATCTGAGTGGAACGCTTCCAGGTACCTTCAAGGTTACTGAACATATTGCATTCAACCTCTTTAAAACAGTTACAAGGTTTTTTTTTTTTTTTTGTTTTTTTTTATCATGTCTTTAATTAATATGTGTTCTTGGAACGCAACTGGTCTTATGTCCAGTGCGTACTATCTTAGTAAATTGTTAGACTATGAAGCCATTGATATTTGTGGTATCTCAGAACACTGGCTTTATCCGTCCGATCTGTACTTTTTGGATAGCATCCACCCTAGTTATAAAAGCATGGGTGTTTGCGATTCGGATCTAAATATCTACAGGGGTAGAAGAGTAGGTAAAGGTGGCGTTGCTCTCCTATGGAGAAAAAGTCTTAATCATTTAATAACACCTATGCATTGAAAATGATCGTATAATTGGTATACAGTTTCAAATGTCACGTGATGAATATATTTATATATTACAGCTTTACTTGCCTAGTGCAAATCATAGCATTGTATTGTACCGCGATTTTATTGAAACCTTGTATAATTTAGTGAGTATGTACTCACAAATAGGAAAAGTTGTTTTGATGGGTGATTTTAACGCACATCTTAACGGCACATCCTTTGTAAAACAGATTGATCAAAGAGGAATCGCCCTGTGCGATTTTGCGTCTTTGCTTAACCTGTTTATTGTAACAACTCAACCCATTTGCACTGGTGCAGATAGTAGCTATGTATCGTATGATAAGCGTTGTCGATCTTTGATCGATCACGTAATAATATCAGAAGATTTAAGTAGCAATATTACATATTGTCACGTGTTAGACGATCACTGCCTAAATGTATCTTCTCATAGACCTGTCGTTTTTCACTTAAATTTGTCATCTAGCGCACAGCGTCCCGATAACTTGAATGCTCATTCTCCTGATGCCGTGTCATGGAAAGGGGTATCAAGTCGTGATACTGCATGCTATTCGAATTATCTGTCTTTAAATTTGAAAATGAGTGATTTGCAGCCCCCCAATGAAAATATCCATGCATTTATTGATAATTTATATGACGATATTGTAAGTAATATTAATTTTGCTTCTAAAAACTGCTTGCCACATACGAAGTATCGTTATTTTTTAAAGCCTTATTGGTCTGCCGGACTTAAACAGTACCATGCGTTAATGAGACAAAAACGCAGGGCATGGGTTGAGTCGGGTAGACCTAGGGGTTTTCAATTTCATTCCTATAAGGAATACAAAGATACTAAAAGAATGTTTCGAAAACATCATAGAGTATGTTCAACACAGTTTTTACAGAAAACTAATGAAGAAATTGACAATGCATGTTCCATTGACAGTCCATTGTTCTGGCGTCTGTTTAATGTGAAACGGAACAGTTCTCAACAAAATAATAGTAGTAATGGTATTAAATTTAATGGATCTCTTTTTCGTGATTCAGAGCGTATTTGTAAAGAATGGGGACGTCATTTTGAAACCCTTTATTCTGATACCGATTCTCTAAATTATGATCAAAGCCATTTTGATACTGTAAGTAATTATGTAAACCATTTGAAAATGGACAAAGTTAAGCCTAATTATGATCACATTCTGTCAGATGAATTAGAGGCTTCTTTGGCTTTGATGAAACCTGGCAAAATGTGTGGATATGATAAGGTATATACAGAGCACCTCAAATATGGGGGTGAAACACTTTTGTACTATTTAACTGTTTTGTTCAATCCCATGTATAGTGAATCATATGTTCCACAGTCTATGAAATATGGTATTGTTTTAACTTTGTATAAGGGTGGTGGTAAACCCAAATGTGACCCTAGTAGCTATAGGGCTATAACATTATCGTCATCAATTTTAAAGTTATATGAGCACGTTATATTAAAACGTCTTCAAAAAAGTGTTCAAATCCCTTTACACCCACTGCAAGGAGGTTTTTTTCAAGCTCAAATGGGTAGTTCTATGACGTCATTCATACTTAGTGAAAGTATTTCGTTTTGCAAAGAGATGAAAAGTAAATTGTATGTTTGTTTTCTGGACGCCCGACAAGCATTCGATAGGGTGTGGCATGAAGGGTTGTTCTACAAATTGCATAATGAATTTGGTGTTAACACCACACTATTGAATGCTATTATAGCCCTTCACGAAAATATGCAAAGCTCAGTATTCTTTCATGGTTTTAATTCGGCATGGTTCCCCATTAAACAGGGAACCAGACAGGGAGGTGTTCTATCACCCTTTTTGTACCTATTATATATTAATTCACTGATTGAATTATTGGTAAAATCTAAATTAGGATTTCAAATAGAGGGTAAGTCTTTTTGTTCACCGTCGTTCGCGGACGATATGGCACTTTTATCCTTGTCGTGTAATTCTCTTCAGTCGATGATTGATTTGTGTTATCAGTACTCTCGGAAGTGGAGATTTCAATACAATTCCTCAAAATGTGCGGTTGTAACATTCAATGAATCAAAACGTTCTTTTAAAAATCGACCAAAATCATGGTGCATCGGTCAAGACCAAATCGATGAAATTGATTGTTATACACATTTGGGTATTTACTACCACAAATATAACAAGCCTTCTTACTCTATAAAACTGATAGATAGAAAATTAAGGGGTACATTTTATGGGTTAATCAAAGATGGTCTGCATAAAAAATGGACTGAATCCACTGACTGGTCTTAAAATATACGAATCTATAGTTATACCAAAAGCCCTTTTTGGGTGTGAACTTTTACCGCTTCTTTCCGAACGTGATAGTCTGTCGTTGGAAAGGTCACATCGATTATGTTTAAAGCAAATTCAAGGCTTAAATCTAAGATCAAGGACAGATGTTGTTCTTGGTCTTATAAAGTCTCTACCGATAGAATCACAAATTCATAAGAGAAAACTTGCCTTTCTTGGACAGCTTTGTCGATTGGAAAGAAGCTGTGCTGTTACAGAAATGTTTTTACTCCGTATGTGTGCCTATTTATCAGGTTTGTCTAGGGTCGGGTTTATTCCCGATATTGTTGTTTTATTGCAAAAGTATGATTTTCCCCATATTTTATCTGATTACTGTTCGTCTTTTTCATTTCCAGGAAAAATTATGTGGAAGAAATTGTGTTTTGAAAAAATATCTAACCATTTCATTAATGAATGGGATTCTAGAACTTCAACTGATCAGTTTAAATTTTTTAAGCAAATTCAAGGACAGTTTAATACAAATTCTATTTGGCATTATGCTTCTAGTCATCCAAATTTATTAAAAGCATGTTTTTCTGTCGCACAGCTGATTGTCTTCCTGACACACTTTGAGCAGAAATGCTCACGTTGTGGAGCGAATGACATTCAGGTGAGCCTAACTGAGCATATCTTAACTGAATGTGTGAGGGTTTATGACTGCTCAGTGCATTTCCTACAAAAAATTAGGTCTTAATTCCCTACAGATGTTACGCAATCTCTTCTGTCAATGAATTCAAAAGATTATATACATGCCCTGTTTGGAATTAACTTACAGTTTTATCTTGTTCTAGGAGACAATTTTAGGTCATTCTACTACACTGTTATATTGTTTTTGCATAGAGCGTGGTTGGATTATAGAAAACCAATATGATATATTCAATCTTAGATTGTCAGCCAAATTAGTTTAATTCAGCTCACATAAGCTGTAGTTATGATCATTGTGGTCGACGATTTATACTGTCTTTTGAAACATCATAAATAATCGATAAAAGTCATTGGTCGATGCTTTTCATTTCGTTTCGGTTAAGCTTTGGCGAAATAATGACACACTAATTAACTTATTTTCATTGAAATAAATGGTGACCATAACATCGCACAAACAGTCTTGATGCGCTGTATTGTGTTATGTAATGGTAGCCTAAAATATTACTGAAACCTATTATTGGAGAATATATATATATATATATATTTATATATATATATTTATATTTATATATATATATATCTCAATTATTGACCAATTATCAATCATTTTGAGTAATTCTCTGTTTTGTTTTGTTTTCTAATGATTTTTGCAAACTGTTTGCAAATTATATCCCGCTTTAAACATTCATTTGGGTGCAAAGCGGTGTATAATTTGCAAACAGTTTTTATCGTTTTGTCATCATGAATACAGGGCTGGTTTTGTCTTACCCTAGATATTGATGCGATTTTATGTTCCAATACGAGGAAGCTTCATTAGAATCTGGTACTTTTGGGGATGGATTCATTTTAATCGATGATAATGCCCGTCCACACACGACCCGTATAGTCCAAGAGTATCGCCAAGAAGGGGACATTCCACGTCTGGACTGGTCGGCTCGCTCACCAGACTTAAATCCGATAGAGCATATGTGGAATGAGCTGCAGGTCCGAGTTTCGGCTCGCCAGGACCAGCCAAGGAGACTCCAGGAGCTCGGCCAGATCCTTAGAGAAGAATGCCGCTCTGTTTATCCCAAAAGAGTAATTCAGAACTTAATCAGGAGTATACATATGCGCTGTCAGGCTGTTATTGACAGTGCCGGCTCTCATACTCGTTATTAAACGAAATGCAATCGAAAGAACACCTTTTTTTGGTCAAATTCAGTTTTCTCAATTTTCAAGAAAACAGACCTTTTTGGTCTATATCTAAAGTCTTCTTATCATTATAAAGCTTCATTTTCTTCTTAAAATTTGATAAACTGATAACAATCGACCATTTGCAAACATTCTTTTAATCAAATTTCATTTTTTCCTCAAATTAGAGTATGGTAGCAAATTCTCACAAGATATGCCGGTTACACTGCTGGATGTCGAAATATGACAAACAACAGAGGTAAGTAGCTAAAAATCAAAGCTATGTTGAGTTACGGTCATTGCGCACTGCACTCCGTAATCGTGAAAGGAACATGGCTATCAAATATGAGCATGGGCGTGACATTTCCAACAATTTGAAATGTTCATGAAGTGAAAATGTTGACAAGAGGAGACATCCACATACTGTAAATATAAAGCTATATGGTGGTCTACTGAGACTGTGATGCCTTATCTAACTACTAAATGCACCGTGAAGACACTGGATTGTTCAGATGCACAGGCTGGTCTGAGTCTTTACTTTGCGCATATTTGAAATTGTTGGAAATCTCACGCACAGGCTCATATCAAGTCAATAGGGCATAAGGTGACAGAGGTGGATAAAGAAGATGAGGTCGCACGCCAGCTAGGACGCCAGACGTCACGGGTGATCACATAAAACACCCCGTCTTTCGATGGGCGTATTAGAATATATGGTTAAATACTGTTCCATGTCCGGACAAAACCAAAATCGTATGAAAATCTGATTGGATCGTGTATACATGTAAGAAGCCAGTATTACAATATTGGTGTTTCTGTGCGAAGGTGACTTAACGGACGCAGAATTTGCCAGGACCCCAAAAACAATCTATTGTGGGTCCCAAAGACCCTTAGAGAATCAGCTTTAGAAAAGAATTGAAGACTGCTTAACTGCTCTGTAGGAAAAGCACCAGCTTACATGACAGAACTCCTATCCTCACACCGTACAACCGGTTGCGGCGATGACGGGTGAGAGTCAACGATGACAGCATCGGAACATTATGCCGAGGAGACCGTAGGTCAAATAAATTTATTCGTGTAAATAAACGATTGAAGCTTTGGTATTCTAAAGCAGATAAATGATCGTGTAAGTGTTCAGCGCTTCTATAGATTAAATCTTTTCTCATATCCCTCCCAAATATGGCCACAATCATTGATTATTTCGGAGGTTTCCCATGAAAAGTTACGAAATCAGACTTTATGCTCTCATATTTCGCCTATCTCTCAATAAATGCTATTTTAACTTGTACACAGCTGAAGTCTAATCATTCGCCGATATTTCTTCCAAATTTGAAGCTATAATTCAAAAAAATAAAAACACAGTGGGTCCCCAAAGACGACATGTAGTAGGAAAAATGTTGCCTCTGTAGACAGTCGGAATTTCACGGGGTTCACATAGATGACAGAACTGAATTATTTGTGATTGCCGATGTCGACAGACCCAATTTCAGATTCTCGCATAAAAATGATCATTTTTTGTGTCGTATTTTTCAATAACACACCAAAACAATTTAGATCGACATACATGCTGACATTCATGTCCATTATTTTTCAAATGATGTGTCTTATCGAAAAATAATTCAAGGGATTTAATGTAGGATTTCAAATACTCACAAACCAAGAAAAAACAGCTGTGATCAGACTGAATATCTCGTATACGTTTTTTACTTGTAATTCCAGTGACTTAGTATACATTCGACGAGTCAAAAAAGCATTTCTTTTGGAAAACATAGTTGGCCTGTCTTTCAATATCTTTCGTTAACTTTCGATAATATCCACGAGTTCACAAGAATGATTTTTATTTAAGATAAAATAAAATCTTGCTAACATAGCCAGGGATCGAAAAGGAGGATTATGAAAAATGAAAAATCTATCCGTTACTTTCATTTTATGTATAGGTCACTGAGCAATAGGAAATTACTTCATGTAGATATATAAGAAAAGGTGAGAGGGAGATTTGATCTTCGGACCTTGCACTGCGAGTCTCTGACCTTATGGATATTTCTCATTCTGTTCTGTTATCACGATTGGGTATATAATGTTACTTGAATGTCATGTTTGCTTATTGTTTATCCATATAAGGAAGTGGGTTTCGAATACTTAAGAAGATTAATTGATTGATTGAATGGAGTTCAACGCCGATTTCAACATTTTTGCGGTTATATCGCCGTGGCTGGGGCACCTAACAATGGATTCATGGTATTTTTCTAACCAGTACAACCATCACATCCTTTTCTAGCCTCCAGCTGCTATCTCACATAGGTTAACGATCATCAACCCATTGGTGAGAGACCGACGACTTTCAAAGTTGACAAATTTAGGGCAATTTGAAAGGAGTTTTACGTTGACCCTTGTAACAAAACATGTGTTTTGTGATGTGTTCCTTATCACTTTATTTCATACTGACGCCAAGAAAAAAACGCCTTAGTAAAATGTGAAATTTCTTTTCCATGTGTCATTTTACATCCCGAAAAAACATTGGTTAATTTTGATAAAAATCTCTCTACGAGTGCCAAATTGAAAGAATTGTGATCTCGTGATTTGAAATGTCTTCAGAAGCGGTTAGTTTTTTTTTTCGGGGAACATATGCGCCTTTTTGATATTTGATATGCATGACAGTGATTCACGCATGAAGTGTGTATTTCAATTTTGTAAACCTATCCTTTTCATGTTCTCAAAAATAATCCAACATTTAGTTTTAAGTTCAAATAAAAAATACCCTATGCATTTGAATCTGACTTTATACACTGATTTAATGGTGGAAATCTAATCAACTACTTCTTCTTCTTCATTATCTTCTTCTTCCCTCTTCGTCGTTTTATGCATTTTTATTGTTTAGCGTCAGAAAGCGTTATTATAAGGAAATAGATTGAGGACCTTAATCGCCGTTTTTGCTTATATTTGTAAACAAATTTGTTTATATATAACATTGTTGGTCTGTGGCTCATTTAATCTTCATGCTTACCTTCTTCAGTATTCGAAACCCACTTCCTTATATGGATATAAACTAGGCAAACATTACATTCAAGTCGCATTATATAACCAATCGTGATAACAAAACAGAATGAGCTATATCCATAAGGTCAGAGATTCGCAGTGCAGAGGTCCGAAGATCGAATTTCCCCCTCACATTTTCCAATATATCTGCATGAAGTAATTTCCTATTGCTCAGTGGCCTTACATAAAATAATCAAAGCACTGAAAGCACTGATGGTGAACGAATCTGTTGGCATTCTAAAGTGATATATTGAATTCGTTGATAAAAGAGAAATTATAAATGTAAAAAATAATCAAAGGAAAGTGTCTCGACAGAATTCTAAATGCAAAGAAAAGAGAAAGAGAGGAAAAGAAAGGTAGAGAGAGTGACATACATAGACAGACCGATAGACAGAGAGCGATAGGCATAGAGAAAAGAAACAGGCAACTATAGTGTCTAGACTAATGATTCTTTTCTTAACTCAAAAAATAGCAGTCAGAAAGGTAATTCGATTTCCACATGCGGAACCCATATTTTAGCAGATCGAACAGCAGTCTTTCTGCATTTTGACTTTTAAACGTTATCCGCTATGGCTCTGGTACGACCTGAATGCCCCCCCCCCCTCCTCCGAATTAAAGACCGCTGTTTCGTAATTGTAATTACAGGGTTTCGGTCTCTTTCGGTAATATTCAGTCTTGCGAAAGAATAATTATCTGATGCCATTGCGTAAAAAAAGAATAAAAAAAAAAAACAAAAAAAAAAAACCCCACACAATTCGATAAAATCTATGTAGGAAGGTATTTTGTACAGCTAATGAATTGTTCAAGTATAGTCGTTGTTTAAATTCTATTGCTCCTACCAAACGGCGGATAATCGTAAACCTAAGAGGGTAGAAGATGGCAGCTACGTACGGGTGTATGCTAATTATAGTTCTGGTGCGATAAATACCAATTTCCATGTTAAGGTAAAGGTGTTCCACTCCACAGGCGATTGATTCACAATCCAAATTTCGTTTTTTTTGTAATATTTTACATACTTCCGGTAAAACAAATAGATGAATGATTGTATTGAAGAAATTCTAGAGCCATCCGAGGGATAGAAGCGCTACTATACAGTTGTAGTTACGATGCCAAGTACTTTGAAAAAAAAAATCCATTCGATGTTAAAATTTAAAATTAGGTCTATTGTGTTGGGATATTTGTTCATTTGATTCTTTTATTTATTTATCTATTTACGACATTCATATATTAACAGTAAATCGTACCCAGATTGCTATATCCCCTGTTTTCCGGCCTTGTTTGAAACGTCCGGAAGCGCGAAAGGTTAAAATTTAACACAAAATTAAAACTATTTCTCGTTATTCTTCATAAGTCACATGCGAACAAAATCCCCTTTCGTTGTTACGAAAATATTTCTGAAATCATTTCACCTTCTGCAAATATACAAAATATCAGAGCCAAATGATTAAATCCTAGTCACAATTCATACTGTTAAAATAGGGAAAAAACGTAAAATCTCGTGTGTGACTTATTTCAAAAGCGACGTCGCCGCTTGCAAGAATCTGGGGACTTCAAAGGGTGCCGACACGCGGTGACCCAGCTAGCTCCAGACTTGTTGTGTTTTCACGACGAAACACTTTCATTTCATGTACCGGGTGCATTTACACATCACGAAATTTTAGGATTTAATACAGGATTATTTATGTCATACGTGAATAGGTAATGATTTATTAGACCGCTTTGTCCATCGGTAGCGGAGCATTGAATATTGCATCGTCTGGAACTTCCTATCTTTTACAAATAATAACAATAATAATAATCTCGGCTTCTGCTAACACAATCACTTGCTTTTGAAAGCTGCAATTAAGGGTCGAGGGAGACCGTATTTCGATAGATGACTTTAAATGACAGAATTACAATTCATTAGCTAACATTTTATTTTATTTTTTAAATCTATAGCCTTAATAGATAAATAGAAAAGCGTATTTGGTAGCGTACGTATTTCAATAGATAATTACGAACATGTTAACAGTTTGCTTCTCTTAGGTACCAAAATACGTATTTTTTTAATTAAGTAAAAGAGTCTGAAATAATAGCGCCCCCACGACGTTTTGCATCGCGCTCGGGTGCGTTTAATAGGAGAAATACGGCAGGAACATTCCATTCGTTTATAAACTTGACCTTTCGTAACTTATAAGCAAAGACTTCATTCAAAAGAAGGCAGGTAAAATCGTAGTAGGTCATCACGTGTGGTATGGCCAATCAGGGGTGTGTAGAAGTTCAAGAGTTCACGACCTCAATAAACACACATTTCCGGCAAATTACTACAAGTTGCAATAGCGAAGGTTTAAATCAAAAACATAGTATCTGTCTATACAGTGTACAGACACAAACTTTGTTTTTGCTCTAAAGTCCCGACAATCTTACGCCGATCAAAAATTCGCTCGTATAGACATTCCAAGATAATTTTGTGTTTTTAAAGGGTAATTTTCATTATCTTCACTTGATGAAGAATGCTAGTATCATGCATTTAACGAAATGAACAGTGATTTTGTAGAGAGAATTCTTTAGAGATACTAAATTGAATCTTAAGAGGTACTGCTTTATCTAAAACATATTAAGATCCTACAGGATTTTCCATACACAGTATATAACACTGGTGAACGAAAATTTCGTTCACCAAAAATAGGTATAAGAAAAGTTACGGATAGATTTTTCATTTTTCATAATCCTCCTTTTACGATCTCTGGCTATGTTAGCAAGATTTTATTTTATCTAAAATTAAAAATCATTCTTGTGAACTCGTGGATATTATCGAAAGTTAACGAAAGATAATGAAAGACAGGCCAACTATGTTTTCCAATAGAAATGCTTTTTTGACTCGTCGAATGTATACTAAGTCACTGGAATTACAAGTAATAAAGTAAACGAGAAATCCAGTCTGATCTCAACTGTTTTTTCTTGGTTTATGAGTATTTGAAATCCTACATTAAATCCCTTGAATTATCTTTCGATATAACACGTCATTTGAAAAATAGCGGACATGAATGTCAGCATGTATGTCGATCTAAATTGTTTTGATGTGTTATTGAAAAATACTACACCAAAAATGATCATTTTTATGCGAGAATCTGAAATTGGGTCTGTCGACATCGGCAATCACAAATAATTCAGTTCTGTCATCTATGTGAACCCCGTGAAATTCCGACTGTCTACAGAGGCAACATTTTTCTTACTAGATGTCGTCTTTGGGGACCCGCTGTGTGTTTATTTTTTTTAATTATAGCTTCAAATTTGGAAGAAATATCGGCGGATGACTAGACTTCAGCTGTGTATAAGTTAAAATAGCATTTATTGAGAGATAGGCGAAATATGAGAGCATAAAGTCTAATTTCGTAACTTTTCATGGGAAACCTCCGAAATAATCAATGATTGTGGCCTTATTTGGAAAGGATATGAGAAAAGATTTAATCTATAGAAGCGCTGAACACTTACACGATCATTTATCTGCTTTAGAATACCAAAGCTTCAATCGTTTATTTACACGAATAAATTTATTTGACCTACGGTCTCCTCGGCATAATATTCCGATGCTGTCATCGTTGACTCTCACCCGTCATCGCCGCAACCGGTTGTACGGTGTGATCCTACAGAGTGCAAAAACGAGCTTTGTGAACTGCCGAATCGTCTGGCGGAATCTTTAATGTTCCTTTAAATAAGAGAAAATTATTTTCTGACAGGAGTTTCAGCATGGTGGGCCCACAATTATGGAACGAATTACCAGTTCACATCAGGAAAACAGAATCCATTGATATCTTTAAACGAAAACTCAAATCCTTCTATCTTAAAGACTTTTTCGACCTTTTTTAAATTGAAATATTTCAAACAAACATTAGGTAATTTTAAAGACTTATTTCTTATTCCTTTTATGATTGGATATTGTTTTACTTAAATTAGCCTATTTGTTTTAATACTTTTTTGTACAACGCCATTGAATATGTTTTAAACGTAGAAATAGGCGTTTAATCAAATTGCCAAGTTTAATTTTTAAGTTTAAGTTTAAGTATCGAGTCCTTCTTTAAAGTAAGGCTAAAACATTGATGATTTTGCACATTATTGGTACCCTTGGCACAAGGGAAGGGGTTCTAAAAATATCTAGTCCATTGCTGTGGCGATGGATAAACTTCGATTTCTCACCCACTGAGACGAGCTTTACCTTAACAAAACAAGATAGAAATTCATTTAGAGAAAAAGATATATTTAATATAGTCTCGAGAAGAATTGAGGATATAGAGGACATTGAATGAGTGGTCATTGAATACTGAATTTATCAAACGAGTCGTCTATAAACAGATAAAAACGAGGCTGCGCCGAGTTTTTATCTGTTTATAGATGACGAGTTTTATAAATTCGGTATTTGATGAGCACAAATATCATATTCAATTTATAATATGAGCCTTTTTTGCGAGAACTCTTCAAATTCTTGAAATTCAACACTTCAATTTTCCTCGTAACTTATAACGCCGTTTAAAAACTGACGTCACAAATTATGCAGTTTGACGTCATTACATAATAGCGTTGCTTTTCGCTCTGGGCTCATTTGCATAGTTATTCCACTAGTGTAATAGCACCCGTGTAATATAAAAAATATTCAACGATTTTTTTTTTCACTCCCGCGAAATAGGTAATATTATAAAGTAACATATTTGAACGGATACCAAGGGTACCCCTGATTTTAAAATTTACATTAGCGGGTTTTATGTTTGTGTCAGAAACAAAGTACTCCAGTAATTTTTTTCTAATTCGTTAAAGTCATTGAAGTTTTTGAGTATTTTCTGGGAGTTTCTGAAATTTCAAAATTAAAAAAAGCCTTAGACGAACGATTTGCTTAAAACACCAAGAGGTCAATGATGAACACATATCCTTCCAGAGTTTGTCGAATTCGACGATATAATTTATTTTTTATTAAATGACAACATTTATAATGTAGATAGTGCTCGCGATGAAGTGGCAGGAAACCTTGGTTACTCGTTGGGATTACAACCCTAAATAAGTTGTTGTTGAATCAAATGAAGCCATGTCTTAACGACCGGTCCGAGATTCTAACATAAGTGGTATTTCAAAGATGATTGTTTCGAAAATGTGCTCGTCCAAAAGAATATTCTTGGTTCGTTTGTTTGGATGTTTGGGGTTAAACAGGCTTTAAGTCCCGAGTCTCTAGTACCTAACAATCAATTTTGGCAATAGTTCTCGCACATGTACAACCATTCCGTCCCTTCCTTTCCTCCGGCTGCTATCCCACTAAGGAACTTAATGGGTCAAAGGAAGGAAATGGAATGAACGAGAGGAGTAAGATTTTGAATGGAAGTAATCCAAAATCGCTAATTTTGTTTAGGATAAACAAAATTAGCGATATCTATTACCTCCCTTTAATAAAAATGCATACAAGTACTAAAAATATCTTTTACGTCTTTGGGAATCAATCAGACGCTTACAATTAAGTCAGGGAAATCATGAATTTATAAGCGATGTTTTATTTCGAATGCGGTTGTTGATCTTATCTACTTGGTGATTTGGAACGTTTTTGGATGGTTTGTGTATTTGGAATGAATGAATGGAGCGCTGAGTGCGCGGTTTAGAATGGTAATGATAAGTATGCGTGTCAATCTCACGATATTACTAACTTTAGTATGGATGTTAAATGAGGACAAAGAAATATTGTTTAATTCCCGCATTTTTCACTTTAGGCATTATAAAATACTTTCATTTATGAAAGTAAATCGCATATGGTGTCATTTAAACTTTAGTTTGTAAATTTCGTCTGGTACCGTTGATCTATAAAGAAGACAAGTATTGCGATTATCGGCCGGCTTTTTGTATAATTCTCAATAAGTTGTTGTAAAATAATTCTGTCGTATTTGGTTGCTATCATTTACTATAACAAACTTTGCATATCAATTTTCACTAAAAGGATAAAACTAGAAAGCCATGAATGGCTTGAGTCGCTCCACAGGCTTGAAATTCTTGTAAAAGCAAATAAATGTTTTGACTAGATTTTTAGATATTTGGGGTTCTACTGATTTTGAAAATGATTTTCAAAGTTTCAACTATATAACAGATAGAGAAATGACCTCTGCTATTAAAAGACATATTTTTCATCAAATCAAAATAATTTTTGACTGCATGATAATGGGTCACCCAAAGATCATACCAAAAAATGTTTGATTGATATCAATCATTTACATTCTGAGAAAATGTTTTTCATAGTTTCCACTATTTAACATATTGAGAATTGACCTCCACCCATAAAATGTATATTTTTCATCCAATCAAAATAATTTTTGGTACACTGATAAAGGGTCACTCAAGTATCATTCCAGTGAAATTTAATTGATATCCAAAAATCAAATTCTGAGAAAATGATTTTCAAAGTTTCCACTATATAACATATAGAGAAATGACCTCCGTCCATAAAATGCATATTTTTCATCCAATCAAAATAATTTTTGGTAAATTGATAAAGTGTTACTCAAGGATCATTCCAGTGAAATTTGGTTGATATCCATCAGTTACATTCTGTGAAAATGATTTTCAAAGTTTCCACTATATAACTTATAGAGAAATGACCTCCGCCCATAAAATGCATATTTTCCATCTGATCACAATGATTTTTTGTAGACTGATAAAGGGTCACTCAAGGATTATTCATGTAAAATTTAATTGGTATCCATTGATTAGAATCTGAGAAAAGTCACTTTTTACCATATTTGGAAATAAGCCACGCCCATTAAATCCATGTTTTTCATTGGATCAAAATTTCTTGAACAACTTTGAAAGAGGGTCACCCAAGGATCATTCCTGTGAAGTTTGGTTGAAATCCATCCTGTAGTTTCTGAGGAGAAGATTTTTAAAGAAAAGTTTACGACCGGACGCACGCACGCACGCACGGACGGACGGACGCACGACGGACACAACGCCATGACAATAGCCCCAGTGGCTTTCAGCCAGTGGAGCTAATGACTGTCTCTGTGGCCTAGTGGTAAAGGCATTCGACCTGTGACCTGGAGCTACGTAGTTCGAGCCATACCGCCACCGGGATGTGTTTATGGGCAAAATACTTAATATCAAGCCCTAATTACCAAGCTGTTTAATTTGGTAGCAATGAGTTTAAACCAATGCCTCCCTCATAGGAACCTGAAACATCTGGATTGAGTGTTTGAGAGCGACTCTATAAGCTTAGGCATTAGTCTCAATCTAACTAAAATGAAATAGCATAAATTAACTAAAAAGACAAAAGGGTTTTGTGACGTCATCAGGCTTAAACAGCCATGTTATGATGTGAGCACAGCACGTAGTATAGTGCGGTTTTATTAACTTGAATCTGACCCCTGCTATTTAGATTAATAAAAACTGATTATTCCTACTCGGCTTTGCACGTGCTTTAATAGGAATGAATAACAAACGATATTGAATGGATTATACATTTTGTTAATTGATGAAATATGTCGGTAATTGTTATTTGAGCATTTTTTCCAGAGGTCAAAGTCGGGTCAAATTAACTAGGCTATAAGTGAGGAACATCAATATTCAATAATATTTTGGGAGGAAACGCAAAGAAACAAAGATTTCTTGGTACAAATAAAAATCATTTTGTGTTCTTTAGAAGACTACGTGCATGTACACCGGAAGGTAATTTTTGTTTTGTTGGTGGACGGCTAACAAATCAAGCACAATTTACGTCTTAAAATGTAACACGAAATTATCTGAACCAGTTAGAAACATCGACGAAAACAAGACAAAAAGATGTTATAAGATATATATAATACGTACTTAGTGTTTTGTATGAGAAAAAATATCTAACGAGGTTGGGAGAATCGATCATTGTCGAGGCTCTGCCGAGACAATTATCAATTCCCATAACCGAGTTAGATATTTTTCATGCAATACACTAAGTACGTATTATATTTATCTTATAACATCTTTTTGTCTTGTTTTCGTCGATGTTTCTAACTGAAATGCAAATTTCTAAAAATAACCGCATTATATGATTGTTCTAAAAATCACTATGTGGTATCATAAAAAAAATATCATACGGGATTTTATCACACAGATATTTGTACAGTTATAAGATAAAAATTAATCTCTCTGCATTCTTAAATGTAGTTTGTATCAAATATGATTGTGATTTTGACAATCAGTTGCTTTTGTCATTTAAGCTAGTGGCACATAAATGCTCTGACGGATCTTTTTGTGGAATCGGTGATAAAACTGAGGGCTAGTCGGCGACTGATATGTGCATCGTTCGATTTAAAAGTGGATTTTTCTAAAATCAGCGACGCGTCACTGAGGTTTATCTTCAAGTTAAAATCTTCCGACTGTTCGGCGATGTCTTTTAGAATTCTGGAAGACAATATCGACGACTAATCGCTAGCTATCAGCCTGGCTACGGCCGATTATCGGATGGGCTCCGGCCGATTTTCCACTTCAATTTGGTATCGGGGACCAGTCGGCGTCGCATCCAACATGAGCATAGTACTAAGATTGGCCTACATACCGAATTTTTAGGTGATCTTAGTCTACGGAAAATACCTCGGGAATAAAAAGGGGCGCAGCCGAGAAAGCGCGTCGTTTAGCACGTTGGTTTTGTCCTCGGACGATAAAAAGCATCAACGTTCTAGCTAAAAATGATGTTGAGTAAAAGAAAATCAACGAAATCTAGAATAATTCTGTGCATCTTATTTTACTGCGTTTTGCAAACACTTATTATGTGCCCAAAATATCTCCATAAGCTATTGGAAAGCATTAAAGAAATGTATTTTTCTTCAAGCGTATTGACCAAAGTACACACCAGCAGACAAAATTTAAAAACAAAAGGTACAAAATTCACTTAACTTCCGTCAAAAGCACTTTCCAGTGTTCGGAAACCCCAATCGGGTACCCTCGGCGATTCTACGGAAAATCCCTCGGAAATAATACGGGCGCAGCCATGAAAGCGCGTTCGCACGTTGGTTTACATGACGTCACATACATAAATGAAGATGACGTTGCGAAAAACAAAATTAAAAGAAAGGTTAAAATTGGACATTTTATAATTTGGAAACAAAACGTAGTGTTTTACTGCGTTTTGCTTTCAAATTATAACGATCGCCTCAGACGATCGGAAAGCACTAAAGGAATTCGCTTTTCTTCAAGCGTATTAACCAAAGTATCACGAGGAGCCGAATTACCTTAGTATAACCAGAAATAACTACAGTTACGTCCGAGGTACTTTCCAGTTTACGGAAAAGTCCGAGCTATTTTCCGGATGCTGAATAATTATTCCCGAGGTCTTTTCCGTAGAATCTTGTAATGAGTGTGTGTCGTGTGTATGTGCGTGGCTGTGTGGGGAGGGGGCGTTACTAAATGGATAGATGGTCGCCGATATGTCTGCCAATCTTATCCAAAGCCTATAGGTCTTCTATATACATGTATAGGGATAGTTTAAAAATAATTTGGCTTATTTGTAACGCTTTTAAAAGCATTACTAGTGCCATGCAAATACTCAGTGGTCTCGCCGCGGCTCGAACACAGTAAGGACAAGCTTAATATTTGAGTCATCTCATGATTCTAGTAAGCGCGGATACGCAAAATTGATCCCCTTCGAGTACTTTTCAGCGAATTTTAAAATTACTTATATACATGTATATTTGCTCTTTGTATTCTATCTGCACGATGCAATGTAAGGGAGACAATAATTAGTCGAATGCTGTTCATTTGATACAACGTTTGCTTCCCTTGTGTTAAATCCAAAATTCCATTTTTACGACAAACTAAATCTGTTTGCTCTTATAGTTTTTAAGTTGGAATGCGGAGCAATTCCAACTTAGATTTAACAAAACCGCAAAATGAACCCAAGATGAATTCATTTCGGGTTTTTTGAGAACACACATCACGTGAACAGGATGTGAATACACTTCGGCCTATTTTGTCTACTCAACTTGACATAGACATAAAGTTCATTTCATCAAAAGGAAATCATCCTGTACAATTACACAACTATCACTTCATGTATATTATTAACACGCTAATTCATGAATTAACGATATTTATTGAAATTTTCGTACGAATTTACTAGTATCAGATGTTTACATTACTATATTTGGAAATCATGTGATAAGTCAACGCAAATAAGGTCAGCTAGTGAAAAAAGCACTAGCAAATCACGTGATCTACTTATTTGGCAATGTCGCGATCAGGTTTCTCAGTATTGTGGACATAGCACAGGCCAATCACGTGATCTGCTTATTTAGTAACGTCGCGACCTATTTTCGTATTATTATGTTATAGCTTCTGTTAAAGGTATAGTTTCTCTTTCTGAACGACCTTATCACACATTTAATTTATTACAAATTGTAATATTGTACATTTCTGTCTACAGTTACGAAATAAAAATCTTTAGTTTTTCTTAAAGTGAAGATACACTTTTAAAGTTAATAGATATTTTTGCAACATATTGTCGTTTGTTTTCCGTCATATTGCAGTTATCTACATGAATGTTTCATTGTCAAAGCCCAAAATTTATCTAATAAAATCCTGGCCACCACATCTATAATGGAATTATGAATATCTTTGTCCAATTGCATTCCATCACCAAAATAACTTGCCATTTGAAACATACCTACTATTTCAACTTGTTTTCAACTTGTATATTTACAATGAATAACGCATTTTAGAACCAAATCGCGATTTCACTGACATAATTGAAATTTAAAGCGTCTGATTGGTTCTTGGCGAAATATAAAGCTATTGGTGGAACTCTCATGTATTTTTTATGAAATGGAGATTTTACATATCGCTAATTTTGTTCATCCTGAACAAAATAAGCGACATTGGATTCCCTTTCTTAAATTTCACTCAAAACTCGCTCCGCTCACGCATTCAACATCATTCCTTAATCATTCCAAAATCGTTCACTTATCAATTTTACGATGTTATTAACTATATCCCCAACTCAGAAGTAGAGGAGCACATATTGATTTCTTTATATCTGTCAGTCCATTGACCTCCTGCTTTCCGCTAGCTTAACGAAGAAGCAATTGACCAGCAATAACGAAACTTTACACAAATATTGCCACTGACCCAAAGAAATACCCTATTGTTTCGGGGTAATACATGTCACGGTCATAAGTTACCTCGAACTGTTAACAGTTTCCACTCTAACTGAACAACCAATTGACCCAAATCATAAAACTTGGCACAAAAGCTGTCAACGACCCAAGAAAGTACCAAATTTTGGAGTCACGAAGGTCGAAGTTACAATTGAACTTCGTCCAAGAATTTTCTTGCGATTCAAACTGATGAAGTAAAAGACTTCCCTGCGAAAAAAAGCTTTTCATCAAGGACAAAGACGTAACGGCAAAAGTTGACTCTCACGTCAAAATATGCGATACATTTACATCTGAAACCAATATTTTCGTTGCTAACATGTATTTACACATATAAATTTTGTATCAAATAAAAGGTCCTTAAAAATAGATTATTTTGATTTGTCTTATATTGGTTTTATACAAAAGAAAAAAAACGTAATAGTCAATACAACTAAAAACCTACATCAGAAATGACGCCGTCAGATGTAACAAAAAACACCAGATCGTTTCATTAAAACTGCAATATCATTAAGAATAATGGCGCGAGAGCCGCGAAAATTCGCCATGTTACGTGAATTACGGCTCATTGAATATCATGAAAATCTTTTGCTCGTTGGATTGTTCAAATAAAAGCTGGCTTTCATGAAAGACACACATCGGTAGCGTCAGATTGCTTAAAAAACGTCGTTTTTTCAAAAGTCATTTTTTTCGAAATCGTATTAATTAATTTTTTCTCCAGAATGAAACGATAAAAAATGACATTTGAAATACATCTGAACCCGATTCTATGCATTCAAATTTTTGTTCACATTCGACTTCATCTAATGAGTTAATTATTATGTTTTCTCAGTCTTAAAATTGTCCCAAAAAGCGTTATTAAAATACCAGTGATTGTTTTATTCTTATTTTGTTTTTACAAAAGTCTACACATTCTTAATTTAACTTCATATTCAAAATACATCTAAAACATATTCCACAAAAATGAAAACATTCATCAATAACTCTTCAACTAAAGGAAATATGAATCGTACTGTTGGTCTTAAAATTGTCCCACTAACGCGTTTTTCGATGTTTGAACGTCAGGTCATTATATAAGTACATGTATTTACTGAAATATTTCTCGTTCACAGAACGAGTCAAAATCTTGTATAAAAGTTAAACTTCCATTCATTAAACCTTACTAAGTTGAAACACCGTTGTTTGATTCAAAACTTTTATGGTTTTGATCAGGCTCCGACACCGTTTCATTTCGCTTCTGATTTTGCTTTCAACAGTTTCCATCGTACAACTCACGCAAGTTGATTGAATATTGAAGATGGTATAAATCATACCTCAGTAACATGTAAGCATGTTTACTTTGATTAGATTGTATATTATTGGACATTTTACAAATGGATGACGAAGTATAAACTATTTTCGTTGCTTTTCGTCGAATTTTACTCGAAACTTCTTTAAAACGTTATATAAAAACGGACGTCATTTGTTACAGTCGTGACCGCCAACTTTTGCCGTTACGTCAAAGCGCTTGTTGAGGTCCACTTTGCGACAATTCAAATTAAAAATGTAATTGATAACTCAAATGGAGCAGAAGCCATTTGAAAAATAACATAGAAACTGTTTTGAGTGTGTAAGTGTCCGCCTCTGCGTCCATTAGTCAGCTGTATGGTCCATATCATTTTCTTCCTTTTTAGCTCACCTGATCACTACGTGCTCAAGGGGAGCTTTTAGGATCACCCTGACTCCGACGTCCGTCGTCCTTCGTGTTTCGCCAACCTTCTAAAAATTTCTTCTTCTACTAAACCGCCGGGCCGATTTCAATAAAATTCTGACAGAATGTTCCCTGGATGACCCTCTTCAAAAATTCTTCGCGAAATTCTGATAATCCACAAATATGGGCGCGGTAGGGCTGGGCTTATTTTGAGCCAGAAATCTTTGATCGACATCTCCTCCTGAACCACTGGGCCGATTTCAATGAAACTTTACCAGAATGTTCCCTGGATGACCCTCTTCAAAAATTCTTCGCTAAATTCTGATAATCCACAAATAAAGGCAAGGTAGGGCGGGGTTTATTTTGAGCCAGAAATCTTTGAAAGACATCATCTCCTGAACCACTGGGCCGATTTCAATGAAACTTTACCAGAATATTCCTGGGGTGACCCTTTTTAATAATTGTTCGGGAAATTGAGAATGGCCAATAAAAAAATTGCGTGGTAAAGCGGGGCTTATTTTGATCCTGAAATCCTTGAACATCTCTTCCTGAACCACTGGGCCCATTTCAATGGAACTTTTCCAGAATGTTCCCGGGGTTACCCTTTTAAAAAATTGTTTGCAAAATTTTAATTGACCCTTAATATTGACATAGCAGGGCGGGCCTAATTCTGAGCCAGAAATCTTTGAATGAAATCTCCTCCTGAACCACTGGGCCAATGTCTGTGAAACTTTACCAGAATGTTCCTTGGGTATCTCTTTTGGCAAATTGTTCACGATATTTTGGTTGGTCCATAAATATTGGTTTGGCAGGGCGGGACTTATTTAAGCCCGGGACCTTTGAACGACATCTCCTCCTGAAGCACTTGGCCGATTTCAATGAAACTTTACCATAACGTCTCTCTGGAGACCATCTTTAAAATTTGTTTGCAAAGTTTTGATTAGCCCATAAATATTGGCGTGGCAGGGCAGGGCAGGGCAGGGCTAATTTTGAGTCTCCTCTGTAAATAGTGGGTGGGCAGGGTCTATTATCACTGTTTATTCTACGAATTATATTTCCTTTCAACAATTAGGCAAATTTGAAAGAAACTTTGCCAGAAAGTTTCTTGGATGAGATCCACTGGTCAAATCGGTTTCAGGACAGCGGTTTAGGACCATTTTGGCCCTCTCGTTATCATTTTTCTTCCATCAGTTGCATGCCTGTATAGCAGGCAGGGGTTTTAGCGTCTCTCGTTGATGAAATACATTGATTTATTATATACGCCCGTCAAAAGACGAGACGTATTATATGATCACCTGTCGTGGGCGGGAGGCGTGAGCTTCGTTAGTGGCTTGAGGTCACCGTCTCTTGAACGCATTCCAACTTATCAGTACTTTCAGTACTTTGATTTAAATCGGACTGCGAAGCAGTCGATTTATATCTACCGTTTTCCAGAAATCCAGTCTGTTTGACCCACTACATTTTTACCATTATCTTCTGAGCAATGTGTTCAAACAAAATTATGTGTTTTCAAACACCGAAGAAACGGCCTTTTCAGTCACAATCTACAAACTTTGTTTTTATCTTATTTACTTTTCGACAAATAGAGAAGATGCTAATACAAAATTTGATGTAATTTTCGCTTTTAGTAATTACCAGTTAGTATTTTCAGTGTTTATAACAAGATTTTCGGTTGGGTAAAGGAGTTGAAACGTACAATAGGTTAACTGTGTAATAATTTGTAGCACTTAATATATTACTGCTCTAAACTTTCTCGAACGGTCATTTACAAGTTGTAGGGCTGACAACCAATCAAATTCTGTTATGATTATCACTCGGTCAAAACCCACGCGTAAATTCAGACCACGTGGTAGATGCAAATGGACATCGTCTGCTCGAGATGAGTCAATTAACTTGTTTGTCATTAGTCAATAGTCGTCTGCACTCAAACAGGGAGCGTGGGAAGGTTACTTTTTGTTCGCATGTGTTAACAAATAGAAATAATTTTGTAATTTTGAAATATTTGATTTCAATAAGCACTCTGATCATGCTCCAATCCTATTTTCAATAAATTCAAATTTGAGTATGAAGAAAAATTATTCAAAAACAAATAAACCGACAAAAACATACGATAAACTGATATAGGATAGCAGTAAGAGCGATCTATTTTTAGAACAACTCATGAGTAATCATAGAGTGCTGCTAGATTTAATCGATTGGTCAGAAACCAAAGATATAAATAGCATAGTTGGCGATTTCACGTGTTTCTTGAGGGAAAATGCATTTACAGTATTTGGGAAAACCCAATGCTTGAAATACATACATGTTGGTAATCAAAATTGTAAATAGTTTAATGAAAAATGTTTGTTGCTAAACAGGCTTTTAAACTCTATAGAGAGAGGAATAATATTAACAGACAAGCTTTTAGCTTGGCGCGTGCTCATTATAACAACGTAAAAAATCTGCTAAGAAATAATTTAGACTAGCAGAAGGCTATCGAATCAGCAAACTTTCAAAATCGGACCCACGAGGTTGGATGAGCTGGCGATGTCCTCGAAAAGATGGAGTGTTAAGACAAAAAACTCACAAATTGGGCAGAAATTTTACCAACTTTTATTGTCCAAATTTGAGCCATTTTGATTGGCGAACTATTGCACTATCCCAGCCTCTCAATGATGTCCGATTTACAGTGCTGACAGCACTTTGATTTTTTTTTTTTTTTTTATTTATTATTTTTTTATCATTATTTTATTATTATCATTATTAATTAATTTCTTTAACCGATGGTCTTATGGTTTGAATTACTTTTATCTACTTCAAGTCGGTGTTAAAAGCCCATTATAGAGCATGTTATTTTGTTGTTTTAAGCCGATTCAGTAAATAAATTTAACTTGACCTGAATTGAATTACGCAAATCAGCCCTCATTCCCCTCATTCCCCCCCCCCCCCAAAAAAAAAAAACAACACCCCACTTTTCTGGATGATCTGACTGTAATTTCAATGAAATTTTAAGATTCAGTCAAGAACATTTTGATTAAATACATACATAGACAAAAAACTTGAGTTTTTCAAAACTTTTGGTTGTATTTGAACTTGGTAGTCAGTGTCGATATCTCACGGTGTAGTCAAGTTTGTGTCAGAGTGATAAACCTATCATCTGGCTACCCGAATCAACACCAAGGTATCCGAGCAATTTAAGGAAAACTCGAAAGAAAACAGTGTGGGAAAGAAAGAAATTGCTTGTGACAAGTAATTTCTACTTTTCCACATTGTTTTCCCTTGTACAATGAAAAGAAATTTCATTAAAAAGGCGTCATTTTTTTCGAAACATGTTAGATTAGGAAAAACCTTGCCATTAGCTAAAGGCCCAAAGGACCTGAAGCTTGGCAACTTCTTTCAGTCCTCCCTAAAATCCATAAGTCTCGGGCCAGAGAACTGGTGTTAGTGTCAATCCCTGAATATTGCTTTGTAGATCACCAGTGAAAGACGTCACAGTGACGTCACTGTAAGCTTTTAAATAGTGTTTTACGACAGTAGTTTCCATTCAGAGGCTAAGTCTGTCTGATATTTCCGCCATTCATCCCTTTGGATGAGTATTAAAATCAAAGAATTCAAAGAAACTTATGGTTAAAAGAAATTCCACAGGGAATCTGTGTTATTCCATTTTATTTTCACAACACTCTTTTCCGCATTTTCGGTCACCTGTGATTAGGCCATTAAAGAATGATCAAATAATGGCTTGTGTGTATTGTAACTTTCCTTTGATGTCAATGACATGAAAGAATATAAAACTGATCCTTGAAGTTCTCCATGCTTTCTTGAATTTGAAATGTGCAAAGACATCGCTGGTTTCGGAAATTTTGCAGACGTAAAATACGTTACAGTTATAGCCAATTGCCAAAGATGACATTTGATTGAACGCCAGACTGCTTTGTTTCAGAAATTTGGCTGAGAAAAATGTCGGGCTGTCCCTTCTTGAATCCGCCCCTCCCATCGTTTCGGCTATGTTTTGTGTTTTGTGATTGTAGATTCACCAGGCTGGAATAACAGAAAGGCCGATTAATCCGCGCTGCTTAGAGATGGAACTAGAACTGGGAGATTACTCGAGTATCTGAGTACCGGGAAGAGTAACGTTCCTACCCGGGAACTGAATCATTACCCGTTACCCGGCCGGCTGAAGACTGAAGACTATTTGAAACGGTTGTGCACTGAGTCATATCAGCATACACTGCCTGACCTCAGTCTAGGCTCTGTTGAAATTGGGGGGGGGGGGGGGGGGGCGGGGTCGCCGGAGACCGCGGAGTTGTTGAAATAAGTGTCCAGTAGAAAAAGTCGTTGAAGCAAAATATACTACTTTGGTACTTGCAACAGGATAGGTGTTTAAATTATGTATGCCTAACACTAGGAAAATGACCCACTCCCTCAAGTTTAGTGTGCCGCGGTTGAAACTCTCTACAGACTCTGGATCAAGGCGCCGCAGATGAACTCACGTTCCTGTCAGTCACTGAAAGTTTCCGTATAAAGCATTTTACCCCGATATCTATGGGAAGAGTGGTCATGGGGTCTGGACCTCGGCTTATCCGCCCGTCGCTCTTCTGACCGGTGCAAACCGCGGGCCGGTTGTCACGGTCGAGCGTCATCGTTAATGCCGCCGCACAAGTCTTCTCGCGAAAACTCAGTCTGCTCCGGTGGTTCGTACCGGCATCATGAATTATGCTAATTCATTAACTTTTATAAACTTAAGGGCCATTAGGCGAAAAACCGACATCGAAATAGCGTTTAAATAGAATTTAGTTATAACGTTTCCTTTGCTTAAGATAGCCATTCAGTGTAGTGGAAACAATCTTTAACTCAGTTTAACTTGCGACGGTTTAATATCATTAGTAGGCTACTGTGGACATTATTAATTCATTAATTCTCATCATTATTACCTACCTACGCACGCGCGTAAAGGTAGTTACGTTCTTCGAGATTCGGACGGTGCGTGAATTCAGTAACTGAAGGAATTACAGCTATTCATTGCTAATAAGTAGAGTTAAAATAAGACGAAATATTTTGTGTAGAGATACGCGAAAAAAACATTTAGAGTTTATCGTAGATGACGGGAAATTCCACGTCGTTCATCACTCGCCTCTTTTCCAACAATGGTTTATGCTTTTCTTCGGACATATAGATATGAATTCTTTTGTGGAAAGGGTTACACAGATCAAATCGTAGACGAGTATTAGACTGCGTACGGCATCCCAGTGGGTCTAGTTCATGTAGCGTCTTAAAATTCAAAACACCGTTCGGTCGACATGGGCTATTTCTCCTCCCTATGATAGAGAGAAAGTATCAGTAAAATAAAATGGAAACCCTGAGTGGAGCCCCAGCATCAAATAAACGAGATAATGCGAGAATGCGGAATGTTTACACAAGAAGGGTTAAATTACCTCCCTTGTTAATCCCTGCAGGCCAAGACAGGCAGACGTCCCTATAAGTGAGAGGGGTTCGTTTGTGCAGGGACGAAAACAGTGTTTTGGGGAAACTGGGGCCTTCTTCGGATTTAAAATTTATTCCCACGGTAAGTTGAATGTTTTTTCACTGTCATAAAATAGTTTTCTAGTAAAATCAGTTTGAAAACAAGTTCGATATTAATGATTTTCTCTACCCCTGTTCTCCTACCCTTTTAAGGTCAGGCGATACGGAAAATGTCGGCCCTAGTCGATCGATTGGCAGGGTTCCCAGTTTGTGTATTCAACAAGGTCACGCGGGTTTGTGTATTGAAAATTCGTCTCTTTTGCATATCTTGCTTTGGGGAAAAAACTAGTTGTCTTGATGTTCCAAAAATTTCAGGAATCCCTTGTTTTTGAACACGGAAATGGAATAATTTGACAGCAGGGAGCTCCCGAATACGTTTCGGATAAATTACTATAGTTTTCACCAACAGGTGGCGCTTGCGTATCTGGCCCTTCGGCCATTCGACAATAATTAATCCCTAGTAATTAACGACACACGACGGAGTTCTCGACAGAAAGTCTTCATGTATATTTATTGAGGGTACAAAGTCAAACCGAAAGTAATATTACACAAGAAATGATATCGTAACTGTTGAATTCCCAACTCATTAAGTCACGTGATATGTCAGAATCCGTGTCACGTGATAAGTGTGTATTGGGGTTAAAGGTCAGAGCTGTCAAAATAGGAGAAATTCGGAAATTCCATTAGCCCTTTACCTAACAACATTCGGACCGTCCTATATTGTAACTTACTGTAACTTACTGTACTGGAGCCATAACTAAGCCTCTGGCTTTTGGGGGCTCTTCTGTTTGTCTTCTTCTCACTTCACTGGTATAGCATTTAGCACTGAATTTGAGAGGGTGATGGCGCCACTGATTGTTGAGTCTACTCTTAAAAGTATTAATATTATTAGCACTGACTACTTCATTTGAGAGGGAGTTCCAAGGTGTAACTATACGATGAGTGAATGAATTTTTCTTTACTTCTGTCCTAGCATATTTTTTATATAATTTCAAATTATTGCCCCTAGTTACAGTATTGTTGTTTCTTTTCAGGAAGTTTGGTGTTGATGTAACATCGATGTTATTCAGGATTTTGTATGTTTGGATCATATCCGCACGTGATCGTCTGTATTCTAATGTTGGCAGTCCTAACTTTTTCAGTCTTTCAGTGTATGAGAGATGTCGAATACTTGGTACTAATTTGGTGGCCCTTCTTTGAACATTTTCTATCAATTTCTTATGTTTATTGAGGTGTGGATTCCAGACAGTGCTCGCGTATTCTAGATGTGGCCTTACCATTGATTTGTAGAGGTTGAGAAAAATTTCTTTATTGAGGAAGGTAAATGTTCTGTAGATTATCCCTAAATTTCTATTGGCTAGTTTGATTTTCTCAGCTATGTGGTTCTCAAAAGAAAGCTTCTCATCAATTATCACTCCTAGGTCCTTCTCTTCTGTTACCTTTTTGATGGTTTCTGATTGATCTTGATGGTTTATACTGTAGTGCCTATTGCTGTTTTTATTTCCAATACATAGATATTTGCATTTTGTAGTGTTAAATTCAAGTTTCCATTTATTTGACCAATTGCAGAAGTTGTTGTTTGTATTTTGTAATTGCTTTGAATCTTCTTCGTTGTTGATTGTTGTGTATGTTTTAGTGTCATCTGCAAATAGCATTACTTTGGTTATTGCTTCATTTGGAAGATCGTTTATGAACAACAAAAAGAGCGTTGGACCCAACACACTACCCTGAGGAAAACCACTTTTGACTACTGATGGTCTTGATTTTACGCCATTTATTATGACCGTTTGGGTTCTGTTAGTGAGAAAATCTTGTATCCAGCTCAGTAGTTTACCGGTTATACCATAACTTTCTAGTTTCAATATAAGACCTTTATGCGAGACTGTATCGAATGCTTTTCGATAGTCGTAGAAAATTACATCAGTTTCTTTTCCATTGTCCAGAGCAGTTGTCCAGTCGTCCATTGATTCTAGAAGCTGTAATGTACAGGATTTTTTGTTCAGGAAGCCAAATTGAGATGGTGAGAATAGGTTGTTATTAGTCATATAGTCATGTATTTCTTTCTTGATGATTTTCTGCATGATATTTGAACACACGGAGCTTATGCTTATGGGTCTATAGTTCTCAGGTTTTTCCTTGTCGCCGGATTTAAAGATCGGGGTCACATTTGCTTTTTTTCATTCAGTTGGTACTTTTTCCTCTTGGAATGATTTCTTTAAAATTTGTGTGAGCGGGCCTACTAGACTTTTGGAACATTCTACAAGTACTCTTGGATGGATCCCATCTGGTCCTGGGGATTTGTTTGTTTTTAGGTCATGTAGTTGTTTCAGTACTATGTCCTCAGTTATAACTATGTTCTGTAGTGTCTTACAGGTTTTCTTTTCCAGGTTCGAATTTTCAGTAGTAAGTTCCTCTTTTGTAAATACACTGGTAAAGTAATCGTTCATGAGATTTGCTTTTTCATTGTTATCTGTTACTAGCTTTCCCTCTTTATCCCTAAGTGTATTTAGTTTTGGGTTGGTTTTGTTATTTTGCCTGACATATATTTTATATTCCATAAAAGCTTTAAAGAATTTTTTTATGGGGAGGGGGGGGGGGGCGGCTAAATATGAATATTTACATTTGGTAGAACACGTACAATAGTGAGAAAATTTGATTTTTTTGTTAAAGTAAAAAACCAAACTTTTCTAACAATGTTTTTCCTGGGATGTGGAAATACAGAATTTCTCAACTTGTCCCGGGACAAGTAAAAGATGATTTTCTACTTGTCCCAGATAAAAAAAACAAACAAAAAAACATGTCATCTAAAAATGAAAATTGATCAATTTTGAAAGAAAAAAAATGTTTATAAAGAAGGAAATGCTAAACTTTTTCTTCATTAAAAAACAATGTTTTTTTTTGCTATTTGATATTAACATTATGATGATTAATCTCTTAGGTCTGTTTAATACCATTCTGATATTTGTCCTGGTATTTACTTGTCCACGGACAAGTGGCATAGAAAAAAGTTCTTGTCCACAAGTTTGGCATGGGAATACCACATCTCTGGTTTTTCACATTTCTTTTCATGGGTCGACACTAACTCCTGAGATTAGGGAGTCAATCGGACTCCCAACTCATGAAATCAAGGAGTCCAAGCTCAAAGTGAGGAGTCAAAATTTTCATAATGGTAGAACATTGAATTTGTGGAAAAGAAGAAATTGCTTTTCTTCTTTTCCACAATGTTCTACCAAAGAAGAGGTTTTATTCTCAAAACAATACAGGATGCAAGCAAATGTTTTCTTCAACAAGTTTTGTGCATTTGTTTTCCAAAATATTTCCTTTCAACCCTTGGAGTCCAGCGGTCTCCTTACTTGCGAATCAAAGGAGTCCAACTGGTAAGCAAGGAGTCTCGGACTCCCGGACTTCCCTTAGTGTCGAACCCTAGCACAGTGGTTTACACTATTTCCTGAGAATAAGGAGTCAATCAGACTCCTGACACATGAAATCAAGGGGTCCATGCTCAAAGGAAGGAGTCCGAATTTTCATAATGGGAGAACATTGTGGAAAATAAGAAATTGCTTGTTAAAAGCAATTTCTTCTTTTCTTTTCCACAATGTTTTTCCAAAGGGGAGTTTTTTATGCCCCCGTATCGAGAGATCGGGGGCATATTGTTTTACTTGTGTCCGTCTGTCTGTCTGTCTGTCCATCCGTCCGTCTGTCCGTCCGTCTGTCCGAAAACTTAACCTGAAAACTTAACCTTGCCAATATCTTCAAGCCTATTCAAGATACAAAGCTAATATCTGGCATGATGATAGATCTCAATGATCCGCATCCGCTGGTACCAAAGTCAAGGTCATGTGACAAGGTCAAGGTCATCTGTCAAGGTCAAACTTTGAAAAAAAATGCAGTTCCAGGGGCATTCGTGTTTCACAAACACATCTTGTTTTTTCTCAAAACACCACAGGATGCAAGCAAATATTTTCTTTGACAACTTTTGTGGTGAAAAGACTTACAGTTTTGGCAAGTGTTAGAAATGAAACTGCTCTAAGCATTTCTTTTTCAAAATATTCTCATATGACTTTTTGAGTCCATCAGACTCCTTACTTGCAAATGGAAGGAGTCCCAACTGGTAAACAAGGAGTCTTGGACTCCAGGGCTCCCCTTAGTGTCGAAGCCTGGTATAGACCTGACGACGAAACTCCTCCTTTCAGACAATTTGTCCCCCACCAATGGGTTAATAATTGTAGACCTATGTGGGATAGCAGCTGGAGGCTAGGAAAGGATGTAATGGTAGTACTGGTGTGCTACTAGTACTCACACCAGGAATCCCGGATTGTCAAGGTACTCCAGCCTCTGCCATGTAACTGAAAGATTGTTGAAAACGTCATTAAACACCATTTAAACAAATCCTTTAAGAATTTTCTTAGGGTAGAATAATTTATCATAAACTTGTCATAAAATACCATTTAAACAAATCCTTTAAGAATTTTCTTAAGGCGCAGCTTTGTATATCTGTTTATAGATTACTCATTTGATAAATTCAGTATGCAATGATCACTCATTTAATATCCCTTATTTATACTGTAACAACATTTATCCTCTATATCTTTTCAGTTTAAAGATCCCTGCACTGGTTGGCGCTTGTGTCCTGCACAGATTATCTTTACCCAAGGATGAAAGATGACATAAAGTTGACGTAAAATACTCTTGCATTAAGGCCTCAGTTTCAAACTGAAATTCTGCTATGGAGGTAAAGCTAGATAAGCCAAGTCAGAATGGAACGTCGACAGATACCCCTCAGAAGTCCCTTGGGCAAGCAGCTTCAACAATTAACATGATTGCAAATAAGCTGGCAAATAGCAAAGCACAGCAATCGTCTGCGTCTGAGACTTTGTCACAACTCTCACTGGCTCTCGGTGGCCAGGCTGTCACAGTCAGTACCAGCACTGGTTCCCCACTACCAGTTAACATTGGAATTCTAAAAACACAAGCCCAATCCAAACCAAATACAATAACAATCGTTACGAGTCAGCCCCCATCCAATCTGCCCCAGGTTTCACTTCTGACGTCACAACCATCAATTTGTAACCCATCCACAGGCAACCAGGCTTCAAACTCAGTTTTGTCGAAAATGACCGAAGTCTTATCGTTGAAACAATCACCGACTCTTACCAAACAACTCACAACTCCAATAACCGGTGGGATGAATAAAGTACAAGTCATAACGGCATACATGTGTCGTTACTGCGGTCAACAATTTGATTCTCCAACAGCGATGCAACATCATATCCAAAACCATGTGAACGGCAAGACGCCTCATCAATGTTCAGTATGTGGTAAAGAATATCGAACTCCGTCAAAACTACAGCGACATGTGAGAGTACATAGTGGTGAGCGTCCCTATGCCTGTACAATCTGTGGTCGAAGATTTACAAGGAGCGATCACGTCAAACAGCACATGAAAGTCCATATGCAGGTATGTACATATCTAATACCTACTTCGTGTTTTGTTTGAAAAAAAATATCTAAGGAGGATGTAGGAATCGTTAATTGCCTAGGCTCTGCCGAGACAATTATCAATACCCACAACCCAGTTAGCTATTTTTTCATACAATATACATTGTACTATGTATGTATTATATTTATCTTATAACCTCTACTTGCCTTGTTTTCGTTGATGTTCCAAAAAGAAATGCAAGTTTCTAAAAATAACCACATTATGTCATTGTTCTAAAAATATCCATGTGATATCATAAAAAAGAATTATATAGGATATTATCACACGGATATTTGTATAGTATTAAGATAAATGTAATAGTGTAAAGTATAACACAAGGCTTGAAGCTCTGATATAACCTTAAACAGAGGGGTCAGTGCCAAACAATTATATGTGCCTATATATAGTGTATAGGCACTAATATACTGTAAACCTAGAAATGATTTCGCATGATTTAAGTTCGCGTGATTTGTGGACGGGATGAAATCGCGAACTTAAAAGCCGCGAATAGCCCACTCATCATGAAAACGCGAACTTTAATCGCATTTGCAAGTTTTCTTCAAACTAACTAGTAGACCAACTATTTGCATCTCGGCAATCTTTGTATCTTTAGGAAACAACAGATTTTTGTGTGGATGTCATTGAAAAGTTTTTGTACATGAACGTTCTTACCTTATAAAATTTCAATTTTCATCAAATTATCATTTGAAAGTAGTAAACTCTAAAGAGATTGAAAATCTTTAAAAATGTATGTCGAGAATGAGTTTTTACGACCACTGATAGGCGTCTACAGTCAACATAGTAATTGTAAGAATTACTGTCTTGGTCGAAAATTTTAAGTTAATGTTAGATATATCCATCAAACTTCATAAATAACTTGCAATTGTATTTAGGGATTTAATTGGCAACAATATAAGTGTAAAGGTGTTAGTTTTACAAGACAATGGTCGCAAACTGTTGAATTTTTTAAGTACAAGGTGAACTTAAAGAATAGTCTTATTGATATCGATTAACCAGGACTTGAAAATTTTTGAAATTGCTACTCGTCCTGCTATATAGAAAATATAGTGATGCATTAATTTCATAAGTGAAATTTTGAAAAATCTACTCGTCCTGCTTATTTAGACAAAGGAGGAAAAGATCATGCAGGACGAGCGGACGAGTAGAATTTTCAAGTCCTGTTAACTGTTTCAACTGGTATGCTGACGACCATAAGACCGTAGCTACAGCTTTCATTAGCTGGCCTTAACATGCAAATTTACCATAGCCTGTTTTGTTTTGCGGCTTTCACGAGTAGTAACAATCCGCTAAATTAAATAGCCGTGAAAAAGCCTGATATTACGAAAACACGAACAATTCTTGCCGCAAACTTTTCTAGGTTTACAGTTAGTTTCACACTGTTTGATTGAATTTGGGGATTTCCGTTGCTTTTAATATTATATCAGTCATATCACAACCGCTGGAGCATTAAACAATGAATTCCTGGTATTTCTCTCACAAGTAATACCATCACATCCTTTCCTAGCCTCCAACCACTATCTCACATAGGTGTGCGATTATCAACCCATTGGTAAGAGTCAAATAGTCGGAAAAGAATGAGTACAGATTTCGGGGATCAAACCTGGGACCTCTAGATTGACACTGACCCCTCAAAATACATTAAATTTATCATTTACATTGTATCAGGCAGGTATAATTCTGGCTCAGAATATCATGTGCAAAAATTAATTATTTTATTTTAGCCAAATCTAATGAGAAATTATGATTTTTTAGCGAGAAATTTACAAAATTTCTTGAATAAATTGCATTTTATTTCAGGATTTTTCTCTCATTAAGCCATTTTCAATGAGATTTCTGGCAGAAAAATGAGAGAATCTCTCTATATCTCACCCAAAAATGATCCCTGTGTACTGATGGTATCCAACAGTGCTACAGATAGAGAAGGTGTTTTTGGATTTCAGATCAAATTATAGTAAAACTTGTTTTAATCGACCAATACAGGACCAACAAAAAGCGGTCGTTAAAGAAAGTGGCCGCTGTACACACGTTTTGTTGACTTAAAGGAAACTTAATTGAAATTTATTGCGAAATTATCAATAAACCTATTGTGTTAAATTCTCAAAAGAATCGTCTCATTGACACGGATCTTGTGAGTTTTAACAACCTAGGATTCATAGATTTTCATCAAAATCAAAGGGCAAAAAAACCTGAAAGTCCCAACATTAGGTCCATTTTTATTTGAAAAACTAAATCTAATGAAAATTCTGGTTTGAAAGTGAGAAACAGGTGGTGTAGACTTACATCAGACTGCACATATGTGCAGGCTGATGTTTGTCTATAGCTCCTGCCAAAACAGGAATATTCCAGGTCTATCATGACAAGGTTAAGATATTTTGATTTAAAGAAGGGGATTTACAAAATGGTCGCATAATAAAAATGGTCACTCAATAGATGTGGTCACTCAAGCAAGATGTACTGTATTCAATTAATATTTTTACTATCCCTATGTTGTTGGTACTCATTGGTATTGTCTCATTGAGATGATTCAAATGAGTACCCACAAAAATGGGTTCCATTTAGGAATACAGATTTTAGCCTGGCTTTACCCTGTCTTATCTTAGCATCTGTCAATTTACTGATGGATTCGGCCAGATTCTTATCTCCAATACTGAATAGTGTATATATTGAAGATTCAGTGCAAGACTGTACTAAGTATATATACAATGTATATACACTCAGTACAGTCATGTTCTGAAATCTCAAATTATGAGTACAGGCTATCTCCAATATGCCACAGTCCATCACACACTCTAGGGGATAGTGTTACTTCAGCCAGATTCTTATCTCCAATACTGAGTAGTGTATATGGAACGGCTCAGTGTGAAACAGAAACTGTTATACTGCCTATAGGTTTATCGGCAGTTACAACTGGTTTGCACTGAGAACATCAGCAAATGGAGGGTTCATGTGCTGAACTGTCAAATTATGAGTACAGGCTATCTCCCAATATGCAACAGTCCATTACACACTCTAGGAGATAGTGTGTGTTAATCTGATAAGGATCTACAGACAAAGCTTAAGGGTAACCAGGGCTGGTGCTAGTGTTTGAAATTAGGGAGTCATTGAACCCTTAACCATGAAATTCTAGGTGTCTAAACTGGTGTAGAAAGGGGCCAAAACGACAAAGAGGCAAATATTGAGTAGAATTAAGGTTGGAGTGTGAATTGTCTTTTTTTGAAGTAGGCAAGCAATTGTTGAAATTGTAGATATTATATATGATACTGTTACATCATTAATATGTTAAGGGATAGAGCCCTTCGAAATTTTTTCAAGATGACCCCTTAGGAGAAATCTTTTAGGGTCAAAATAAGATATTTCCGATTTTTTTTTTTGGGGGGGGGGGAGGGTCAAAACCCTGGTTTACGAGTCAAACATGTGCCCTGGGTCACCCGTTGTCATGCTTCACCCAGAATAATACTGCTGTGGTAGGAAGTATACACAAAGATCAGCCTGCACATGGGTGCAGTCTGATCTTAGTCTTCAGCACCTGATTTTCTCTTTTTATACCATAAAATCTTTTTGCAAGATTTCAAAATAAAGTTTGACTGACAATTTCTTCAGTTTGCTTTTAATGTTATTAAAAACAGATCTATTTTTAGCATTAAATGGTAAGGGGGTTGATTTAACTGAACCCACTAACGGCAAGTCGCTGAAATTTCACAACCAAAATCTTACACCAGGGTTTGGCACTAACTACTTTTTGCCACCAGCCTAAAGGACCTATTAGCCAAAAATATTACAGGTCCTCCCTGATAACAACAGATACTACATGAAAACCATGTTTTATATTTTTAGCAATTAAGGAGTTAAATTGCAAGGAAAACATTATTGGAAAAGAAGAAAATGCCTTTGACAAGCAATTTGAATTTCTTTTTCTATCAAATTTTCACAACTGAAATCTTACACCAGGGTTTGACACTAACTTGTTTTTGCCATCAGCCTAAAGGACCTACTACATGGAACTGTTGTAGGGGATAAATTACAAGGAAAACATTGCTAGAAAAGAAGAAATTGCTTTTGACAAGCAATTTGAATTTCTTTTTCTTCCATGTTTTCCATTTGGTAATGCAAATATCAGTACATTGTATTGGTAAGGCAATCATTTTTCAAACTGGCCTAAAGAACCAGCAGTATAGTAACATCTACCAGTCCTGCCTAAAATACACAGGTCTGGGCCTGAGGACTGATGTAAGTGTCAATTCCTGTACACACAATTATAATGAGTTTTGTATTTAACCAGAGATACAGACAGAGAGGGTATTTTTGATTTCAGATTAGATTATTTCAACTAAACTTGTGCAAATCCTATGCTGTTTGTACTCATTGAAATCGTCTTGTCAAGACGATTTCAATGAGTACCCACACCATAGGGTTTAAGTGAGAAATAAAGATTTAAGACTGCTATATAAAATTCTGTTTCCTCTGTTTAACCTGTTCCCACAAAATCCCACAAAAATCCCACTTTAAATTCAAACGCTGCAGTGTATTGTCCTGAAATATATATTTTGCAGACAAAAGATATGGATATTTAATGTATTTGTTACAATATGAAAGTTTGACAATCGCCACATCTATAACTTCACTTTAATAGAGTAATAAATATATTTTTCAGACAAAAGATTTAAACATCTGCCGTATTTGTAATGACATGAAGTTTAATCGACGACAGACGCTGCACCTACATCTTCAGCAACAACATCTTATACATCAGGTATGAATTGACCAAAGGTGCAAACTTTTTTGGGATAGATTTTTAGCTCACCTAAGCACAATGTGACCAAGGTGGGCTTTTGTTAACGTTGAATGTCCATCAAGTGTTGACCATCGTCCAGGGTCAACAATTCAAGTGGTTACACTCTAGAGGTTACAAATATGATTCCATCTTCATGAAAATTGACAAGAATGTTGTCAAGGTCACAAGGATGAACCCTATTGAAAGTGGGAAGGATCTATGCCATATCTTGGGAAAAGGGGCCTAAATGACAATATTCTTGTTTACATTCTGGAGGCCACAAATAAGGCCCAATCTTCATGAAACTTGGTCAAAATGTTCGTAAGGACACAAGGATGAAAACCCTATTGAAAGTGGGTAGGATCCATGCTATATTTCAGGAAAAGAGGCCTTAATGACAAATTTCTTGTTCACACCTAAAAGGCCATATATATGGCCCCATCTTCATCACTTGTGGTCAAAATGTTCGTAAGGACACAAGGATGAAAACCCTATTGAAAATGGGAAGGATACATGCCATATAAGGAGAAAAGGGGCCTTAATGACGATTTTCTTGTTTACTTTGTAGAGACCTTAAGTATGGCCCACTTTTTAAACTTGGTCAGAATATTTCTAAGGTCACAAGGATGAAACCTACAGAAAACTGGAATAATCTCTACCATTTCACAGGAAAATGGGCCTTGATGAAGATTTTATTTTTTTCACTCTTAGAGCCACTGTTTATGAAACTTTGTCAAGTCACAAGGATTAACCCTTTTTGGATTGGGAAAGATCCATTTGATATTACAGGAAAAGGGGCCTTAATGACAATTTTCTTGTTTACAGTCTATGAGCAATACTCATAAAATTTGGTCAGTATGTATATTTAGTCAAAAGGATAATCCCTATGGAAAATGTATTGTCCTATAAGAAAATCCTTTGAAAAAGGCCTTTATTCTCTATATCCATTCTACAAGATACAAGATACAAGAAGCTTTATTTAGAGTCGATTTTTTACAAAGAATAAACATTAGCTATAAGCTATTTTCCGACTTATAAAGGGGTTATTTTCTCAGTATTTCAGTATGTTTGTCTTGTCAAAGGATGAATCCGTTCATGAAACCTTTTCTGGAAAAGGCTAGATAATTATGCAGGAATCATAGGAATGGAATAATATCTTTCTTTAAAAAATTTAATGACCTTTAAAGCATTTAAATTTGCTAAGGGAGGACTCAGGGAGAAAAAGGTGAGCGATATAGGACCATCATAGTCCTCTTGTTAATGTTTCTAAAGATGGGTAATCGGATATCTCCAAATGTATCTCACAATTCAGTCAAGTATTAGTCATGGCAAGAAATATTCATATTAGAATATCTTAAGGTAGTGGACCCACATCATTTAGGAACACATAGATCTTTCACAATCTGAACGAGGTTTCCTAATGGAATCAATTCATTTTTCTGTCATTTGGATCTACCATTAATTAGGTTTAAACTTACCAAATTGCTTAAATGTGAGAAAACAATCTGTAACTTGACTTTGTTTGAGACAAGCTGATCTAACATCTTCTAGAATAAATGAGTTATTAACCCTCGTCATGCTGAATAGAAACCTTGGCAAAATTGCCTGATAATTAAAGTACTGAAAGGACTGGAAATTAATTGAGAGCCTCTAGCATTCATTTTGAAAATACTATCTTGAAACTTTCCTGGTCTTAAAAGGAAAGTCAAGTGGTAAAAACTAAGATCAGGCTGCACATATGTGCAGGCTGATCTTTTTCTATACCTCCTGCCATAGCAGGAATATTCCGGGCTCAGCACGGCAAGGGTTAAGCACGCCAAGGCTTGCTTTATAACTTTTCCATTTTAGACTTGGTTATGGTCAGCATGTCTTCAACAAAATCCCATGAAATACCCTTTATGTATTTACAGGTGTTTACATGTCACCGCTGTGGTGAAGCGTACGAGTCGCTGGAAGAGATGCAGAGTCACAAACTTACCCATGATACTGTACTCAACAGCCTGAAAGATGGTAGACAGCGTTCCCTAAATGCTCCCCAAGGGGTTGCTAAATTTGCCCTTGGTCCCCAAAAGGTAGAATCAGTCAGCAGTCTTGAACCAATCAAATTAGAGAAAGAAACTTCTCCAGAATCTAAACCAATCAGTATTCTTGATCAAATCGGTTCAAATGGACTCTACATCCCTGCAAATCTAGATAGTATGGCAAACCCGGCAAATAAACATATACTGGAAGGCATGACCAGGGAGGCAATTGAACTAGAAATTCAGAAAAAGTATGAAGAAGAGCTCAACCAAATGCGAGATGAAGCAGAAAAACTGAAATCCAAATTAAACGAGAAAGAGATGGAAACTGATCAAAAGTTAAAAATCGCTGAATGTTTTACGCTAAAACCTGATGGAACAAGTTCAGACAATAAGGGGATGGATGTGGATATGATGTCAAATGATTACGATGAAAGAAGTAAAACTGCGAAAACTTTTGTGAGCGAGGACGGAATGTCCATGTTTATTGTACCAAACAATAATGACGACAGAGAATCAAAAGATGACGATGATGATGATGATGACAATAATTTTGAAGAAATGGACGACATGACAAACACAGATCAAAACTCGTCTAAAGAATCTGGTATTGGTGAAGAAAATGATGATGGTTTTGAGAAAATGGATGAGAATTCAAATGACGAAGAAAGTAACGGTAAACCTGATAGGTCAGATGAAACAAAGGATAATAAAATATTGGGAAAATTATCCAATCGTATTAAAGGTTACTCAAAGCCTTGTCCAAAGTCAAAGAAACCAAATTATGTTCTTGAATCCAATAACAATACTGAGACTGTAAATTCTAACTTTGATGACAACATTTATGAAAACGGTGTGGATGACTCAGCAGTCAAAGGAACTTCTTTGCTCAACTCAAATCTTACAGAAAACACACAAGAAAGTTCAAGTCAAAGCATTGGTGGTAATATCCCTTTGATTATTGGAACAACAAATTCATATCAGCGCATCTTGCCACCTCCGTTACAATCATTACCCAAGCTCACTCCAATGCCGAAATTAACATTAATACCAAATTCAACTAATTCATCTCTGCAAGAAGGAGCACTTCAAAGTTTTTTCCTACCAATTAGCTCAGGTAATGTAATTCTATCAAACGCAGCGAACAAGGCAGCAGGTACACTGGGAAACACGCAGGTGCCGGGAACTTCATCGCAAAAAGGTAATCCTGATACGTCAAAAATGATTCGTTGTGACCATTGCTGTATTTGGTTTGAGGACAATGCGATGAGCTTGTTACATAATACTCTACATGCAGCTGATGAAGCTGATCCGTTTACTTGCCGGAAATGTCTGAAAAAATTGGGAAATAGACTAGAATTCATGGCCCATTTAGTCTGGCATTTAGAGCCTAATATGGATATCTAAATTGAATTTGTCTTTATAGAATAAACAACCAAATTTTGATAACTCTTAAGGGATATATTAAATAGAGAATGTAATCTTAGATAATTCTGTTTCAAGGGAAAGTGCAATTCTATTATAAGTGCCTATGAATAAATAGTTACTTACAATAGTTTTGTGTTTACCCATGTCAGTCGTTTGATTCTTAGATGAAGGGTGGGAGGATATAAAAAATCTTTTTCTTACAAAATGGTTTGGATTTTTTTAATAGTACTTTCATGGTAATTGATTGGAAGGCCAGTTATGACTATTGATGTGATAAGATTTTTGTTAGTCCATATTTGGAACTAAGTCATGTGATCAGTTTCTTCATTTGATTGGTCAATTATTTATTTGAATTGACCAATTAGATGTTAGAATAGTAATTTAAAATCATGTATAAAATTGTTTTTGACATATAATATATATTCTGCTTTATTTATTGTTATCTATAGATGGTATTATTTATTGTTAAGAATGAGAGCTAAAAGAAATCTTCGTTGCAAATATATATGTGATGGTGAAAACTTACTGAAGTATTCAATTGTGATGTATTTTCAATTTTGAGTCTTAATACCCATAACTAAAATTTGAGGATGTCACCTGAAGATTTTAATGACACACCACTTGCCTGCTCACAAAAACATATTGATGGCTCAGCTCAAAATAATTGTAACTGCCTAACAGTTACAAATGTTTTGCTCTTGGCCATCTATGTCCACATTTGCAGTTTATCACTTTTGATCTAAAAATCAAAAATTGATGGATAATGGTAAACCCAAAAAGACTGTTGGAGTGGATGTAGGTTTAGCACTGGTAGTTAGAAATACCAGGAATTCATGGTTAAATGCTCTATCTGTCACAATATGACTCGTATATTGAAAAAATGGCTTTAAACCTCATTTAAACAAAAGTTTAGAGTTGACAATTCACAAAACTTGACTTGACAATTACTGAACAACTCTAGGATAATATCCCATCGAAGTAAAGAAATCATCGTCTGCAACTGCTAGTGCAATAGTTTGCAATTTGTGTATATGTATGACCCTTACCAAAATATATTGCCTCTTGCAAACATTTGCTGCTGCAAATTTGCAGCAAATGTTTGCGGCAAATTTGCTGCGTATTCATTTTTCGTATGCACATGAGCTTTCTTGCAAACAGTTTGCCGCAAACTTGCAGCAAACTGTTCTGGCAAACTCCCAGCAAACTCTCTGCAACCTTGCCGCAAACATCCTGCAAACAATTTTTTGAACAACTCTCTTACTATAAATAAGGTATTTTTCCATTTCTAATAAGTTTCTTTTGTAATCCATGGGTCATAAATGTTTTTATGTGCCATGTTTTGGTTTCTGAAGGTTTTTTAGTAAAAAAAAAAAAAAAATATGGAGTCTGCGGGATTTGAACCGGGGTTTTCTAGTTAAGGTCACAAAAAATATTTTATGAATATGTAAATCTGAGATTTCTTTCTCAACCTTCATGATTCTATATTCATTTGTCAGAGTACACCTATGCTGACCTTCAACTATACCTTAGATCACTATACTATTACCCTATCTAAGTAGAAATTGAGAAACCATACCTTTTTAACTGCTATGCTCAACCACTGGACCACTGAGGCAGATGGTTGAGATGATCTTTTTATATAGTAATAAAACTTAATGTGGCTTCTAATCTGCTGTGAACTTGCTGCAAACTGTTTGCGAGAACAGTTTGCTGCAAATTTGCTGCAAACAGTTGCCGCAAACAGTTTGCTGCAACTGTTTGCAGCAAATTTGCGGCAAACTGTTTTCGCAAACAGTTTGCAGCAAGTTCGCAGCAATGATGAAGTAGTTAAATTTATATATGTGAGCTGTTAAGCAAAATAGAACCGTGTTAGGAGGGTGAAAAGTTTCAAATTGGGGAGGGACTACACTGGGTAGGCTGGCTGGGTTTAAAACTTTTCTGGTTTATGAATTATTGGAATTTAGAATGAATATTCCTTAACCATATATCAATGTTTTCTGTCTTGAACCTCTGCTGAATGATCTGACCTCTTATTTTAATATTCACTTTATACTTTACCAAGATGGTATCTTTTCATGTTTGGGATGGCTTTTGAATTATTTACAGTTACCTTCTTTGAGCATGTGCACAAAAATTCATATATCTTTAATAGTATTTAATGAAAATGATATAAATTAGTTTAAAAATGGAGTATTTGACTGCTTTAGGTACCGGTATAATGAAGGGACTGGATGATATAATAAGAAAAAATTCTTAGTAAATTTTCTTCCAACAGTATTTTAACACTTAGATACAGTGTATGCTAAGATCAGAATGCACATATATTCAGGCTGATCTTAGTCTATACTGTCTGCTAAAGCCTTATGTCGGCCTACAGCAGAAAATACTTAGATAAGCATGGGAAGGTTAAATAATGACTCAAAATAGCTATTTACAACTGGGATGAAACTTATAAGATTTTTTTTCAAAGTTCATCTTCTTGCAAATTTCCTGCTAAGTGCATGATCTAACTAATGAAAAAATGTGTTCTTGCAAACTTACTGCAAACTTCCTGATTGCGAATAGTTTGCAGGAACATATTTTTTTTATCTAAGGTGTTTGCAGAATGTTTGCAGTAAATGGATTTTCTGCCGCAAACACATGTTAAGTTGCTGCTAACTGTTCTTGCAAACAGATTAGTTTGCTGCAAATTTGCTGCAAATTTGCTGCAAATTTGCAGCAAACTTTGTATTTCTGTAAGGGGAGTTTTTGCTTTTGTTGGCCACAAATGATTTCAAAGTTAGATGCCTTTATTGCATGAGATGATCTGAAGAAATATGTTTAAAGACAGCTTCTAAATTGTGTAAAAAAAACATAGATTGTATTATCATTTGGTCATTTTGATACTAAGAATAAAATCTAAACAAGAGTTCTTGTGTACCAAGCAAAAATGTGCTCACACAATTGTCTAATCAAGATTTTACAAGTGAGTACCTACAAAGTTAAGTTTTTTTTGTGGATTAATGATTCAGAAATGACAGGAATCCAAATCAAAGTAAGCATAAAACTATTATAGTGCCTATAGATATATAGGCACTATAATAGTTTTGTGGTTACTTTGACCTTATGATCTTGTTCACAAGTTGATTGGGATTGCGTGATAAGTATGTCTGTTCGCAAGAAAGTTTTATTATTCACTATTAATGTAAGTTTGTGGTTTAATCGTATAGTCACTGCAAATACTCATTTGTTATGAACAATCTTTAATTCTTAATCCAAGAGGGAAAGGTTACGATTGAATCTTTGGGAATAATCTGCATAATTACATATGCATGATATTGTAAACATTTCTGTGCCTCTAAGTTTGTTAAAAGACAGAAATCTTGTTTTGAAAGAATATTTTTTGAAGATTTCACTTTAAGTACACAATAGACTGTAAATCAGAGAGTTTGTTATTGGATAATTTGTAGCTTGGTTATCCTCGTATAAAACCCAACGTATTGCTATAACCTTGGCATCATTGTTGTTGTTGTTTGATAACTTTGACATTTTATGATAGCTCTGGTTCTATATCTCTGGTGAAATATGGATCACATGTTCACTACAAAAGGAGCTACCTATACTATTTAGGGGTTAACTTTAGATGCATTGTATGTGAATTATGTCCCTTTTTTACTTAGATTTTTAACTAGGCTGTTTTCGTAGAAAACCAGAAGTATCGCTTTAGCCTTTGTCATCGTCGTGGTAGGCGTCGTCATCGTCGTGCAAAGACTTTGATGATTTGTGATATATCTGGTTCAACTGAAGGCATTCACTTGAAACTTGGCACACATGTTCACCATCAAAAGAGTTAGCTATAATATCAAGGGGTAGGTAACTCAAGATACATTTTGTGCAAATTTATCCCCTTTTTTTGACCTAGATTTATATCCACCATTAAGCATCCAACAGCAATTGAGCATTTATAAGCCTCTGTGGATGGTGCTTTTATTGTTTTTTTGTGGCTAACAAAACGTCTTTGACAAATCCTTTTATTGTGAAAGAGTAATATATATTTGTTATTGTTCTGAAATTTTGTTGTTAATCTTACTTTGGCATGTTTGAACATTCTCAAATCAATGGTTTAGCATTAAAAAAGTTGCAACTGCCTTTATCTTATTAGGCAGTTATAACTGTTATGTGCTGAGCCGTAGAAATATTACCAAAAGTCAAACACTTGCTGATAAAACCTGATTTATTCAATTGGCCCGCTTTTTCAACATTTTAGTAATCTAACTTATTTATCTATTTATTATTCATTGTTATAGTTGGACAGAATTTAGGGTTTTGGATAGAGATGGTTTTCAGTTGAAAATGTTGAATTTGTTAAATGTTGTTTCTTTATAATTCAAGACCCATTTTGTGTGTTAATGAATAGGTCATTAATTTAGTGGTCATGGAATACAGAATTTATTATTATTTATTTTATGATCACAAATTTGTTGTTTTATCTATTATATGACCTGAAATTTTGTCAAACGTCAAAATTCTTAAAATCAAACATTTGAATTTTCCATGTATCTTATAACGCTGTTTAAAACTGACTTCACAATATATACGTTATGACGTCATTTTTCCAGTTGCAAAATGGCTTTGCTATTCACTCTGAGCTCATTTGCATAGTTATTCTACTAGTGTAATAACACCTGTGTAATATCAACTGTTTAACGGCAGTATTTCACTCCTGCAATGCAGTTAATATTATAGATTTTTGTATTCCATAGATGGATGATCTTTCTTAACCCTTCTCATGGCTGTTTGTGACTTATTTCTACTGTACATGAAGTTTTAGCAGTCGGTATAAACCAAGATCAGCCTGTACAGATGTTAAATCATAGTGAAAAAAAAAAACTTCCTTCCAAACTGATAGAAATGTCTCCAAAAATTGGTGATTTTTTTTTAAAAAAAAAAGTTTTAATTTAGCAGATCAAGGACCAACTAATGAAATAATAATATGTGACCCATCATGCCAAAAGGGACCATCTGGAAACTCTGTAAAATGAATATTTTTTAAAAGAGATTTGGTCCAGCATGGATCAACCAGAGGTTGCATTTCAAAAGTTGTTTTACTTGAAGGCAGAACATAAGCACATTGTGAAAAGTTTTGAGCCAAGTCACATCTGCACAATACGCGCAGTCTGGTAGGGGTCGACACTTTACGCACTTCCCAGATGGTCCCTTTTTTGCGTCAAATATTTGTCTGCACATTCTAACTACATGTATTAAGTAATGCTAAGGGTTAATTTTGTATCTCCTTTTTAACCCTTTCCTGTTTTACAAAATTTTAGACCTGTCCAAATTCAAAGGTTTTGCAGACGAAAATTTAAAGTAGATTTAACTTGAAAAATAACCATGCAGTAGGGTAGAAAAAAGTGTGGAAATTGCTTGTCAGAAGCAATTTCTTCTTTTTTCACAATGTTTTCTCAATCATAAAATCACAGGCACGTAAAAAGCAGGGATTAAACAGCAAAGGGTTAATGGAAAATTCTGGCTGTATTTGTTTTATCATCACATTTTCTTCTAAAACTCCGTAACTACAGCTTGTGTGAAGAAAAAAAGTGATATATTCATTTTCTCTTGTTATGTAAATTAAGAGGGTTTTTTTCCCATAGAATGATTAATATGTTTACATAAAATATGTGATGTTTTAATAATTAGAATTGTACTTGTTTCTATTGGTTTCAAGAGTTTGAGTGAAATCCTATTGATAAACTAGTTCAAAATACTTCTTAATATCGAGGGGTCAGTGCGACACTATTGTAAGTGCCTATATATTTAAAGGCACTTACAATAGTGTTGCATTGACCCCTCAATATTTGCACAATAATGCACTCATTGTTGTGGGATAGTATTGTTGTATCTACAGCAGTGATGGATCCAGAGAGGGTTCATGGTGGGGTGGGGGGTTAAACAAACCCTTTTCTGCTGCCAAATTATTTCATTTTCTTGCAGATTTTTTGAACTAGGAAACACCCCCCCCCCCCCCCCCCCTTTACAGAAATCCTGGATCAGCAAATAGTACAGATTTAAAAACGCTGTAGATATTACCTTTTTGTTGCGCATCAAAAATAATACTCCTTTTTAAAAAAATCCCAACAAGATATCTTTGATTATAGAATTTCAAGTTCTCATCATTTTAGAAAAAGTTCTCATCATTTTAGAAAAGACTTATTAAGATGTATATTTTAAATAATGACCGCTAACTGTAAGTCTGGATTTAATTTATAAGTATTGTATGACCTTTTGACCTCCCATATTTAACCTTGACCTTTGTTGGCCCAGATAGGGTGTGTTCTTGCCTCCATTTATTATTTAATTTGCTTGTTATAGAGTGTATCATAGTGTTGGATAGTTTATTGTTTGAAAAAGAATTTATTAAGATCAAAGGCTCAGTAGCACTAAATAAGACAAAGTTAATGTTCAGTGTGAAGAAATAATCATTACAGTAAAACTTGATTTAATCAACTACTACGGAGACCACAAAAAAAGTGGTCGTTAAAGAAAATGGCCTCTACGCACATGGTCATTTACAAATATGAAACATACCTTTTTGATTGAATATGCATATAATTGCAAAATTCTCATTAATCCTATGTTGTTAAAAATCAAAAGAATCATCTCATTGAGACGATTTTGGTGAGTTTTTAAATCGTACTGCGAAGCAGTAGATTTATATCTACCGTTTTTCAGAAATCAAGTCTGTTTGACCCAGTACATTTTTACCATTATCTTCTGAGCAATGTGTTCAAACCAAATTATGTGTTTTCAAACACCGAAGAAACGGCCTTTTCAGTCACAATCTACAAACTTTGTTTATACCTTATTTACTTTTCGACAAATAGAGAAGAGGCTAATACAAAATTTGATGTAATTTTCGCTTTTAGTAATTACCAGTTAGTATTTTAAGTGTTTATAACAAGATTTTCGGTTGAGTAAAGGAGTTGAAACGTACAATAGGTTTACTGTATAATTAATTTGTAGCACTTACAATATTACTGCTCTGAACTTTCTCGAACGGTCATTTACCAGTTGTAGGGCTGACAACCAATCAAATTCTGTTATGATTATCACTCGGTCAAAACCCACGCGTAAATTCAGACCACGTGTAAATTCAGATGGACATCGTCTGCTCGAAATGTGTCAATTAACTTGTTTGTCATTAGTGAATAGTCGTCTGCACTCAAACAGGGAGCGTGGGAAGTTTACTTTTTTTTTCGCATGTGTTAACAAATAGAAATAATTTTGTAATTTTGAAATATTTGATTTCAATGAGCACTCTGATCACGCTCCAATCCTATTTTCATTAAATTCAAATTTGAGTATGAAGAAAAATTATTCAACAACAAAAAAAAAAAAAACGACAAAAACATACGATAAACTGATATAGGATATAGTTCCGCAACTTTATGTGAGTTTCGAGAAACCGTTATTGCCTTTCATTTTCAATGTAAAATTGATCTTTGACGCCTCACTATAAATTGTACAACTGTAGCAGTAAGAGCGATCTTTATTTAGAACAACTCATGAATAATCATAGAGTTTAATCGATTGGTCAGAAACCAAAGATATAAATAGCATAGTTGGCGATTTCACGTGTTTCTTGAGGGAAAATGCATTTACAGTATTTGGGAAAACCCAATGCTTGAAATACAAACATGTTGGTAATCAAAATTGTAAATAGTTTAATGAAAAATGTTTGTTGCAAAACAGGCTTTTAAACTCTATAGAGAGAGGAATAATATTAACAGACAAGCTTTTAGCTTGGCGCGTGCTCATTATAACAACGTAAAAATCTGCTAAGAAATAATTTAGACTAGCAGAGGGCTATCGAATCAGCAAACTTTCAAAATCGGACCCACGAGGTTGGATGAGCTGGCGATGTCCTCGAAAAGATGGATTGTTAAGACAAAAAACTCACAAATTTAAAGATTTTACCAACTCTTATTGTCCAAATTTGAGCCCTTTTGATTGGCGAACTATTGCACTATCCCAGCCTCTCAATGATGTACGATTTACAGTGCTGACAGCACTTTGATTACAACAAAAGATTTATTTTCAATAATTTTTAGACCAACAATACATACTTTTTAAGATATATTGATTTAAAGAAACAGATTTTAAGAAGGTGATTAATAAAAATGGTCACTTTATGGAAATGGTCTCTTTATAGAAGTGGTCACATAATAGAAGTCGTCAATCAAATAAGATTGACTTTATAATTTAAAATTAATTTAGAGCTATTGAGCCTTTGGTGAGGTATCTTTATGCATTCAATAACTTAGATAGATTTATATCTAGATACCATGATAATGCTTGGTCTGTTATTTGGTTGTTGAATGTATAAAGGGAGATAATTAAACTTGGTGTAAGTATTTAATAGTTGAGGATTAATTTATCTTAGTTTGTGATATTAGTTTGTTGAGAAATGTTTGTGCTTTTTTCTCGGCTTGAAAAATGCACAGAAAGAGTTTTATTCAGTTGATTCACTGAATTTTAAAAGAAATGAAATATGGGGTCAGATCAAAACTATTGTAGGGTTGCCTATGAATACAGTTAAACTTGTATCAAGTGACTACTAACAAAAGGCGGTTGTTAAAGAGAATGGTCGCTTAATACACAATTTGTTTACAAATAAGCAACACATTTATGATTGAATGTGTATTAATGCAAAATTCTCAATAATCCTATGCTGTTAAAACTCAATGGAATTGTCTCAATTCTGGTGAGTTTTAACAACATAGTTTTAAAATATTTTGAAAAAAGAATGGGATTTTGAAAAATGTCGCTGAATAAAAATTGTCGCTAAATAGATGTGATTGCTTGAGCAAGATAGACTATATTATTAGTCATATGACTTGCGATGATTTTGACTCAACCCCCAGAAATGGTTGATCCCAAGTTTGCTTGTAGTAGTTAAGTTTGTCTTTGTTGTTGTTGTTGTATTTATTATGATACCATAGTTTATTATATGTGTTTAATCACTATTTATAGTTCTATGTTACCCCGTTAAGTTACATGGTTTATGCCTTTAGTTAAGTATTTTTCTGCTGTTTGCTATTTTCACCTCTACCAGCCCTGCGTTCAGGATGACAAAAAGGTGCTAACAGTTTTCAGATTATACCCCACTTTGCATGTGCACTTGCGTGCAAAGTGGGTAATAATTGGTAAACTGTTTGCACTGTTTTGTCATCTTGAACACAGAACTGATTTGACCTATCTTAACAGATGGTCGTTTACTAATCAAATCATGCATTTAGATTCAAAGACAAGAGTTAATCTCGAGACATTTATGAGAAATTACCAAAAATTTATTCCCTGCTTTCATTTATTTCACTCTTTTTGACTTTGCCTTAGTGGAGCAAAAAAACAACAAATTGGGTCATGATGTTTCATAGCATTTACATGCAAAATGAAGCCCTCTAAGAAAAATGTTGCAAAATTTTGTCTCAATTTTGCATTTAAGAAAAAGAATCGTTCGAAGTTTTTTTTTAGGAATATCAATGAATATCTCTTGAGTGAACAGAGCCACTTGTGAAAATAAGGCAATGAAATATTAGTCGATGTTATACACAGAAACAGATGATTATCCTATATCGATGGCTCAGCGCGAAACAGTTGTAACTGCCTATAGATGTATAGGCAGTTACAACTGCCTAGCGCTGAGCCATTGATATATGATCATTTTAAATGATATTTGCTGTACACTATAATTAGTAATTTGCATGGTTTGACTTTATTCTTTGAAATAACTTGAATTGAAATCACTTTATTGATTGATAAGATCATATTGAAAGCTCAGCGTGAAACAGTTTTAACTCCCTATATGTTTATAGGGAGTTACAACTGTTTCGCACTGATTCATTGAAAAACTATTTCATTTATATATAATCATAGTTTATATTGTGGGTTTAATCGTTCTTTCACATAATTTACAACTGGGGTTTATTTTGATTGTGTAGTATTTATTATGAATAAACGTTTACCTTGGATGATGGTGCTGTTTTATTTTGCATTTCCAAAACATTGAGACCCCCGTCATTGATGCAGTTTGTAGCAGGTCGGACTGTCACTCTAGAGGTCCCGGGTTTGATCCCCATCGGCGGCACTCGTTCTCTCTGACTCTTTGTCTCTAACAAATGGGTTGATTATTGTAGACCTTTGTGAGATAGCCGCTGGAGGTTAGGAAAGGATGTGGTGGTTGTACTGGTGAGAGATATACCAGGAAACCATTGTTAGGTGCTTCAGCAGCTGCGATATAACTGAAAAAATGTTGAAAGCTGCACAAAACTCCATTCAATCAATCAATCCTTAACCTTGAGTATTTGATTCTTCTGAGCTCATCCTAACCTAGGGTATTTTGAGGGGTTAGCGCTATACTATTGCAAGTGCCGATAAATCTATGTGGCCCCTCACACGAAAAGGGACCATCTGGGTAGTGTGTAAAGTGTCGACCCTAGTCAGACTGCGCGGATTGCGCAGACTGACTAATGGGTCGAACCTTTGGCAATGTGCTTATTTTCTGAATCTAGAATGATCAATTTACCTTCCAGTGAAAGAATTTTTGAAATGCGACTTCTGGTTGGCCTATAGTCATTCAAATCTCTTTTTCAATAATCCATTATACAGATTTCCCGGATGGTCCCTTTTGGCGTGACGGGTCACATATATATACTATAGTTTTGCATTCTCTCCTCCATTTATACCCTTGTTAGCTCACATTAATGGTCAGGATTTATTCCTTTAATTGCTCACCTAAACTATCTTGTATTAGCTCTAGTAAACTTCAAGTAGTTATTATGCTTCCTGAAAAATTGGGGGGGGGGGGAGCATATATTCCCCAGCTTGTGTGCATCCGTCTATCCATCCAACCACCTGTCCCTCCGTCCGACGTAATATCTCAGGAATCCCTTGGCCTAATTGGATGAAACTTCATAATGTAATCTTCCTAGGAATTTCAAAGACAATAATTTTTAATTTTCTCAATTCAAGGCTTTGTCATGGAAAAAGGGGCCTTAATGTAAAAAATAGTTTTTAGCTCCACTGGCTCGTTGTGTCCGTCGTGCTTTCCTTCCCTATGTGTGTCTGGTCGTAAACGTTTTCTTTAAAAATTTCCTCAGAAACTACTGGATGAATTTCAACCAAACTTCACAGGAATGATCCTTGGGTGACCCTCTTTCAAGTTGTTGTACAAATTATGATCCAATGAAAAACATGGATTTAATGGGCGTGGCTAATTTCAAAATATGGTAAAAAGTGAGTTTTGTCGGATTCGAATCAATGGATACCAATGAAGTTTTACATGAATGATCCTTGGGTGACCCTTTATCTGTCTTCCAAAAATTACTATGATCGGATGAAAATATGTATTTTAAGTGCAGAGGTCATTTCTCTATATTGTTATATAGTGGAAACTTTGAAAATCATTTTCTCAGAATGTAATTGAAGCATATCAACAAAATTTCACTGGAATTATCACTGGGTGACCCTTTATCAGTCTGCAAAAAATATTGTGATCAGATAAAAAATATGTATTCTACGAGCTGAGGTCATTTCTCTATATGTTATATAGAGGAAACTTTGAAAATCATTTTCTCAGAGTATAATAGATTGATATCAACCAATTTTCACTGAAATGATCCCTTGGTGACCCTTTATCAGTCTGCAAAAAAATATTGTGATCGGATAAAAAATACGTATTTCATAGACGGAGGTCATTTCTCTACATGTTATATAGTGGAAACTTGGAATATCATTTTCTCAGAATATAGTACATGGATATCAACCAAATTTCACTGGAATGATCCCTGGGTGACCCTTTATCAGTCTACAAAAAAATATTGTGATCAGACGAAAAATATGTATTTTATGGGCGGAGGTCATTTCTCAATATGTTAAATAGTGGAAACTTTGAAAATCATTTTCAACATTTCAGTAGAACCCAAAATATCTCAAAATCTAGTCAAAACTTGGATTTGCTATTACAAGAAATTCAAGCCTGTGGAGCAACTCAAGCCATTCATGGCTTTCTAGTTTGCCAATATCTCCTAGTCTAGTAGTCAGAATTTTATTAAATTTCATATTTGAGTTGCAAATCAGAATTCCTTGACCTTTAACTATGGAAAATTCATGTTTAAAAAGATAAGTCAGGGGAAAAGGGTCCTTAATGTTATTATCTTTACCTAAGCTCTCCTTTTGTCCTGCAAAAACTTACATTGCCCATAACTTTTGATTTGTTACAGATATAGTCTTCATATTTCACATGACTTCACATGACCTTTTTTTGTGCATTGCTTGTGACAAACCTGTTTAGGGCCATCAGTCAAGCTCAAGTATCACGGTTAGAATTTAGAAAATTCAAACTTTAAAATTGGTTATAATTTTGCAATGGTAAGTGATATAGCCTTCATTTTTCAGATGTTTATTACTTGTGACAAGACCTTTTATTAGAAAATAAAGGCAAGGATCTCGCTGAATGTCAAGGTCACAATGTCAAGGTCAGTAATTTCCATCATAAAAATTGTTGGCCATAACTTTTAATTGGAATGAGATAGGGTCTTCATATTTCATATATGCTTTGCTTGTGATAAGACCTTTCTCTTTGTACCAAGTCCAAATCATCAGTCAAGGTCAAGGTCTTTCAGTAGATTTCTAAGACACATTTTTTAGTCAAGATAAATAATTTCCATCATAAAAACTCTTAATTGGCCATAACTTTTAATTGGAATGAGATTAAATCTTCATATTTCACAGTCATGTTTATTGTTGGTGAAAAGATTTTTTTGTTGCTACCAAGTTAAAGTTGCTAGCTTCAGCATATGCTTTTATAACATACAAAAGATGTCATGGTAAACTTTTTCAAGTAAATTTTGACTGTCAATTAAAAGCATACTTAATTATCAAGCACTTTCTAGGGGAGCATAACCTGTCACTGATGGCTCTTGTTCCTGTATAAGATTATCATAACTTTAGTATTTATGCCTTTATTAGCTGATCTAATTTTTCAGCAATTATTTGTTTAAATTCTCCCTAAAACGTTTGGCATTCAGTAGACTATTAACATTAACCTTTGGCATTTATTCATTTTAGCTCAGCTGTATTTGGAGATAACAGCAGTATTGCTTTAGCCTTGGTGTCTTCCTTTTCATTGTCGTTTTCATGTGAAAACTGACACTTTTTGATATCTCTGGTTCTACTGAAGGCTTTCACTTGAAACTTGGCATGCATTTTCACAATCAAAAGAGCCACCTTTACTATTCAAAGTAACAACTCTGGTTTCATTTTGAGTGAATTATGCCCCTTTTTAGTTCACCTGAGCACAATGTGCTCAAGGCGAGCTTTTGTGATCACCTTTTGTCCTTTGTGTGTCAGAAGTCGTCAACAATTCTTTAAACATCTTCTCCTCAGTAACCATTGGATAGATTTCAACCAAACTTGGCAGAAATGTTCCTTGGATGACCCTTCACAAAACTTGTTCTTGGGTTTTTTATTGACCCCCAAATATGGGCCTGACGGGGCTTATTTTAAGCCTAAAATCTTTTAACGACATCTCCTCCTTCACCAACTTGCCGATTTCAATGAAACTTTACCAGAATGCTCCCTAGGAGACCCTTATCAAAAATTGTTCATAAAATTTTGATTGGCCCATTTGTGTGGCGGGGGGGGGGGGGGTTATTTTTAGCCCAAAATCTTTGAACGACATCTGCTCCTGAACCCTAGGGCCAAGTTCAATGAAACTTTACCACAATCTTCCTTTGATGACCCTCTTCAACAATGTTTGGCAAACTTTTGATTTTTAAATATGGGCGTGACAGGGGTTAGCTTATTTTGACTTTCCTCAGGAATGAATGGGTGGGCAGGGTCTATCATCACTTTAAATTCTTGGAATAACATCTCTTCTTCAACAATTAGACAAATGTGAATGAAACTTTGCCAGAAAGTTACTTTGACGAGATCCTCTCAACAAATAAAATTCAGGTGGGCGCTTTAGGGCCAGGATGGCCCTTTTGTTTGACATATATTTTTATCTCCTATCCAGCACACAGTAGCTAAGAATTAGCAGTCTACGCAAGCAGGAACTTTGGGGATTAACATGCGATGTATGTGGTACATTCCAGTTTGTTGGTCCCCAACAGGCTGGCTTTTATTTTTATCTCCACTAGACGAGGTTAAACAAAGCTATTGACATGGCGCTGTGTCTGTTGTGCATGTGCCCGTTTTTTTATGAAAATTTCTGAATTAAACATCTCTCCTGAAATTGCAAGTTGAAATTTGTAGAATTAAACCAAATCTTATAGAGATGGTCCATTGGGCATCATTTCATTTTATAAATAGGAAAAATTTTAGACATAATGGCCTTTGGCCTCTACTAGATATTTGTTCTGCCCATTTAAAAAGCTGATTGGTTAAGAGGCTGTAGACACAACGTTTCTAGAATTCCACAACAATATACTTAATATTGTATTATTTTACATTACTCAAGTGAGTTTTGTGCCTAAATGTAGTTACGCCTATTTTACGTATTTGGCTAATAGTACTATGTGTAGTAGGGGTCAATTTTGCTGTGACTTTCCCATTTAGTCAAAAGTAATTATTCGCCCACGGTCACAGTTCATTGGTTTTCCCTCCACTGGTCAGTTTATCTTTTGTAGCTTTCATTGTTCTAGAAGTATTGGTTTGAGTAAGACATGCATTATGTCTTATGTAAATTATTTGCAAAGGATGGATCTTTCTTATGATCACTAACAGTCACAGTATGCAGTGATGTATGGAGAGTTTAGTTGAGATGTGTTGAAAACACTTAGTTCCTCAAATTAGTAAGTTTACCTATATTGTATTTACCCTTAGCAATTAAGCGTTATCATGTAAAGCTTGAAAAGTAATTGATTGTTAAGTTTATGTAAAGTAGAAATGCATCATTTCACTGTAAAGCAACGTTATTGGAAAGTAAAGGTTATATTGATCTTTGTTAACCATTTTTAAAAAGTAAGTGAAGTATTTGCTTTATATAGTATTGTGGGAAAAGAAGTATCATGTCAGCAAGTGACATGATAGTCCTTTTTAGCAATACTCATGTTGATTTATGAGCAGCCTTGACCGAGTCTATACTGTGCACTTTAATTGATTAGATTGTACTGCAAATTGTTGCTATTATATATTTCAGAGTGTGACACTTGACACTCGATAGCTAGACACCTAGATACTGTGATATTGATACCTGTAAATAGAATGAACTATTATTGCTGAAGAATATAGAGTATAAACATGAACTCAGCCTTATTCCTTTCATCGTCCATTAGAACTCACATTTATTTAACATTGCACAGGGACTCTACTTTAAGGTCCGTGCAATGCTTAAACTGTCAGCGCCATCGGTTCCTTGATGGATTTAGTTGCTGTCGAAGCTGTACCTTTAATAACCGGAAGTCTCGATGACTCAGAGCTGGTGCCCTGATCGCGCATATGTGAAATAATGCAAAATGGCGACTGCATGACTTACGGAATAGTATTATCTAAAATAATTAATTATTCTAATGTCTTCCAAAGAATATGAGCAGTATCTTGGATAATTTTCAGTGCTATTGAATAAGGTATTTGTGGAGACGAGTGTCAACTTGTATTTGAGAAGCAGACGATGGCGACAGACAAGGTTCAGGTTGCTGTCCGAGTGAGACCTGTCAACCGTCGAGGTAGAATTTATTTTAAAATTTTATCTCTTTGCCTTATTATCATTTAAATGCATCGAAAGTCTCATATAGCTTGCAACTGAAAAAATCATTCATATGCTGGAAGAGATAAGGATTTTATAGAAATTTCATCTACATCTTGGATATTTCATCAAGACATTTTCCATAGGCATTTGGATTCAGGAGTTTATAAGAACTCACATGAATCACTATAATAAATATATCCACAAGGTAGTGCAGTCGCCATTTTCTAAGGGAACGGATGTTTTTACAAGCAATTTGGTACTCGATTCTCGTGAGTAAACACGGGCCGTGACGGTAGCCAAAGATGCTTGTAAAAACATCCGTTCTCTTAAACATGGCGGCTGCACTACCTTGCCTAGTCTTTATTAAAGATGAGTGATAATGGTAAAATCTTAATAAAGCCCGCATCCAAGTGCCTATGACATTTTCAAGGGCTTTATAGCTTGGTTATTTGGAATGGTTCACAGTCAACTCGGCCTGTGAATAACTCGGCCCGTCAACTCGGCCTGTTTATGTATTATGTATGACGATGCAATGTAAATATTTTGGATACCCAAATCATACAATACCAGGTCATAAACTGATAAATACCGGTAAAATGATCAGGACAAGTGAAATATATCTCATTTGCAAACATACAATTCCATGGATTTTTTAGGTATAATTCAATGAATGTGGCTATATGCGACAAAAGAAGTAGTAGATGTGAATAAAACATCTGATTTCTTTCTCGATAATTTCCTTGATTGTGAGATCAATTATTATAACTAATTACGAAGTTCTGGTACTGGTATCATGCAAAAACTGGAATTTTTATCTTTAGAAATTAAAGTACATTACTGTTTACATTTCAAGTTGTCCTGATACTAGACATAACAATTTAATGCCATTCATTCTTTACGTGTCTGGGAGGACGACTGCCATAGAATTTCCACTCGTCCTCTTGAATTTTTTAATCTGTAAATACCAGCGGACGAGTGGATTTTTTTGACCCTGGAATAATAAAACCACCCCAAATTGACCAATGTTCTAATGTTTTTTTATCCCCTCTTCATAATGTTATAAACTTCTATCATTGTGAACCTTACTTGGGAACATCTTCTGTATTTACACTGATGCTAACCACTTAATTTAGTTTCATTTAAATTTGTAACCTATCCAGGCAGACTACTGACTTACAATTTCCCCTTGTCCGTGGTTTTCTTAATTCTAAATACTAGTGGACAAGTGGATTCTTTGGACCCTGATTTTGTGTTGTTTTTGGATCGTTCTATGCTGTAATATAAGATTGGGTTAGGTATAGACACTGACTTCTTTTTTACTAACAGCCTGATGGACTTATTAGCACTAAATCACTAATAAGAACAGGTCCTTAAATTTAACAGCCATTTTAGAAGAAAACAGTGCTCTCAATAAGCGGACGTCGACGTAATGTACGTCCAGAATTTCAGAAATTACGTCCAGAAAATCAAACCTGGACGTAAAAAAAGTCCGAGATTCGAGGAAAACGTCCTGTAATTTGACCCTGGATGTTTTACGAATTTACCTAATAAAGGATTTAACGAAAGTCTACACGTGCAAAAAATCAATAATCAACGCGAGCATACACATTATAGCTGACAAAAACAAGCCATGCGTAACGCGCTGGGTATTAAACTGTCGCTATAACAACCAGTCTATGATTACGCAATCTTGTCGGGTTAGCGACGCGTCATTACCGCTTCTGTCATTATCTTTCTTAGTCGGATACAGATCGCGTGGGTCCTTTGATAGGATTATTGAAACAAACAAAATTCAAATCAGGGGAAAATTCGTTATATCAAACGTAGTTCATGCAGCTCAGACCGATAAAATGTATAAATATGGCTTCCTAAAACTCTTAGAATAGATAGATTTAAGGGTAATTTAACCCGAAGTGAAAAAGACGCTACCCGAAAACATTTACGAAAGGTCATTCGAGTGCTCGTTTAAATACGTGTAGAATCGGCATGTTCGGAGAATGTGGGGAATTCCCAATGACGTCATTTAAGTTGTCTGCAACATGTCTGACGAGAGATTTGAAATGATGATTTTTTCTTGACTTCTGCTATTTGGATAATTCTGCGTAAGTTTAAATAGGCTTAGAACTTTAAGTTTTATTGGCACACTACCTAGAACGTTTGCCATCTTTGGAACGACAGGCCGAGGAATTTAAAGCTGCATTTATTCTCGTAATATCGCTTGATACCAAAACATCGTAACTGAAATTTCAGTAATCCACATTTTCTAGGCCCACCGCGCAAGATACAGCTAAGGACCGATTCCAAATAAAAAGTTCACATTTTCTCATATTAGTTTCCATAATTTATTCAATGAAAGTAATAAAAGGGAAATATGAAACCAAAGCTCGTCCCTACAGCTTAAAGTCAAAGCTACAAGTTTTAAGGCTTGGAAGTCATGTTTTCTTAGAGAACCAACTAGATTCATGGACTTTGGGAGCAAAAATTTAACTTACATTTAACAAGGAAATGAGCATTTACAAAGTGTACAGAAAAAGGAAGGTGTGTGTGTGTGTTGGGGGGGATAGCAGGGGGAGGGGTTAAAAATTCCTTACTTCGTTAAAAAAATTCCTGAAATCCCAACATGGAATTACAAAAATTCCTGATTTTGGGCCTTATTGAGAGCACTGAGAAAATCTTCAGGAAAAAGAGACAATTGAGATAATCGATTTCTTTTGTTTTCACAATGTGTTCAATAGGGCATTAAAGATATATTTGTAGTGGACAAGCTTATAAAATTGAATAATATAGCCATTAACTACAGGTCTAAGACAGGGGTTGTGCTAGTTTTTCAAATTTGGGAGTCATTGACCCCTTGACCATAAAATTCTGGGGGTCAAAACATGTTTTGTAGGAGTCAAAAAAGAGCAAAAGATGAGAACTTAACATTCTATAAAGTAATCTATATAACTGAAACAACATAAACAATAAAGTGTAGACACACTTTATTGTTTATGATGTTTCAGTTGTATAGATCTTTTGTAATAGTATGAACAAAACAATTAATCTATGTAATCTTTTGTATTGCATAGGTTGCACCACTGGAAATCCAGTGGGTCAAAATGCCCCCCCCCCTCTCCCCGCAGGAACCTTTTTAGGGTCAAAATAGGATTTTGGGGAGTCAAAGCCCTGGTTAAAGATAGCATAGATGTGAGACTTACCAGGAATCCATCGTTAGGTGCTGCAGCAGCCACAATATATATATGAAAAATTGTTGAAAGAGGCATTAAACCCCATTCAACAAACAAACTGTTTATGCCAATTTATATGGACCATAACTTGTTTATTAGTAGATGGATTTCAAAAGAGCATGGTACAATAATGTTTTCCTAAATGATTGATTAATTGGCAAACAAAATTTTCGGCACCCCAACTGTCAAGGGATCAACACTAACACCCATCGGAATGCATAAGAAAGGGCCTAATGGTGTATCAGTAAAAAATTATTTGTACTTTATATCATGATCAAGGGGTGTGGAAATACGCATTTTCTCCACTTTTCCTTGTCCAGGATCAACATGCGCTTGTCCCCAAAAAATGAGAATAGATGAATAAGAGAAATTATTGTCTCTAAAGAAGGAAATTCTTGAACCCAGCATTTTCTTCATGAAAAACAATCTCTTACCTCTCTCTATCAAGACACCAGTCCAAGTTCTTTCCTTGATTTACTTGTCCACGGACAAGTTGCCTCGAAAAATGTACTTGCTCGCAGGTTGGAAAACCTGTGTCAGGCAAGTCAACATGGGAATCCCACATCCCTGTATAATCTGATTAGATTCTCTTGAGACTTTCAGAAGATGATTCTATGATTGTAAGCAAGATTCTGTGTGAAAACTCGATGAAAAGTCACAGGAAAAGGAGCCTTAAGGATTTTTTTAAAAAAAGAAAAACAATTGAAATGAAGGGAAGAAGATCTCTTAGTCATTCAGATTTAACACATTCTTTGTAAAGCATTACAATTCCAGAAAAATCTAATTAAACTAAAGAAAGGCATGGTTGTCCATAGAGCATATTGGACCCTCGTTGACCCCTTTTTCAGTTGAAAGCAGAATCTTTCCCTCTAATCAAAGCCCTGAATAGGTGCTCCAGCCACTGAAATATATCTGTAAAAATGTTGAAAGCAGCATTAAACCCTAAACAAACAAACAATTTACCTATCCAGAGGTTTACACTAACCCTTGTCATTCTGAGGAATCCATTGTTAGGTGCTCCAGCGGCAGCGATATAGCTGAAATAATGTTGAAAATGCGTAAAACCCCATTCAAACTAACAAACAAACAGTCATTCTGAATAAAAAAAACTTGCAAAAATTGCATGAAAATCAAAGTGCTGAAAAAGATTGATCATTCCCTAAGTTAAGTTTATGTTTGTTTTTATTAGCTCCAGCGAGCTATTGTCATGGTGTTGTGTCTGCCATTGGTGTGTCAGTCTGTGCGTAAACTTTTTCTTTAATTTTCTCCTCCAAAACCAATGGGCAGATTTTAATGAAACAAAGTAGGAAAGATCCTTGGATGATCCTCTTCTTAGTTTGATAAAAAAATTGATTGAGCCCCGAAATATGGATGTGGCATTTTATTCCCCGCCGAAAAAATCCCCAAATATGGATGTGGCATTTTTATTCCCCGCCGAAAAATTTTTCGGGGGGATATTGTTTTTGCCATGTCCGTCCGTCCTTCCGTCCAAAATTTGTTTCCGCGCTATTTCTTGAAAACTAAAGACCGGATTTCAATGAAACTTGGCACACAGCTTCACTACAATGAGGACATGCGCATATCGTCTGGGTTACCTGGTTCGACCGTCGAATTTAGAGTTACTGCCCCTGACTGTTTAAGCCATATACATACATAGTGATATTTGTTTCCGCACTATTTCTTGAAAACTATAGACCCGATTTCAATGAAACCTGGCACACAGCTTCACTACAATGAGGACATGCGTATATTGTCAGGGTTACCTGGTTTGACCGTCGAATTTAGAGTTACTGCCCCTGACTGTTTAAGCCATATACATACATAGTTATATTCGTTTCTGCGCTATTTCTTGAAAACTATAGACCGGATTTTAATTAAACTTGGCAAACAGCTTCACCACAAAGAGGACATGCGCATATCATCCGGGTTACCTGGTTCGACTGTAGAATTTAGAGTTACTGCCCCTGACTGTTTAAGCCATATACATACATAGTGATATTTGTTTCCGCGCTATTTCTTGAAAACTATAGACCGGATTTCAATGAAACTTAGCACACAGCTACACTACAATGAGGACATGCGCATATCGTCTGGGTTACATGGTTCGACCATGAAATTCAGAATTACTGCCCCTGACTGTTTAAGCCATATACATACATAGTGATATTCGTTTCCGCGCTTTTTCTTGAAAACTATAGACCAGATTTTAATGAAACCTGGCACACAGCTTCACTACAATGAGGACATGGGCATATCGTCTGGGTTACCTGGTTCGACCATCGAATTTAGAGTTACTGCCCCTGACTGTTTAAGCCATATACATACATAGTGATATTCGTTTCTGTGCTATTTCTTGAAAACTATAGACCGGATTTCAATGAAACTTGGCACACAGCTTCACTACAATGAGGACATGCGCATATTGTCCGGGTTATCGGGTTTGACCGTCCAATTAAGAGTTACTGCCCCTGACTGTTTAAGCCATATACATACATAGTGATATTCATTTCCGCGCTATTTCTTGAAAACTATAGGTTGATGTAGATAAAAGATAACCTGTACCTAAGTTTGATATTAACTCCATTGACAATGAAAATATGTTGGTGGGGGATATCAATTCAACGAATTTGCTTGTTTCACTTTAAAATCTTCAAAAACCTTCTCCTCCCAAAGCAATGGGCTGATTTTAACAAAACCGTTGGGTTACCCTTTCTTAAATTGTTTGATTCGCGCCCAAATATGGGCGTGGCAGTGCAGGGCATTTTATCACTTTAAAATCTTTAGAAATTTTCTCTTTGCAAAATATTGATTGGCCCATAAATATGGGTATGGTGGGCTTATTTTGAGCCTGAAATCTTTGAACGATATCTTCTCCTGCACAACTGGGCAGATTTCAATGAAACTTTACCAGAATGTTATTTTGGTGACCCTTTTCAAAGTTGTGTGGAAAATTTGATTTGGCCATAAATATGGGCATGGCAGGGCGAGGCTTTCTTGAGTCTGAAATCTTTGAAAGACATCTCCACCTGAACCTAATGTTTTAATAAGATGGGTTAAGGGATGAAGGTTCATAGTGATTGAATATTTTGATGCAATGTGGACCAGCACCAGTTAATCACTATAAAATAGGTCTGAAGAGATTTCTGAGTGTCATATTCATTGAAAGTAAGCTTTATTTAATGAAAGTCTAAAGATGTTAAAGCCAGTGGAGTGATACAGGCCCTCTTGGGCCTCTTGTTTTGAAAATATAATCTTTAAACTCTTCTGATTTGAAAAGGAAATTTAGGTGGTAAAGACTAAGGTCAGACTGCATATATGTGCAGGCTGATCTTTGTCTATAAATGCCTTCTGAGAAAGTAGGAACATTTTGGTTCAGACAGCATGATATCAATGGTTCTGAAATAAGCTGCCTGACTTGTCCATACAGCTGCATGGACAAGCAGATTTTTATTGCTTAGTTGTCCGTGGACAAGTGAAAAATCTCAAGTAAAAAATCTGATATTTTCACAAAGTTAAGGTTTGCTGTTTTCTTAAAATGAGACTGAATTAAATATCAGTAAATGAGACTATTTTATGTGCGCTTCTTATAGAAATACCAGTGTTACCTCAATATAAGAAAGGATAAGGCTATTTCTTTTGAGAAAACAATGCTTATGATAAAGAAAGGACAAGTTGTTTTTTGATATGGACAAGACAGTTTGTGATTGTCACAAGTTGACTTTCAAAATATTTCAGAACCCCTGGATATCTATTAAAAACTTCCTATGTAAGAGGTAGACTGCATGTGTTCTAAAAAAAAGATTGACTGGAGATATTTATAAAAAAAAACTAACATTATTCCATACTTCTGTCAAATATTCCTAAGATACTTTAATGAGTTTTAGTAATGAGAATTTACTTTGATTTTCTTTTTTTCACAGAAATAGCGCTGGGGACAAAATGCGTCATTGACATGGAAAGAAACCAGACAGTGTTATATCACCCGAAGGATACGTAAGTACCATTACCCAGCATTCCCTGTGATGTTATTGTCGTTACGATTAATCCTATACTGCTCGAAAATGATTGCCCCTGACGTTAAACTATTCTGAGGAAATGGGGAAAAAAAAGTTTGTTAGTCAGACCATTTACGCTCTATGACGATATTTAGACTCTTCAAGTGGTTTTGTATGATGGTGCAAAATATTTTCAATACTTTCCTGTCGCCGTCATTGAACAGTTGGTATAGCTTCAGACTGTCAATCTAGAGGTACCGGCTTTGATTCCCGACGGCAGGGCTTATTCTTTCTGACTGTTTGTCTGTCACCAATGGGTCGATAATTGTAGACCGATGTGGGATAGCAGCTGGTGGCTAGGAAAGGATGTAATGGTAGTACTGGTGTGAGAAATACCAAATCCATTGTTAGGTGCCAAAGCTGCCATGATTTAACTGAAAAATTGTTGAAAGTAGCATAAAACCCCATACAAACAAACAAACAAACAAATCATTTCTTTTCCTGAAGTTGAGCCCCATATAGTCAATTTATATCCAACTTTTTACCAGGCAAATAGCTCTATATTTATAAAATAATTAAGTTTTAGGAAAAGAAAATATTTTTTGATTAAACCGGGACCCATAAACTGTAAGAAAGAACCCCTTTCTAAGATCCTAATTATTGAGTCCTTTGGACCCTATTTTGTTGGAATCACATTAAAACCCTGCATTAGACCAACCTAATATTTTTGTCATCTGGTAATGGGTTAACAAATAAATTCAATTATACTCTTGTTCAGGGCCTCAGAAAAAGGCTCAAACTCAAGAAAATAAATTAAAAGATTTTCTAATTCTGGCCAATGCCTCCAGGCTAGACTTGCCAGTCTACAAATTGGATTCTGTTATTCAACACTTTCGGTGGTACCGTTTACTTAAAAATTGATTTTCTTCAAAGAGTTATTTCATGCTCCGAGACTCCGTTTCTTCACACAAATTGTCCCAAAAATATCCTAGACGAGTATTGAATTCCACTGCCTGGTTCTATGGCTTCCATGTTTAAAGAAATCAGTCGACGTCTATATATGTAACATCTTAACTATTAATCCTTAACCCTTGTCATGCTGAACCTGTCAGTCTTATTGCATTGTGTCGTTATCTTTTATGCATAACATTTGTTTATCACACACATTAGAAATTGTTGGAAATGTCACACACAGGCTCATATCGATGGCTCAGTACAAAACAGTTGTACCTACCTATATGTAAATTGCTATTCACAAGCAATTTCTTCTTTGTCCACAATGTTTTCCTTACAGTACTAAAATTTGAGTATGGGAAACTGTAAATTTATAGCTGATTGATATCTGCAAGGTATAAGAATTAAGTTGAATTAAGCTGAACAATTGCTATAGGCCTGGTGAACCAGTGCAACAAAGCAGCTACTATCAGTCCTCTCTACAATTCACAGGCCTTGAGGAGCGAGACTGAAATGTGTGTTTGTATCCAGGGATTGATACTAACTTCTGTGAGTAAGGAGTTCATTGGTCTCCCAACTAATGAAATCAAGGAATCCAAGCACAAAGTAAGGAGTCTGACTTTTTGTGATTGGAAAATGTTGTGAAAAAGAAGAAATTCCTTATATTACAAGCAATTTCTTCCCTTCCATAAGTTTTTTTCTCTCCAAAGGGGATGGTTTTCTATCAAAATATAATGATGTAATCAAATGTGTATCATTAACTTTTGTAATGAAATGATCTACAGTTTAGACAAGGGTTGAAAAGCAATTTGCCCTGTGCATTTGTTTGTTTAAATATTCTGATATATTCCTGGGAATTTATTGGACTCCTTACTTGAAAGAAGATCGAAGGAGTTCTAAGAGGGAAACAAGGATTCTCGGACTTCGGGAAACCCTTTAGTGTTGAACCCTGGTGTTGATCTCTGACCCCTTCTTAAGTCATGGTATCCTTTGGCTAAGCTTCATTTTAAAAGAAAGTACATACCCATTCATAATATCTATGGCAACTTAATTACGTCACAGAATATCTAGGGACAAACTGGCTAGACGATATTTTAGTATTAGATAGAATGTTGGTAAATGTGTCCCATGTGTTGTGATGTTTAATTAGTTGAGCAGCTTTGTTCGTCTTTGACGCAAGTAATGAACAGTCATCAATAATAGATAGGGTAATGCAGCTTTGTAAAGGTTCACTGAAAGAAGTAAAACAAGTCCTTATTTTGTGAAATATATCTTTGTTCTTTATGATGTTTTTGAAGAGTTTAGTTTGATTCTTAGTCTTAAAGCCCCTGTCTGTGTTCGTGAACATTTCCAAAAGGCAAGACAATGATCTAAGATGAATATGTGCACAAAAACTAGACTTTTATTCTCAAAGATAAGCTTGAATTTGTCATTCCAATATTTGGTAATGCAAATGATTATGACAGTATGATCTATATATAGGCCCTACTTGATTAATCTTTATGTCCCGCAACATTTTAGACCCCCATTTAAATACAGTAAAACTTGTGTTAAGCGACCACTTAAGGGACCGCGGTCGTTTATGGGAATGGTCGCTTAATACAAACACCATGATAAATGTTATAGTTTATTTTTATAGCATATAAAGATTGTCGGTCAAGTCGCACTGAATCTTATGGTGTTCGAACCCATTAGAATCGTCTTATTGAGACGATTCTAATGGGTTCAAACAACATAAGATTCAACAATAACCAAATTTTCGTTTATAAATGTCCTCTTTTTCGGTGAATTTGCTTACTTGGAGGGGACTTTTTATGGTGGGCGCTTAATAAAATTGGTCGCTTAATAGACGTGGTCGCTCGAGCAATATCGACTGTACTGCTCCTTTACTGCTGCTGCATGTGGGGGTATCTCATGTAACCAAAATCTCATTTACATATTTTACTTTATATGCCAGATTATGCTGTTTGTCGATTGACTTGTATTTTTTATGTAACTCGCCTTTCATAAGATTTAATCAAGAAAAATAATCCAAAGAATGTTCTTGAAAGTGCCATTTTTTACTCTAAACACAGATGGAGGCTTTAAAGCAAGATTATGCTGTAACCTAAATCATAATCAATATGATACTATATTGGGGTTGATTTAACCATCCTAGCCCCTATTTAGGATTCCTGAAATGCAATCAAGAGAAACAAGTTTATTTGAATCTGGAAAATAGAAAAGAATATTCCACATGTCCAAGTTCAAATAACTTCCTGCCATCTTTTCAAAGCATGACAAAATGTGTATAAAACTAATCCTCATGATGTCATTAGGAGGATATGTTGTCAAGCTGATGGTAAAATGGTTTTTTTAGAATTAGGTGATGCACTATATTGTCAATTAATTGCGACATGCTTTTAGCTGCTTGTGTTTCCTTGGAAATTAAAGGCTACTGGAAAAAAGCATAAGGCTTAGTTATTGAGGGAATAATGTAGGTTGAAAGTATTGTATATTTTATAATGTCCCTGAAAGACCGGTCCCAATGGATTACAAAGGTTTCTAGCTAGGCTTTTTGAATTTTTTAACCAGGTTGTTTTTACAGAAAACCAGAGGTATTATGATTACCTTTGCGTTGTTGTTGGTGTTGGCATGACAAACTTTAACCTTGGCAGTTACAACTTTTTTGCACTGAGCCATCAATTTGATCTCTCCTATATATATCAGACTCGTTCTGAACTCTAGAACCCCAAACCCAGATCTGAGTGATATATAAGGGCAGCTGGGATATAATCAGTATCTTCAAGGCAGACCATTGAGATGGCAATAAAAAAGAGATAAACCTTTCAATAAGTTCTCCTGTTCTAGAAATCAGTCTGTCTTTTGTTAATTACAGCAAGGAACCAGTCTAGGCAATCATAGCTAGCAATTAATACCTTAAATAACCCTTGTTTTTACAGACCCAATTTTGCTTAGATAACTCCAAGCTTAGACTAGCCTCAGTTGTTTTTTAGCTCCACTGGCTGAAAGCCACTGGGGCTATTGTCATGGCGTTGTGTCCGTCGTGCGTCCGTCCGTCCGTCCGTGCGTGCGTGCGTCCGGTCGTAAACTTTTCTTTAAAAATCTTCTCCTCAGAAACTACCGGATGGATTTCAACCAAACTTCACAGGAATGATCCTTGGGTGACCCTCTTTCAAAGTTGTTCAAGAAATTTTGATCCAATGAAAAACATGGATTTAATGGGCGTGGCTAATTTCCAAATATGGTAAAAAGTGAGTTTTCTCAGATTCTAATCAATGGATACCAATTAAATTTTACATGAATGATCCTTGGGTGACCCTTTATCAGTCTACAAAAAATCATTGTGATCGGGTGGAAAATATGCATTTTATGGGCGGAGGTCATTTCTCTATATGTTATATAGTGGAAACTTTGAAAATCATTTTCTCAGAATGTAACTGATGGATATCAACCAAATTTCACTGGAATGATCCTTGAGTGACCCTCTATCAGTCTACAAAAAATCATTGTTATTGGATGAAAAATATGCATTTTATGGGCGGAGGTCATTTCTCTATATGTTATATACTGGAAACTTTGAAAATCATTTTCTCAGAATGTAACTGATGGATATCAACCAAATTTCACTGGAATGATCCTTGAGTGACCCTCTATCAGTGTACCAAGAATTATTTTGATTGGATGAAAAATATGCATTTTATGGGCGGAGGTCATTTCTCTATATGTTATATAGTGGAAAATTTGAAAATCATTTTCTCAGAATGTAACTGATGGATATCAACCAAATTTCACTGGAATGATCCTTGAGTGACCCTTACCAAAAATTATTTTGATTGGATGAAAAATATACATTTTATGGGTGGAGGTCAATTCTCAATATGTTAAATAGTGGAAACTATGAAAAACATTTTCTCAGAATGTAACTCATGGATATCAATCAAATATTTTGGTATGATCTTTGGGTGACCCATTATCATGCAGCCAAAATTATTTTGATTTGATAAAAAATATGTCTTTTAATAGCAGAGGTCATTTCTCTATCTGTTATATAGTAGAAACTTTGAAAATCTTTTTCAACATCAGTAGAACCCTTAATATAAAAAAATCTAGTCAAAACATTTATTTGCTTTTACAAGATTTTTACAATTTCAAGCCTGTGGAGCGACTCAAGCCATTCATGGCTTTCTAGTGTTAGCATTTTCAGAAAATGTTTTTGTTGTAGTTCAATTACAAGCCTCTTTAATCCAAGTTTATTTTAACAAGTTGTGAACAAAAACTTTCTATTCAGAGACAGGGGACTTAATAAGGTTTTATGTAATGACCTTCACGTTTAATTCCCTTTGAAAAAAAATACTGTAAAGAAGTGTCTGGCAGCTAGACTAACTCCAAGCCAAAATGATTGATAGATTGCTTTGATATTGTCACTATTCAAAATACCAGAAATCCATTTTGATGAGGACCTACAAACACAAATCGCAGTATTCTTTAAGTTATTTTATATAAACCATTTTACCCCACCTATCTTTGTTGCGTTGGCTAGTCAAATCTCAAATCACATTACATATGACTAAATTAAAGAGATTCTGCAATGCAACACAACAATGATATTTCTAAAAAGATGAAGGCTTGAAATATCCATTTAATCAAGTGTTTTTTATCGAAAAAAGTAAACACCAATTGTTATTTACAAAAAACCTATTTTCTCACCTGGGCGATTTTATCAAACGCGAGGTAAAACCGGAAGTGACGTCAAGAAATTGAGTCGTTTTTAGCGACCAGTTTATATTGTATATGATTTGACTTAATTTAATCGATTTATCGGTATTGGATCATATAATTTAATAAAAGAAACATATATTTTATCTTCAGTTCATTAATCTAGGATAAATATGTCACAATCGTAAGGGGGTGAAGAGTTTGAAATCATTGTGGAACGAAAATCATGTGTGGGATTTGGTTGCTCAACAGCCGATGAAAATCTCTCCACGTGATTCTGTCAGAACATAATCAGCAACAACAGCTGGTCAACTTTGTGAAAGTTAGCAAAAGGAATTCAGTAACTTTGGATCATATTGTTCTATTGGGAACTTCGGGGAATTTATCAATGATGATCATAAAAATGGGAGTAGGTGGCTTAGATAACGATTGTTACGTAAAAAAAAGGAAAATTCTAAATTTCTAAATGATTGGATTACGCAATTCTAATTTTCCTTCAAATGTGACAAATGTATCTAAATTTTGAATCATTTATCCTCGCATGATAATACTTATATCAATATTTTGATTTTTTTTAAAAAAATTATATACATGTGTATATCCAATAATGAAAGCCGAAAAGGCATATGGAACTAGACAAGGTCATTGAGCGCCCCAAATTTCAAAAATCAGATTGTAAAAATCTGAAATTACGACATTTTCGTCCCTCATGAACAAAAATTATATGTCTTACCTTTAGGAGTGTACTGTGTCCGTTATCCGTTATTCCGCTAACTACGAGTTACATTCGATCACCGGAAAATCACATTTTTATTTGAATTTAATCAGATTAAATTATCAATCTTACCAATCACCATTAAAATAATTTTCTTTCCTATTTATTTTCTCTTTTTTTTTTTTCAAAAAAAAAAAAAAGATACCCAGATTTGTTAGAAAATATTTTGGTGTGCTACTGATCGCAAACAATTCACATGATACAACTTTTTAAGTTATATAACTGTTTATTATTCGAATCCTCTCTAAAGCTTTATCAACACGCGGATTATCAAATTAGCCGCTAGGCAAGTGTTAAAAAGTTTCTACTCTCATCTGGGTTTTTTTAACATTGCGCCATTGACAATCCAAATTTTCTTTGATCTGACCATAACGATGCATCATCTTTATCTATGCCAAAACATTAGCCGCTAATCACACGTGCAAGGATCATAAAGATAGGCAATTCTTACGCAACGTTCAATACCATGTGCCAAATTTTCTTTGATCAGACCGTGACGATGCACAAATCAATTACCCATGTCATATGCCACTGATTATGCCTATCTTTTTGACATGACTATTTCCAATCAACAAGCAAAAATGCGTGAAATTAAAGTACGTACATCGTTGTTATACTGTTTGTTTTCATTCGCAAGAAAAGAAAACTCAAAGGCTTTAATTAAATGTAAAACCTGACGTTACACAGATTCCAAGCACTACCCATGAAGTTAAAAATATATATACAATTTTATTTTCATTCAATCTTCGCCCCATACATCCATCCTTATTCGTTCAACCTCTCTTCAATCACTCTTACTTTCCACCATATCAACCATCAATTTGACAATATTGTCACAAAACTGACTTTTTTAGCATCAATCTGTCTGTAACTCAATTTATTCGTCAATCCGTCAATACAGTAAGTCTTCCATCCGTCAATATAATTATTCTTTTAAAGTCATTGTTTGATTCATTTAATCTTTCATTAGTTCGTTCATTAGTTCCCCGCCCGACAGCCCGTCGGCCCATCCATTCATCTACCCATCCAATCATCCATCCATATATCAATCACTATATTGTCTACTTCAACTTTGACGCATGTATTGTACGTCAATTTATCAATCTGCTTCTCAATCTAATTTTTCGGTCCGAATAGTGAAAATATTTTTGCGTCATGAAATTCTATATAGTATTTCCATTTTTTTATAACATTCTATATTTTACGAAAGGGCATTGCGTCAATCAATTAGCATTCCGTTGTTTACAAAGTCGAAAGTTATAATTAAACAAGTGCATGTCGTATTGCGATGCAATACAGGAGTCCCCCACCGGATAACGAAAAATCCTTTCTTATTAAATATATCACCTACTAACTAGATCTATAACTGTATACAAAATTTGAAGTTACTAGCACATTAGGTTTTGAACAAAATGTCCAAAAAAAAAATATAAGAGTAAAAACAACCAATGGCAAAAACTCCAAAAGTGGGCGGAGAAGAATGATTCTTGTACATGAAACTTGTCCTCAATGAGATCTATAAGTGTACCAAGTTTAAAGTTGCTAGCACTGATGGCTCAGGAGATATGGTCCGGACAAAAATGTAAGGATAGAAACAACAAAGGGCAATAATTCAAAAAGTGGACATGGCAGAGTAACAGTTCTTGTACATGACACTTGTCCTCGATAAGATCTATCAGTGTACAAAGTTTGAAGTTGCTGGCACTTATGGTTTAGAAGATATGATCCGGACAAAAATGTAAGGGTAAAAACAACAAAGGGCAATAACTCAAAAAAAGGGCGTGGCAGAGTAACGGTTCTTGAACATGACACTTGTCCTCAATAAGATCTATAAGTGTATTAAGCTTGAAGATGCTAGTACTTATAGTTTAGGAGATATGGTCCGGACAAGAATGTAAGGGTAAAAACAACAAAGGGCAATAACTCAAAAAGTGGGCGTGGCAGAGTTATGGATATTGAACATGACACTTCTCCTTAATGAGATCTATAAGTGTACAAAGTTTTAAGTTGCCTGCACACATAGTTTAGGAGATATGTTCCGGACAATAATGTAAGGGTAAAAACAACAAAGGGCAAAAACTCAAAAAGTGGGCGTGGCAGAGTAATGGTTCTTGAACATGACACTTCTCCTCAAAATCTATAAGTGTACCAAGTTTGAAGTTGCTAGCACAAATGGTTTAGAAGATATAGCCTGGACAAGAATGTAAGGGTAAAAACAACAAAGGGCAATAACTCAAAAAGTGGGCATGGCAGAGTAATGGTTCTTGAACATGACACTTCTCCTCAATGAGATCTATAAGTGTACCAAGTTTGAAGTTGCTAGCACAAATGGTTTAGAAGATATAGCCCGGACAAGAATGTAAGGGTAAAAACAACAAAGGGCAATAACTCAAAAAGTGGGCATGGCAGAGTAATGGTTCTTGAACATGACACTTCTCCTCAATGAGATCTATAAGTGTACCAAGTTTGAAAATGCTAGCACACATAGTTTAGGAGATATGTTCCGGACAAGAATGTAAGGTTAAAAACAACAAAGGGCAATAACTCAAAAAGTGGTCGTGGCAGAGTAACTGTTCTTGAACATGACACTTCTCCTCAATGAGATCTATAAGTGTACCAAGTTTGAAGTTGCTAGCACATATGGTTTAGAAGATATAGCCCGGACAAAAGCGTGACGGACAGACGGACGGACGGACGGACAGACGGACAGACGGACGGACAGACGGAATCGAGCAAACCTATAGTCCCCCAACCGGTAACCGGTGGGGGACTAATAAGGGCTTGTCAAGCGAAAAATCGATAATAACTGCAATTGCCATCTGAAAGCCAATATTCTCTGTTCAGGAATGGGTTTTTTTAATCTTAAGACACTTCACAACTTAAAGAAATATTTCAACTGTTACAGATATTTGCTGGCCTGTATTTATAATGATTGTATTCAACTCGTTCAATTGGAAGTTTATGTCGAAATGAAAAAAAAAAAAAAAAAAGATTTTGGTTACAAAAACAACCAAATTAACTATAAATATAAACCAGCAGGATTGCCTGTGGTCTTTATCATTCAATCGGATGACGTCACGCGCACCTCTTGAGGAAAACCGGAAGTTTAGGCAAACCCTAATTAACAAACTTTTTACAGGTAAAAAATCAATACTTTGATGCTAAATAACTCGATAACTAGGCAACAGATTTTAACCGGAATTATTTCATTGTCATCTTAAAAGTATATTCTATGCATTAAACGTGCAATCATATTTGATTGCGGAACCTCTTTAAGCCATTAACTGGACCCCAGTAGACAAGTCTGAGTGGGTCCTCACATAATTTGGTTTCATTAACTCGTTATCCTGCCAAATATCCTCCTGAAAATAAGTGCAAATTTTGGTACATTTTGACATATTTGACAGTAATATATATGTGAGTAAAATGCAGGCGGTGTAGACCAAGTTTATATTGCATGTTTGTGCAGGCTGATCTTAGTTTAAAGTGTCTGCCAAAGGTTTGTGTACAGTAGATGTGTGTCATGAACTACATAAGAAAGGTTAAACATCCAGGTCTGGAGAAAAAAATCCTTAAAATTTAAAATCCTAATTTCTTATCAATGAAACTGCTCCAAAAACCCACCATTAGAGCCGCTGTCATAGAGCAGTTGGTTGTGTGTGGGACTGTCATTCTAGAGGTCCTGGGTTCGATCCCCAATGGGGGCACTCATGTTTTCGGACTATTTGTCTATCACCAATGGGTCTATAAATCGTAGACCTATGTGGGATAGCCGCTGGAGGGTGAGAAAACATGTAATTATTGTACTGATGTGAGAAATACCAGGAATTTAATGTTAGGTACTCCAGCCGCTGTGATATAACTGAAAAATTGTTGAAAACGGCGTAAAAACCCCTTTCTAAACAAACAAACCAAAAACCCACAAGAAAAGCTTAAGTGAGCTTTGCGTAATTTAAGATTTACATGTTCTCGTATTGATTTTACTATGTCATTGGATTGACATCGTTCTACGAATGGCAGAAAACGCGGAGAAAATTGAATCAGAACTGGTTAGAAAGTTGTAAAAAAGATATTACATCTCTGTGTAATTTGATTTACATTAATCTAATTTTGCAGCGAAATATTGTTTTTCCAGTTATAGGCTTCAAATTGATTGCTTTGTTATATGGCACAGTTTGCAAGGCTCCTGATAATTATATATCCCCCCCACCCCCACCCCCAACTTTGTTAAGAGGATATATAGGAGTCAGCTTTTCACACCATCCGCCCATCCATTGGTCTGTCAGTCCATCTGTCTGTAGGTTTTTTTGTGTCCGCTCAATTTGTCAGCAGTTAATGGGCAGATTTCATTTAAGCTTTACTCAGGCTGATGTGATCAGTATCTGGAGGAGATGTGCAAAAATTTTTTGGTTATGATCCATTGACTTCTAACAAGAGTCATGGCCCTTTGATGGAAAATAGCTTTGGGTTATTGACAAACAGAGGGATGTTTTGGAAGTTATAGGTGTATTTTGTAAACTGAGCTCTGACGTAGGCGACGAGTCTATTATCATAGGTAAATCGGGTATAATCAAAAGGCAAATGATAGAAATTTAACCTGACCCCTTCACTGCAATTATGAAAGTACATGTTTGAGTGAACCTTTCGTTTTGAGACATGCAATAACGTTGGTTTACAAGGCAAATTGTAAACTTTCTTAATGCGCTATTTAAACCTGTTTTATCTTTTTCGAAAAAATGGCATGAGAATCTAACAGTAAAAAGTTAATTTCACAGCTCACCCCACAAAATCTACCTATAGTGTAGCCTATGGTCAGCTTATACAGATGTCATACAGTCTGATCTAATTAAGCAATAATTCCCACTTTCTTCTTCCTAAATTTAACCCTTGTCATGCCGAACCCGGATTATTACTGCTTTGGCAGGAGCTATAGACCAACATCAGCCTGCACAAATGTGCAGTCTGATGTAAGTCTACACCACCTGTTTCTCAGTTTCAAACAAGAGTTGTCGATATACTTAGTTTTTCAAATAAAAATTTACCTACTGTTGATACATTCAGTGCTTTTTGTCCTTTGATTTTGATGTTGATTTTTAGCCAAAATTTCAGCATGACAAGGGTTAAGAAACATGAACCTGATTGGTTGAAATGTTCTGAGAATTTACAAACAGAAAGGGCGGATTCATTAAGCTCAGGCTCATTTTGTAATACCGATGTTAGATGTATCAACTCTGATGAAATCCTGGTCATTATATCAAATAGTTTCTATCTCCCGTTACATTGAATTAATTGATACAGGATCAAATTAACAAGAAATAAAACACAATTTATTTGATTGGATTTGGTGACTAAAATAGATTTAGATCACAACATAACTTATTGGAAGCAGAAATTATTATGCTTATAGGCAGCAACATAAATTAGAAACGAAACATATATTTTGAAAATTCAATTGATATGCTTATTCTGGGATCAAAAAAATTTAATGAGGAATGAACTTAGATCAGCCTGCACATCTTAGTCTACACCTTTGGTCAAGACAGGAATACTCCTGGGGCCCGTACTAAACATCTTACAATCTTTTTTTGTGTAAGTCAAAAATTATATTTGCTTCTACAGTAGTAACTTAATATTGAATTCTGTCATGCATCATGTCTTAGACTTCAAAAGACAATTCTAATGAGATATTGCATCCCAGAATCTAACAATGAATGAAAACACCAGGTAATAGCAGGTATGGTTTATGACTTTTACTTATGATTGATTTTTTAGTAAGAAATTTAGTATAACTGGCTTCAGGAGCAGCATAACAAGGATTAAGAAAAAAAACTTGAAGGGATTGTGGATTGATTTTTCGTCTTTCTGATTAATCTGTATCCATACAAGACAGCTCACTAATTGGACATGGAAATTTTCAAGTGGATTCTCCAATGTCGGAACATGGAGAGTCTCCCAGAGTGATCCAGGAAGTGTTTCAGAGCTCTTATCTAGAAACATTCGGGAACACTTTACTTTGGATTCAGGGGTGTGGAAATATAGCTTTTCTCCACTTGTCCATGGACAAGTAAAAGTCAATTTCCTACTTGTCAAGGATCAAAATGAATTTGCCCACAAAAATGAATTGATAATTATTGAGAAAAACATTGTTTTTAATGAAGAAAATGCTGTAATTCAGCATTTTCTTCATTTAAGACAATGTTTTCTCCCCTTTCATACAACAAAAGGATGACTTTTCTCCTAGATCTTTTTAGCACTGTATCAAGATTTGCTCTGGTATTTACTTGTCCACAGACAAGTGGCCTAGAAAAATGTACATTATACTTGCCCCGCAAGTGGAAAAGCTTGGGCTGGACAAGTTGGGCATGGCAATTCCACTGCCCTGGGAATATTAACCCTTTTCGTGCTGAATATAAACCTTAGCAACATTAGTTTAAAAGCAAAGTACTGAAAGCTCTGGAAAGTCAAATTATGAGTCAGTATTTATTTTGAAAATAAAATAGTTAAATTCTGTTCTGGTGTATATAGTAAGCCAAAGCAGGAGTATGCAGGGTTCAGCATGACAAGGCTATAACTCAAAAACACTATTGTGACTTGTGATAACTAACTGTACATTTGTATAACATAATCGAACAAGTCAAAAATAGCGAATTCTACTTAAAAATGGCTCTAATTCTTTTGAAATTTTAAACTGATTTTAAATGCTTTTTAAGAAAATCCAAGGCAACTCTCATAGCTTGGGCATCGATTCTCTGTTAACTACGGTTTACGATTCTTAGTTGTAAATGAGTTGTTAATTGTATATACAAAAGCTTAGTCATTTAAGATTTTTAATCAGGATATTATTAGATTTTGAAAAAAATCTTAATCCTAACAATTGCATCTCTTGTAATAAGTAAAAGAGACAAGATTCAAACGTTAACTTTATTGACCTCACCAGGAGAATTGTCCCTCTAGGACATTACGTTAATTAGTGAGTGCACTGAATATTAACTGTCCATAATGGTCAGTTACCTGGACAATTGCTGGTCTTTACCTTAAATAACCCAGGGGTATCATGGTCAATACTTCTGCAGAGAAATTAGAAGAGCCAAACATTCTGACTTTTAGATTTAGTCTGATACTGAGTTAACAAACAAAGTGGGATAGGTATAATTCATTTATACTGCAACTCCAATATAATGCTATGCATGGGCAGCATTTAACACTAACTACTTTTTGCCACCAGCCTTAAGGACCAGTGTTAGACAAAAATATAACAGGTCCTCCCTGATAACAACAGGTGACAGTCCTGCATGAAAACCATGTTCGATTTTTAGCAGTTTATTGGATACATTGCAAGGAAAACATTGTTGGAAAAGAAAAGATTTTTTTTACTTCTAGTTTTTATGTCAAACATATTCAAACCACTTTACACTTAAACCCCGGATCATTAAATTGCAAGTCAGCTGTTTGAGCTTGGCCCCTTCAGCTGTCACAATACTTTGACTTATATTCTCACAGGTACCCATTTATACACCTGGGTAGAAAGGAGCAATGTCAAATTTAATTTTTGGCTAAAAAAATCTATGAGCAAAAAATCAGTGGTCAGGGGGGTTTCCATCCTGGGACCTTCCAATCCCAAAGCCACACTGCTAACCACTAGGACACAGACTAAAATTGTGAACTCACCTATATGACTATCAGATCTTAAAAGGCACAAAAATAAATCGTCAACAAGTTTTCCATATTTACAGTATTTTAGTCATTTTAGACCCCAAAAATCCAGCCTGTATGTTACTATGTCAGGAGGCTAATAGGGTCATTAATCGTAACTCCAGTCTGTCACAGGGGGTCAATCAAGGTCAAATTTAATGAGGTATGAAGTAATTGTGAGAAAGATGTCATAAAATTGTCTACATTTCACTTCCAGGCCACCATATATAGGAGTGCATTATTGCCATTATTTCCCAGTGCATATGATCTCTAGAAATAAATGATTCTTGAAAGGGTGGAAAGATTTACTTTTCAAAAAGTTTTCTTTCATTATGTTTGCTGTCCAGTTCTCATGGTAAGGGATGTGGAATTCCCATGCCCAACTTGTCCGACTCGGGCTTTTCAACATACGAGCAAATGCCTTTATCTAAACCACTTGTCTGTGGACAAGTAAATACAAGGGCAAATCTTGGAATGGTACAAAATAGGTGTAAGAGAATAGCAATCCTTATGTTTCTATCAAGGGGTAGAAAACATTCTTTTTGATGATGAAAATGTTGATTTAAAGCATTTTCTTCATCAAAAACAATGTTTTCTCAATATATGAATATTCATTTTTTCTAGGACAAGTTGATTTTGATCATGGACAAGTAGGAAATCAACTTTTACTATATCACAACTTATAATTATAGGCAGTTACAACTGTATTGCACTGAGCAAACAAACTCCTTCACGGATTTACAGTTTGCCTTGAGAATTTTTGCTTATTTAGCCAATTTCCATGAGATTTTTTAGGCAGAAAAAGAGAATCTCTCAAATTATTATATCACCCAAAAATGATCCCTGCCTCTATGTAATATCAAGAGACTGAACATGATATTGAACTGATTGCATTTTACAATCTGACAGAGAGAAATGTAAACCAGGTTAAAGAAAGACACAGTTTTGGTAAATAATTGATTTTCCGTGAATAAAAAGAGACTTTTCTCCGAGAGTATCTTTGATGTTACAGAAGCATGTAACGTTACGTTTTCTGACCTTATTTAAAGGGTTCCTGATAGTTTGTTTGTTTGCTTGTAATATGGTGTTTCTTTCCTCTATTTTAAGTCCCCATATTGCCCGGTATCAAAAGATGGGAGGCATATTGTTTTACCATTGTCCATCTGTGTCTGTCTGTCTGTCTGTCTGTTTGCAAAACTTAACCAAAAAACATAATATTGATAATTTCTTCAAGCCTATTCAAGATACAATGCTCATATTTGGCATGATGATAGATCTCAATGATACACATCTGCTGATATCAAAGTCAAGGTCATGTGACAGGGTCAAGGTCATCTGTCAAGGTCAAATAACTGAAAAACTTCTATGGACAGGGCTTTAAAAAGTTTCCATGGTGTGCCATGCTCTAGTACAATGTTTGTACTCCACAAGACCAGAAAATTATTGATGTATTCAAATTCAATGCTAATTAACCCTTTGCTGTTTAATCCCTGCTTTTTACGTGCCTTTGATTTAATGATTGAGAAAACATTGTGAAAAAGAAGAAATTGCTTCTGACAAGCAATTTCTTCTTTTTCCTAACTATTTCCTACCCTACTGAATTGTTATTTTTCAAATTAAATCCACTTTAAATTTTCGTCTGCAAAACCTTTGAATTTGGACAGGTCCAAAAGTTTGTAAAACAGGAAAGGGTTAAATTGAATACTTGGAAACTTTCATCCAGACCCTGATTAAGATAATTTGAGTCAAGGACATTTTGAATATAAGAGGAAGGAAAGCAATATCACACCGTATTTCCTCTAATTTGAGCTCATTTCTCCTATAGTTCCCCTTTATTCTTCAACTAGAGTGAACCTCATAGAAGTTGATTGAAATTTCCTACCTCTAATTTGAGGTTACTGTTTTCTCTAAACAAACATTTAGATGTTAGATGCAATTCAACTTTAAATGAAAGGGGGGGGGAAACAAAATAAATAATGATATCAATTTGATTGAAACTTTGTATCAGAAAAATGCGAGCTCTATGAGCATTTTATTTGAAGAAACATGGTAGACTAAAAAAGCCATGTATGTGCATAAGTATGATATCTAGAAATTTGATATTTTACCAAGTATTTCTCTTCCATTCAAACAAATTGGGCTTAAAGTTACTGTTGACAAGAAGCATGGACTATTAATGGATTCTGTAGAAAATGACAGATTTCGTTGACAATCATGGCCCATAAATACTGGTGGAATTATTTTCATAATGTAAATACAGCAGACAATAAAGCTTTATCTTAATTGACAGGGCCTCCATTAACTCAGAATGCTTTATAATTCCCTTCCTGGTGGTTTTAACCCTTTGCTGTTTAATCCCTGCTTTTTACGTGCTTGTGATTTTATGATTCAGAAAACATTGTGAAAAAAGAAGAAATTGCTTCTGACAAGCAATTTCTTCTTTTTTTTCACATTATTTTCTACCCTACTGAATGGTTATTTTTCAAATTAAATCCACTTTGAATTTTCGTCTGCAAAACCTTTGAATTTGGACAGGTCCAAAATTTTGTAAAACAGGAAAGGGTTAAAATCTGAAAATCTTTGTTGTGGATGTTAGTTCTATGTTTAAGGATGTACACCCCTCAATTCAGAGGTAAAGACAAGAGGGGGTAACTCCCAGTGTTTATTCCAGGATTTCAAACATGTGGGGGATTTCAGCACGAAAATTTACCACAATGTTGTAATTCATGCTCTTTGGTTATTGTAAAAAATCCCTCGCAAATCCAGAAAATATGGGGGATCTTTGAAAAGAGTGGGGGAATCCCCCATCCCCCTGCCTAGAATAAACACTGTAACTCCAGTCTAAAGTCTTTATATCCAAATGAAACCATATGTTGTTGGTACTCATTTGAATTGTCTCAATGAGACAATACAAATTAGTACTCACAAAATAGGGCCAGAGCAGGGACTAGTGAAAATTATTTTGTTGTTGGTTATCATTTGAATCTTCTCAGTGAGACAATTCCAATGAGTACACACAAAATAGGGCTTGAGCAGGGACTTGTGAAGATTTTGTTGTGGGTACACATTTGAATCGTCTCAAAGAGATAATTCTAATGAATATGCACAAAATATGGCTTGTGCAGGGACTTGTGAAAATTTTGTTGTTGGTGCTCATTAGAATCGTCTCAATGAGACAATTCAAATATGTACACACAAAATATGGCTTGTGCAGGGACTAGTGAAAATTTTGTTGTGGGTACTCATTTGAATCGTCTCAATGAATCAATTCCAATAAGTACACACAAAATAGGGCTTGAGCAGGGTCTTGTGAAAATTATTTTGATGTTGGTTATCATTTGTATCAATGAGATAATTCCAATAAGTACACACAAAATAGGACTTGAGCAGGGTCTTGTGAAAATTATTTTGATGTTGGTTATCATTTGTATCAATGAGATAATTCCAATAAGTACACACAAAATAGGACTTGAGCAGGGTCTTGTGAAAATTATTTTGATGTTGGTTATCATTTGTATCAATGAGATAATTCCAATGAGTACACACAAAATATGGTTTGAGCAGGGACTTGTGAAAATTTTGTTGTGGGTACTCATTTGAATCGTTTCAATGAATCAATTTCAATGAGTAAACTCAAAATAGGGTTTGAGCAGGGACTTGTGAAAAGTTTTATTTTTAAATCCTTCAGTATCTCTGGCTAATGCAGAAGTTATTTCAAAACAGGACAGAATACTAAAAGGGAAGTCCCTAATTTGACAAGGGTTAAAGTAGCTCAGAATTTTGTATTACTTATTTTCCATAGATGTTCTAGACTAAAGAATCTTTGCTGGTGCTGTTGGAGAATTTTTGCTAGTGCTGTTGGAGTATCTTTGCTGGTGCTTTTGGAGAATATTTGCTTGTGCTTTTAAGATTCTTTGCTGGTGCTGTTGGAGATTCATTTATGGTACTGTTGGAGAATCTTTTCTGGTGCTTTCAGAGAATCTTTGCTGGTGCTGTTGGAGAATCTTTTCTGGTGCTGTTGGAGTATCTTTTCTGGTGCTGTTGAAGAATCTTTGCTGGTGCTGTTGGAGAATGTTTGTTGTTGCTGTTGGAGTATCTTTTCTGCTGCCGTTGGAGAATCTTTGCTGGTGCTGTTGAAGAATCTTTTCTGGTGCTGTTGGAGAATCTTTGCTGGTGCTGTTGGAGTATCTTTTCTGCTGCCGTTGGAGAATCTTTGCTGGTGCTGTTGGAGAATCTTTGCTGGTGCTGTTGGAGATTGTTTGCTGGTGCTGTTGGAGAATCTTTGCTGGTGCTGTTGGAGAATCTTTGCTGGTGCTGTTGGAGTATCTTTGCTGGTGCTGTTGGAGAATCTTTGCTGGTGCTGTTGGAGATTGTTTGCTGGTGCTGTTGGAGAATCTTTGCAGGTACTTTTGGAGAATGTTTGCTGGTGCTGTTCAAGTATCTTTGCTGGTGCTGTTGGAGAATGTTTGATGTTGCTGTTGGAGATTTTTGCTGGTTCTGTTGAAACATCTTTGCTGTAGCTCATGGAGAATGTTTGCTGGTACTTTTGGAGAATCTGTGCTGGTGCTGTTGATGAATGTTAGCTGATCTTTTGGAGAATCTGTGCTGTTGCTGTAGGAGATTCTTGCTGGTGCTGTTGGAGAATGTTTGCTGGTACTTTTTGAGATTCTTGCTGGTGCTGTTGGAAAGTCTTTGCTGGTACTCTTGAAGTATCTTTGCTTATACTTCTGGAGATTCTTTGCTTGTGCTTTCTCTTCTGATGATCCATTTGTCTTTGACAATAAACTTTGCACTACCACTCCTTAACATTCACAGTTCTCAGAGATATTGTTTCGAAAAATTACAAAAACACAATACAGAAATAATTTTCCATTGACATTTCAAAGACGGAAAAAATATAATAAAACCTAAAGAAAACTGCATTTATGAGGTATTTAAATGAAATCTGACAATGTATTGTTATTTGATGCATGTATTGGTGTCTTAATTAATTTTGTTCTGATAAAAGATTTCTCACTTTGCCTTGACATCTTTTGTAAAGGTCTGATTGTTAGTGGTGATCCATTTGTCTATTTCTATAAAACACCAGATGGGTACTGCAAGGGTAAGTTCATATGCCAGTCTGAGGGATGCGAGAGATGAAGTTATAATTTAAAAATAACTGTAATATGTATGGGCAAGGATGGTATTCATGTGAACGGAGTTACCTACTGGTGGTAGTAAACATGATTCAAATATACTGTACAACAACTAAGTATCTCATCAAATATTGTTATCCCATTAACAGAAATGATAAACCAGTGCAAAATAATATATATTTTATAAGAAAAAAAGTATATTTTGTGTATAGTTAAAAGTACAAGATTTTTAGCTCACCTGAGCACATCGTGCTCAAGTTGAGCTTTTATGATCATTGAAAGTCTGTTGTCCGTCGTGTATCTTGTGTCGTCAGGCGTCAACAATCTTAGTGTTTACACCCTAGAGGCCACAAATATGGAACAATCTTCATGAAACTTGGTCAGAATGATGGCCAGGTCACAAGGATGAACCCTATTGAAAATGGGAAGGATCCATGCCATATCAGGGGAAAAGGGGCCTTAATGACAATTTTCTTGTTTACACTCTATAAGCCACAAATATGTCCCAATCTTCATGAAACTTAATGATAAATTTCTTGTTATATTTCTATGGGCCACAATTTTGGCCCAAACTTCATGAAAGTTGGTTTAATGTAGAAAGTATCTCCTTTATCACAGCCGCCTATTTAATTGGTGTGATGTCCAAGGGGTCAAAGAGACTCAGGTGAGCAATCTAGGACCATCATGGTCCTCTTATTTTGTAATCAAATTGTCAAATTTAATAACCCAATCAACACCGACCAGACCTGGGATCAAAAGTGTTGAGGTTGATAAGTTAAAATGACATCACTGGTATCAAATCCAAGGTCGTTCTGATGCAAACCCGGTAAACTAGGGCCGAAACCGAGCCCCATATGAACTTACTCCTTGGTAGCAGGTCAGAGCTACAGAAAGAAAAATTATTTTAGTTTTCAAATTCAAATATTCTCAAGTTTTTACTTAACCCTTGTCATGATGAATAAATTTTGGCTTAAAATTTGCATCAAAATAAAAGGGCAAACAGCACTGAAAGTACCAAATGTAGGTCAATTTTTATTTGAAAAACTAAATCTATTGACAATTCTGGATTGAAAGTGAGAAACAGATGGTGTAGACTAACATCAGGCTGCACATATGATGTTTGTCTATAGCTCCTGCCAAAGCAGGAATATTCTGGGTTCAACATGAAAAGGGTTAAATCCTATGTTGTTGGTGATCATTTGAAATGTCTCATTGAGAGGGTTCAATTGAGTACCACAACATAGGGTTTCATTTGATGACAAAGATTTTAGACTGGTGTTACCCAAAACTTATCTGAACCTGTGTAGCGTTAGTCTCAAGCTAGAAAAAGCTCATGGTGGTAGCTTTAATTTTAAGGCCTAAGCCATGAAATAGCAATTGGCATATAGAGTTAATTACCTTTGTCTGTGTATGAGTATGTGTGTGATTGGAAACGTGTATGGGTATGTGTGTCCAGTTTTTGTCTAGAGCATTACTTCTACATTATGAATGAAAATACCCTTTGTAGGCAAAGATTTTAAACTGTTACATGATCCCGCTTTTGAAACCTGAGAAAATTGAGTATGTGCGTGACATTTTCAACAACCTCTTGCTCACATGTGTGCACCATTTAGACTCTGATCAGACTGTGCATTCACACAGTCTGATCAGAATCTTCACTTGGTGCTCAATACATGTCTATAGGCCTATAGTCCCTTTTCACAATCTCAGAATAGTATAAATGCACTGTATGACTGTCGTGGCTGCTCAATGTATGTCCATTATGTGCACCTGAAATCGTTGAAAATATCACTCATAGATTCAATTCTTCTAAAGGGAAATTTCAAGTAAAAGGTAGTGGACCCATAATAATTCATTTCAGATTTCATAATCTTTCACAATGTTGACCGAGGTTTCCTAATGATTTTCATTCAGTTTTACATATTATAAAAATCATTTCTTCCTGAACAATGCGGAACTATTACGGGTCGTCTGCAACATCTTCGAAACTGACTGGCCTAAAGTAATGTTATCTGTTTATGAGTTAAAGTGGAAGTAAATGATAAATTTATGCGTAAGTCAAAAATTAATGTTGCTTCAACAGAAGTTAATGAACATTATATTCTACCATCCCTCATCTCGTTGGAATCGTCTCCTGAAGATGATTCCAATGAGGAATTGCAAGGTAGAATCTAAAAATGAATGAAAACACCAGGTACCATTTGTGATTTTGACTTGCATTTAATTTTTCATAAGATGCTTAGTAAATCAGGCCTCTGGTTAGGTCCCTTATTCTAGTTTCTTATGTAAGGTTTCGTTGAATGATCTGTATAGACCATGTCTCTTTCATGGAATCCTCCTAAAGGCCATTTTGGGAAAAAGTAACGGATCAGACAAATATATTTTACTTGAAATGTCAGACAATGCTGACAAGGGACATTTTTGTGTCTTCTAAATTACCCTTGTTGGTGTGGGGAAGTATAGAGACCTTGCGGGGGCAAGACACGTCTTTTAAGGGTCTTGTATATTGCTTATGATTTTAGGTTGGGGTACTTCTAATTAATATTCTTTCGGACTATTTGTCTCCCACTTATGGGTCTAAAATCCTAGACCTATGTGGAATAGCAGCTTGAGGCTAGGAAAGGATGTTATGGTAGTAGTGGTGTGAGATATACCAGGAATCCATAGTTAGGTGCTACAGCCGCCAGGGTATATTACTGAAATAATGTTGAAATTGGCGTAAAACCCCATTCAATCAATCAATCAACTTTTAATTAAATGGGGTCTTGAAATGCTGAATGAAAAAAAAAGGGCTAAATATACTGGATGTACTTAATGTGAGTCAGTATTTCTACTTTTAAAGCTTTTCTGGTTCAAAACGGGAAATTCATCAGTTTAGACAAAGATCAGACTGCACATATGTGCAGCCTAATCTTTGTCTATACCCCCTGCTAGAGCAGGAGTATTCTGTCACTCCTATCTGTGCTATATACATTGTCATGTTAACACATGTGTTTACTCAGAATTAAGGTGTTATTATGCTCCCCGAAGGGAGAGCATATAGCCGCCGCTTTGTCTGTCTGTACGTCCGTAATTCCGTCCGTAATTCTGTCCGTCCGTCCCCACCTATTTCTCCATAACCCCAAGGGCCAAATTGAATGAAACTTACCATGTGAACTCCCTATGATATAGTGATGATGGATCTGTGACTGGTTTTGGATTTGAGGCCTCGTCACGGGAAAAGGGGACTTAGGGTAAAAAACAGTTTTTCCCTAATTTCTCCTAGTCTAACAGTCAGAATTTAGTGAAATTTCATATTTGTGTAGCAAATCAGATGCCCTTTACTATAAACGATTTGAAATTAACGTAAAAAAAAAAATATCATGGAAAAAGGGGGCTTAATGTTTGTTACCTTTACGTAAGCGCGTAAATTACAGTTCTTTCATTTCTCCTAGTCTTATGCTCAGAATTTAATGAAATTTCACATTTGAGTAGCAAATCAGAATGCTCTTTACCCTAAACTATTTGAAATTAGTGTCTTGAAATATGTCATGCAAAAAGGGGGTTTAATGTTAGTTACCTTTATGTTAGCTGTATAAGATAACAGCTTATTTGAGTCCTTGAAATCTGACCACAGAGCATATTTCCTAAAGTATAATAGCTATCAACTTGAAACTTTATGGGTGGATAGACCTTTTGGAGGAGAAGTGCAGTGCACAAGAACTACAACTCTTGCTTGCATAATTTTGGAGTTATTGCCCTTTGTTATTTTTGATACTTAGATTATGTCTGGAGCATATCTCCTAAAGTAAAATAGCTATCAACTTGAAACTTTATGGATGGATAGATCTCTGGAGCATATCTCCTAAAGTATAATGGCTATCAACTTGAACATTTATGGGTGGATAGATCTCATGGAGGAGAAGTGCTATGCACAAGAACTACAACTCTTGCTTGCATAATTTTGGAGTTATTGCCCTTTGTTATTTTTGGTACTTAGATTATGTCTGGAGCATATCTCCTCAAGTATAACAGCTATCAACTTGAAACTTTATGGGTAGATAGATCTCCTGGAGGAGAAGTGCAGTGCACAAGAACTACAACTCTTACTTGCATAATTTTGGAGTTATTGCCCTTTGTTATTTTTGATACTAAGATTTTGTCCAGAGCATATCTCCTAAAGTATGATAGCTATCAACTTGAAATTTTATGGGTGGATAGATCTCCTGGAGGAGAAGTGCAATACACCAGAACTATAACTCTTGCTTGCATAATTTTGGAGGTATTGCCCTTCGTTATTTTTAATACATTTAATAGGAGGTAAATCTCTGACAGTACAAAAGAATCTTTAATCTATTAGGCTTCAGTTTACTATCAAGCTTTTGTGGCGGGGGATGTCCATGTCCAACATGGCTCTTGTTTTTGTGACAATGCCTTATTCGGGGAGCATAATCAGTCTCTGACGGCTCTTGTATGACTTAGATGCTTGATTAAATTTTCCATGATTTGTGACCTGTCATGTAAAATGGACCAGTTGATAACTTCCGAAATGTTAATAATAGATATTAGATCTATAGAAAGGGAAAAAAACTAAGCTACTTTCTTCATCCTTTGCCTAATAACTTTACCCTCCCCTCCCCCCGTTTCCCCCTCCTCCTTAATTTTGGAGAAATTGATCAAACACCTAATTCTAGATTTTGAATTTTGGTAGGATTCGTGTAATTTGTTGACACTTGTCCACTTGAACAATCCTTGCAGTCTGGTATGGACTTTTTATACGCCGCCAGAGGCGGACGTATATTGGCGTCATCTTCTCCGTCTGTCCATCCGTCCGTCCACTTTTCTTGTCAACGCAACTCCTCCTAAGTTTCTTGCTGGATCTTCTTGAAACTTGGTCAATGTAATCACCTCAGTTGGTAGATGTGCATGAAGGAAGGATTTTACGGTTCGTTGATTTTTGCCTGAGTTATGCCCCTTGATAACTTAGTCTCTGGGTCCACTTTTCTTGTCAACGCAACTCCTCCTAAGTTTCTGGCTGGATCTTCTTGAAACTTGGTCAATGTAATCACCTCAATTGGTAGATGTGCATGAAGGAAGGATTTTGTGGTTCGTTGATTTTTGCCTGAGTTATGCCCCTTTAAAACTTAGCCTCTGGGGCTTATTGCCTCAGTTATGCCCCCTTAAAATTTAATCTCTGGGGCTTATTGAAATTGCAGCCTTGTGAATGCAACTCTTCCTAAGTTTCTGGCTGGATCAAAATGAAACTTGGTGGATGTTATAACCGAAATTGGTAGATGAGCATGAAATAAGGATTTTATGGTTCATTAATCTTACCCTAAATTATGCCCCCTTAAAACTTAGTATCTAGGGCTTATTGAAATTGCAGCCTTTTGAACGCAACTCCTCCTTACTTTTTGACTTTATTTAAATGAAACTTGGTCAATGTCATCGCCATAATTTGAAGATGTACATGGATCAAGGATTTTATGGCTCATTTATTTCCCTGAATTATGCCCCCTTTAAACTTAGTGTCTGGGGCTTATTGAAATTGCAGCCTTGTGAAGGCAACTCCTCCTAACTTTTTGTCTTGATTTAAATGAAACTTGGTCATTTTCAATTTGGTTCTGTCAAAATAAGTAGTGTCTACAATTATTTTCGTGAAACAGCAGCAAAGTGGCGGCGTATTTTGTGACGATGGCACTCTTGTTCCTTATGTGCTTGTCTAATAGTGATGTTTTGTGTGGTAGTGTTGAAATCAAGTCCCTGCAATAATTGTGGCCAATAATCCTGGCTATTCTCCGGAGTTACACAACCAAATCATTTGTTGGTGTCAGACAATCATACTGAAATAGGACCAATTTTCTAGTCTATCCTTGTCTCTAGCCTAACCTAATCAATGTTAACTTAATTTGTTATGCAAAGGATTCTCCCTCACTCATAGAAGTAAATTTAGTTGGTATAACTTACAAACTCAACTGATAGGGATGGCTATATTTATTTACATTTTTTTCAGGAAGAAAAAGAATTTAACTTTGTCATGATGAACCCAGAATTTGAACTTACTCAAAAGCAGAAAATTTATATATTTGTAGATTTACATTATATTGGGCATTGTTCTCATGCTGCTTCTATCCTGGGGTCCACCCCCCCCCCCCCCCCCCCCCCAATTCATGACAAAGAACGCTGCTAGTACAAAATAGAGGTTACAAATAAAATTTTGGGGGTAAATCAGTTTTGGGGAACTCTCATCTGATTGGTACATTTTGTGCTTTATTGATATCAACAACAGCAGCAGAAGCAACATCAACAACATTTTGTTTATCTTTTGTGGTCTTTCGGAACATTACTCGGCCATTTCCATAAACTGCAACAGACCTTGGATGTATGTAAGGCGGATGGGTATGTAACAAAAACAGTGTAAGGAAAACTAGCACTGTAGATTTATAACTTTTACAGTAAATAACCGCTGAAAAATCTTAATTTTTGAGAATGACAAATCTTTCTCAAAAATTAAGATTTTTTCAGCCGCTATTTAAGAATATTTAAGATATTTATATTAGGATTCGATGGTTTCATGTCAGTGACTTAAACTTGTAGTGTTGGCGATGTTAAATGTTTTCACTCAAAGTTTCAAGGGCTAACGCCATTTTAACTGACATCATCAAGTTTTTCCAAGGTTTACCTATGTTTTTTAAAAGTAGTCTGTCTATATACATCCCAGGTTGATATAGTGATTAGCGTTGTGGTGTTCCGAATTGTTGATTGCAGAAGAAATTGTTGTACATAGTTCGGTTATGATGAGGGATAGTTCCCTAATCCATATAGAAGATCATGAATGAATAATTTCTTGTTATCTTAAAGAAGTAATCAGTTCTGCCTATAAGACATTAACATCAATATTGCTTTTTCCTCATTCATCAGAAATCTGGATTCTTTAAGTCATTCTTGTAATCATACACAGAACATCTCTGTATCTTTCCTGGAAAGTTTTATTAACATTGCTTGGGGAACTATTGCTCTTCACATTCCATGTATATCAATTTTTATATCCCCAACCTACAAAGTAGAGGGGGGGGGTTATACTTGTTTCACCATGTCTGTCTGTTCATCTGTCCATCTGTCTGTAGACCTTTACGTTTCTGGACCCTAACTCAAGAACTAAGCCACCTAGAATCATGAAACTTCATAAAAATTTGACTTATGACCCAAGGAAATGCTCTATTGCTTTTGGTTTTCGTAGGTCAAAGGTCAAGGTCACAGTTAGCCTTTGTTCAATTCACAATGCGTTAGGTGGGGTATAAGACAGCCTTGCAATAGATCTTGTTTTTGTCATCTAACTGTAGAAATCACAAAGGTTTTCAGGGCTTAGCACTTATTCAAAATTTTTCTAATTCACTCATTGAACCGATCTTAAAACATCTCCATAGTCTCTTAAATACCTTTCGAGTCAAGTCGTTGATAATATAAAGTTGGATATTTTTAATGATTATTCAATGTATGCACCTTATTTTGTGTGTATTTCAATTAATTCTGTATGTTGGTACATGTAAACAATACCACAAAAGGGAAATCTGTAAGAAACAATTTGTCATCAAGTAGTCAGTGCAACACTTTCGTATATTTAAGACCCATAATAGTTCTGCAACAATTTGGAACCAAAAATCTTTCACAATGTTGACCGAGGTTTCCTAATGAAAATCATTAGGAAACCTTGGTAAATACTGTTAAATTTCATTACCTTCGAGACATTGTGAAACTATAACGGGTCCACTACCTTGAAAGCACTTTATAACAGTTTTGCCCAGACTCCTAAACATGTTCTGGAACTGTTTTCAAGACATTTAGAATCTCTCTCTCTACATATATTTAACACTCGAAGAAAATAAAATCAAGTCAAAATAGACCATTTCATGTTCATACTGCTTTGGAGCTTAGACACAGAGCTGCTAATTAGTGCAATTCAAATGATTAAAAATCTATGTTAGCTTCAGCAGGGGTGTGGAATTCCCATGCCCGACCTGTCCGACATGGGCTTTTCTACCTGCGGACAAGTACATTTTGCAAGTCCACTTGTCCTAGGACAAGTAAATACCAGGGCAAATCTTGGTATGGCCCTATATAGATAGAAGAGATTAATAAGCTTAATGTTTGTACCAAAGAGTAGAAAACACTGTCTTTATTGAAGAAAATGCTGGTTTCAGCATTTTCTTCTCTAAAAATAATGTTTTCTCAAAATCTTTCTATTCTGTTTTTTTTGCGGACAAGTAATTTTTAATCCTGGACAAGTTGAAAATCACACTTTACTTGTCCACGGACAAGTAGAGAGAATCCGTATTTCCACACTCCTGGCTTCAATCTGATAGGGTGGAAGATGGACATAATGATAAAATTGGTGAAAGATAGACAAATTTTGAGAGAGCCTCAGAGATATCTCATGACAAGGTTCCATTTTTCAGCACCATACATCACTAGATGACTGGCTACAGTACTCATATTGATTACCAAATAACATGATCGTTTTTCTACAGAGACCCATTTCTCCCTCAATGTTCGGTCAATTTCATGATGGTGGTCCCATCAATGGATGGATAATCGTAGACCTTTGTGGGTTAGCAGAGGGAGGCTAGGAAATGGCAGTTCGGGTGAAACAGATACCACAATATTACAGCAATACTGTTTAAAGTGTTGTTAAACCCCATTTAATAGGAAAATTTTATGACATATTTTTAAAGAAATAATCAATAGCATTTCATAGCAAGAAATAAAAACTGATGCAAAATTCTTGACCTCTTTTGATTTGGCTTCAACTCCTTTCATCCACCACTGCATCTTAAAAAGAAAAACGGTAAATCAAAACTCAAGGTTAATTGTAACTTTTCCTTTGACAAATGGGTATAGCTTTTAAGCAGATTCCTTGGTAAAGGCAAGTTAACTTTTCATATATTGACAAAATCAGGACTAGCTTTAATGAATTATGATATCCTCTCTGCAACTGAGGGATAGATATGAAGAGAGTAACATGAGTTAACAATTCTTATTATCTCTACAAAACCTATGTTGTGACTACTCATTGAAATCATCTGAGAGAGATGATTTGAATGAGTAATCACAACGTAGGATTAAATTAAGAATTAACAAAATACATGTATTAGAATGTTAATTCTTGTCATGCTGAACCCGGATTACTCCTGCTTTGGCTGGAGCTATTAGACCAACATCAGACTGCACATGTGTGCAGTCTGATGTTAGTCTACACCACCTTTTTCTCACTTTCAAACCAGAATTGTCAATAGATTAGATTTTCAAAGTAGAAATTGGCCTACAGTTAATACTTTCAGTGCTTTTTGCCCTTTGATTTTGATGAAATTTTTTAGCTAAATTTATTCAGCATGACAAGGGTTAAATTCAAAATACTGTATCTGTAGCTATGGTGCAAGTTTCTAGTTTGTAATCTAGAATTCCTATTTAAGTGCATTGAGACAGCAAATATTTCTTACAAATTGCCTGCATAGATCATTGATTTCCCACATGAACACATCGTGTCTTTTTCCACTCCTTATATAGACACGTAATATTTCATGTATCCCAAGGTTTTATAAGAGGAGTTACGTAATATCGTCTTCCAAATAAACAATTAAAAGTTAGTAACTGAACAAAGCTGAAACAATCCCGGTTTGTCGGTCAGAAGCAAGCTTCTGTTGAATACATCTATATAGAGAGATTTGAAGTCTAGAACGCTTACCATTAAGCCAAAATAGATTGTCCCTTATACAATTACTGTGGGTAATGTATCAAAACCTTATAAAAGCTAACAGCATCCCCTGAAGGATCTTCAGTCATCAGTTCTTTCCTGAAGTCCCCTCTCCCCCCCTCCCAATATTAACCCTTGTCATGCTGAACCCGGAATATTCCTGCTTTGGCAGGCGCTGTAGACAATCATCAGCCTGCACATATGTGCAGTCTGATGTTAGTCTACACCACCTGTTTCTCGCTTTCAAACCAGAAGTGTCAATAGATTTAGTTTTTCAAATAAAAATTGACCTTCAGTTGGTACTTTCAGTGCTACTTACCCTTTGATTTTGATGCAAATTTATTCAGCATGACAAGGGTTAAGCATAAACCTTATTACCATTGGGGCCTCAATTTATTGATGCCACTGACTTTAATCCTCAGGTTAAACTAAATTTTGATGACATTTGTTCTAACTTGTTTCTTTATAACAAAGGAGGAGCAATATATTATCTAACAAAACCATCTTGTGTCAAAGTTAGACGATCCCACTCTTATTTTTTCCATGAGGAAGACAAAATGATAGACTGGTAGTCAGACACGAATTGATAGACTGGCAGTCAGACACAAAATGTCACTCTTCAGCTGACTAGTCTAGTGGGAAATTGAACAAGAAATGTCTGAAGAGTCATTCTATGTTCTGGAACAAAACAACAAACTCTTCTTGTATTTTTCTTATTAAACAAAGTTATAAACCCACAACATTTGACTACACCATATAGACTCAGGTCTGAATTATAGGAATAATCTGAAAACATTTAACCCACTACAAGCCAACAAAGTTTAGAGCATTAAGTTAAACAGAAAACATGGTAGACAATGAAGAAATTGCTTGTCATTTCTTCATTTTCCAAAATGCTTTCTATAGATATTTTCCTATTTGCTGTCAAAGAGGGAATCAATTTTGTGGGAACTGGTTTACAGGACATGAAATTAATTTAACTCTAAAAGAAAAAAACAAAAAATGTTTTTGAACATAATTTCATAAAAACTTTATCGTTGTTATTTCATTCCAAAATACACTGAAGTCTATGAAATTCGAAAATACCGTATATTCTGAAGTCTACGAAATTCTAAAAAAAGGTAAAAACTTAATCCCAGGATTTTCTTTTTAATGTTATCCTTTTACAAAGTTTATTTCATAATTTACTTAAATGAAGCAATCTCTTTATCCGAGGAAATATTTTTGTTGATTAGAAAGATTCAGTGTAAATTGATCTTTTAAATCATCAAGTTATGAGAGAGCCCTTTGAGACTTCAGCTTAATGAGATGGTTACATGTTTATGTCACACCTGATAATTCTGAATAATAACTCATTCAATTGACTTGCATTTATGAATTCCATGGAAATGGATTCACATGATGCAGTCAATGCTTCCTGTCAACTAAATCTTACTAGACAGATCCAAAATGGAAAACTTATGTAACTCTTTGAGGAACGAAAGTCCACTGCAATTTTCTTCTGTTTTCTTCCTTACCAAGACAACTGGGGTTTGCCATAGGGTATTATACATGAGTTTTGCCCTTTTATATTCTGGAAAAGCTTTAAAATTACCTAGAGTGACAATTTGAATAATAGCAATACAGTTACCACTGCTATGAAATGTTTAAAAAATGTGTGAGATTTCCAACAATTTCAAATATGCGCAAAGCAAAGACTCTGACCAGCATGTGCATCTGCACAGTCTGCCAAGAGTGTTTAGCAGACAGATAATGTCTCAAAGAACCTTTAGACAAGCAGGTAACTTTATATTTGAAGTAGGTGGCTGTCAACACCATTCAATGTTTGCCCCTCAAGAACATTTCAAATTGTTGAAAATGTCATGCACACAGGCTCATTTCATATTATGATTTATTTTAAACAATCTTCATTGTGAGTTTAAACTCTTTGAGAATGAATTGTTTTTGTCTAAGTCCCTTTCTTTGTGTCTGATGATATTATTTAAGTTTTTTTCCATGAAAATAGTACAAGATGGGAGTTAAAGGCATGGTTAAAATTGCAGTTCATCAAACCAACAAAATGATATTCAATAGCTTCTAGACTAGAATTAAAGTCTGGGATTTAGATTTGGAATCAATAAATCCTTAGAGTTTGTGATTTATTACAATTTTTTAGTTGTTTTTCCTTCTGAAGCAAGGTCACACTGGGGATAACAATTACCCAGAAATATCTGGAAACTGCATGAAACATTTCTAACAAGGCTACTTATAAATCATTCTCTTAACAATTTCTCAGAATATAGGTTTCTTTCTTTCAGTATCCAAGACCTATTCCCTTATTTCCATAGTTTTTCTTTCACAAAAATTGATTTACAGATTAGAAAAAAAAAATGTTTTTAGCTCACCTGAGCACACCGTGCTCACGGTGAGCTTTTGTGATCATTGAATGTCCATTGTCTGTTGTGCGTCGCCAAACGTCAACAATTTAAGTGTCTACACTCTAGAGGCCACAAATATGATTCAATCTTCATGAAACTTGGTCAGAATGTTCTTCAGGTCACAAGGATGAACCCTATCGAAAATGGGAAGGATCCATGCCATATCACAGGAAAAGGGCCTAAATGACAATTTAAACTCTAGAGGCCACAAATATAGTCCAATCTTTGTGAAATTTGGTCAGAATGTTTGTCAGGTCACAAGGATGAACCCTAGAGAAAATGAATAGGATACATGCCATATCATGGGAAAAGGGGCCTTAAGGACAATTTTCTTGTTAACGCTCTAGAGGCCACAAATATGGTCCAATCTTCATGAAACTTGGTCAGAATGTTTGTCAGGTCACAAGGTTGAACCCTATTGAAAATGGGAAGGATATGTGCCATATCACGGGAAAGGGGACCTTAATGACAATTAAGTTTCTTCTTTACGCTTTAGAGGCCACAAATATGGTCCAATCTTTATGAAACTTGGTCAGAATGTTTGGCAAACAACATGGATGAACCCAATTGAAAATTGGAAGGATATGTGCCATATCATGGGAAAAAGGGCCTTAATGACAATTTTCTTGTTTACACTCTAGTGGACTCAAATATGGCCCTATCTTAATAAAACTTGGTTTGAATGTTTGGATGAAGCCTATTGAAAACGAGAAGGATCCATGCCAAAGCATCGACAAAGGGATCTTAAAGTCAATTTTCTCGTTAACAGTCTCAGAGGCCTCAAATCGTAAAAGTACAACTTTGCTGGAAAATTTTATTTATTAAATGAGACAAAGATACAAAGGTCATCATGGTCCTCTTGTTTGCTTCCTTTGTCAAAAGAATTCAGGAAGATTTCTATCAGGGATTGACACTAACACCAGTCGCAGGGCCTGTGACAGACCTTTCAATGTTAGGGAGGATTGGCTTTTTCAACTGCTGTGCTGTAGGTCCTTCAGGCCTGCATTCAATAGCCATATAATATCAAATCGGGCCACTTTTGAAAAGTATTTGCCTATATAATACTTAATATTATATTTCTGGTAGCCTAGGGAAATATTGTGGGGAAAAAAAATCCTTATCTTTGGCAAGCAATTTCTTCTTTTCAACATTATTTTCTAACAATTATTGAACCTTCTTTCTTGTGGTATCTTCAGTATACCTTATTTCCATGATTCAACTTTCACGAAAAGTTGACCTGTAAATATATTAAAAAGATGCTTTTTCTTCCTTTGTAAATGAACTCCTGAAGATTTTTGTGCTTACAGATTTAGGATTTAACATTTATAAAACTTGATGCTGGTTGTTTTGAAGACAGGACTGGTGTAGAAAAAAATGTTGAAGATCACAGTTCCTAATTATTAAAAACAATTTTTCTATAACTCATAAGTAAATGTACAGATATAAAAAATACAACATGTACTTAAATTGTTAAAAATCTAACTTTTTAGCTCACCTGAGCACGAAGTGCTCATGTGAGCTATTGTGATCACCTTTCCTCCGGCGTCCGTCCGTCGGTCGTCGTCCGTCGTCCGGCGTCCGTCAACAATTTCTTTAAACGACATCTCCTCCTAAACAACTAGGCCAATTAACACCAAATTTTACAGAAATGTTGCTTAGGTGGTCCCCTTCAAAAATAGCTAAAAGAATTGAAATCCATGAAAAACTCTGGTTGCTATGGCAACAAAAGGTGAAATTTTAAGAAAATCTTTAAAATTCTTCTTCTCAACCAGTAGTCCTACAAACTTAAAACTTGGCATGGATGATCAGTTCATAGACCTGAATAAAAATAGCTAAAATCATATCTTTTGGGCCACCAGGTGCGGAGCACCAGGGGGGAGGGGGTAGTACTCTGGGTAAATTTTGTAATCTTTAAGCCTCTTCTTCTTCAGAACCAGGAGCCCTACAGACTTGAAAATTGTCATGGATGATCAGCTCATAGACCTTAATAAAAATAGCTAAAATCATATCTTTTGGGCTGCCAGGTGCGGAGCACCAGGGGGGAGGGGGTAGTACTTTAGTGAAAATTTTGTAATCTTTAACCTTCTTCTTCTTTTGAACCAGGAGCCTGACAGATTTGAATATTGGCATGGATGATCAGCATATGGACCTTTATATAAATAGCTAGAATCATGACTGTAGATTCACCAGGTGCGGAGCACCAGGGGGGAGAGGGTAGTACTTTTGTGAAAATTTTGTAATCTTTGACCTTCTTCTTCTTCTGTACCACAAGCCCTACAGACTTAAAAATTGGCATGGAGGATCAGCTCATAGACCTTAATAAAAATAGCTAAAATCATGACTGTAATGCCACCAGGTGCAGAGGACCAGGGGGAGGGGGTAGTACTTTTGTGAAAACTTTGTAACTTTAACCTTCATATTCTATTGAACCAGGAGCCCTAAAGACTTCAATATTGGCATGGATGATAAGCATATGGATCTAAAATAAAATAGCTAAAATCATGAATGTAGGGCCACCAGATGGGGAGCATTAGGGGGGAGGGGATAGTATTTTGGATCAAATTTGAAATCTTTAACCTTATTCCTCTCCTGGATCAGGAACCATACAGACTTGAAAATTGTCATGGGTGATCAATATATTGACATTAATTAAAATAGCTAAAATCATGACTGTAGGGTCACCAGGTGCTGAGTGTCTTGGGAGGGGTTAGTACTTTGGATCATTTTTGAAATCTTTAAACTTCTTCTAATGAACAAGGAGTCCTACAGACTTGAAAATTGGTATGGATGATCAGCATAATTATGGACATTAATTGAATTAGCTAAAATCATGACTGTAGATTCACCAGGTGCAGAGCATCTTGGGGGAGGGGGTGCTTTGTTGAGAATTTTGAGACCCTACAGCCTTTATATTTGACATGGATTGATCAACTCATTAAAGAAAACTTTAAAAGTCTCAGACTCAGCCTGTATATCTGGCATAGATTAGCTGATCACAGACCTTTTATGAAAAAAGCTGAAATAAATAATGACCAGGGGAGGAGCAGAGGGGGGAAGGATTATTTCAAATGTTATCTGATTGAATAAGTGAAAATCTCTTTTTCTGTGGTTGCATGGACATACCTAGGTAATGAAGCTTTTTTCTCAGGTGAGCGACCCAGGGCCAACGGCCCTCTTGTTTTAAAATATATAAAATAAGTAATTGAAAATCAAAGGTCAAGGTCATCTGACAATGGCCACGGACAGTTATCAAACTTCAGACTTCTAATTAAAAGATCGCCACTTTTGATGGGCATTATCAGAGGTCCAGACAGGAGGGGGGTAAAGCCTGGGTCTTAAATCTTTATTTCTCAATGAAACCATATGTTGTGGGTACTCATTTAAATCATCTTGACAAGACGATTCCAATGAGTACCCACAACATAGGATTTGAGTAATAGTAGTTGAAATTTTCTTATTTAGAATGCAAAATACCCCCCTATCTGTAGCTCTGCATTATAGTCCTTTACAAACACATGTTTCTTTAACAACTGCAAAAGATTGTATTGGTTTGGTTTTCAGAAATTTCAATTAAACAGAAATGTCTTGAAGCCTCAAATGCATTTAGCAATTATCTGTGCACATTAAAAGATATTAAATGCAGAAGAAACAATGGATTGCAGAATAATTGTGCTGTTAATATTTGTTTACACTCAATATTTCCCTATTAAGTTCTTCAGCAGATTACAAAAATAAATCAAAACACAATTCTTTGTCAGGGTAATATCTTTCTGCAGCTTAGCTTTTGAACATATAAATTAACAAATTTTGCAATGCAACACAGACAGTCAATCTTGCTCGAGCAACCATTTTTATTAAGTGACCATTTTTATGAAGCGACCATTTTCAAAATCACCCTACTTCAAATCAAAACATCTTGAAAGGCAGTCATTGTTGATCTTCAATTAATTGAAAATGAATCATATGTTGTTAAACTCACAAGAATCCTCTCAATGACATGATTCTTTTGAGTTTTAACAACATAGGATTATTGAGAATGTGCATATTCAATCAAAACTTGTGTTTCTTATTCATAAACAAAATGTGTATTAAGCAGCCATTTTCTTTAACGACTGCTTTTTGGTGGTCCCATTTGTGGTTGTTTAAAACAAGTTTTACTTTAATATTGCTTTAGAATGAGTAAAAATCAAATTTGCATCAGTTAATGAATAATTCATTAAATTTAGTTGTCACCGGGTTTCATGAATAGTAGCTTGAGGCTAGGATAGAATGAATTATAAGCTGGTGCAAGAATCATTTGTTAGCTGCTCCTGCCACAAGATAATGAATTATAAGCTGGTGCAAGAATCATTTGTTAGCTGCTCCTGCCACAAGATATGACTAAAAGTTGGTTAAAAGTGGTGATAAAACCCATTCAATATTTTGTTTCACATGAAATTGGTAGATTGTGTTGATTAGTTATTAATTTTCCGATTATGTGCCAAAGAGCTCTTACAGCTGCTCTATAAAGTTTTATTACCCTGCCACTGTTATCATACACTATTACTGATAATTGAATAAAGAATTAATTTCTTGTTTTACGAGTCGGCAGAACCTGATACCAATGGCTTGTTATAATGCAAGGCACTGTAAACAGTTCTAAACAGCAGAGCACTGGACTTCATAAACATTGAAGTTTGACAGCGTGCAACTGGTTTTGATGCCTGGGCTGGCACACTTACAAAACTAATTGTCTTTCAGAAAATATGTTGAACAGGGGTCCTATGAGACATTGCTCTATACTGAGCATGTTAAAGAACCATGGCAGATCTCAGTAGTAGTTTCGTCATGTATCCTTGCACTGTCCCCCTTAACAACTTACCCTCTTCTGGGGGCATCGCTTATTTAGGCATGAGCTGCGATAGAGACGATAAATAAACAGAAATATACACACACAGAGTTCTGCCTAAAATGATAACATGTCAGTTAAAATCATTTTCTGCAGAGTCAACCAAATTTGATGGGCTTTTTAGAGGGGTGGTTAGTGTAAAAAAATTGTAGGTTCAATTTTTAGCTCCACTGGCCGAAGGCCAGCGAGCTATTGTCATGGCGGAGTGTCCGTCGTGCGTGCGTGCGTGCGTCCGTGCGTAAACTTTTTCTTTAAACATCTTCTCCTCCCAAACCAATGGGCGGATTTTAACCGAACTTGGTAGAAATGATCCTTGTGTGGCCCTCTTCTTAAATTGTTCAAAAAATTTTGATTGGCCCCCAAAATATGGGCGTGGCAGGGCGTGGCATTTTTTCACTTTGAAATCTTTAAAAATCTTCTCCTCCAAAACCATTGGGCCGATTTTCATGAAACTTGGCATGCATGTTCCTTGGGTGACCCTTTACTTAAATTGTTCAAGAAATTTTGATTGGCCCATAAATATGGGTGTGGCAGGGCGGGGCTTATTTTGAGCCCAAAATCTTTGAACGACATCTCCTCCTGAACCACTGGGCTGATTTCAATGAAACTTTAACAGAATGTTCCTTGGGTGACCCTTTAATTAAATTGTTAAAGAAATTTTGATTGGTCTATAAATATGGGCGTGGCAGGGCGGGCCCTTTTTTGAGCCCAAAATTTTTGAATGACATTTTCTCCTGAACCACTTGGCTGATTTCAATGAAACTTTACCAGAATGTTCCTTGAGTGTCTCTTTTCAAAAAATATTTGCTAAATTTTGATTGGCCCATAAATATGGGCGTGGCAAGGCAGGCTTATTTTGAGGCCAAAATTTTTTAACGTTATCTCCTCCGGAACCACTCAGCCAATTTCAATGAAACTTTACCAGAATGTTTCTTGGGTGACTATTTACTTAAATTGTTCAAGAAATTTGGATCGGTTGATAAATTTGGGCTTGGCAGGCAGGGCCTATTTTGAGCCCGAAATCTTTGAACATCTCCTTTTGAACCTTATGTTTTAATAAGATGGGTAAAGGGTTGCAGGTTCATTGTGATTGAGTATTTTGATGCAATATGGACCAGAACCAGTTAATCATTATTAAATAGGTCTTAGGAAATTTCCGAGTGTTAATGTATTCATTTTAAAGAAAGCTTTATTTAATGAAAGTCTAAAGATTTTAAAGCCAGTGGAGCGATACAGGCCCTCTTGGGCCTCTTGTTTTAAATTATTTTAACACTAGCTCCTTGAGAAGCCGCAGTCATAGGGCAGTTGGTAGCCAACAAGGGTTTGGCCATCGACAAACAAACAAATCTTACATTTAAACAATATTTCAGTTATATCGTATTGGCTGGAGCACCTACCATGGGTTCCTGGTATTTCTCACACCAGTAGAACCATAATACATCCTTTCCTAAGCCTCCAGCTGCTATTCCACATAGGTTAAGGTTATCATCCCATTGGTGGAAGACAAATTGCAGACAGAAAGGAGGAGTGCTGGGCAAACAAATCTTCCATCCTACCACAAGCTTTAAGAGCATCTTGATCTTTTTACTGTATGACTACAAAGAAATAGTAAAATTTATTTTTATGTCTCAGAGTTCTTTTTTCCCGTCTAACCCCAATAGAAAACCAATGTATTTGCATGTAAAAAGACAGTTATTACGATTGATTTTAGCGTGTATAATTTTGTTATTAGAACCTGGACTGCTAGACAACCATTATTTTGGCTTCCAGGCCAGACGTTAATGGAAAAATTAACAAAAATCTGTCCTGAACATAGCTATTATATTCCATGTATTGGCCCATATTACAGAATGCTTATTGTTGAAGCAGCCAAACTTTACCTTATAGCACTGTCGTGGACCTTTTACTTGTTATTCTGAACCTAGAATATTCTTGCCTTGGGGGTGGTAGAGTCAAAGATCAGCTCATATGAGAGACTGGGGGGGGATCTCCAAGTGTATGTGGCTTATTTGCCTTTGCCCTCAAGTAACTACTATAGACAGTTTTGACAGGAAATCACAATTGGTATTTATGCTTCACAAAATAATTACTGTTAGTTTGATAATCTGAAGCAATTTCATTTCGAAAAGGCACCGTCAAAGTGAAGTAAGTAGCTTGTCAGACTTTCAATCTAGAGCTCCTGGATTTGATCCCGACAGCGGAACTCATCCTTTCTTTCTGTCTCCCACCAATGGGTCGATAATTGAAGACCAATTTGGAATAGCAGCTGGAGGCTAGGAATGGATGTGATGGTGATACTAGTGTGAGAAATACCAGGAATCCATAGTTAGGTGCTCCAGCCACCGCTATATAACTGAAAGATTGTTGAAAGCAGTGTAAAACGCCATTCAAACAAATAAAATTCTATTTCTAAAAAAAGATGTGCCTTCTGCAAAACAAAGATTTAAGCAATTAAAATATTTGTTCAAATTGAGCATCTTAATCTTGTTTAAAATATGTTTGATTTAAAACCTGCAAAACACAAAGTTAAAATCGATGATGAACTTTGCATTTTATGGCAGTTCTTGCAACATTTCATTTCCCGTCTCATCAAATATTTACAGACAGTTCTCAGAAATAGACTCATTTATATAACCTAGAAATGCAATCCGATATTCTTTATGTATTAAATGGTTGTAATGATGCACCAAAATATAACAATATTTGGAAATTGAATTCAACTGATTCCACTTCAAGGTTACCTTTTCTATGCCCTCAAGTATAATTCTCTTACAGATAAGTAGTTGGTATAATTAGACTCCAAATCATGGGTCCCAGGTTTGTTTCCTGAATGATGGCGGCAGGGTTTTAGTGTCATTAGCTCCACTGGCTGAAAGCCACTGGGGCTATTGTCATGGCGTTGTGTCCGTCGTGCATCCGTCAGTCTGTCTGTGCCTCCGGTCGTAAACTTTTTCTTTAAAAATCTTCTCCTCAGAAACTATTGGATGAATTTCAACCAAACTTCACAGGAATGATCCTTGGGTGACCCTCTTTCAAAGTCTTTCAAGAAATTAAGATCCAATGAAAAACATGGATTAAATGGGCGTGGCTAATTTCCAAATATGGTAAAAAGTGAGTTTTCTCAGATTCTAATTGATGGATACCTAACCAATTAAATTTTACATGAATGATCCTTGGGTGATCCTTTATCAGTCTACCAAAAATTATTGTGATCAGATGAAAAATATGCATTTTATGGGCGGAGGTCATTTCTCTATGTGTTTTATAATGGAAACTTTTAAAATTATTTTCTCAGAATGTAATTGATGGATATCAACCAATTTTCACTGGAATGATCCTTGAGTGAACCGCTACCAGTCTACTTAATATTATTGTGATAGGATGAAAAATATGTATTTTATGGGCGGATGTCATTTTTCTATATGATATATAGTGGAAGCTTCGAAAATCATTTTCTCAGAATGTAATTGATGGATATCAACCAAATTTCACTTGAATGAATCTTGAGTGAACCTTTATCATGCAGCCAAAAATTATTTTCATTGGATGAAAAATATGTTTTTTATGGGCAGAGGTCATTTCTCCATGTGTTTCATTTCAACATCAGTAGAACCCAAAATATCTTAAAATCTAGTCAAACCTTAGATTTGCTATTGCAAGAATTTCAAGCCTGTGGAGCGACTCTAGAGGTCCTGGGTTTGATCCTCTTCAGCTATTTGTCTCCCATCGATGGGTTGATTAGGGCAGACCTATGTAAGATATCAGCTTGAGGCTAGGAATGGATGTAATAGAATGCTCCAGCCGCGGCAATACAATCAAAAGATAGTTGAAGGTGGCGTAAATCCCCATTTAAACAAACAAACAAGCAAACAATCAGGAAATAATTGAAGACTATTAGAAACAGTCTCCGATTCTTTTCTGAAGTTGACCCCCAGAGTCTATGGGACTGGGATCATATAATTTTGAGGGTTCAGGTTACTTAATTTAATTTGCATCTCAGATTTATATGATTGTTAAGAGGAAATTCATTTCAAATTAAAGGGAGAATGGCCTAAAAGACATCAATTTAATGATTTTTTAAATCCGAGAATACATACTAGATAAACGCTCCAGGACCATGTTATGTATAGCTCCTGGGAATGTTTATTAAGAGTAATACGGTACAATTCACGAAGCTTGACATCTGTGAAAAAGTATTATTATAGATACCTGTATTATTCAATCTTGTAATAGATGTCTTTAATGTCGAAGTTGCATTAAATAAATATTTTTATAGTGTCGCAATTCACTTGAAAGTCGTTAATCATAGGCTTTCATACATGATTAATTTCCATTAGCAATCATAACATTTGTAGGATAACATTTGGAGTAACCAAAAGGCTGTTACTACAGATATTAGTCAACTAAAGTTATGTTATTTTGGGTTGCAATGACAATTATAAAAAAAACTCTGCTATTTTTCTCACAACATACTGTTAGTTTTCTGCTAAAATGTCTGAACTACAGTTTGTTTAAAGCTGTAGTTATGACATTTTGGAAGAAAGTCGATGATATATATGGACAAAATCTTCAAACAGTTTTAATCATAGACATTTATGCATGGAAGGATGTCCATTGATCATTGGAGCTTGGATTATTCCAGTTATTACCCATGATTCGGTTTATGTATTGTAAGTTATGACAGCGTTTGATCTCAGAGCTATACATCTCCATAAAGTATCTGTCATTCCGACACAATTTCAACGGGAAAACTGTGGTCGTAAAATCAAAGTGCTGAAAGTACTGAAGGTGGAGGTTCCATGTTGAGCATGTTGCTAGTCAATGCTTAAAAGTATATAATTGTATCTAATATCAATGGCTCAGCGCAAAAGAGTTGTAACTGCCTATATGTTTATAGGCAGTTACAACTGTTTTGCGCTGAGCCATCGATATGGATTGGAAAATGAGTTAGAAAAATAGTTAAAATTCAATTGCATGTTAATCCAAACTGTTGCAGAAAAACATTTAATCTGTAAATATTGTTATACACTCTCTCAATCATCGAATATTATTCACACTGAAATCTTTGGCATTGATACTACAGTGCTCATCAATATTACAAAAGGAAGATTTGGCTTGAAAACTTTCAAAAAATATACTGAGAACTTAACCCTGGTCATGCTGAACCCTGAATATTCCTGCTTTGACAGTAGGTATAGACAAAGATCAGCCTGCACATATGTGCCGTCTGATCTTAGTTCATACCTCCTGTCTTTAATTTTAAAACCAGAAAGGTGTTATACAATGCATTTCCGAAATCAATATTCACTCACATTTGGTAACTTCCAGTGCTTTTAGCACTTCGATTTTACATTTCTTCATGTTACAAAGATTTTAATTCAGCATGACAAAGGTTAATAATCTTTAATTTACAAGCTTAAATACTACCAGGTAAAGGATAAATTGTCAACTGGATTTCAATTTGTAAAATTTCATTACTTGTTCATTATCTTTTAAGGATTAAGACAATTCTAAGTAGGGTTGGAGAATTACCAAATGGACTTTCTGACACAGACTTTTCTATGTGTGGACAAGTACTTTTTTCAAGGCTACTTGCCTATGACAAGTAAATACCAGGGAAAATCTTGGAATCGTACTAAATAAACCTTTGAGATTAATTGGCCTAATGTATGTATCAATGTTATGGCCCTTTGATGGAAAATAGCTTTTCATTATTGTCAAGCACTTGTGGGGGTGGATGGGTAGGTTTTTGGCGGGTGGGGGTGGGCGGGTATTAGTACGCTTTGCGACAGTCTAGTTTCAAGTTATGGCAAGTTAATTGTGATCCTGGACAAATAGAAATTCATTGTTAACTTGTCCAGGGACAATTGGAAAGAAATGCGTATTTACACATCCCTACAATTAACATCATGTTTTAAAGTGACCCCAAAAAAATATAATATTGTTGTCCCCCTTGTCAATAAAGAGTCTGAGTAAATCCTGACACCATTTGATCTCAGAGCCATACATCTTGTAAAATATCTGTCATACAAACACAGAAATCCTCTTGGGGAATTGAGCAATAAAAAAATGAAAGGCGAGTTTTTTCCCAAGATGTCCCAGTTGGAGCATGTATGAGAAATTAATCAGATGGTAATAAAATGTTGCCATAGTGTTTGAGGAAATATTGATCACAGCCTCTGCCAAGATAATCACAAAAACTTGAATAACGCTAGATTTCAAGGTTCCTGTTTCTAATATTAACCCTTGTCATGCTGAATAAAATATCTTGGCAAATTTGCAATAAAATTATGTGTTCAAAGCCCCGAATGCAGTTAATATGATAGGGAATTCATTGTTGATATTAATTTTTTGAGCTTATCTTGTTTCAAAAAGTAAAAACAGGTGCTATAGACAAAGATCAGACTGCACATTATGTGCAGGCTGATGTTTGTCTATAGCTCCTGTGAAGGCAGGAATATATCGGGCTCAGCATGACAAGGGTTAAGTGATTTTCATTTAAGCCACATGTATTTCTTGTAAAAGTACCACTATTTCAATATGTGACCAGTCAAAAAAGATACCATCAGTAAAATGAATAGTTGGTTAAAGGATTGGATCCAGCTAAGGTCAAGCAAAAGTCATATTTTGGAAAGGTAGAATAGATATTCTAGATTCAGAAAATTTGATATAATTTATATTATGTGATAAGTTCTTCCACAGTATCATTCCCACAAAAAAAGACTTAGAATTGATTTAAGTTGTGCATTAAGTTCACTGGTCTTCATCTTCCATTACAATAAAAATTGAGCTAGGCGGGGGTTGGCATAAGGGGTTTCAATTATATTGTTTGGTGGCAACTAAAATCATGTATCATCATGGTTTGAATAAAGCATTTTTTAGTTAATTGATTGAATGGAGTTTAACGCCGCTTTCAACATTATTTCAGTTATATCGCGGAAGCTGGAGCACCTAACAATGGATTCCTGGTATTTCTCTCACCAGTACAACCACCACATTCTTTCCTAGCCTCCAGCCGCTATCTCACATAGGTCTACGATTATCAACCCATTGGTGAGAGACAAATTGTCGGAAAGAATGAGTGCCGCCGTCGGGAATTTTTTAGTTAATACAAATCTTAAAGGTTATAAAGGTTTTCAGCATCTTTTGACATTTCTCAATTTAGACCAACAGTAAAATTTCCTGGTTTCATAAAGGTTTAACAAAAACCTGTGGGTGTTTGAAACCAGAGAAAAGCCAAACTGCTAATGGGATTTTGAAAATGTCAAAGCTCTGCATCATTTTGTGTATAATTATAGGCCTGATAATCTTAATGAAGAAAGTCAATAGAATTGGAATTGTTCTGATATTGTAGCTTTTAAAAAGATCAATATGTCATGCCAAAACGGACTGTCTGGGAACCATCAAGATTTAATAGAGATCAGAATGGTTGAGCTTGGTTACCGTAACTATTAATCTTGATATTTTCACATCCCTGGGAGAGAGAGAGAGAGAGAGAGAAAGGGGGAATGGCTTAATTCTACTGCTGCCCAATTCTACAGCTGGGTGAACTGGGGCTGGCTATTTCCTAGAGTCCCAGGGTAACCTGTTCCCTGGGTAACCTGTCTCTGGGGACACATTACCATAGGGAAACCTGTCCCCAGCGAAACATTACTCTAGAAATAAGACAGGTTACCCAGGGGGACATGTTACACTGTTGCACAGGTACATGTTTGCCCATTAACACACCGAGGCACATTATAGGACTCTAACCACAGACCTCCAGGTCATAAGTCGAGTGCCAGCTTTACCACTAGGCCACTGAGGCAAAAAAGCAGAGGACTACAGATAAGTGGGGATATTTGCTGTCTAAATTCTTTATTTCTCATACAAACCCTATGTTATGGGTACTTCCTTCAATTGTCTATTACTATTACTGGAAAAACTATTACAACCAGTACCCACAAAATAGGGTTTTCACAAGTTTAGTTGAAATAATTTTATTTGAAATCCAAAATACTCCCTTTATCTCTAGGTCTGAAAATGTTAAGAATTAAATCATGCTTTCACGTAGGTGTAGATGCAAAGCCTTTTGCATACTTAAAGCAGGGCACAATAGATTTGCCTGCGCTATATCTTGTCAATATTTAAGTTTCTAATCACTTTTATAATGTTCAGTTATAAGATTGTGATTAGAAAAAAAAAGAAAAATGATTTCTGGAAGTTCAAAAGATTATATAAGATACCAAACAAATTAGCTCTCATCAGTTTTCCAGACACCTTTGATGTAAGAGTTAATTGACTGGAAAAGTAAATTATTTTTTCTTTCAGAAAAAAATGGGGGAAAAATTGAAACATTATTTTAACTTATTGAGAATCTCCTGATGAGTCCTTAGACCTTAAGCACTTAACCTATGTCAAGATGGTTGTTTAAAAAAAATGGTCGCTTAAAAGATTTGGTCACTCTTGAAAGCAAAATTGAATGTACTAGACAAATATTAGCCTGTCATTATTGTGCTGATGCACCTTAATCACCTTAAAATGAGCCTGTGCATGACATTTCAAACAAAATCATGTGTTATTGATACAAAAAGATGTTGAGTAGCCTGGAAAATCACGCAGCACATTAAAATTGATTTAAGGAGTTGAACAGCGAATTTAGGTCCATAGCCATCTATTGAGCACAAAGTTAAGATCCTGATCAGACTGTGTGGCGGCACAGGCTGATCTGCCGAGTGTCAACATTGTTTACATGAAAAATTTCTGGAAATGTCATGTACAGGCTAAAATCATAATTTCAAAATCAATACTGATTTACTGCAAGTGCACCCAGCGCTTTCCACAATTTGATTCAAATGCAACTTTGTACAGTTAATAATTGTGAAATTGGAATTCATCTCAATTCAAAACAATTCTAAATTGCTCACTCAGTGTTCCATTTTTGCATTCCAAACACTCGGACCAATAAAAAACTCTAATTTACAAAAAGATAAGATCAACAACTATATATTTGCAATAAATATAGCTAGAAAAAAATGGTGATTTCATTGCACCGACATAATTGAAATTGTATGCAACTAATTTAATTGTTCTTGAAGAAATAGGAAGATGTTGAAAAACTTGTATGCATTTTTTATGAAAAGGGGGGGGGGGCTTGTTTAATAATTATCGCTTAATTTGTTCATCCACATAATTATAGGATTACCTTGAAAACTCACTCCTCCCTATCACTCAATTTCATTCCAAAATTATTAAAAGATCATTCACCTTGTCAATTTCATGATGTTGTTCACTGTAAAGCTTTTATTCAGGATGACAAGGGTTATACTGATACTGTGATTTTATGGATAAGTTCATCTACAAAACAGTTCTTAGACCTGAAGGCCAGTAACTGAGCAACTTCCATAAAATGTTATTTGTCCAACTTTAAATTTTATTCTTTTCCTAGTACTAAATGATCTTTTCTTGATGCTGTTTAAATCTTCCAAGCTAAATATGTCTAAAAGAAATAAGATCTCCTCGATGTAAGTTTAAAATCTGGTAGCGACAGTTTTTTGGAATTACAACAACAATATACACAAACAACCTATTAAATGTTGAGGTTTATATTTGGCAATATAAACAGTTTCTGGATAAATTTCACAAATTACGACATTTTATTGATCATAGATTCCGAAAATTTGATTCCCTCATGGGCAGGGGACCAGCTCCATAAACTCTAAGTGACTTTTACTGTCAAGTTTTGTAATATAAATAGGGTAACATGGCATATTTCATTATGACTGAATGCCACAGGGAATGTTAGATATTTCAACAACAATCCTTTCTTTAATGCTTTTCGGTGGTTTATCGAGAAATAACAGTAGATTATCACTTGATAATCTTACTGCAAAAGCAGTGAAATTATTAAAAACTTAAACCCTGCTTTTGTGCATTTTATCCTATCTGACGTTATCTATTCGGGGCGAAATAAGTGACGTCACAATGAACGTTGCATAGCTATAACATGCAAAATGACGTGCTTTACGAAGATATGTCCTAGAAATTTCACATTTGTCTCATTTTTGCATAAAAGAAATAGAATAATCATTTGTTTTTGAGTAAGATTGATTTATATTTCATTTCGTGAACAACAAAAGCTACATTTTAACTTGTAGCGGTGCCACTCGTGAAAATATAGCTTTTGTTGTTCTCTCAATGAAATATAAATCGATCTTACACTGAAACAAACTCTTATCCTCCATATAATTATAGTAATTTGGATCGAAGCCTTTTGGGGTGATCTTTAGCTTGAATTGCTGTATTATAATTTTAAAGGCATGTTGATATATACATCAGGAACTTATGCCGTTAGCTTCGCATCAAATTGATGTAAATAAATTGTACACAAAAAAATAAAATTGAAATCACAAGTAGGCAAACTGAGCATTGTAGTATAGCTTGAATGAGCTGTAAGACTATTTAAGTTGCCCAACTATGAAGATTTTTCACTTTAAGGACGAAAGTTGACTTCACTTTCTTGGAATTTTGCACCATCTAAAATTTCTTATCAAGTTAGAGAAAAGATACAGTACGTAAAGCTTTTGTGAAACTACTTGGGGTATCACAAAAAAAGCGGTTGCTAAAGGGAATGGATACTTTATACAATATTTCTGTAAATTAAGACATTTTGATAACTTAATTCAACAAATTTTCACATGGGTCTTACTAAATCCTATGATCATAACATTAAATTAACAATATATCGTTGAAGAGTGTCCACTCTTTCAAAGATTTTGCTTACGATGATGGGACATTTTATGATGGCCCCTTATTAAAATCTGTCGCTTAATAGAAGGAGTGGCTATTATCAATATTATCAATTGTATTTAGTCCATGTTTTTGATGGATGAATTCTTTACTTTCAGACCCCTTGACGCGTCTGGTAAGCTGGGACCCGGCGCTGGAGATGGGGACAGGGGGAGGCAGAAACCACCAAAGTCTTTCGCATTTGACCATTGTTTTTGGTCCATGGATAAAGACAACCCAAAATTTGCTAGTGAGTATTGATATGCCTATTTAACCCTTTCCTGTTGTACAAATTTTTGGACCTGTCCAAATCTAAAGGTTTTGCAGACGAAAATTAAAAGTGGGTTTAATTTGAAAAATAAACATTCAGTAGGGTAGAAAATAGTGTGGAAAAAGAAGAAATTGCTTGTCGGAAGCAATTTCTTCTTTTTTCACAATGTTTTCTCAATCATAAAATCAAAGGCACATAAAAAGCAGGGATTAAACAGCAAAGGGTTAAGAAGATCATAAAATCTCTATAACCTAGCTGAAAATACCATCTTATGTTACATCCAAGTCAGATGTACAGATGTACTGGGTTAAAGCCAGTCTAAAATCTTTACATTAAAACCAGTCTTAGTGGCCACCTGTATTCAGCAAGCAACCTGTATTAAGCAAGCGACCACTGAGTTACCCAATGAGGAATTTGTGCATTAATTAACCTGCATTAAGGAAGCACCTGTGTTAAGCAAGGGCTTTTTGAATGTCCCTTGGGTGCTTGCTTAATACAGGTTTGACTGTATTTCTCATTAAAACCCTATGTTGTTGGTGCTCATTTGGATTGTCTCTCGGAGACAATCCAAATGGGTACCCACAACATAGGATTAAATTTATGCTATAATTAATAATGTAGTTTTGTCTTCAGATGGTGGGACCGAAATAGATCTACAACATTTTGGACCATGATATATTCTTTCACAATGTTAACCAAGGTTTCCTAATGAAAATCATTAGGAAACCTAGGTTAACACTGTTAAAGTTCATTATTCCCAAAAACATTTACAGATTATTACGGATCCACTACCTTAAATCCAAAATACCCCTCATGCGTAGCTCTGATACAAGCTGCTGTTCCTAACCATGGCTTGCTTGTATACTTTGCATACTATAACAACCTTAACATTCAGTCCAAGCTACCAGTGGCTCAGTTCAAGTCCACTTGCATCATTTGCTCATAAGTGAGAGAAAAATGAAGTGATTCAAAATGACATTTGTCAGATTAAATGTTTGTGACATGCATCACTTCTCTACTGTATTAGGGCAAATCAATTGCTCAGCATCAAACAGTTGTTAATACCTATATGTATACAGGTATTTACAACAGTTTCAGAATGGTAGAACCATTCAAATGATACACACAACATATGTGGGATAATCAGCTGTTGGCTTGGATGGAAGGTTATTAGTTCCCCACCGGTTACCGGTTGGGGGACTATAGGTTTGCTTGATTCCGTCTGTCCGTCCGTCTGTCCGTCCATCTGTCCGTCACACTTTTGTCTGGGCTATATCTTCTAAACCATATGTGCTAGCAACTTCAAACTTGGTACACTTATAGATCTCATTGAGGAGAAGTGTCATGTTCGAGAACCTTTACTCTGCCATGCCCACTTTTTGAGTTATTGCCCTTTGTTGTTTTTACCCTTACATTCTTGTCCAGAACATATCTCCTAAACTTTGTGTGCTAGCAACTTCAAACTTTGTACACTTATTGATCTCATTGAGGAGAAGAATTATGTTCAAGAACCGTTTCTCTACCACGCCCATTTTTTGAGTTATTGCCCTTTGTTGTTGTTACCCTTACATTCTTGTCCGGAACATATCTCCTAAACTATGTGTGCTAGCAACTTCAAACTTTGTACACTTATAGATCTCATTTAGGAGAAGTGTCATGTTGAAGATCCATAACTCTGCCACAACCACTTTTTGAGTTATTGCCCTTTGTTGTTTTTAGCCTTACATTCTTGTTCGGATCATATCTCCTAAATTATAAGTGCTAGCAACTTCAAACTTTGTACACTGATATATCTTATCGCGGACAAGTGTCATGTACAAGAACTGTTACTCTGCCATGTCCACTTTTTGAGTTATTGCCCTTTGTTGTTTTTAGTCTTACATTCTTGTCCGGATCATATCTCCTAAACTATAAGTGCTAGCAACTTTGTACTTTGTGCAAGTATAGATCTCATTGAGGACAAGTATAGATCTCATTGAGGACAAGTGTAATGTACAAGAACTTTTACTCTGCCACACCCATTTTTTGAGTTATTGCCCTTTGTTGTTTTTACCTTTACATTTTTGTCCGGAACATATCTTCTAAACCATAAGTGCTAGAAACTTCAAACTTGGTACACTTATAGATATTATTGAGGACAAGTGTCATGTACAAGAACTGTCACTCTGCCATGTCCACTATTTGAGTTATTGCCCTTTGTTGTTTCTATTCTTACATTTTTGTCCTGTACTTATCTCCTAAACCATAAGCCCTAGCAACTTCAAACTTTGTACACTGGTAAATCTCATTGAGAAGAAGTGTAATGCACAAGAACTGTTACTCTGCCACATCCACTTTTTAGCTCACCTGAGCACGAAGTGCTCAAGGTGAGGTATTGGGATCGTAGAATGTCGGTCGTCCTTCGTCCGTCGTGCGTCGTCCGCAATTTCTTTAAACATCTTCTCCTCCTAAACCAGTGGGCCAATCTTGATGAAACTTGGCAGGGATGTTCCTTGGGTCAAGCTCTACCAAAGTTGTTCAAATAAATGAAATCCATCCTTAACTTTCCCCTACCCCTAACAAAAAGGGTGAAAATATGAAAATCTTTTAAAATCTTCTTCTCTGAAACCCGAAGGCAGACAGCTTTCATATTTGGTATGTAGCATCATCTAGTGGACCTCTACCAAGTTTGTTCATATCAAGACCCTGAGGTCATATTTGGGCTTTGCCCGGGCCCAACCCTTTTTACATAGAATTGAAGAGCGAGAATCTTTAAAAATCTTCTTCTCTGAAACCAGATGGCAGACAGCTTTAATATTTGGTGTGTAGCATCACCTAGTGGGCCTCTACCAAGTTTGTTCATATCAAGACCCTTGGGTCAAATTTGGGCTTTGCACGGGTCCATCCCTTTATCTCTTATGAGCACAAAGGGTGAAAAAATGAAAATCTTCAAAAATCTTCTTCTAGGAAACCAGATGGCAGACAGCTTTCATATTTGGTATGTAGCATCATCTAGTGGACCTCTACCAAGTTTGTTCATATCAAGACCCTAGGATCATATTTGGGCTCCACCCGGGCGCAACCCTTTTTACATAGAATCAAAGAGCAAAATCTTTTAAAATCTTCTTTAATTGAAACCAGAGGACACACTGCCTTCATTTTTGGTATGTAGTATCATCTAGTGGGCCCCTACTAAGTTTGTTCATATCAAGACCCTTGGGTCATATTTGGGCTCCAACCGGGCGCATCCCTTTCAGCTCATCTGTGCATGACGGGTGAAAAAAAGAAAACCTTCAAAAATCTTCTTCTCTGAAACCAGAAGGCAGACAGCTTTCATATTAAGTATGTAGCATCATCTTATGGACCTCTTTCAAGTCTGTTCATATCAAGACCCTGGGGTCACATTTGGGGTCCACCTGGGTGCATCCCTTTTTACATAGAATCAAAGAGCAAAATGGCATATCTGTCTTGCTCTTCGCTGAAAACGTTCAATGGTATTGATCTTAGGCAATTATCTTCTTTTTGACATCAGCCTATCTAATTAATGTGATGTCCCAGGGGTCAAAGAGACTCAGGTGAGCGATCTAGGACCATCTTGGTCCTCTTGTTTAGTTATTGTCCTTTGTTGTTTTTTATCCTGACATTTTTGTCTGGACCATATCTCCTGAGCCATCAGTGCTAGCTACTTCAAACTTGGTACACTTATAGATCTCATTGAGGACAAGTGGCATGTACAAGAATCATTCTTCTCCGCCCACTTTTGGAGTTTTTGCCATTGGTTGTTTTTACTCTTATATTTTTGTTTGGGACATTTTGTTCAAAACCTAATGTGCTAGCAACTTCAAATTTTGTATACAGTTATAGATCTAGTAAGTAGGAGATATATTATAAGAAAGGATTTTTTTTATCCGGTGGGGGAATCCTGTATTGCATCGCAATACGATATGCTCTTGTTCATGTAATGGTTTTAGCAATGACAAATGCCATCGGTAGGTGCAACAGCTTTTGTGGTATCACCAAAATACTGTTGAAAATAGTTTTATGCCCCATATAAAGATTTGCTCACTATCTGCAAGTTCTAAAATAAATGTGTCTGTAAATAGGTAGTAGACCCCCTATTCATACCGTAGACTGATTTTTCCTTTGAGAATAGTTGGTACATTATCTTTGATAACTGTCTGTATAAAATGCTTTTAGTTATGAAAGATGCAGACAATGGGATGGGAGACAATATCAGAGGTTGTATTGACCCATTACCATGTGATTAAATTTCATAGAGGTCTAAATTAAAAGATCAGGGGAAAGATTAAGAATTGGAGAACAAGTACTACATTGTTACAATCTAGTGCGAAATTTTGATAGTGTGTGATTATTTTCAGTCACGTGACTCAGCATCACATGTAAAAACAATATCTATTGAGACATACCTCAGATGATCGCTGTAAATGGTCACAATATTCGTTTTTTCTACACTTGTAGGCCAAAAATTGGTGTTCGGAACCAGGGGTGTGGAATACAAATTATCTGTACTTGTCCTTGGACAAGTAAAATATTATCTTCTTGTTGTCCAGTAACAAAATTAACTTGGCCACAAAAAAGTGAATAAATAAATTTTAAGAAACATTACCTGAAATGAAGAAAATGCTGATACTGATGCTGATGGTATGACCAAAATATTGTTGAAAGTAGTGTCATGCCCCATATAAAGATTTGCTAACTGGCTGCAAGTTCTAAAATGAATGAATCAGTTAACGGGTTGAAGACCCCCCCCCCTATTCATACAGTAGACTGATTTTTCCTCTGAGAATAGTTGATTCATTATCTTTGATAACTGTCTGTATAAAATGCTTTTAGTTATGAAAGATGCAGACAATGGGATGGGAGACAATATCAGAGGTTGGATTGACCAATTACCATGTGATGGAATTTCATAGAGATCTAAATTAAAAGATCCATGGTGAGGGAATATGCATTTTATACACTTGTCCCTGGACAATTAAAACATTATTTTTTCTACTTGTCCAGGATCAACATGAATTTGCCCACAAGAAAGGGAATATATAAATAAGAGAAAAACTTGTGTCAGACAAGTCGGGCATGGAAATTCCACACCCCTGAAAATAGAGACTATGGTATCAAATTGTTCAAATTTTAAATCTCTTTATACCATTTTCAGCAGTTTTGTACAAAGGTATACTCAAGATTACTCAGTCATCAGTTGTTACCTTTCAATGTATCCCCTATAGCCTGTACTGATTTGAATCGGATCGATCCCCAATGGCAGCACTCATCCTTTGTCTTTCACCAATGGGTTGATAATGGTAGACCTATGTGAGAAAGCAGCTGGAGGCTGTGAAAGGATGTGATGGTTGTACTGGTGAGTGAAATACTAGGAAACCATTGATAGGTGCTCCAGCCGCCGCGATATAACCAAAACAATGTTTAAAGCGGCGTAAAACTCCATTCAATTCAATACTGATTTGAAGCAATTCGATTGGACAAATTTATTTAACAAGTTCCCACAACATAGTTTATTGAATTTTCTTAAGAAGCCATATAGAAACAATTATGAGTGCCTGTGAAGATATAAAGGCACTTTCAACAGATTTTTGGTAACTTTTTAGTCTATCTATAGGTCTTCAATAAGATTTCAATTTCATAACATACTGAGATACTTGTAGCTGTTTGGTTTAAGTGTACTATAAAAGGGTTTGTAAGTACTTATAACTGAACAAGAAAATAATGATCATCATCAATTATAATCATCATTCACTTCTGCCACCTTAATTAAAGAATTATTTTGAGGGGTCAGTGCAACACTATTGTAAGTGCCTATATATTTATAGGCACTTACAATAGTGTTGTGCTGACCCTTGATTTATGCATTGGTGACTCTCAAAACAAAAAAGGTACTAAAATTAATGTACCATTTAAGCACAATTCAGCATAGCCTCTAATTAAAGCCAATCCCTTTCAAATGGAAATGCAATGGTTCTAATAGTACCGCAGGGTTGTTTTAGAACTTTGATGGTAAGCATTTTGACAAGTGTCATTTGTCTACCACCAATGGTCCAAAGATATGTATTATGTATAAGTTGGATGGGCAGCTGTTGGCTCAGACGAAATGTTGTAGTTGTACGGGTGAGAGGAACAACAGGAAGCCATGGGTGGGTGCATCAGCTGCCTATATATACCTGGAACAATGTGGATGTGGCATTAAGCCCCATCTATTAATCAATCAAATCAAATCAATCAAATTTACTCAAATCAACTCAAAATCAATCAAATCAAATCAAATCAAATACAAAATCAAATCCAAAATCAAAATCAAAATCAAATCAAATTTTGAAAGTGGTTCCAACTTTTTTCAAATAATACACATCTGAAAAATAGTGTTGTATGACAATGGGTTAAAAGACTTAGTGATGCTGAAAGACCTAAGCTTAAAATCAATAAATACTTAATCAGATTAAGTTGAAGGCTTTTAGCTTGATTAACTGATTATACCAGATATATTGGATAGGTTTGTAATGAAATCTGCAATGTTCTTAAACTCACAGAAAGATATCACATTCTGGTCAAGATCAGATTCAATTTAAATCTTTGCATGCTGAATTTAAAATTTGTTTTCAAACAAAGTGCCAGTTTTGAGGATATTTCAATCAGAATGGCTTTAGTTTTTCCCGCAAAGATTTTGTAATAAAAGCAGGCAGTGTAGGCTAAGGTCAGACTGTACTTCTGTGCAGGCTGATCTTAGTCTGTGCTTTCTGCTAAATATTTGTTTACATTAGAATTATGTAGTGAATGTATGAGGCAGAATTTGGAAATTTTTTCAACTGACAAAATTTTCTGTTGAATCAATTACAAGCCTTGTTCATGAAGAGAGGTAACTCTTGAAGCAACTACTAGATAAGGAAGTGTGGGTTATCTTTCTTCCCTAATCTCTTAAAGGGACTTTCTCACTTATTGTTGCAGCTGTAAAATCTGCCTGATGAGAATATGTACTAAAATTTGCTTGATAATAAGTTAATTGGCTTTTTACTCAATTCTGAATTGATCCCAACTTGAAGTCAATTGAAAACAACAGTTTCTAACATAAGAATCTTGACTGTTTGTCACAATATTTATTCTAATTTATTGCTATACATGTATTTGCTTTATTTTTCAGGTCAACAAACAGTCTTTCATCACCTAGGAGAGTCACTTCTAGAGCGGGCATTCGAGGGTTATAATGGCTGTATATTTGCTTATGGACAGACAGGTAACTTGTAGCCACTTGCAAGTTAATTGACCCATAACATGCAGTTCACAGCATATTCCTTCTTTACACAAAGCTCTGGCTGACATTATAAACTAAGATCAGCCAGAACAAACATGCAGTCTGATCATAGCTAACACTGCCTGCTTTTTAGCTCGGCTATTTTCAAAGAAAACCCGAGGTATTATGATCACCTGGGGTCGTTCGCGTTGTTGTTGGCGTTGGCATTGATGTTGGCATTGGCGTTGGCGTGACAAACTTTAACCTTGATCATAACTTTTGAATGGTATGTCATAGAGCCTTCATATTTCACATGATCATTGCTGGGGACAAGACCTTTCTGTAGGTACTAAGTTCAAGGTCATCACTCAAGGTCAAGATCATCACTCAATGTCAAATTTAACCTTGGTCAAAACTTTTGAATGGTTAGTCAAAGATCCTTCATATCTCACATGATCATTGCTTGGGCAAGAACTTTCTGTTTGTACCAAGTTCAAGGTCATCACTCAGGGTCAAGGTCAAATTTCTTTAAAAAATTTAACCTTGGTCATAGAGCCTTCATATTTCACATTATCATTGCTTGGGACAAGACCTTTCTGTGGGTACCAAGTTCATATATTTGCATTTGCCTAAGAAATAATAAACAGCCAAGCGTTGGCACCCGCTTGCGGTGCTCTTGTTACTTATTATTATCCCCTGCCGTTTTCTGCAAGGGATATCAGTGCTCTCAATAAGAGGACGTCAATTTAATATACGTCCAGAATTTTTGAAATAATGTCCAGAAAAATCAGACCCGGCCGTTACAAAATGTCAAAGATGCAAGTAAAACATCCTGTAATTTGACCCCCGGACGTTTTAATTTTTTTTGTTAAATGGTTAAAAGTAAGCCGCATGCAGAAAGTCAATTTTTAAACCAGCATACACATATAGCTGACCAAAACAAGTTGTGTGTAACCCGCGGGATCATAGACTGTTAATATAACAAACAGTCTATGATTATGCAATTTTGCCGGGTTAGTGGCGCTTCATTACCGCCTCTGTCATTACCTTTCTTTGTCGGATGCAGATCGCAAGGGAAGATCTTTTGATATTGAAACAAAAGAAATTTAAATCAGGGCATCAAACGGAATTCATACAGATCTGACTGATATGATTTCGCAAAATAATAGAAAAGATCTACTTGTTAATCCATAATGAAGAAAAAAGACACTTGAACTGGAAAACGTTTCCGAAAGGTTGGTCGGCTGTCTTCGTTTATAAAAAGCATCTCCCGAGAAGGGGGTAATCCCAATGATGTCATTTAACTTGTCTGCAACAACATGTCCGACGAGAGATTTGAAATGACAGTTTTCTTGTCTTCTGTTTTTCGTATAATTCTGTGTAAGATTAATTAAGTTGGGATATAATAAACTGTCGGTACACTTATTTGCACACTACATAGAACATTAGCATCCTGGGAACGGCAAGGCGAGAAAAGATACATTGATTTCTGTGGGCTCAATTTCCGTATTAGGGCCCGATACCAAAACATCGTAACTACGATTTGAGTAAGCCACATCTCCTAGCCCCACCGCGCAAGATACGTCTAAGGACCGATTCCAAATCGAAACTCAACAGTTTCTGATATTAATGTCACCAAAGTTCTTAACTCCAGTTAGGAGTCAAAAGCCAGGAGTTTTAACACTAGGAAGTCCTTTATTATCCCCTGCCGTTTTCGGCGAAGGGGATATAGTAATGCTCTCCGTCCGTCATTCCGTCATTCCGTCACTAAACTTGTCTGGAGCATATCCTAAAGTATAATAGCTATCAACTTGAAACTTTTTTGGGTGGATAGATCTCATGGAGAAGAAGTGCAGTGCTCAAGAACTACAACTTTTGCTTGCATAATTTTGGAGTTATTGCCCTTTGTTATTTTAAAGACTTAGATTTTGTCCGGAGCATATCTCCTAAAGTATAATAGCTATCAACTTGAAACTTTATGAGTGGATAGATCTCATGGAGGAGAAGTGCAGTGCAAAAGAACTACAACTGTTGCTTGCATAATTTTGGAGTTATTGCCCTTTGTTATTTTTAAGACTTAGATTTTGTCCGGAGCATATCTCCTAAAGTATAATAGCTATCAACTTGAAACTTTATGGGTGGATAGATCTCATGGAGGAGAAGTGCAGTGCACAAGAACTACAACTCATGCTTGCATAATTTTGGAATGATTGCCCTTTGTTATTTTTAAGACTTAGATTTTGTCCGGAGCATATCTCGCTTGCATAATTTTGGAGTTATTGCCCTTTGTTATTTTTAAGACTTAGATTGTGTCCGGAGCATATCTCCTAAAGTATAATAGCTATCAACTTGAAACTTTATGGGTGGATAGATCTCATGGAGGAGAAGTGCAGTGCACAAGAACTACAACTCATGCTTGCATAATTTTGGAATGATTGCCCTTTGTTATTTTTAAGACTTAGATTTTGTCCGGAGCATATCTCCTTAAGTATAATAGCTATCATCTTGAAACTTTATGGGTGGATAGATCTCATGAAGGAGAAGTGCAGTGCACAAGAACAACAACTCTTGCTTGCATAATTTTAGAGTTATTGCCCTTTGTTATTTTAAAGACTTAGATTTTGTAGGGGCTTAATTTCTTAAAGTAGAACCCTTAATCTATTAGGCCTCAGTTTACTATCAAGCTTTCTCGGCGGGGGATGGCCATGTCCGACATGGCTCTTGTTTTTACAGAGCTTCCAGGAATGGTGGACTTTGGGAGTAAAAATGAAACTTATTTTAGCAAGGAAATAAACATTTACAAAGTGTGCAGGAAAGGGACTGTGTGTATGGTGGGGGGGGGGGGGTGTTAAAAATTCCCAAAGTCAAAAAGAAATTCCAACATGGAATTACAAAAATTCCTGAATTTGGCCCTTATTGAGAGCACTGGGATATAGTAATGGTCTCCGTCTGTTGTTCCAAGGTTCCGTCACTAAACTTGTCCGTCTATCATTCCGTTGTTTCGAGAATCCGTCACTAAACTTGTCCGGATCATAAAGTATGATTGCTATCAACTTGAAACTTTATAGGTGGATAGATCTCATGGGGGAGAAGTGCAGTGCACAAGAACTACAACTCTTGCCTGCATAATTTTGGAGTTATTGCCCTTTGTTATTTTTATACTTAGATTATGTCTGGAGCATATTTCCTAAAGTATAATAGCTATCAACTTGAAACTTGATGGGTGGATAGATCTCATGAAGGAGAAGTGCAGTGCACAAGAACTACAACTCTTTCTGGCATAATTTTAGAGTTATTGCCATTTGTTATTTTTAAGACTTAGATTTTGTCTGGAGCATATGTCCTAAAGTATAATAACTATTTACTTGAAACTTTATGGATGGATAGATCTCATGCAGGAGAAGTTCAGTGCACAAGAACTACAACTCTCGCTTTTGCCATTTGTTATTTTAAAGAGTTAGATTTTGTAGGGGGCTAGTCTCTTTAATAAAAAAGAATCCTTAAACTATTAGGCCTCAGTTTACTATCAAGCTTTTGGGGATGGCCTTGTCAGACATGGCTGTAGTTAATCATTGGAAAATCTTGAGCCAGATATGTTGAAATGTGAATTAAATTGGCAAATGGTTTGAAACAAAAATTGAATTCTGGAAAAGGACTTAAAGTTAAACTTGTGATAAGCACAGATAAATATTAGTACCAAACAGCCACAGTCTTGGTCAGTACAAATTCAAAGAAATCACAATTTTAGATGAAAGGGTCAATATAAAGGCATTTACATGAATTTTTCACTAGACCATAGGTATGCACCCAACATCAAACTTGTAAAACAAATACGGGTAGGTGAGAGAAGTTGATTTTGCACATTATTTTCAGTGAAGTAAATTTCTCCTTTTTCACGGAGGAAAGAATTAAGACTTGTCGAAGATGTTATGGAGGATATTTTAAAGTGGGTGAAAAAGAAAAAAAATAAATTCCATTAATGGATAGGAAAATATGGTAAATGGAGAAATTTCCTGTAACATTTTTTTCCACTCGTAGTATCTTTCCAAACCTAATTCTGAATGAGCCTAGAAAAAGAAAATTCATTTTAATTGTAACGGGTTAATTCTTTCGATTTTTTTTGCAGGGTCGGGTAAATCATACACCATGATGGGTACAATGGAGGAGAAGGGCATTATTCCACGTCTTTGTGACGCGCTGTTTGACAGTATTGCGAAACATGAAAATGAGGCGACGTGTTATAAAGTAGAAGTGTCGTATATGGAAATCTATAATGAAAAAGTCCATGATTTGTTAGATTTAAAAGGGTAAGTGAATTCAATTGTTTTTAGCCCTTCCAACTTTTGCATCACTTTGAGACATCAGTGCTTGAGCCCCGGATTTTACCTTTTGTATATAACTCCTCCTCCATCAGACTATATTGATTTTAACACACCTAGCAAAAATGAAATTATTTAATGAATAATTGTTTGGTGAATAAACCATTTCTTTATAATTTCAGGAACAAACAGAATTTAAAAGTTCGGGAGCACAATATACTGGGGCCATATGTAGACGGTTTATCAACTTTAGTTGTTACCTCATTTGAGGTTAGTATATACCAATTCTAGATAAATCCAATTTTAGGAAAGTATGATCAACTTAAGCTGTTACCTCAAATACCTCATTTGAGTTATAGAAGCTAGTTGTAACCCAATTGAGGTAAGTGCCTATCAGTTCTAGTTGTTACCTCATTTGAGATAAGAACATACCAAATCTAGATATAACCCAATTTGAGGTAAGTACTTTAGCTGTTACATGCAATACCTCATATAGATGGTTTGGTGCTAAACAGTTATAACTGGCTATTTGACTTTAGGCAGTTACAACTGTTTTGCACCAAACCTTCAATTTGAGTATTAGTAGCTAGTTGGTAACCAATTGAGGTAAGTGCCTATCAGTTCTAGTTGTTACCTCATTTGAGATAAGTATCTATGAGCTCTAGTTGTTACCTCATTATGCCCCTTTTCGAAGAAGAGGGGGTAAATTACTTTGCACTTGTCAGTTGGTTAATCCAACCGTCTGTAGACCATTTTTGTCTGGAGCAAAAAGTATGCAAGCTAGAATCATGAAACTTCACAGATGGATAGATCTCAATGAAGAGAAGTGTTGTGCACAAGAACCAGACCTCTACTCATAATTGACAAAGAATAGGCTATTGACCTACTTTTATGGGGGGCATAAATGTTTTACAAACATCTCATGTTTGATAAGTATCTATGAGCTCTAGTTGTTACCTCATTTGAGATAAGGGCTGAGCCATAGCACAGTGGGTAGTGAATTTAGACCACCAATCTTCAATTTTGGGATGTCATGTGTTCAATCCCTGTCAGTGCCACATGTTCTTTATATCATTTGTCTTCCACCAATGGGTTGAAAACTTGTAAACCAAAGTGGGATAGCAGCTTGAGGCTAGAAAAGTGTGTACCATATTTCCTCTCATAATATCGCTTTCCTTAATAGTAGCACCCCTACATTTGAGGAATTTTTGAGACTTTTTCTCTAACTTGAGATGAATATCCTCTTAGCAATCATTTAAATGATTGTTTAGAGGAGATTCACCTCAAGTTAAAGGTAAAAGGGCCTAGATGACATCAATTTTAATGATTCTTTAAATAAAAATTGCATACTGAATAAAAGCTCCCAGACCATATTATGTATATCTCCCGGGAGTATTTATTAGGAGAAATGCGGTATGTCATATTAGGTAATTTTATATTCTCTTCCTATTTTTAAATCTCGGGAAAAGGAAAAAGAACCTGAAATATTGTTATAAATTTATTTACAAGGCAGAAACATTTTGAAGTTTATGAACAATCTTTCCTAATACAATAACTATCTTTTTGGAATGATTAATAAGTATACTTAATATTTGATTATGCACAAAGTTCTGTTAATTCTCTGGATTTTAATTTGATAAAAATGAACAAATGAAAGAACCTTGGTTAAATTATGATTAAATCAGGGAAAAAATATCTCTAATTGTGGCAGGACATCAATAATCTAATGATTGAAGAGAACAAATCTAGATAAATGGAAAACACCGTAGAAAAAGAGGAAATTGCATGTCATAAACAATTTCTTCTTTTCCAACAATGTTTTCCTGGCAATTTTCCCCCAATTTGCCAAAAAATCAAACATGCTTTTCATGCAGGACCTGTTTTTATCTGGGAGGACTTGTAATATTTTTGGCTAACAGGTCCTTCAGGCTGGTTGCAAAAAGTTGTTAGTGTCAAGCCCTGGAATGACTTGCAATGTACAAAAGATCATTGGAAACTGTGTTGTCTGTAGACTAAAAAATATTTCATCTCTCATTTTGACAGGACATCAACAATTTAATGAATGAAGGGAACAAATCTAGAACTGTTGCTGCGACCAACATGAACAGTGAAAGTAGCCGATCTCATGCCGTGTTTAACATCATACTAACGACTACACTCGTGGATTTGCAGACTTCGGTATGTATCGCTCCATTTCCAGGGAACAGAAATTTATACTGGTCAATTTTAACCCTTGTCAAGCTGAAAAAATTTTGGCTTAAAATTTTCATCAAAATAAAAGGGCAAAAGGCACTGAATGTACCAACTGTAGGTCAATTTTAATTGAAAAACTAAATCTTTTGACAATTCTAGTTTGAAAGTGAGAAACAGGTGGTGTAGACTAGCATCAGACTGCACATATGTGCAGGCTAATGTTTGTCTTTAGCTCCTGCCAAAGCAGGAATATTCCGGGTTCAGCATGACAAGGGTTAAAGGAAGTGTTATTAAAGCTTTTCCATGTGCAGTCATGGATTTTTATGCCCCCGTATCGAAAGATCGGGGGCATATTGTTTTACCGTTGTCCATCTGTCCGTCTGTCTGTCCGTCCGTCAGTCTGTCTGTCTGTCTGCAAAAGTTAACCAAAAAACTTAACATTGCCAATATCTTCAAGCCTATTCAAGATACAAGGCTCATATTTGGCATGATGATAGATCTCAATGATCTGCATCTGCTGGTACCAAAGTCAAGGTCATGTGACGAGGTCAAGGTCATCTGTCAAGGTCAAATAACTCTAAAAGTTAACAAAAAAACTTGACATTGCCAATATCTTCAAGCCTATTCAAAATACAAAGCTCATATTTGGCATGGTGATAGATCTCAATGATCCGCATCTGCGGGTACCAAAGTCAAGGTCATGTGACAAGGTCAAGGTCATCTGTCAAGGTCAAATAACTCAAAAAGTTAACCAAAAAAACGTAACATTGCCAATATCTTCAAGCCTATTCAAGAAATAAGGCTCATTTTTGGCATGATGATAGATCTCAATGATCAGCATCTGCGGGTACCAAAGTCAAGGTCATGTGACAAGGTCAAGGTCATCTGTCAAGGTCAAATAACTCAAAAAGTTAACCAAAAAACTTAACATTGCTAATATCTTCAAGCCCATTCAAGATACAAGGCTCATATTTGGCATGATGATAGATCTCAATGGTCCGCATCTGCTGGTACCAAGGTCATGTGACAAGGTCAAGGTCATCTGTCAAGGTCAAACTTTGAAAAAAATTAAGGGGGCATTAGTGTTTCACAAACACATCTTGTTTGACCCTGTTGTTTTATACTTTGAGTAAATATTTTGTGAAAGGAGAAATTGCCTTTAATAAGCAGTTTCTTTTCTTCCAATAATATTTTCTAAAACAAACAATGGTTTAATTTTAATTTCCCCCTTGTTTAAAATTATCCTTTGCAATGTCTTTAAATTTGGACCAGTCCAAAATTTGAAATGGAGCAAAGGCTTGAAAAGTGCTTTATACTGCAAATCTAAAAGCTGTATAAGATAGAAAACAGTATTATGAAATGATTTTCTTGTTACAAAGAATTTCTCCTTTACTTTAGAATTTATTGAAACTTTTTACCTTCAATATATGTACCAAATGTGGCATTGCATGATATTTGCTCAATTCATGAAAGACTTTTAAACCTTTAGATTAAAAAATGATTCCTTTGGGGATTCGAAAGTGAATTCAATCTGCAGTTGAACAATTATACGTTAAAAAAAGCCTATTGCACAAGTGGATTATCATCATAGATTTTCTAAATACAGATTTTATAAAACTTTAGTGATTGTTGGTGGGAGCCAAATTGTTGTATCTGAAACCTTATTCATGCTGTAGTTACTATAGTTTGATTGCCCAACATCATATTTTTATACCCTGCTAGAGTTATAACGCGTCCAAATTTGGGTTTTCTGCACCCGGGCGAAAAAGCAGCACCCCTGGTTTTGTAGTGCAAGAAATCAAGGTTGAGTAGGAGTTTCCGTTGGACATATACATAATTCTTCAATGTCCCCTATAGAAGTCTTCTTATCAATATGAAAAATGAAATCCATTAGAAAAAAAACATGTGTATATTAATTCTATTTCAAAACAAGTTTTGGTAGCAGAAAATTGATGTTTTCATGTTTCCGTTGCTGTTTGAAATGGCTAAAAGTCCTTGCTGTGTGACAGTTTTGGCTAATACACTAAGACCATTAACATTGAATTTGTTAAAAAATGCAGAAATTCCGGGGGTGGAGCTTTTGTTCTGGGGTGCAGAAAATCAAAATTTGGAACAGTTCATACCTGCCTGCTAACAAAATGTATTCCTTTACTAGACAAGTATGTTACTGTGTTGCAAATATATAAAAAATTCTTTGAAATTATATAACAAACTCATGAAATAAAGTAACAAATGTCTGAAATAAAGTAACAAACACATGAAATGATGTAACTTATACATGAAATAATTTCAACTTTCTTGAACAAGATGTAGGACTTGGTGTTTTCTAAATGTACTTTTAGAATTAAAGTCAGCTTGTTCACAATACTGGAAATTTTCACTATGAACCTTAGATCTTAAATATCTTTTATACAAGTACACATGTAAAATTACTAGAATAGTCAAGAACAGTAACCCTGAAATAATCCCTGTTATTATAGGCACATAGTTCTCTCCCTTCTCAGTTGTTGGTGGAGTTTGTGAACTTGAAATGTTGACAGTGATTAAAACACTTTGTGTAGAACTCTTTCTAGTCTCCAGCGCAGGTGTTATAAATCCTTGTTTTGGAGGTTGTGGAAAAACTTTTGTTGGAACAGGAAAAGATCCAAAATAACATGACCCACTTACAGTTTTAGAGAAATTTGAAATTGTCCAGCCTCTGTAAGTGATTGGTTCAGCACAAACTGGTTCTTGTGTTTGATTGGTCAATATTTCTGGCATCCAATAAATATCGCAGTCACATGTCCAGGGGTTATTAGCCAATAGGATCATAGTAGATTGATTCAAATAATTTTTCAAAGCTTCTGGAAGATTGTGAAGTTTGTTTTGTTGTAAGTCAAGCTTCTGGATGAAACTGTCTTTTAAAGCGTCTGCTTCCACAATTTTAATCAAGTTACCCACAAGAAATAAAGCTTTTAGAATTACATGAGATAGGTATCCACTGCTCAGAATAGTCAGGTTATTTCTTGATAGATTTATCTCTAATTTGGCATTAGAAATGTTCTGTAGAAACAGTGATGATAATGTCTGTAGATTGTTTTGTGCAAGATTTACATTATTCAAAAGCTGGTCACCTGACATTGATTCAGGATGAACAAATACAAGCTTGTTACGTCCTAGATTGATAGATCTTAGGTTAGGAAGATTTGAGAATGTTCCTTCATCAATTCTGGTTAATGAATTACTCATCAGATTTATGTCCTGTAAAGTATTTAATCCTGAGAAAGCATCTGTGTGAACAGAAACTATTTTATTATTCTTTAAATTGATTTTCTTAATATGATAAAGTCCTTTTAAGCTATTTTCCCCTATAGAGGAAAGTTCATTCAGCAACATCTTAATTTCTTTGAGATTGACCAGTTGACGAAACACAAAACTGTCTAAATTAACCAGCTTGTTCTTTGATAAATTTAGGTATTCCAGATTCACCAAGCCCTTAAAATTATCCTCTTTTATATTGTGTAGAGGATTCTCGGTAATGGTCAGAGAAGTCAGATTTTTGTTTGACAAGAATGCAGATCCCTTTATTTCTTTAAGCTGATAGTTATGTATGGTCAGCTCACATAGATGAGTTTGTTTTTGAAAAGTGTGTGTTAATAATACTCCAAGAGGAAAGAAATTTTGGTTTTGTAAATCATTAACATCCAAGTGTATGAGTGTGGTGGGAAGTGTTTGGAGTTGAATGTCACTACATGATGCAGAAATCAGTTGATTCCTCATATTGAATTTACAATCTGCACATCCTGTAAGGCAATTCTGTGTTGTCCCTGCACTTTGAATCCATAAGTTGGTGAAGTTTATTAACAAAATCTCTAACAATATCCAGCATTGCATTGTGTGGTAATATTGTCTTTTATCCATTTTCAGAATAATTTTGTTGAGAAAATTTGTCAGTTTTTAAAATCAGTAATAGTCTGCAAACCTACAAAATTTGAAATTTAGTATGGTGGGTAATCTTGGGTTTTTCCAGTGCAACACTTTTGAATCGCTGATTTATCATGTAATAAATAATTCACAGAATCCATTTTATCTGTTTGATTTTATAGCATAAGTTTGTAACTTGAATTTATGTCACTGGCTCATAAGCCGATTAGAATGTCTACTTTAATTGAGATAAAAAGTCACAACATCCCAGAACCTATAACTTTTTTCCATCAAAACCATCACTTGTATTCTAAAGGTTTGAAATGGTTTTTGCTCTTTATATACGAAATCTTCAATCCCAAAAGATAACCAAATTCCAACTTCCAGTAAACAAGCTCAAGGAAGGTCTGGTTGCATTCTGCACGTGCATTACAAACATCGTCAATAAATCACAAATTAACTTCTGTCACAGGCTGACATTTTCCTTTAAGCTTTGTCCATATTGACATAAATAACCATATAAGGCAACAAAACAACTTTTAAGATAACATTCAGTACATCAGTCTGGTCATTCTTTGTTCCCTTGATTCATTTGTAGATGACAAATTTTTTCGACTGGTCTAATTTCAAAGAAGGATGTAAATGGTTGGCTCAAAAGGAAACATTTGTTACTGCCTATATATTTATAGGCAGTTACAAATTTTTCCTATGGAGCCATTCCAAAGGGCTATTAAGGTTTATAGAAGGTTAGATTCTTTTGAAATATTATGACAAAAGGAGAGTAACCTTAAGGAAGGGTCTAGCGGTCCCGATTTCATTCCCTTATGACCATACTCATTCTTTCCGACTATTTGTCTGCCATAAATGGGTTGATAGTCGTAGTCCTATTCGGGATAGCAGCAGGAGGCTAGGAAAGGATGTAATGGTAATACTGGTGCTAGAAATACCAGGAATCCATTGTTAGTTGCTCCAGCAGCCGCGATATGAATGAAAAAATCTTAAAAGTGGCGTAAAACCCCATTCAAACAAACAAGACCTCAAGCAAGGGTAATTCTCCTTTACCTGCATTGACTTTCTCATTGGTTTACTGCACTAATATAGTTTTATTTGTTTGTTTGTATGAGGCTTAACATAACTTCGAACATTATTGCAGTTATATTGTGGCAGCTGGTACAACTAAGAATGGTTTCCTGTTTGTTTCTCACACCGGTGAAACCACAATATTTCATCTGAGCAACCAGTTGCTCATCCCACTTATTATATGTCCACAAGTAGGCCAGAAATGACTTATGTCACCAAGACTGCTGTCAAATGTGGAAAGTACATGCAGTATTTCTTCTAATAAACGCTCCCGGGAGCTATACATTACATAGTTGGGGAACTTTTATTTAATATGCATTTACTGATTTAAAAACTAAAGTTTCCCTTAAGATTGATGTGAATTTGCTCTAAACAATCATGTAAATGCTTGTTTAGATGAAATTCACAAAAGATTGGAGTAGAAGTATTTAAGATTTCTTAAAATTTAGGCATTTGAAGTCTTTTATTTTTCTAAGTAAAAAATGTAGGGGTGCTACTATTAGGGCAGACTTTTTTTAATAGGGGAAATACGGCAGTATGCCTTAGTGGGATGAGCAGCTGGATTCTGAGATGAAATGTGTGAGAGACCAGAAAACCAATTGGTTGGAAGGTGCATCAGTCTCTGCATTATAACTGTAAATAGACAGACTGTCAATCTAGAGGTCCCAGGTCCGATCCCTGCCAGCGGCTCTTATCCTTTCCGACTAATTTTGTCTACCACCAATTGGTTTATAATCATAGACCTATGTGGGATAGCAGCTGGGGGCTAGGAAATGATGTGTTGGAAGTACTTTTGTTAGAAATACCAGGAATCCATTGTTAATTAGGTGCTCCAGCTTCTGTGATATATCTGAAAGATTGTTGAAAGCAGTGTAAAACCCCATTCAAACAAAAAAAACTGATGTCTAGTATTTGTTGGCCTGAGTTTCTTATCTTAACCATTGTACTGCATTCTATAGAAATTTGCATCAAAGCATCAAAGGTATTTCAATGAAGTCACAGCCTTTGTTAGCCAACATAAATCAAGAATACATTACTGGCTCTATTGAAGTTAATTAAACTTGGACAGGTGACCAAGGTATGCCATTTATAAGGGCCATTGTTGAACTGGGTCTACATTTTACCTAGACTCTACATCGGCATTTGTTAATTGGTCTTTAATTGGATTTCAAACATGTTTTATTGTGACCTTATGACCTGGTTTTGGGATCGTTTTGTCATAAAGGGAATTTAAAATGGTATTACTTATGTTATTTGACTTTGAGGGTAGTGGACCTGTAATACTTCAGCAATGTTTCGGAGGTTATGATCTTTAACAATGTTGACCGAGGATTCCTAATGAGAATCATTAGGAAACCTTGGTTAACACTGTTCAAGTTCATGATGTCCCAAATATTGTGGAACTATTGCAGGTCCACTACCTTAACCTGTTTCATGTCAATTTCACTTTTTGACTCCTTTGAAGATAAAAAATTTGGAAAGCATTGTGGAAAAATGAAGAAATTGCTTGTTATATGCAATTTCTTCATTGTTCGCATTGTTTTCCTTCCAAAAAGAAAAAGAGCCTAAGTATGTGTGACATTTCCAACAGTTTGACATGTTCGTGAACATTGAGCAGCCTAGACAGTCACACAGAGCATTAACCCTTTCCTGTTTTTTCAAAATTTTGGACCTGTCCAAATTCAAAGGTTTTGCAGACGAAAATTTAAAGTTGATTTAATTTGAAAAATAACCTTTCAGTAGGGTAGAAAATAGTGTGGAAAAAGAAGAAATTGCTTGTCATAAGCAATTTTCTTCTTTTTATGCCCCCGATAGGGAGGCATCATAAATTTGACTTGTCCGTCCGTCCGTCTGTCCGTCTGTCCGTCCGTCATTCGGTCCAAAAACTTTAACATTGGCCATAACTTCCTTATTACTTAACATATTCGCATCATACTTTACCACAACATTCCTTGGTACATTACCTTTCTGTAGGCACATACTTTGGTGACCTTGACCCCTGGATGACCTTGACCTTCAACATAGATTGGCCATAATTTAAAATCAAAGCGGTGTCGGGGGCATTGTCATCTTACAGTGACAGCTCTTGTTTCACAATGTTTTCTCAATCATAAAATCACAGGCACGTAAAAAGCAGGGATTAAACAGCAAAGGGTTAAGAAGATTATCTGACTGTCTAAAGACACTTTGGGGCTTTGTTTATCTAGAAAGTCCACAGTGAAGACTATGGTCAGACTGTACGGATGCCAATTGTAAAAGATCATTTGTTCCATAGTGTTGCTAAGCTATTTGGTGTCCACTACCTTAACTAACTGAATAGTTCTAAAACCATGTATCCAAATCTGTTGGACTGTCATTCTAGAGGTCCCGGGTTCAATCCTGAATGGTGGCACTCATTTTTTCCGACTATTTGTCTCTCACCAATGGGTTGATAATTGTAAACCTATGTGAGATAACAGCAAGAGGCTAGGAAAGGATGTGATGGTTGTACTGGTGAGAGAAATTCAAGGAATCCATTGTAAGGTTCTCCAGCTTCCGTGATATAACTGAGAAAATGTTGAAAGTGGCGTTAAATCAATTCAATAAATCAATTGATCCCCAACATCGGCACTCATCCTCTCTAACTATTGGTCTCCCAGCGCAGTTGGTGGCGCGCCGGACTTCTAATCCAGAGGTCTATATTGGCACGGGTTCGATCCCCGGCCGCGGCACTTATCCTTTCCGACATTTGTCTTCCACCAATGGGTAGATATTCGTAAACCTATGTGGAATAGCAACTGGAGGCTAGGAAAGGGATGTGGTGGTAGTACTGGTGTGAGAAATACCAGGAATCCATCGTTAGGTGCTCCAGTCGTCGCGATATAACTGAGAGATTGTTGAAAGCGACGTAATACCCCAATTCAAATCAAATCAAACCAATTGGTTGAATATCGTAGAACTATGTGGGATAGCAGATAGAGGCTTGGAAAAGATGTGATTGTAGTTCTGGTGTGAGAAATACCAGGAATCCATTGTAAGGTGCTCCAACCATTGTGACATGACTGAAATAATGTTAAAAGCGATGTTTAACCCCATTCAAACAAACAAACAAGCAAACCATAAAATGTTGGGCTATCAATCAAGGGGAAGTGAGTTACAGCCCCAATTTGGCCAACTTTCATCCAAATTATAATATAAGTAATTGTGACAGGCTTCATTTGGTCCCAGCCGCCGTCATAGCGCAGTTGGTAGCGCGTGGGACTGTCAAACTAGAGGTCACGGGTTCGATCCCCGACGGCGGCACTCATTTTTTCTGACTATTTGTCTTTTACCAATGGGTCGATAATCGTAGATCTATGTGAGATAGTAGCTGGAGGCTAGGAAAGGATGAAATGGTAGTACTGGCGTGAGAAATACCAGGAATCCATTGTTAGGTGCTCCAGCCGCCGCGATATAACTGCGAAATTGTTGAAAGCAGCGTAAAACTCATTCAAACAAACAAACCAATTTGGCCAACTTTCATCCAAATTATAATATAACTAATCGTGACAGGCTTCATTTGGTCCCACAAATTGGCAAATCAGAGGTCGACACTAACTCCTGAGATTAGGAGTCCACTGGACTCCTAACTCTTAAAATCAAGGAGTCCAAGCTCAAAGTAAGGAGTCCAAATTTTCATAAGGGGAGAACATTGTGGAAAAGAAGAAATTGCTTGTTATAAAGCAATTTATTCTTTTCCACAACGTTCTACCAAAGAAGAGTTTTTTTCTCAAAACAATACAGGATCCAGACAAATGTTTTCTTCAACATGTTTTGTACATTTGTTTTTCAAAATATTTCCTTTCAACCCTTGGAGTCCAGCAGACTCCTTACTTGCAAATCAAGGGAGTCCAACTGGTAAACAAGGAGTCTCGGACTCCCGGACTCCCCTTAGTGTCGAACCCTGCAAATAATTGTAAGCCTTAGTGGATGGGAAGCTGGTGGCAGGGATGAAATGTTTCGGTCAAACTGGTTGGAGATACAACAGGTTACTATGGGTAGGTGCATCAGCGACATTGATTTAAGTGTATTATGGTTGAAAACTATGTTAAATGCTAAACAAACAGAAGAAAGATGGAACCCTTTAACAGACAATGAATTGTAATGACTAATTGAAGATTAAGAATTTGAAAATTCAAAAACTTCATCATTACAGCTTTTTCAAAATAGTGGTTATGAGGTTTTGGAATTTAAAACCAAGGAAGTCTTACAAAAGTGAAGAAAACAAGACTAACAGGTTTAAATGTACATGTGTGTTTATTTTTGCTCATTAAAAGTTTCACAGACTTAAAATTATGCAATTCAAGTTAAATACAAAGGCTTTTAAGCTCCATAATGATAATTGCTGCAATTTTATTCCAGAAGTCTACTTTATGTTTTACATAATTATTTTGCACCAAAAAACATTTGCATTATTGTTGCATTTAGTCATTATAAAACACCACATTTAGGTTTATTATGGCAGATAACCGGTTTTCTTGAACCGCTCAATCTGGGCTATGTCAGAATCAAGCTCCGTGTACCGCTCTCCATACGGCGATGCTCCATCATTGCTCACAGAGTTAGGCCCCTCACTCCCAAAATCGTGTAACACCATAGACTCCATGATGTTATTCTCTGACACTTCTCTATTCTTTATGGCCTTCTGTTTCCTCAGCTTCTCCTCCCTTTTCTCCTTCAGTTTACACAGATAACACAAGATTGGTCCAACAACAATCGCTAGAATTATCATAGAAATGGCGGCAATCGCAAAGGCTGTTGATGAAGCGTAAGCAGGCAGAGCCTCTACTGGAGGTTCTATGGTTGTGTTGGTAACGACACCTGTTTCTAGACCTGCCTCCTTGATGCCAATTGGTATGTTGTTCTCAGCTGGATTCATGTTCTGGGCTGGATTCATGTTCTGAGTTGGATTCATGTTCTGGGCTTGATTCATATTGTTTTGGCCTCCAGCCATGTCCACAGGGGAACCAGCTGGATTTGTTAAGCTGTTCTGGTTCCTGGTTCTCTGGTCCTTTGAGATTCCAAATTTTCCATCTTTACCGAGAATGTCAGCCTCTTTACCAGTTGGTTGTGTAAGTGTAGGTTGACCATTCCCAGTAACAGCAGTATCTGTAAGTGTTGAAGGATTGTTACCAGCTCCTGGTATATTAAGGGTAGGTACTTGACCTAACTCTTGACTGTTTGTACCCTGGTTTATATTAGCAGCTATTAGACCAGCAGATAATGCTGTATCACCCTGTGTACCATGTGATTGTGTCCTGTTTGTATGTGTTCCCTCCATTTGTGTCCCTGTGGTTTGTGTCCCATTTATATTTTTTGTTGCGGCTTCACCCCCTTCTCTCGCTTCACCATGTGTTGTTGTTGTTGTTCCATTTGTTTTCTTTTTCTCCTCAGCTTCACGCCCCTCCCCTCCTGCCGTACCCTCTGCTGGTTCTCCTCCACTCTCTCCTCCCAGCATTCCCTGTACTAGAGCTTGTACAACACCAGGCTGGGCCAAAGCTGTAGATGGATCCTGTACCTGTTTCGAAGCAAAAGGGAACATCCCCATTCCTGGCCCCAGGGATCCCCAGGGGTTAGCCATATTTTGTCCTCCATTGATGGTCATTACAGATTGTTGTCCGGAGGATGATGTGTTAAGTTTAGCGTGGTCAAGGTTACCAGGTGTGAGTCTGTGATTGGTTGAACTGGCTCCAAGGTCATTCATGATCCAGTTGACCTCTGCTTGTGTCAGATTAGCGTTGTACTCTCCAGGGGCAACAGGAGCTGAATGTGTCAATACCCGATACATGAATGCCTGGAATTCTGGATTAGATGACATACGTCTGATACCAGCAGTGGTGTTAACACCAAATCTCTGCTTCAAGGCATTCAGCACGTTTTTGTTAAGATTTATTTCCTGCATGTGTGGATTCATGTTGGGTCCGCCGATCCCTATGTGTTTAAGGAGTTGGTGTGCTGCAGCCCCTTCCAGGTCCATCTCACCAGGTTCCATGTCCATTTCTCCATAAGGGGTTTCTATTTGTATTTCACGCTGGGCCATCATTCTCTGCCTACAGGCTGGATCAGACATGTTGGTACAGGGGGGGAAACCTGTAATAGAAAAACATGCAGATATTTCATATACGTGACCCGTCACGCAAAAAGGGATCTACTGGGAATATTGTAAAATAAATATTTGAATAAGAGATTGGTTCTAGAACAGGCCAACCAGAGTTTGCATTGCAAAAACTCTTTCTCAGGAAGGTAGATTGATTATTCAAAATTCAGATAATTAGTAAAGTGTGAAAAGTTTTGATCCTTGTCAGTCTGCGCAACCCGGGCAGTCTCACTAGAATTGCCATTTTACGCACTACCCAGATGGTCCTTTTTATATATAAAAAATGTCCATTGACTGATGATTCAAATGTTGTAAATAAGTAAGTAAGTAAATATATCATAGGAAAGGAAAAAAAGAAATCAGTTTTCTTTGGGAGGGGGGGGGGGGGGGGTTATTAAAAAAAAAAAAAAAGAATTTAAAATTCTATATGCTTACCAGCATGAATGTCAAGGTTGTATCCAGGGAACCCCTCAAAATCACCATGGTCACCATGTCTATAGGGAGGGAAGGGGTAGCCGCCATAGGGACCCTTTGGGAAGTTACCCCCTTGGTGATATTGTTGGTAATAGCGAGGGTCAAACCTGGAAAAAAAGAAAAAAGTCTCATTTTTAGGGTATCTAAAACAGCTAATCTGTAAGTCAAAAGATTTAGTGTTGGGCTGACCCATCATAATGTAGAATTGCTTTTTAAAGTCTATTTCTTCATATTCCACAATGTTTTCCATCCATTGCTATATTTTTAAGTGCGGTTAAAAGTTTTATTGTTTGAATTGGGTATCTTTCTGTTTCTGAAACATGATTTTGCAGACAATTAAGGAGAAAATTATGATTTGTCATATAATCTTAGTCCACTGTACTATTTGCAGTTTATTATATGAGCCTGTGCGTGAGATTTCTAACAATTTCATATATGAACATAGCAAAGACTCAGACCAGCCTGTGCTTTTGCACAGTCTGGCCAGTGCCTTCACTATGCGTTTAGTAGCTAGATAAGGTCTCAAAGTACTTACACACCATCAGGTAACATTACATTTATAATAGGTGGCTATCTACGCTGCTCAATGTTTGCACCTCACGTTCATTTCAAATTGTTGGAAATGTCACACACAGGCTCATGTTCAACATGACTTAATTTTTATATGTCTGATAAAGATCAAAATTGTAATGGTCATTTAGTTTTTAAAGAGCAGACAAAGTCATGTGTTAAGGATAACAAATGTTCTTTATTAGTTTGGATTGATTGTTTTTTAACCCTTGTCATGCTGAATTAAAAACCTTGGCAAAATTATATATAAATCAAAGTGCTGAAAGCTCTGTATTGCCTATTTGTGAATCAGCATTTGATTTTGAAAATACAATTTCTGAAACTTTTCTGGTTTAAAAAGGGAAAGCAGGTGGTATAGACAAAGATCAGACTGCACATATGTGCAGGCTGATGTTAGTCTATAGTTCCTGCCAAGGCAGGAATATTCTAGGTTCAGTATGACAAGGGTTAATGATAAAAAATTGAAGTCTTACCTTGCATAAGGATTATACATATTTTTGTACATGTCCTGTTGACCTTCCACATGGTCCTGCATCAGTTCAGATTGGGCCTGCATCATATTCATCTGGGCCATTCTGTTCATTGGGCTCCCCGGTGGTCCCATACCCGGCGCTCCCATAGGGACCCCTGGCCCTGGTCTGCCACCCCCTCCTCCACGACCTGGAGGTCCTTGGTTAGGGTTCTTGTTACCCCAGTTTGGTGGTGGTCGCTGGTTACCTGGATAATTTGGAAAAAATTATCAGATGAAATTGTATTACTTACTCAGTTTTGTAAAATTCAAGAAATGATTAAATTACAAAAAAGACTTTGAACTACTTGTTTCAAACAACTTCAAAGCTTTCCATTTGACCCTTATCCTAATGCATTTGGTCTGTGTTTAAAGGTAGTGGACCTGTTATAGTTCTGCAACATTTCGGAACACATTATCTTTCACAATGTTAACTGAGGTTTCCTAATGAAATCATTAGGAAACCTCTGTTAACACTGATAAAGTTCATGACTTCTGAAACATTGTGGAACTATTATGGGTCCACTACCTTAAAGCAAATTGACAAATTTTGAGGCATTTTTACCAGACTTACTTAATTTTTTATTGAAAGAAAGTAGACAGTATAGCATAAGATCAAACTGCACAGGTGTGTAGGCTTGTCTTAGTCTATACTGTCTGCATAAGGGTCATTTACAGCAGGAGTATATTATTAACAGCATTAGCAGTGTTAAGTATCATGAAAATATTTTTGATAAGGAAAAGAAATTGACTGGAAAAAAATGTTCCATATTCCTCCTAATAAATGCTCCTGGGAGCTATACATAACATGGTCAGGGAGCTTTTATTAAGAATGCATTTTCTGATTAAAAATTGATGCCTTTAATGCTCTTTTCCCTTTAATTTGAGGTTAATTTCCTCTAAACAATCATATAAATGATTGTTTGGAGGAAATTCATCTCAAATTAGAGAAGAAGTCTCGAAAAGTTACTAAATTTAGGCATTTGAAGTGGGTTTTTGAAGTAAAAATGCAGGGGTGCTACGTTTAGGTAGGGTGCTATTATTAGAGGAAATACAGTAACTTAAAATCATGTTTTTTCAAACATACCTTGTTATAAATATGTTTGAATCTCTTTTATACAGGAGAAAGTTTTCAATAAATATGATTGAATAAAAATTAACAAATAGATATGGAAAAATAGATTTATAATAATGAGTAAAAAAATAATTATAAATAAATACATAAGAAAGTGGAAAAAGAATGCTTGCATTTAAACAGGGTGTCTTTTTTGTTACATACAAGTAATAGAATTTTTAACATAATTTAACAAAAAGTAAACATGAGATTTAGTCAAAGTGTTCAATTTTATCACTTACCTTTCTGTGGCATTGCCATTGGTTGTCTTTGATGTGAGAACCATGGTTTCTGTTGTTGCTGTGGTAACGCCATTGGTTGACCTTCATGACCGTCTAATGGCACCGTATCTACAGAGTGACCTTCACCCCCAGTGTCAGCACTATGAGGATCTGTAACATGATGTTCCATGCTGGTATGGTCAGAAGCGCTAGAATCTCCATGACCTTGCTCAGACACACCGTGCCCTTGACCATGTTCAGGTATATTGTAACCTTGACCTTGTTGACCTGTCATTGGCAGAGCTAGTGGAGCATTTCCTCTATAGACAGAGGTCATTGGGAAGGCTCCTGGTGGTGGTTGGAATTGCCAGTTACTACGGAGATTAGGGGGAGTTGATTCCATGGTTTCTGGAATGTTTGATGGTTGTTCTGAAGGCTGGTCACCGGATAATACACCATCTTGGTGTCCACCTTCGGCATGTCTGCTGTCGGAGTGTCCACTATCTGCATGGCCTGGATCACTATAGGGATCAACAATACTACTGGGATCTTGTCCTTCAAGAGATGATTGGTCAATATGGGGCTGGTTACCATGGGAACTGTCTATTGGGTCACCACTACTATCAGGTTTAGGGTCTGACCCAGAACTCTGGGGGTCACCAGAATCCATACCAGATTCAAGTCCAGGGGTAGGGGCATCACCATGGGAACCATCCGCTACACCATCATGACCTTGACCTGGAGGTCCAGGACTTGTTTCCATGGTATCAGATTGTGGGTCAGAAGCCTGTCGTCTGTGCCTATCCTGATTTACCTGGGTCTGTATGAGGGAGTTTAAACTGTTCTCAATCTGTTGGTCATTCTTTAAAGTGTCAATCAGTATAGAGTAGGACCAGACCAGCTCTAGACATTGTAACGCAACCAACACTCGCACACAATTATACAGTCTATTCATATCCATAGTCGCACCACACAGATAACACAGAATTAGAGAAAGTTCAATTAAATATTTTTTTTTATTTTTCAAAAGATTTAAAAGAATAAAGCAAAAAACTTTTTATTCCACATTTTATTGTCAACAATGATGTCCTCCTTTAGTTAAGATTACGCTCAATGAATTCAGATTCACAAATATTTTTTTTCACTATTTTCTACACCAATTCATCAAGTTCGATTACAAATCACTGCAATAATGAATGGCAATTAAGGTTTTAACTTTGTTTTATAAGTGATGGGTCTGCCTACCCCTTAGCCCCTTGTTGTAGCTGTCATCAATGAAAACTGTCTTGATTTGATGACAATATTGACCAATGACAATTTGTAATTTGACACCCCTAAAGGAAAACATTATTAAAGTATGTAGAAAGGCATTGCTTGTGAAATTTTTTGTTTATGTTGACCAATTCTACATAGAAATAATTTGTGCAAGACACTATTTTAGCCTGTGCATGACATTTCCAACAATTCACATGTGCGCAAAACAGAGACTGGCCAGCCTGTGCATCTGCACAGTCTGACCAGAGTCTTTGCTTTGTACTCTGTAGATAGATTATCTCCCAGGCTTTCTATAAGCTGTCAACAAATATACCTATTGCATTGTTGTGTTATCCATATTTATCTGTCCAACACACACCAACGGCAGCACTCATTCTTTCTGACTACTTGTCTCTCACCAATGGGTTGGTAATAGAAGACCTATGTGAGGTAGTAGCTTGAGGCTAGGAAAGGATGTGGTGGTACTGGTGAGAGAAATACCAGGAATCCATTGCTAGGTGCTCCAACTGCCACGATATAACTGAAACATTGTTAAAAGCGGTGTTTAAGTCCAGTCAATCAATCAACCGATACACACACATGAAATTGTTGGAAATGTCAAGCACATGCTCATTTGTCTTTTGCTTGATAAATGCTTATTTTAAGCTTCACACCATTGCTGATAAAATAAAACCAATAAAATCAAAAGGATAGAAATAAAAAAATGAAATAAGGAAAGAATCATGTTCTTGAATAAGGTTAATTTAAGGTCAGAAATAATGCTAATTGCTTCGCTGATGATTATTGATATATTCAACAAAGTCTTAAAAAAGAAAAACAGTATCTTATAGTATTTGCCTAAGGGTTATATTGTGATCACATGAGATCATTACACAAATTGATCACCTAACAGAAACTTCATAAAAAAGGACAAAAGTGAAATGGATCATTATAGTCAGTGTCAAAATATAGTTGAATGGCCTAAGGTCTTTAGTAATGTTTGTTATCGAAAAGTGCAAAATTCTAGAAGACCATACCTATAATAATCCTAAAGTACAAACTTATGAGGCTTAAAGCATTCTTCGAAAAGTTTGTCTGTCAAAATATAGTTGAATGGCCTAAGGTCTTTAGTAATGTTTGTTATCCAAAAGTGCAAAATTCTAGAAGACCATACCTATAAAAATCCTATGAGGCTTAGACCCGTGCCTTTAACCCTTTCCTGTTTTACAAAATTTTGGACCTGTCCAAATTCAAAGGTTTTGTAGATCAAAATTTAAAGTGGATTTAATTTGAAAAATAACCATTCATTATGGTAGAAAATAGTGTGGAAAAAGAAGAAATTGCTTGTCAGAAGCAATTTCTTCTTTTTTCACAATGTTTTCTCAATCATTAAATCACAGGTAGGTAAAAAGCAGGGATTAAACAGAAAAGGGTTAATTATCCTCAAGTACAAATTTGTTAGGCTTAAAACATTCTTTAAAAAAATTGCCTTCAAATGAGCTCTTTGATCAATGTTAATGACTATTACATAATTTGTTTCTGTATAATTTTGAAATGACAGCAGATAGATAATCAATCCTGTTGTATTATATTTGGTGTTGAGATATTCTGCTTTTCCATGGGGAAATGTATAGATCTTCATTTAAAAAAGAAAATCAGCAATATGACATTTGAAATTCAATAATTATTTCTGTAGACAATATACCATGGTTACTTGGACCCGAATTTGACCTCTGTGGAAAAAATCCATAAATAACAGTTACCGACATAATATATCAATGAACGAATTATATATTACGTTCAATACCGTTTGTTAATCATTCCCATGAAAGCACATGCTACGCTGAGTAGGAATAATAAGATTTTTATGCATCTAAATAGCAAGGGTCAGATTCAAGTCAATAAAATCGCGCTATAACATGGTTTATATTCCATTCAGTTCTTTCTAAAAAATACAGTTTGACAATGAAATTTTAACTTGACTTTAATCATTATTTTAACATTTTGAGACCACTTTGGGATTTGATTCAGATTTGACTTTATTACTTGATAGAATCTAAGTCTTCTGTTATACAGTCAAAATTCAAAACATAGTTATTGCCCTTGAGCTATAGTGATAAAGAGAGTGACATGGTAACAAATTGACAATTAACAATGCTGATACGTATTGATACATATCTCACTGTATGTGCTGATTTGATTGACAGGTCACATGATTTTTGATTGACAGTTAAAGTGTATACATTATGACCAATTATGGTGATTTATTGGTGTCATGATTAAACAATTTTGAAAAGAATCTTTTGTCTTAACAAAAATTAGAAATGAACCCTTCTGACCAGAGTTTTTTGATCCAACAAGCCTTCACAGATTATGTGCAGATCTCCAGAAATCAGAGGGCTAACAATTTGTTATAACTACATTTTAAGTGCCTATATATTTATAGGCACTTACAATAGTATTGCGCTGACCCCTCAAGATGTCTACCCTTCTATATGCACCCATTTTGACACTTGCTTTGGGTTAAAGGTTCAATATCTTGTGATGACCTCTATCTTTACCTGACATTTATCTCCCATCAATGAGAGGATAATCATAAACCTATGTCAGACAGCAGCTAGAAGCTAGGAAAGTAGCACTGGTATGAGAGAAACCAGGAATCCTTTGTTAGGTGCTCAAGCCACCACAATATGACCGAAAAATTGTTGAAGTGGCATTAAACTCCATTCAAGCCAGACAATCAAATTTATGTTACATGATGGTCATCCACATTATGTGCAAAGATATTTCATGAGGCATTACCTTAACACTGCAATTATCCATGAATTCTTTATTTGCAGGTTTCTGGAGAAAAAGTAAGCAAACTTAGTCTAGTTGACCTGGCTGGAAGTGAACGGGCACAAAAGACAGGGGCCATGGGTGACAGACTACGAGAAGGCAGTAATATCAACAAGTAGGTTATGAAGAGTAAAAGGCTAAAATAAGGATAGACAATTATAATTACTTCAAAACATGAGATCCCGGCCGCGGCACTTATCCTTTTCGATATTTGTCTTCCACCAATGGGTAGATAATCGTAAACCTATGTGGAATAGCAACTGGAGGCTAGGAAAGGGATGTGGTGGTAGTATTGGTGTGAGAAATACCAGGAATCTATCGTTAGGTGCTCCAGTCGTCGCGATATAACTGAAAGATTGTTGAAAGCGATGTTAAACCCCAATTCAAATCAAATCAAAACATGAGATGTTGATGTTAGAGTTAAGTTCATCAAACATGTTCAAAGTTGTCTAACAAGATCATCTTTCTGCAAAATTGAATTCAGAAAATTTTGGATTCTAAATTATTTCAAGCCTTTTTCAGATACATATTTCCTAATTGACAAGTTCAAAGCCTTCTTTTATAAGTAAATAATGATTTCAAATTCAAGGTCATTTTACAAGGTCAAGGTCAGCTTTCACAATTAAACTGAAGAAAACAAATGCAGTTGGAGTGGCATCTTTAATACACAAACATTTCTAATTTTCCCTTACCTCACTATTTTTTTTCATTTCAATAAAAAGTTATATGTATTATCAATACCAGGGTTTTAAGGGACGCATGTTTTGCCCCCACCAATTAAAAGCCAGGACATTCAAAAACTACCTGATATGAGTCCCATGGACCCTTTGGGAATCAAGCTTCTGAGAACTGAAGACTGTTTTAACAGTCTTCAATTCTTTTATTGACGTTTAGCCACAAATATTTATAAATATTTACACATTCCTTTCCTTTTACTTAGAAAAAACTCTAAAATTACATAAAAGCAATTTTTTTTGCTTGAAAGAAAAATTCTTCAGCTAAAGTAGGGACTCCCAAACAAGAAGAAAGGACCCCTAAGATCCCAATAAATGAGTCCTTTGGACCCCATTTTGTTGAAATCATACTACATGTATAACTCTGCTTTACAATTAATAGTGAAACTTATCTAATGACAGTATATGCTTACTATTTCCAGATCTTTGACTACTCTAGGCTTGGTTATATCAGCATTAGCAGAACAAGGGGCCAATACTAAAGGAAAGAATAAATTTGTACCATACAGGGATTCTGTACTAACTTGGTTGTTAAAGGTTGGTACATCTTAATTCTTGTCATGCTGAATGAAAACCTGTCAAAATTGCATTAAAATTTTAAAGCCCTTAAAGTACTTGATGCCCTAGTTGTGATTTAGTATTTGTTGTGAAAACAAGTTGATTCTATTGTTCACTTTATTGTGTAGATGCTTTATTTGAAACTCAAGATTTAAAGTTAAAACATAGCTTGATTCAAGCTAGTGGACATGTATTAATTCCTCAACTTTTTCGATTGATCTTTTACAATGTGAAACAAGGTTTTCTTATGAAATCATTTGTAAACCTCGGTTAACACTGTTAAAAGTTATGGTTTCCAAAAGATTGCGGAACTATAACGGTTTCATTTGGTTAAGGAAGCACCTTTCCTCCCTAGTTTCAGCAGTATAACTCGGTTTTCCTCTGGTAAGTGTAAGGTTACATTTTTAGTTGAAGGTCAAAGTTGTTTGTTAAAATTTTGTTTTTGGTTCACAATTTTCCTAAGGTAATGCATTCAGAGTTTCACTTGTATCCTGTTCCAATTTTACAGAAGTCAACAGTAAAACAGTAAGATTTTTGGAGGGGGATATTAGCCTGCTTTTTGACAATTAAGTTTTTGCCAACATTTTATGGGGTCTTGAACCCAAATATATCTCCACTGGATATGTGCATAGCAAATTGCTTAACCTTTTACTGCATAATACCACTTTTTCGAAGCCCCTGAACACAAAAGCATTGAAAAAATTGTAGAAAATGAAGAAATTGCTTGTTACAAGCAATCTCTTCATTAACAAGGATGTTTTTCTTCCCTAAATGATAAAGAGCTACTAGCAAAACTACAACTAAAAATTGTCTTCTGCAACTCTTGTGAATGTTGACCAGTCCGAAAATGTTTCATATGGTAATGGGTTAACTTGTGGCTTGTTTCAACTTTTCTCCTATTTCAACTTTTCAGGATAATCTAGGAGGTAATAGTAAAACAGTAATGGTGGCCACAATAAGTCCATCTGCTGACAATTACGAGGAAACACTGTCTACATTACGATACGCAGATCGTGCGAAACGAATCGTCAACCATGCTGTTGTAAATGAAGATCCTAATGCTAGAATTATAAGAGAGTTACGAGAGGAAGTGGAAACTTTGAAGAAGGAACTCACAGAGGCTCAGGTAATAATATATACATACATGTATAAAGGATCTGTCATTAGATTTTATTTGAGATAAGCTGACCTTAACTTAGTCTAGAATAAACATGTTTTTAAGCAAGCCTTGGTGAAAAATGGCAATGGTAGGGTCTAACGCATTTTGTTTTTACTATCATGCTGAGTTTATATTCTTATTTGTGTGCATGCCTATAGGGTATGTAAGGAAAGTGTTAATAAAACAGTTATTTCATTCAAGTTAATTCTATCAAATACTTCTTCAATTTTGGTTTTGCAACAGCATTAGACTAAGTGCTTCAGACATTATCATCTTCCAAAGCATTAGTCCTTATCATTATGAAGAATCTAGGTCCTAACATGAATGGCTGAGCACAAAACTATTATAAGTACCTATCTTAACATGACCTACGTTGCGGAGTTATTTATTAGTACCCCACCGATAACCGGTTGGGGGACTATAGGTTTGCTCGACTTCCGTCTGTCCGTCCGTCTGTCTGTCCAACCCTCCATCCGTCTGTCCGTCACACTTTTGTCCGGCTATATCTTCTAAACCATATGTGTTAGCAACTTCAAACTTTGTACACTTATAGATCTCATTGAGGAGAAGTGTCATGTTCAAGATCCATAACTCTGCCACACCCACTTTTTGAGTTACTCCATTTTGTTGTTTTTAGCCTTACATTCTTGTCCGGATCATATCTCCTAAACTAAAAGTGCTAGCAACTTCAAGCTTGGTACACTTGTAGATCTTATTGAGGACAAGGGTCATGTTCAAGAACTGTTATTCTGCCATGCCCACTTTTTGAGTTATTGCCCTTTGTTGTTTTTACCCTTACATTTTTGTCCGGATCATATATCCTAAACCATACATGCTAGCAACTTCAAACTTTGTACACTGATAGATCTTATCGAGGACAAGTGTCATGTACAAGAACTGTTACTCTGCCACATCCACTTTTTGAGTTTTTGCCCTTTGTTGTTTTTAGTCTTACATTCTTGTCCGGATCATATCTCCTAAACTATAAGTGCTAGCAACTTTAAACTTTGTACACGTATAGATCTCATTGAGGACAAGTGTCATGTACAAGAAAAGTTACTCTGCCACATCCACTTTTTGAGTTATTGCCCTTTGTTGTTTTTACCTTTACATTTTTGTCCCGAACATATCTTCTTAACCATAAGTGCAAGAAACTTAAAACTTGGTACACTTATAGATATCATTGAGGACAAGTGTCATGTACAAGAACTGTCACTCTGCCATGTCCACTTTTTGAGTTGTTGCCCTTTGTTGTTTTTACCCTTACATCTTTGTCCCGTACTTATCTCCTAAACCATGAGCCCTAGCAACTTCAAACTTTGTACACTGGTAGATCTCATTGAGAAGAAGTGTAATGCACAAGAACTGTCACTCTGCCACATCCACTTATTTTGTTATTGTCCGTTGTTGTTTTTTATCCTGACATTTTTGTCAGGACCATATCTCCTGAGCCATCAGTGCTAGCAACTTCAAACTTGGTACATTTATAGATCTTATTGAGGACAAGTGGCATGAACAAGAATCATTCTTCTCCGTCCACTTTTGGAGTTTTTGCCATTGGTTGTTTTTACTCTTATTTTTAGCTCACCTTAGCACGAAGTGCTCATGTGAGCTATTGTGATCACCTTTCCTCCGGCGTCCGTCCGTCGGTCGGTCGTCGTCCGTCGTCCGTCAACAATTTCTTTAAACGACATCTCCTCCTAAACTACTAGGCCAATTAACACCAAATTTTACAGAAATGTTGCTTAGGTGGTCCCCTTCAAAAATAGCTAAAAGAATTGAAATCCATGAAAAACTCTGGTTGCTATGGCAACAAAAGGTGAAATTTTAAGAAAATCTTTAAAATTCTTCTTCTTCTCAACCAGTAGTCCTACAGACTTAAAACTTGGCATGGATGATCAGTTTATAGACCTGAATAAAAATAGCTAAAATCATATCTTTTGGGCCACCAGGTGCGGAGCACCAGGGGGGAGGGGGTAGTGCTCTGGGTAAATTTTGTAATCTTTAAGCCTCTTCTTCTTCGGAACCAGGAGCCCTACAGACTTGAAAATTGTCATGGATGATCAGCTCATAGACCTTAATAAAAATAGCTAAAATCATATCTTTTGGGCTGCCAGGTGCGGAGCACCAGGGGGAGGGGGTAGTACTTTTGTGAAAATTTTGTAATCTTTAACCTTCTTCTTCTTTTGAACCAGGAGCCTGACAGATTTGAATATTGGCATGGATGATCGGCATATGGACCTTTATATAAATTGCTAAAATCATGACTGTAGATTCACCAGGTGCGGAGCACCAGGGGGGAGAGGGTAGTACTTTTGTGAAAATTTTGTAATCTTTAACCTTCTTCTTCTTCTGAACCTTAAGCCCTACAGACTTAAAAATTGGCATGGAGGATCAGCTCATAGACCTTAATAAAAATAGCTAAAATCATAACTGTAATGCCACCAGGTGCAGAGGACCAGGGGGGAGGGGGTAGTACTTTTGTGAAAACTTTGTAACTTTAACCTTAATCTTCTAATGAACCAGGAGCCCTACAGACTTCAATATTGGCATGGATGATAAGCATATGGATCTAAAATAAAATAGCTAAAATCATGAATGTAGGGCCACTAGATGTGGAGCATTAGGGGGGAGGGGATAGTATTTTGGATCAAATTTGAAATCTTTAACCTTATTCTTCTCCTGGATCAGGAACCATACAGACTTGAAAATTGTCATGGGTGATCAATATATTGACATTAATTAAAATAGCTAAAATCATGACTGTAGGATCACCAGGTGCTGAGTGTCTTTGGGAGGGGGTAGTACTTTGGATCATTTTTGAAATCTTTAAACTTCTTCTAATGAACCAGGAGTCCTACAGACTTGAAAATTGGTATGGATGATTAGCATAATTATGGACATTAATTGAATTAGCTAAAATCATGACTGTAGATTCACCAGGTGCAGAGCATCTTGGGGGAGGGGGGAGTGCTTGGTTGAGAATTTTGAATCCCTACAGCCTTTATATTTGACATGGATTGATCAACTCATTAAAGAAAACTTTAAAAGTCTCAGACTCAGCCTGTATATCTGGCATAGATTAGCTGATCACAGACCTTTTATGAAAAAAAGCTTAAATAAATAATGACCAGGGGAGGAGCAGAGGGGGGAAGGATTATTTCAAATGTTATCTGATTGAATAAGTGAAAATCTCTTTTTCTGTGGTTGCATGGACATACCTAGGTAATGAAGCTTTTTTCTCAGGTGAGCGACCCAGGGCCAACGGCCCTCTTGTTTTGTTTGGGACATTTTGTTCAAAACCTAATGTGCTAGCAACCTCAAATTTTGTATACAGTTATAGATCTAGTAAGTAGGAGATATATTATTAGCTCCACTGGCTGAAAGCCACTGGGGCTATTGTCATGGCGTTGTGTCCGTCGTGCGTCCGTCCGTGCGTCTGTGCGTCCGGTCGTAAACTTTTTCTTTAAAAATCTTGTCCTCAGAAACTACTGGATGAATTTCAACCAAACTTCACAGGAATGATCCTTGGGTGACCCTCTTTCAAAGTTGTTCAAGAAATTTTGATCCAATGAAAAAACATGGATTTAATGGGCGTGGCTAATTTCCAAATATGGTAAAAAGTGACTTTTCTCAGGTTCTAATTGATGGATACTATTTATATTTTACATGGATGATCTTTAGGTGACCCTTTATCAGTCTACAAAAAATTATTGTGATCGGATGAAAAATATGTATTTTATGGGCGGAGGTCATTTCTCTATATGTTATATAGTGGAAACTTTGAAAATCATTTTCTCCGAGTCTAACTGATGGATATCAACCAAATTTTACATGAATGATCCTTGGGTGACCCTTGATCAGTCTACAAAAAATTATTGTGATCGGATGAAAAATATGTATTTTATGGGCGGAGGTCATTTCTCTATATGTTATATAGTGGAAACTTTGAAAATCATTTTCTCAGAATCTAACTGATGGATATCAACCAAATTTTGCATGAATGATCCTTGGGTGACCCTTGATCAGTCTACAAAAAATTATTGTGATCGGATGAAAAATATGTATTTTATGGGCATAGGTCATTTCTCTATATGTTATATAATGGAAACTTTGAAAATCATTTTCTCAGAATCTAACTGATGGATATCAACCAAATTTTGCATGAATGATCCTTGGGTGACCCTTGATCAGTCTACAAAAAATTATTGTCATTGGATGAAAAATTTGTTTTTTTACGGGCGGGGATCATTTTTCTATATGTAATATAGTGGAAACTTTGAAAATCATTCTCTCAGAATGTAACTGATGGATATCAATCAAAATTCATTAGTATGATCCTTGGGTGATCCATTATCATGCAGCCAAAAATTATTGTCATCTGATTAAAAATATGTATTTTATGGGCGGAGGTAATTTCTCTTTATGTTATATGGTGGAAACTTTGAAAATCATTTCAACATCAGTAGAACCAAAAATATTTAAAAATCTAGTCAAAACTTAGATTTGCTATTACAAGAATTTCAAGCCTGTGGAGCGACTCAAGCCATTCATGGCTTTCTAGTAAGAAAGGATTTTTTGTTATCCAGTGGGGGACTCCTGTATTGCATCGCAATACGACATGCACTTGTTAAACTTGTCACCTGAAACAGATAAAAACTCACTAAAGCCTCGACAAAGCCTCATTTTTATCTGTTAATAAGTGACTCGTAATAAATTTAGTATACAATGACCACTTGTTCAGTATCCTCTTATTAATAAATAGGCACTTACAATAGTTTTGTGCTGATGATGGGCTATTAAAATTTAGCCTGAAATATCAAACTTTTGTCTGAATAACATATTATGAAACAGTTACTATTATTAGATGATTATGAAGAAAGGTTCTCATTAAAATAATATGTATTTGTAGTGAGTTTGAAGTGAAAACATTACTAGTTTCAAATAAAGGACACCAGAAGGAATCATTGTCAGAAAAGGAGCACTATAATGAGGAATTATTTAACACTTTCCTGTTTTACAAAATTTTGGACCTGTCCAAATTCAAAGGTTTTGCAGACGAAAATTTGAATTGGATTTAATTTGAAAAATAACCGTTCAGTAGGGTAGAAAGTAGTGTGGAAAAAGAAGAAATTGCTTGTCAGAAGCAATTTCTTCTTCTTTCACAATGTTTTCTCAATCATAAAATCATAGGCACGTAAAAAGCAGGGATTAAACAGCAAAGGGTTAAGAGATGAAGAGAATATTTGTTGATTTCATGGAGGAATGAAATTAAAAACCTATTCACACTGTAAAGATTACACAAAGCAGATTCATACATGGGTGTGATTAGGTTTTTAGTTTCATTCCTCCATGAAATCAACAAATAATCTCTTCATATCTTATAATTAAATATTATGGAGAAAACATGTAAATATTTATCAATAAAAACACATTTTTCCTATAGGTCTACTATGTGTAGAAGCTCACAAAGAAGTTGTGTACTATAACTTTTTTTAATTGAGGAATGAAACTAATTTTTCAGTCAATCAGAATGACCAAATTCTGATGGACACATCAAAATATCAAATTATTTAACAGTATTGATAATTTAACCATTTTACAGAGTATGAAAGCTCCAGACCTGAAAGAGAAATTGGAGGAGTCTGAAAAATTACTGAAAGAGATGAAAAAGACTTGGGAGGAGAAACTAGCAGAAACAGAGAAAATACAAACTGTAAGTTTAACCCATATTCACCTTAAAGGTGGTTGGACTGTTATAGACCCCCAAATTTCTGACTACATGTTCTTTCACAATGTAAAATGAGGTTTCCTAATGAAAATCATTAGGAAACCTTGGTTAACACTGTTAAAGCTCATTACTTCCAAAATAATGCCGAACTATTACGGGTCCACTACCTTCAATCAATTTGAACAATTTTGATTGTTTTCTTTGTACCGTAGACAAAAGAATTATTTTTTTGTGCCATCTACATGCATTTTTTGTCAAATGAAAGAGAGCATTAAGAAGCCTTTTCAAGAAAAATGTTAGATTGGCCCAATACCTCCGACTAAACCTTTGATTACGGCAACACACTTATCGCAAAATAGAGTATATTGATTGAGTGGTCTTTGAATACTGAGTGTATTAAACAAGTTTTTATCTGTTTTAGATGATGAGTTCAATAAATTCTGTATTTAATGATCACAAATTTTATATTCTATTAAAAAAATCATCAAAATTCTTGAAATCAATCTATTTAATTTTCCGTGAAACTAATAACGCCTTTTAAAACTGATGTCGCAATATAGTCTTTATGATGTCACTTTCGTGGTTACAAAATGGCATTGCTATTTTCTCTGAGCTCATTTGCATACTTATTGCACTAGTGTAATAACACCCATGTAATATCAAAAATATTCAACAGGGTTATTTCACTGCCTCACCATAGGTCATATTATAAATTTGTGTAATGAAAATGAACAAAATATTCCAATTGATATATGAAGATTGGCATTAGTTAGATTTAAAATCTACTTACAGAAAAAGCCAATCAGAAAAATTATATTTTTAAATTTCAGGAGCGCCATAAAGCTTTAGAAGAGATGGGTGTGTCGGTTGAAACATCGGGAATCAAAGTACAGCACAGTCGTCATTTTCTAGTCAATCTTAATGCTGACCCGTCACTGAATGAGCTGCTTGTATACTATCTAAAGGTAAGAATGCTGTCCCTCTTTAACTAAGAGCTAAAGGTACAGGGATATTTTGGTCTACAAATTTAAATATTGTATTATTACTTTCTGAAATCCTATGTTGTTGGTACTCATTTGAATCTGTCAATCAGATTTCTATCAAACTACAGAAATGATAGGTGAACTATAGAAACTATAGAATTTTTATACTAATTAAATACTATTTCACTCAGAGCTATAGATGGAGGGGGGGTATTTTAGATTTCAAATTAAAATATTACAAAAATACTTTCACAAATCCTATATTGTGGGTACTCATTTGAATCGTCTTGTCAAGACAATTCAAATAGGTACCCTTAACATAGGGTTTCATTGAAAAACAAAATTTTAGACTAGCTTTACTACCATAATGTTTGTTGTATTAAGAATGTTGTGTGCATGTCTTGTTGAACATCCAGGATTTCTATTAAGGGGGTTCCAGTTTAAAAAATGAGGGGTTTACATTTCGCAATTAATACACTATTTTGATGTAATAAGATTTTACGATGAAAAAGAATTGATAAGGCTACAAAAGAACCATGTCTGGATCTGACGCATAGGTCTCTTATAAAATGTGCAAAATCCTCTCAAGAAATATTGTCCCATTTTCCTTAAGATAAAGGGAGATAATAGGCAATATTTGTGGGTCCCAATTCACTAAGACTAGCCTCCCTTGGATTTTTCCAATGCCTTGCTTTAAAAGTAGCCAAGTAATAGATGAGAGCTAATTGCTAAATTTTTGTACCATCACATCAAAAGATCCTATAGGGGCATTTTCTTTTAACTGTGTCTGTCTGTCTTTCTGTCTGTCTTTCAGTTAAAAATTCAACCTGCACACTTAATGATACTTTTCAAGTTACAATGCTCTTATTTAAGGAGTCAACGCAATACTATTTTAAGTGCCTATAATTTAAAGACACTTACAATAGTGTTGTGCTAACCCCTTGATTTGTCATAAGAGTTACTCTCCACAATCCTCATATTCAGCTTGGCTGTTTCCAGAGAAAACCTGAGGTATTACTATAGTCTTGGAGTTGTTGTCGTCATCAATCGATCTTACTAAAAAAACAAACAATTATTCTATACCTTAATGAGACAAAAAATGAAAATTTTAGGACAAATTTTCTTTAAGTGTCTCATTTTGCATGTGATTGCTATGCCACATTCATGATCACATTACTGTTTTGGCTCCACTTAGATAATGTCAAGATAGGGTGAAATGATCGAAAACAGGGTAAAAGTTTGTGATGTTTCACTGGTTGGACAATGAGTTTATCTAACTTTAAAAAGAGGAAAAAAAGAATTGATATAGATTAAGATCGGACTGCAAATATTGTGCAGGCTGATCTTTGTCTATTCCACATGATAAAGTAGTAATATTTAAGGTAAGCATAACAAGTGTTGAAATAATAGGAAAACAAGAGATGTTTGTAAACATTTTTGCCATCTTAAAAGCAGGTCAATGGCCTATCCTTTGTCAATCAATAAAGGGCAAGAACTCACAAACTATACTGATCAGAGTTATGGTTCTTGTGCACTACACTTCTCCTTAATGAGTTTCATCCACCTGTCAACTTTCATTCTTCCAGCTTGCATACTTTTCTAGATATGCTCTTGACAAAAAATGGTCCTCGGATGGACCGATCGACCGACAAGTGCAAAGCAATATACTCCTTCTTCTTCAAAGGGGGGCATAACAAAAACCAAGCTCAATGAATTTTGTTCTTTTAAGTGCCTTCTTATGAAAGTCAGTGAGAGTAATTTAAAGGAATTCAATTTTAAACCCTGGGGACCTTATGATCAAAGTTTTATTTTCTATACACAAGATGATTACTTATCCTATTTTGTCATTTCCTGCTGTGAACAATTTGTTAACAGACCCGACAAATCTAGAGGCATATCTCTCTTTTTGACCTTTTTTTGTCAAATAGAAATGGGTTGCCACGGCAACAGTTTTCCATATATTTACCATTATCAACAGATGGGAGTTTTGTCTCCCCGTCTTCAGAGACTTTATGTACCAAATTATCTGTAACAAAAAACTTACTGACGTTGCTGTCCTGGGATTTATGTTCAATAGGGATGGAATTCTTCTGAAAAACATAGTGACAATTGAGGTCAGTTTTAAGCAGGCCCTTCACACTGTTCCTAATCATGTGACCATACACATATTGTTGTTTGGCAATATATATGTTATGTCACTGATAAAGGGGCGTTCATCATAGAAAAAGTCTATTTTTAACTACGGGGCCCAGACTGCCAAAAATACAAATTTTTAACATTTAAGGATATGGACATCTAGGGGCCATGGGTGACTCAGCCCCTGCTAGCCTCTTTCCCAGCTTCGTGTAAAATTGCTTGTTTAACGCAGCTACTCCTACACTAATGGTAGGATTTGCATGAAACTTCTAGAAAACAATCCTTATCATGATTGTGACTTTGCACAAGCTATCAGTTTCCTTATCATTCTTATTTGGTTCACAGGAATTCTTTATATGGATAGATTTTGATGAAACTTTTACACAATATTCAAATATCATGTGATCTTCCATATGTATATTTCATATTATGCTACATCACAGAAATCCTTGTCATGCTTATCAGGAAGTGTTCCTGCTTTGGAAGGAGGAAGACAAATATGTGCATCTGATCTTTGTCTGTACCCCCTAATTTTCCTTCTTCAACCAGAGAAATTTGAAAATAATCACAATAAGTGCTTACAGTGCTTTGAGCACTTTGATTTTACAGAAATTTTGCTAAAGATTTTAAAAGAGAATTGTTGTCACAATCAATGACACCACACAAAAGTTTTAACCTTGGTTATAAGGGTAAAAACTTTTTTGTTTTGTCTTTGTGACAACAATTATCTTCTTCATTAGGTTGTAGCCGCAGTCAAAGTGCAGTTGGTAGTGTGTCGAACTGCCATTCGGACTGTGTCGATTCCCCCACGGTGGCGCTCATACTTTCCAACTATTTGTCTCTCACCAATAGGCTTATAATGGTAGACCTATTTGAGATAGCAGCTAGAGGCTAAGAATTTTAGTACTGGTGAGAGAAATACCTGGAATCCCTTGTTAATAGGTCCAGCTGCCCTGATATGACTGAAATATTGTTAAGACGGTGTAAAACCCCATTCAAACTAACAAATAAATCTTCAGGTTGTGGAATAAAAGAAAAAGTTCTAGTGTATTAGGAGAACATTTGGTTAAAGCACCCATTTATTATGCTGTGATAATTTATGCAGATGTATTCAAATGTAGCTTCTATTTCAATAATATAACCATTAACAGTTAATTGGCTGAGGTTCTTATGTGCCAATGGAACTGTACTTTTGAACCCTACAGTTTTTCTAGGAAATCATTTTACGCAACACAAAAGGGTAATAATGCACTATTTTAGAAAAAGGCCACATGATAGCCCAAAGTCAGATGATACTCAAATTTTATGACATTACCAAAATTTTACCATCTAATACCCAAAGATTTTTTGTAAATGACAAAAAAGTCTTTGGACAGTGCCAGGCATAGCTTATTATACCTCCAAAACTATGTGTGTGTAGGGGGGGGGGGGAGAGATATATAGGTGTCAGCTTGTCGGTCACTATGTTGGTTGGTAGGTCTGGCTGCTGTTAAATTCCACACCCCAGTAAAAGTGCATTCATATATTTTGTGAGGGAAGTATAGAAATGTTACATTCCATTCAATTCACCAGTAAATTTCATGTTCTATCTTGTTTATTTAATTCCAAAGCCCTGATCAAAGAGTAGAATAGAAGTTATAAGTATTTAATAGGAAATCAATTTTGTACGTCTGCAGCATTATTCTAGTCTAACATTAGGTTTGTTGATTTTATCTGGAAATTCAAATATGATTATTGATAGATTAGAGCACTGGCTTGATGAAATGGATTTTTAGACTGGTACCCCTGTTTGAAACATACGGGGATCGTATATTTTCTTTAGTGCTTTTTGGTGGCTTATTGAGAAATAACAGGAGATTATCACTTGATAATCTCACAGCAAAAGGAGTGAAATTATCAAAAACTTGAACCCTGCTTTTGTGCATTTCATCCTATCTGACGTCATCTATGCGGGGCAAAATTAGTGATGTCACAATGAATGTTGTGTAGCAATCACATGCAAAAAGATGCGCTTTACGAAAATATGCCATAGAAATATCACATTTTGTCTCATTTTTGCAATAAAGAAATAGAATAATCGTTTGTTTTTCGAGTAAGATCAATTAATATATCATTCTGTGAACAACAAAAGCTATATTTTCACTCTTGAAAATATAGCTGTTATTTGTTCACTCAATGAAATATAAATCGATCTTACAATGAAACAAACGATTATCCTCTATATATATCTTAAAATTTGAATATGATTATTGATTGATATTCCTAGCTGGATAAAAAATATTTTAAGGTGTATGTTCAATACTGCTGTAAGAGCCTGTAGATTTATAAACTCATAGAATAGGTTTACACTGTCCCTTCCAAAAATGAGATCAACAATTCTAATCAAGAATGGATTGAGGTCAGACTTAATACTTCATTTTACAAGATTGGAGATTTTGGGACGCAATAAAATCAGACTATCACGGCTCTAGGAGCTGCCTTCCTGGATTTTTATTACGCTATGTCCAATTGCCAATAAAACTTGTCAGCAGAAAATTCTTTCCTCATGGACAAATTTTTTAGACACGTTTTCTATGGTAATTTGAATTCTGTTACATTTTAATCTTCAGGGACATGAGTTTAACACTTTCCTGTTTTACAAAATTTTGGACCTGTCCAAATTCAAAGGTTTTGCAGACGAAAATTTAAAGCAGATTTAATTTAAAAAATAACCATTCAGTGGGGTAGAAAACAGTGTGGAAAAAGAAGAAATTGCTTGTCAGAAGCAATTTCTTCTTTTTTCACAATGTTTTTACAATCATATAATCACAGGCACGTAAAAAGCAGGGATTAAACAGCAAAGGGTTAAACTTAATCCATGAATATTAAGTGCCACTAGACAAAGGCCAGTAAGATATTTTCTTGAAAGCTTATCAGTGGTTTAGCCAGGAATAACGGTAGATTATCATTTTGATAAACTCACTGCCTTTCAGTGAAATTATGAAAAGATTCATTCCCCACTTTTGTTCATTTCATCCTATCTGATGTCATCTAAGAGGAGTTTCAAAAAGTGATGTCATTGTGTGGTTGCATAACAATCACCAGCAAAATGGCTCACTTTGAGAAAATAAGTCCTAAAATGTTAGCATTTTGTCTGATTATACCCCCCTAAACTATGTATGGGGGGTATATATGAGTCAGCTTGTCAGTCGGTCCGTTGGTCGGTCTTTAGCATTTTCTTGTATGCTCAATTTGTCAGCAACTAAGGGTGGGTTTCATTGAATCTTTTCTAGTGTGATCAGTATCTGACAGAGATGTGCAAGTGATATCTTGTTTACAACCCATTTCATTTTCATTTGGCAGAGTTTCGTCCCTTTGATAAAAAATAACTTATCATTATTGACAAGCACTTGTAGGGGAATTTGTCCGCTTTGTGACAGTCCAGTTTATGCATTAAAGAAATAGATTAATCGTTTGTTTTTCAAGTAGGATGGGTTTATAGTTGATTTCATGAACAATAAAAGCTTTATTTTCACTCATGGCTCTGCCACTTATGGAAATATAGCTTTTGAAAATATAGCTTTTGTTTTTCACTCAATGATATATAAATTGAGCCTGGGCGTGACATTTCCAACAATTTAAAATGGGCATGTGGGTCCAACATTGATAGCGTAGACAGCATCGTACTGTAAATATAGAATTAACTGATGGGCTACAACCACCTTGAAGCCTTATCTATCTACTAAACGCATAGTAAAGACTCTGATCAGACTGTGCAGATGCACGGGCTGGTTAGAGTCTTTGCTTTGCGCTCATTCAAAATTGTGGAAAATCTCATGCACAGGCTCAATTGATCTTATATTAGGCATATAAAAATATGGTATAGCGACCACTAACAGGATGTCAAAAAAGCATTCGCTATAAAGAGAATGGTCATTAATAGCACAAGTTTTGTTTAAAAATCAGAAACACAATTTTGATAGAATATGTTTATAATGAATTTCTCAACAATCCTATGTTGTTAAAAGTCATTAGAATTCTATTGAGCTTTTAACAAAAGTTTTTTTCTTCAAATATTTTTAGACCAATAATACTTTTTAAGATATTTTGACCTAGAGACAAGGATTTTGAAAAGGGGACTGCTTAATAAAAATGGTAACTTCATTATATGCCCATTAAATTAGAAGAAAAAAAAGCAGAACAACACTTTTTCTATAAGATAAGTGAAATTGCTGAGCATCCAGAATGGACTGACAGAAGGCCTACATTTATTGGTTTTCACTTCTAGAGAGTCAACAGGGGTAGAGAATAAATCTGTAACAACTAGACCCATATTTGTTAAACAACACTGCTGTCCATTTTGTCTATTCAGTAAAAGTGATAGAACTGTTAAGGCGATAAATGAATGAATGGAATATTCATCACAGAAATATAGTTTGGAATTGGGCTTTTTTGTTTCTTGTGTGAAGCTAATAAATTTTGTGTGATGGATTAAACTGCATCAATTGTTGAAGGTGGGATTTTTTTCTTTAACACTTTCCGTCTTTATTCCTTGAAGCAATTGAATACTTTTTATGGCACATTCAATGCGGTTTGATATGAATTTTGCTGCATTTGGGATTTTGGAGAAATTTTCTATTGGAAGGATACATTTTGGATTTTATATTGCTCTTTTAAGTAAGTAGTGGAATGAAGAAAATATGTTTGGTGAGTATATAGGTGTCAGCTTGTCAGTTGGTCCGTCTGTCCTTAGCTTTTTTGTGTCCACTCAATAGCAACTAATGGGTGGATTTCATTCAAACTTTACAGATGTGATCAGTATCAGGCAGAGATGTGCTAGTGATATTTTGGTTAAGATCCATTGTCTTTTAACTGAGTAATGGCCCTTTGATGGAAAATGGCTTTTCATAATTGACAAGCACTTGTGGGGGTATAAGTCTGCTATGACATTCTAGTAATTTGTTGTTGTATTCATCTATGACTGTTCGTCTGTCTGAAAAATTAACAAACAGATCTTCTAGGCAAAAAAATTCTTTTGAATTCTGTAGGCTTTAAATTTAACGATTAAATCATTGTTGAGTTTGTGACATAAATATGACTAGCAAGTTTCTAAAAGTGTCATTTGTGTTATTTTAGAGAAAAAGAAGAACAAAAGAAAAAAAATTAAAATGTTGAAAAATGGTACATTGCTAAATACCCAAAATTCTATCTTGAAGACAGGATTTGTTTTAGATCTGCTGACAATCAACCTTGTGGCAAACATATGGTATATCCTAAGCTCCAGGGAACTAAACATAACATGGTCAGGGAGCTTTTATTTAGTATGCATTTTCTTCTTTAAAAATTGATGTATTTTAGGCCCTTTTGAAATTTCCCTAAGAAGAAATTCATCCCAAATTAGAGAAGAATCAAAAAGTTCCTAAAATTTAGACATTTGAAATGGGTTTTATTAGTAAAAAAATGTAGTGGTGCTACTATTAGGATGGCCAATATTATTAGAGAAAATACGGTATTATCCAACAGTAATAATAACTGGATTGTTGTTCTAAAAAAGGCTTGATTTTGTATTTCACAAACACATGTTTTTCCTATAGAGTGTTGGTTGAATTTGCATAATCCCATTCGTCATTTTGTTACTGAATAATTTGCTACAAACAAGCTCCAAAACACAGCTCTGACTTAATGAATAATGCAAGGCCATAGAAAGAATTTTGTTCCAAAGAATCTTGAATTATTTGACAGATAGTTCAAGCATTCAACTTTATGAAATTATACACTTTGAGGCTCATATCATGTTAGTCAACATTCTGCTGTCATGCAATTGTGCTCAATCTTCCCACCACCATAGATAGCCAAATCAGTAGAGCACTTGGCCTGTGACCTGGTTGTGGGTTCGATTTCTGGTGAAGGCGAGGTGTTTCCTTGGGCAAAAGACTTAATAGACTTTATATTTGCCTCAGTCCACCCAGCTGTAATTGGGAAACAGTGTTTAGAATACATTGCCTCTCTCTCAAGGCTAGGTTAAAATCTGGTTTGGGTTTGAAAAAGAAATATATGTCGCCGGTTTGCATATGTTTATATGGTGGTGGGACAATGCATATACCGTGACCTTGGTGGTGGGTTGAATAAAAAACGTGAATAAGGCAGTGCGCCAAAAAGTTGTCGGCGGAATTCACCAAGAACATAACATAACAAAGACCTGTTCATTGCCCATTACACTTCCAATCTTAGGGTAGAGCTACAGAAAGAGAGGGGGGGGGGGGGGGGATTTTAGAACCAAATATTTCATTAATGATGGTACAAATCATACATTGTTGTGAATGTAACCTTTTCCCATTCTACTTATAATACTCATTATTTTGCTTGAAGGTTACTCTCATAAATACACAGCATAATTAATCTCTTACTATAACCCTACGGTCGCGGGCTCGTTATGTCCATGACTTAGGTTTAAGATCGGAGCAAAGACTAGTGTTACAATGTTCAATCCTTTATTTACATCGTCAATCAATCCATTGGTCAACAAAACACTCTGAAAATACAAATTACGTGACAATGTATTAAACATGTAAAACATATCTGATTAAAAAGCATAAATACTGAATGTACTGACAATGGCAACAATACAATGTGCGATCCGATCTGCGTCAATAAGTAACATATCACAGCGAGCTAATTTGTTTACAATCCTTACCAAATCAATGTGACTGGGTGTATCCAAAAACCAATAACCTCTCGCTCTACTCCATATTCACGTGCAGATGTGCAGATGTGTACAAACTGTAAATAAACAAATGTTAATGGTTAGAGAATGAAGGGGCGAACGGGCAAGGGTACGACAGAACGGGAAATCCGACAACAAGCGTCAATGAACACTTGAAACCCAAAGATAGTGGCAATCGAACCGATCTGAAACCGTAGAACGCGATCAGACACTGAAACAAAACAATCGAACCTTCAGAGGACTTACATGACTAAATTCTGGACAAAATCAATCAATAAATAATCAAATGATCTCTCGACAAAACCATACAACGGTCGATTCAAAATCGTATCACGTGATCTCAAAAACCGCCTTCAACAACTAGGAATCCAAATAGACTGGCAACCTTCACAACATGTAAAACATCCCAAAAACGGTCCGGTTACATTACATCAAATTAGTTGGGTTAGATCCCCGACGGGGGCACTCATTCTTTTCGACTATTTGTCTCCCACTAATGGGTCAATAATAATAGACCTATGTGGGATAGCAGCTGGAGGCTAGGAAAGAATGTAATGGTAGTACTGTGTGAGAAATACCAAGAATCTATTGTTAGGTGCTCCAGCCACCATGATATAACTGAAAAAATGTTGAAAGCTGTGTAAAACCACATTCAAACAAACAAACAAACAAAGAGACATCTAATTAATACCATTCCAAGATTTGTACTGGTATTTACTTGTCCACATGCAAGTCAAGTTAAGGTTTGACCCAAAACAAATTGAAACAAAAACTATTTTATATTCTTTTAGCATCCATAGACATATTAACCCTTGTCATGCTGAATAAATTTTGTCAAAAAATTTTCATCAAAATCAAAGGGCAAAATGCACTGAAAGTACCAATTGCAGGTCAATTTTAATTTGAAAAAAGAAATCTATTGACTGTTCTGGTTACAAAGTGAGAAACAGATGATGTAGACTAACATCAGACTGCACATATTACTCCAGTAATAAAATGAAAAAAAGGCAATGATGCAGTGCTCAAGAACATTCTGTCAAATGTAATTTTTGAAGGGAGACTCAATCAGACTATGGAATCAAAGTCCTCGGGAAAAGTTTTAAATGCCTTATAGATCTTCATTCTTGACAAAATCACTTAGCCTTATAACCTAATATTCTCTAGCTTGGCAGGTGTACAACGCATTAGGAAAATAGGCTTGTTTTTGTCTATATTTCTCTCTCCTGGCTGAGTTAGTTCAAAGAGAAATAAGACCAAAATCTCCCCTGAAAACAGATAAATTATTAACTTTTGAGGTTTCAATATTTGATGAGATTTAATTTTGGAAATTTGTGGAATAAGCAAATTACTGTCAGACTTTTGAAGGATTAAATCCTTAATCAGACCACTGAAAACAGACTAATGCTTTTTTGAAAATTTTGAAATTACTCAATGAATATAATTCTGAGTACATGGCTGTTTTTAGCTTTCACTTTAAGAAATGTGTTTCTTTATTGGTAAATCTTATAAATAATGTTTCTAAATATCAATTTATATGATGTAATGAAAATGTTTGTTGATTTTATTGGTGTATGAAACTTAAAACTTAATTACACTCAGGTATGAATAATTGAATATGTTTTCATGCAGTGTTATTAGGTTTTTAGTTTCATACCTCAATGAAATCAACAAATATTCTTTTCATCTCTTAAATATACAATGGTTGACTTGCCCAAAATTTATTTGCATTGTGTCCAAATTAATGAATGAATGTGTCATGCATGGCTTCATTTTTTCAAGATAATGAAAAATAAAGTAGGAATGGTTGTGTTCGGGACCTTTTGGATTTGTTAAGGAAGGTGAAACATCAATGAAGAGTTTCACTTGTATATTTCAGTGTACAAGATTGTATACTTCAGTGTACAAGATGTTTAAAAATATTGATTAAATGATCAATTTGGAGGGAATCTGTTGAGATTAAGATAGAAAATAAAGAAAATAAATAGATAACTAAAAATTGTGATATATCTTGATAAATTTCATTAGTGATAGTTTATGACATCAATAGTACAACTATTGTGATGGTGATTTTCCAAGCTGATCGTCAGCCCTAATGCTTAACAGTGAGGTTGGCAAGATTATAGAGGTTATTAAATGAGCCTGTGTGTGACATTTCCAACAATTTGAAATGTTTGCCAGTTGCAATCATTAAGTAGCTTAGACAGCCACATACTGTAATTATAAAGTCACTTGATGGCCTTCAGATACTTTGAGACCTTATCTATCTACTAAACACATAGTGAAGACTCGGATCAGACTGTGCGGATGCATAGGCTGGTCAGAGTCTATGCTTTGTGCATCGTTGAAATTGTTGGAAATCTCACGCACAAGCTCAAATGATCTATTTGAGAGAATCCAAACTACGTGGATTGTGATATAATTTTCTCACTCAATTACTAGTTCAATATTTCTGGAAGCCTTTGGCTACATAATCAAGTGTATTTAATGCATTTCTGTCATCGACTAATAAGCAGAACAAATTGGCAAGAATTTATTTGCATCTCCAGGCCTTTTACAGTTTTTGGTATTTCGGCTTCTGAATTGATGGCTCTGTGCGAACAGTTGTAACTGCTTATAAATATTTAGGCAGTTACAACTGTTTGCAATGAGCCATTGTGAATCTGTAATATATTGGATGGATTTATCGTTTACAGGTTTGACCTAAAATTATGGAATAATTAACCCTTGTCATGCTGAATAAATTTTGGCTGAAATTTTGCATCAAAATCAAAGGGCAAAAAGCACTGAAAGTCACAACTGTAGGTCAATTTTTATTGGAAAAACTACTACAATTCTGGTTTGAAAATGAGAAACAGGTGGTGTAGACTAACATCAGACTGCACATATGAGCAGGCTGATGTTTGTCTATAGCTCCTGCCAAAGCAGGAATATTCCGGGTTCAGCATGACAAGGGTTATTAATAAACTATTACTGACACATTAGAATAATATACAAAATATCAGTAAGTTTCTAGGTGGAGTTTGTCATTTCAGGGGATGATACAAATCTATTGTAAGTGTCTATAGGCTTATAGTCACTGACAATAGTTTTGTACTACACCCTTGATTTACGCTCTAATGTATGAGATGATATTCCTCTGTCTAGACAGAATATATGAATTGTAAAAAAAGAACTTGTGATGTTCCATTTCCATTGAGAAAAGACCAATCTCATTACCAAAATTGTCGTAATTATCTAAAAAAATTGAATACTTGAAAGACAGAAAATTATTGTTCTAAAATTCATACAGGGTGAAATCAAACATAGCGCTCTGTTTACATTTAGCTGAATGACAAACAGGCAGTTTGATCAAGGCATACAGTATCTATATGGACCTAAAATTCAGTCTTTATACTTATGAAATTTTCTTAATTTTGCCATGATGTAATAAATATAGTCTGATGGAGGAGTTGTATGCAAAAGGTAAAATCTGAGGGCGGAGCCTGAGGATTTTGCTTTGCATATAACTCCTCCCCCATCAGAATGTATTCATTGACACATCATAGTGAAAATGAAATTATATCCAGCATAAATCTGAAATTAGATTTTTACCCTCTTCTGCATGTAAAATTGTTTTTAAAACATTTTTCTTGGTGTAAAATTAATGAAAATGTAATGATATTGATGTTGGGAGAAAGCAAAGTGCGTCATTTAGTATGTGGGATATGTCATCAAAAGAATCAACGTTTGCGCTCAAGATGATGCTAAGTAAAAGATGGGAAGTGCTATCTGTGTACATAGTTGAAACACATGACATTGAATTTTATTGCAAATAAAGTTTTATGCAATTTCTTCTTATTTCATATAGACGTTTAGCCATCGTGTTTTAATTAGGGCCAATATGGTATTTGAAATTAGATGATTGAACTGTTGGGTATTATGTCCATGTGGTTCTCATTTCATCCTGCACATGAAATCTTTTCCACTATATGATACCACTTTAACCACATAAAAACGCCAAAAGGTGTATAGGGTCTTTGTTTATCCATAATCATATTATACTCCCTGAAACAAAGTTTTTGGGGTATAGGAGACAACTTGTATGTCTGTCAGTTGGTCCATCTGTCTGTCCATCCGTCTTCTTTTTTTGTCCGCTCAATTTCTCAGCAACTAATGGGCAGATTCCATTGAAACTTTACAGATGAGATCAGTATCAAGCAGAGATGTGCAAGTGATATTTTTTTAACAATCCATTGACTTTTGACAGAGTTAGGGTCCTTTGATGTAAAAAAAGGCCTTTTATTATGCAAGCGTCTGGTGGGGGGGGGGTATAAGTCAGCTTTGCAACAGTCAAGTTTTTCCCAAGACTTTGTTTAGACATCATGCTGAATCTTTGTGGCAATTGTTACTGGAGTTAATGCAAAATTGTGCGAGGTATTTGAAATTAAATAGAACTTTTTATGCCCCTGTATCGAGAGATCAAGGGCATATTGTTTTACTCATGTCTGTCTGTCTGTCTGTTTGTCTAGCCCCCGTCATAGCGCAGTTGGTAGCGCGTCGGACTATCAAACTAGAGGTCACGGGTTCGATCCCCGACGGCGGCACTCATTCTTTCCGACTATTTGTCTCTCACCAATGGGTCGATAATCGTAGATCTATGTGAGATAGTAGCTGGAGGCTAGGAAAGGATGTAATGGTAGTACTGGCGTGAGAAATACCAGGAATCCATTGTTAGGTGCTCCAGCCGCCGCGATATAACTGAAATAATGTTGAAAGCGGCGTAAAACCCCATTCAATCAATCAATCAATCTGTCTGTTTGTCTGTCCGTCTGTCTGTCCGTCCATCTGTCCATCTGTCTGTCCGTCTGTCTGAAAACTTAACCATTGCCTTTTCTCCAAAAGTATTTGACATACAAGGCCCATATTTGGCATGATGATAGATCTCAATGATCCGCATCTTCTGGTACCAAAGTCAAGGTCATGTGACAAGGTGAAGGTCATCTGTCAAGGTCAAACTTTGAAAAAAATTGCTGTTACGGGGGCATTAGTGTTTCAAAAACACATCTTGTTAATTATGTTTAAAAAAAAAGACAGCCAAACCTGTATGACCTGTAGCTCTGCTAAGGCAGGTTTGTTTGTGTATATAGGATTGAGTGTAACCAGTGATGGACTAATCCGACTATAACTTTGTTGTCTCATATACCTCTCCATGTCTCAGAAATTTACTGGAAAACACTATGGTTAGTTTATTTTTCACAAAAATACCACAGGAGTTATATCTGCCATTTAATTGTGTTTTATTGCTGTAATATACTGGATGTATTGAACAAGTCTATTTGAATTTACGACCTTGTAATGCCAAATTTGGTGCCACAGGGCCAATAAAATCCAAGATCATTTCTAGAGAAAAATGCACTTACACTTCAGTTTTGGAAAAAAGTTTCAATTAAAGGAATAAAGCATGTTATTGAGTTTTTCAATCATTTGTAATGTGATCTAGTTACTTTATATCTTAGTGTGAAAAAAAAAGCCTTTTTTTCTGTTTTCACTTAAATACTTTTTTGTGAATGAAATATTCAGGTTTGTTAGTGTACAGAGTATTATTTGCCAATTATTTAATGGATTATTTGTAAATTAGTTTTGAAATATCCTTTAGCTTTGCTGGCTAAGCTTAGATAGTTGATTTATGCTTTAATTATAACAATTTTGGTTCATGTCAAAAAGCTTAATAACCTTATTTTGCAAAGAATTAAGTACATGTATAGACATTGGAAAACTGATGTGCTTTAAATAAAGTTTGAAATGAAGAATAAAAGCTACATAAGAAATCTTTCAGACTGCCATATAAGGAAATTTGTCCTAAATATTGTTCAATGATCAAGAGACTTGGGCAATCAGATAGTGGGAAGAATTGATTGTCATACATTTTAACAAGTTATGACAGAGAGATGAAAAACACAATGTTCTTGGTCATTAGGGACATCAGTTTCCCTGAAGTGGTCAATATTGACCCTTTTTCATGTTGAACTCCCAAATAATCATATTTTAGCAGGATGTATGGATAAAGATCAACCTGCACATCTGTGCTGTCTGATATTAGTCTACACCACCTGATTTTCCTTTTTACACTTCCCATGACTATGTTTTGAGGGTATAGAGGAGTCAGTGGTTTGAATTGGTCTTTCTGTCTGTCTGTAGCTTTTTCATGTCCACTCAAGTTCTCTATAACTAATGGAAGGAATTCATTCAAACTTCTTCGATCCCCGACGGTGGCACTCATTCTTTCAGACTATTTGTCTCTCACCAATGGGTCGATAATCATAGACCTATGTGAGATAGCAGCTGGAGGCTTGGAAAAGATGTGGTGGTTGTACTGGTGAGAGAAATTCGAGGAAACCATTGTAAGGTGCTCCTGCCGCCGCAATATAACTGAAAAAATGTTGAAAGGGGCGTTAAACCCCATTCAATGATCAATGAAATTCATTCAAACTTCACAGGTATGATTAGTATCCAGCAGAGATGTACAAGTGATATTTGGGTTTATGATCCATTGACTTTTGACAGAGTTATGGCCCTTTGATAGATAATGGCATTTCATAATGGACAAGCACTGACGGAGGTATTTTTCTGCTTTAGGACAGTCTAGTTTAAACCAGGAAAGTTTGAAATGATATATGTTTTTTTTAAAGAAATTCTTACTCACCATTAGTGTGTAGCATTTAGTGCTTTTAGCGCTTTGGTTTACAATGCCATTTTGCTTTGGTTTTATTTGGCATGACAATGGTTGACTCTAATCCTACTGAGTTTGAATTTGTTCCCAGCAATTAAGTAACCAGTTTAAGGGAAATTTTCTCTATTTGGACTAGGTCACATCAGTAGAGAAGCAAAGTATTTTAAGCTTTTGCTGGTCTTATTTCAGTTACAAATAAAAACTTTAAAAGAAAACAAAAACAATGACCCATCTGACCATTATTTTCATCGTTAATGACTATTGACCGATGTAGCTGTCACATCTAGTCTAATCTCTCTACGATTGTTATGGCTATAAGACATGGCAATCAATTTGTTGATGAGGAAAAAACCAAAGGAGTGCCAAATATATTTGGCTCAGCTAATGACATAATGGAGAAAGGCTGTTTTATTTCTCTATTATCCCCGCCAAAAAAATTTTTCGGGGGGGATATTGTTTTTGCCATGTTCGTCCGTCCTTCGGTCCGTCCGTCCGTCCTTCCGTCCGTCCATCCGTCCATCCGACATTCGTTTCCTCGCTATTTCTTGAAAACTATAGACCGGATTTCAATGAAACTTGGCACACAGCTTCACTACAATGAGGACATGCAGGTATCGTCGGGGTTACCTGGTTCGACCTTCAAATTTAGAGTTACTGCCCCTGACTGTTTAAGCCATATACATACAGAGTAATATTCGTTTCCGCGCTATTTCTTGAAAACTATAGGTTGACGTAGATAAAAGATAACCTGTACCTAAGTTTGATATTAACTCCATTGACAATGAAAATATGTTCGGCGGGGGATATCAATTCAACGAATTTGCTTGTTTCTGTTTGTTTTCAATGATTAACAAAACTGGATCACTGGTTAAGCCAGCACTAACTGAAATGTTTTCAAAAGGACTGTTGTGGTTTGAGATCAACGTTTCTAAAATAAAATCCCTATTTCCTGCTTCTGTTCTCTTTTCAATGATTAACTCTTGTCTTGCTAAACTGCACAATATTCCTACTTTGGCAGGAAATATATAGACAAGGATCAGTCTGCACATATGTGCAGTCTGATCTTTGTCTATATCATATACCGCTTGTTTCCTCGGTCCAAACATGTTATGTATAAAAACAGTATTTTCAAAATAATCTTGGACTAACATTTAGTGCTACGTAGTGTTTTCAGCTCTTTGATTTTGATACAATTTTGCCAAGCCCTGTGTTTTGTCATCCTGAACACAGGGCTGGGCGTCAAAGCCTTTACTTGACACTTCTAACTCGAAAGATTATCAAATTGTGAAGTTTACTTATTATGAATTCCAACAAAATTATATGAACTACATGTAGAACTTATTTATCAACAGTCATTGAACATGTTGCTTAGATATACAAAATAGTGTTAAACAAAATTCAAAGCCAGAAATGTATGTGCCGATCAATCAAGTTTGTCCTTGCCAACTGGACAGCTAATTTGACAGCTGACTGGCTATAGACTAGTGGTCAATTTTACAAATTTTGGCCCTTACTGACCAGCAGCCTGGATGGCTATCCAATTACAGTATTTATGACAGGGTTCATCAATAAATCATATAAAGAGAGAGTTTGTGTGAGGGTCGGATATAAAATTCATAACGGTAATTGACTAATTTACCCTGGGATAATTATTGTGTGGGAGAATTTTTGGGTTATAATGTACAGCTGCATTATTGTTTTAGACCTACAAATCATTGAATTTCTTCCAAAACGTTATGACTTTAGCTTTAAAGAAGCTATAGTTGCAAGATTTTAGCAGAAAACTGACATAGGACCGTATAATGCCCTCAAGGTTTTCATATATTTTTACTAGTAAATTGAACTTGAAATTCTGTGTGAACAGGGGTTTGTTTAACTAAATATCTTACAATCATTTTTTGCCCAAGTCAAAAATTAAAGTTGCTCCTACAGTAATAACTAAATATGGAATTCTGCCAAGCATCATCTTTTTGGAATCATCTTATAAAGACGATTCCAATGAAATGTTGCAAGACAGAATCTAACAAAGAATAAAAACACCAGTTATATATATATGTGATTTTCACTATTGATTAATTTTTTGTAAGATTTCGTTTAGTAAAACAGGCCCCAGGTCATTAAACATTGTAACACTTGTCATGCTGAACTCGGAATATTCCTGCTTTGGCAGGAGCTATAGACAAGCATCAACCTGCACATATGTGCAGTCTGATGTTAGTCTACACCACCTGTTTCTTACTTTCAAACCAGAATTGTCAATAGGTTTTGTTTTTTCAAATATAATTGACCTACATTTGATACTTTTAGTGCTTTTTGCCCTTTGATTTTGATGAAAATTTTTAGCCAAATTTATTCAGCATTACAAGGGTCAAGATACTCAGCCAATACGATTTTCTATGCTGAAATGTGTGATTGACAATTCTGTCAAAAGCAAGATGGTATCACAAATATTCTCATCTCTACAATTTTCCGGTTTGATGACATGTATGTTTGATTTAGGTCATGACCTCCTCCAGCCGTGAACAACAGAGTAAATTGAATGTCATGTTAGAGGAAATAATGTTTGATATTCTGTAATGGTCTGTCACAGCCATAAATACAGGAATAAGTTAAAGAACTAGTTTTTGAATTCTCATTTGGTATTCTAGAACTGTAGTTGTGATATGGTAAGAACTAGTTCTTGAACTGTCATTTGATGTTCTAGAACTGTAGTTGTAAAATGTTCAAGAATTTTCTTGAACATTTTTATAAGAACAGTTTGAGGACATCAAATGGCAGTTCATTCACTCTAAAGTCTATAAGTGGTAGAAGAACTCATTCTTGAATGCTAAAAATCTGTACAAACAGCATTTTATGTAATTCTTGAACTTGTGAAAGAACATGGTCTTGAAAGTTCAAGAACTTTGTTCTTGTTACAGCTATTGAGGTAACCAGTTCTTGAACTGCCTTTTAATATTCTGTAACTAGAATTAATGAATTGGTTCTAAAACATGTTAAAGAACTTTCATTTAGGGTTCTGAAACGTTCTAGAATTTGCTCTGAAGCAATTATTGAAATAAAGTTTTTCAATTACTAATGTTAAGTTCTAAAACTATTTCTTGAACTGCCTTCAAGGTTTTTGAATGTTCTAAAACTAGTTCTTGAACCAGTTCTAGAACTGGTTCTAGAAATAGTTCTATTTAGCTGTTGGAAGGTTTCTAGATGTTGTTCAAAGGTGAGGTTTATTTATGGTTATGAACTGGTCCTTGAATTAATTCTATTTAGCTGTTGGAAGGTTTCAAGATGTTGTTAAAACATGAGGTTGATTTATGGTAATTAGTAAAGTTCATGTGAACAAACAAAAGGCCATCACATGTTCTCAGGGTGATCATAGGAATATAAATGGCTTCTCTAAGACAGTGTGTCATTGCTTCGGAAAATGAAAAAAATGCAATCTTTAATGTTGTTTCTCATTTTAACCCTATGTTTTGGGTACTAGTTAGAATCGTCTTGACAAGACGATTCTAAATGAGTACCATTACTATAGGGAAAAATGAAGGATGAATTATGTTATAGACTTCAAAAAGAAAATCGCCTCTTATTGTTTGGAGCCTTGCCCTAATCTCTATAAATCCAGAACCAGTGTCCTGTATATATTGGGAATTGATTCCCGAAACACAAATGGTGTCTTTGAGAAAGCAATCTGTTAACAGAGGTCTCAAGGTTGTATTTGTTAGCTGCCTCTTTGAATACTCCGTTGACGGCACTCATTCTTTCCGACAATTTGTCTCTCACCAATAGGTTGATAATCGTAAACCTATGTGAGATGGTAGCTGGAGGCTAGGAAAGGATGTGATGGTTGTACTGGTAAGAGAAACACCAGGAAACCTTTGTTAAGTGCTCCAGCCACCGCGACATAACTGAAAAAATGTTGAAAGCGGCATTAAACTCCATTTAATCAATCAATCTTTGGATACTACAGATCTTTACTTTTATCCATTTTGGATCCGTCTTGCATTTAACTTGTTTGATTGCCAAGTGGTAATCACCCCCATGACTAACAACTTTTCAGATTTTTGGCAATTTACGGCCTTTCTGTTACCATGGCAACCAGAGTTTTTGATGGAATTTAATTGCTGAAAATCTGAAAAGTTTTTCTCTTCCTAAATTACTTGGCCAATCCAGCTGAAACGTGGTAGGGATGTTCCTTGGATGAAGGTCTTTCAAAGTTTGTAAAAGAAATTTAATTCAATTAAAAAAATATTGTTGCTTTGGTAACAGAAAGCTAGAAAATCTTAGAAAAAAAATTCTCCTCGGAACCATTCGGCAATCAAGCTGATACTTGGTAGTACTGTATCTTAATAGAATTTTTTACCATCAAAAATTCTGGTTTCCATGGTAATTGAAAGGTTGAAAATTGCCGAAAATATGAGAAAAAAAAATATCTCCTCCTAAACCATTGGGCCAATCAATCTTAAACTCAGTAGTGATGTTCTTAGAGTGTAGGTCTACTAAAGAGGTCAAAAGAAAGCAATTCCATCAATAACTCTGGTGGCCATGGTAACAGAAAAATAATTCAATTCCATCAATAACTCTGGTGGCCATGGTTACAGAAAGGTTGAAAATTTACGATAATTTAAACAAATATCAAATTGCAGTAGGACAAAATTAAAATCGATTTCTTTCGAATCCACCCTAAATGTACATCAAACAATCTCTGGTATTTATAATTCGGTTGACAAGTTATCAGTTGACTTACTCAGGTGAGTGATATAGGACCATAATGGTCCTCTTAAATTGTTACAAAAATAGTTGAAGTTGAGAGCAGAACAAACAAGAGATATTTCCAGTTTCTATTTTTTACATGAAAAAAAATTGAGATGATTCTTGCAGGAAAAAAAACCTAGCATTTTCCCAAAGGACACCTTCATATGAAAAAATCAGAGTCCCTCATATTGATTGTTCCGATGTTTTTGTTCCGGGCAATGTGTTGTTACGATAATTGATAAAAAACTTTGTTCACAAGCTGTCCTAATGAGTCCACTTCTGTGAATCCAACAGCAAACAACTAAATGGCTATCATTGATCTAGCTATTCTTTTAAAATAAAACACTAATATTACCACTTAGATAATATGTCAGGTACAATAATCTCATAATTATATTAGATTTAGATTTAAAAATAAAACAAAAAAACTATTATTCCATGCAGCCTCTCCAGCCATATTTTGATATTCACTAACCTAAGAAAGAAAATAAGACACTATATGATAACTTATGTCATAGGAGTGAAATAACCCTGTTGAATATTTTTGATATTACATAATTTATTATACAGTCAAACATGTCTTTAGCAAGCACCCAAGGGAAAATCAAAAAGTGCTTGCTTAAGACAGGTGCTTGCTTAATACAGGTCAATTTCAATACAATTGATTCATTTGGGAACTCGATGACCGCTTGCTTAAGACAGGTTGCTGGTTGAATACAGGTGACCGCTAACATAGGTTTGACTGTATGTATTATTACGCTATTTGAATAATTAAGCAAATGATTAGCTTTGCTGGGTTTTTATCTGTTTTAGGCGACGAGTTTAATAAATATGGTATTTTATGAGCACAATTTGGTTATTCTATTTAGGATATTACCCAATTTTTATGCCCCCGATAGGGAGGCATCATAAATTTGACTTGTCCCTCCGTCCGTCTGTCCGTCCGTCCGTCCGTCTGTCCGTCCGTCCGTCATTCCGTCCAAAAACTTTAACATTGGCCATAACTTCTAAATCAAAGCGGTGTCGGGGGCATTGTCATCTTACAGTGACAGCTCTTGTTTGCAATAGATCGAGGAAATTCAAGAATTAATTATTCAATTATTCCACAAATTACATAACTCTGTATGTAAAGTGACATCATCAAATGCATCATGTTGTAACTTTCAAGACAACAAAAATATTACATTGCTTTGCGATATTTTCTCATTTGCATGGTTATTACACAAAAGTAATAATACCCATATCAAAAATATTCAAAAGGGTTATTTCATTCCAGTGATGTTAGTCATATTATACTGTTTTCAGAGAAAAACCTGAGGTATTATGATCACCTTGGTGTTGTTCGCATTGGTGTGGGCAAGACAAACTTTAACCTTGGTCATATCTCTGTTGTAATTCAACACATCTTTATAAAACTTGGCATGTTTGTCAAGAGCTATCCAGACATTCAAGGGGGATAACTCTGGAAGTATTTTGTAAGAGTAATGTCCCCTGTTTGGCTCAGAATTTTTGCATTATCCAGCACCTGCAGCTGAGCGTTGCACCTGTTGGCGGTGCTCTTGTTTTTCAATTTATCTCAAGCATTATAGCGTTTGATTCTCAATTTCAGAGAGAGAGAGATTTGTTTTCAGCCATGAGAGTTAGACATTTGTTTTCAATCATGAGAAGCTGAGATATTTGTTACCAAACCTGTGAGATTGGATATCACTCAGGGCAAATTAATTAGTGAGAAATAATTACTGGGGAACAAACATCATTTGGCTGGCTAACTTACAAAGGGAAAGTCTGTTTTGTATTTTTAGTTATTTGGATTTGATAGAAAAACTTGGAATAATCGAATTTGTTAATATAACTGTGAGAAATCCACAAAATACATTTCTGGATATATAATGTGAGCTCCATTTTTGTAAAAAACAAATACATAGATTAGCTGGGCAGTAAAATTTCATCTGATCAACACCTTTCTATTTAATAGATCGATAATGCATGTACTACTACTCTGATAATCCAAAGCAGGGGAGTGGAAATACAGTCAATATTGCTCGAGCTACCATGCCTATTAAGGGACAAATTGTATTAAGCGTCCACCATATAAAGTCCATTCACTGTAACCAAAATCTCTGAAAAAATTGACATTCTTAACGTAAAATTTGTTATCATTCAATCTTATGTTGTTGGAGCCCATAAGAATTGTCTCAATAAGACGATTCTAATGGGTTCAAACATCAAAAGATTCAGTACAACTTGACCGACAATCTATAAATGTTGTCAAAAAGACCTGACACAATTATCATGTTATTAGCTCACCTGAGCATGAAGTGCTCAAGGTGAGCTTTTGTGGTTAGGTGGATGTCCGTCGTCCGTCGTTCGTCGTCCGTCGTCCGTCGTGTGTCGTCAACATTTACCTTGTATGCACTCTAGAGGCCACATTTTTTGCCCGATTAACCTGAAATTTGGTCAGAATGATTGGCTTGATAAAATCTCGAACGAGTTCGAAATTGGGTCAAGTGGGGTCAAAAACTAGGTCACAGGGTCAAATCTTAGAAAAACCTTGTATGCACTCTAGAGGCCACATTTTTTGCCTGATCAACCAGAAATTTGGTCAGAATGATTGTCTTGATAAAATCTCGAATGAGTTCGAAATTGGGTCAAGTGGGGTCAAAAACTAGGTCACAGGGTCAAATCTTAGAAAAACCTTGTATGCACTCTAGAGGCCACATTTTTTGCCCGATCAACCTGAAATTTGGTCAGAATGATTGTTTTGATAAAATCTCGAATGAGTTCGAAATTGGGTCAAGTGGGGTCAAAAACTAGGTCACAGGGTCAAATCTTAGAAAAACCTTGTATGCACTCTAGAGGCCACATTTTTTACCCGATCAACCAGAAATTTGGTCAGAATGATTGTCTTGATAAAATCTCGAATGAGTTTGAAATTGGGTCAAGTGGGGTCAAAAACTAGGTCACAGGGTCAAATCTTAGAAAAACCTTGTATGCACTCTAGAGGCCACATTTTTTGCCCGATCAACCTGAAATTTGGTCAGAATGATTGTTTTGATAAAATCTCGAATGAGTTCGAAATTGGGTTGAGTGGGGTCAAAAACTAGGTCACAGGGTCAAATCTTAGAAAAACCTTTTATGCACTCTAGAGGCCACATTTTTTGCCCGATCAACCAGAAATTTGGTCAGAATGATTGTCGTGATAAAATCTCGAATGAGTTCGAAATTGGGTCAAGTGGGGTCAAAAACTAGGTCACAGGGTCAAATCTTTAAAAAACCTTTTATGCACTCTAGAGGCCACATTTTTTACCCGATCAACCTGAAATTTGGTCAGAATGATTGTTTTGATAAAATCATGAATGAGTTCGCAATTGGGTCAAGTGGGGTCAAAAACTAGGTCACAGGGTCAAATCTTAGAAAAACCTTGTAAGCACTCTAGAGGCCACATTTTTTACCCGATCAACCAGAAATTTGGTCAGAATGATTGTCTTGATAAAATCTGGAATGAGTTTGAAATTGGGTCAAGTGGGGTCAAAAACTAGGTCACAGGGTCAAATCTTAGAAAAACCTTGTATGCACTCTAGAGGCCACATTTTTTGCCCGATCAACCTGAAATTTGGTCAGAATGATTGTTTTGATAAAATCTCGAATGAGTTCGCAATTGGGTTGAGTGGGGTCAAAAACTAGGTCACAGGGTCAAATCTTAGAAAAACCTTGTATGCACTCTAGAGGCCACATTTTTTACCCGATTAACCTGAAATTTGGTCAGAATGATTGTCTTGATAAAATCTCGAATGAGTTCGAAATTGGGTCAAGTGGGGTCAAAAACTAGGTCACAGGGTCAAATCTTAGAAAAACCTTGTATGCACTCTAGAGGCCACAATTTTTGCCCGATCAACCTGAAATTTGGTCAGAATGATTGTCTTGATAAAATCTCAAACGAGTTCGAAATTGGGTCAAGTCGGGTCAAAAACTAGGTCACAGGGCCAAATCTTAGAAAAACCTTGTATGCACTCTATAGGCCACATTTTTTGCCCGATCAACCTGAAATTTGATCCGAATGATTGTTTTGATAAAATCTCGAATGAGTTCGAAATTGGGTCAAGTGGGGTCAAAAACTAGGTCACAGGGACAAATCTTAGAAAAACCTTGTTTGCACTCTAGAGGCCACATTTTTTACCCGATCAACCAGAAATTTGGTCAGAAAGATTGTCTTGATAAATTGAATGAGTTCAAAATTGGGTTGAGTGGGGTCAAAAACTAGGTCACAGGGTCAAATCTTAGAAAAACCTTGTATGCACTCTATAGGCCACATTTTTTGCCCGATAAACCTGAAATTTGGTCGGAATAATTGTCTTGATTAAATCTCTGATAAAATTAGGTCAAGTCAGGTCAAAAACTAGGTCATAGGCATACATCTTAGTATATCTTGTATGCACTATAGAGGCCACATTTTTTGCCGGATCATCTTGGAAATCAGTCAGAATTCTAGAAATATCATGTATGCTTTCTAGAGGTCTTATTTTTAGCCTGATCAAACCAAAAATTGCTTAGAATGGTTGTTGTAAATCATAGACAAGTTTGAAATAGGGTGAAATAGGGTGAAAATTAAGGAAACATAGTCAAAATCTAAAGAAAATAATCATGATCAGATTGTAGCTCAATGAACCTGAAATTGACCAGAATTATTACATTCATAAAAAATAGAAAGTTCCTATTTAAGTAACATAGGTGATTAGATCAGAGCCTTAATTACTAGGAATACATTCTTTTTATCTCTATTTTCAGATACAGATGAACCACACTCTTAGCACAGACTGATCATTTTTTATACTCAGATATTTTCTATTATGAAGGATTCAGCACTGTACCCGTGACACTCATTACCATTGCCTCATTTACAAATCTGATTGTTCATATGTCTGAAAAAGTAAACATCAAGGTCTTATATTTATACTAACTTTTTTAGAGGCAATGTTACATTTTTCTTTATTATCATCATGCAAATACATACTAAATTAGATAGATTTATATGTTGACAATAAAGAAAAAAATATGCCAGACGTCAACCCGTACCAGGTGAGTGTTGAAGTGCAGATAATTATGTTTGAAATAAAGTCTATCATCCCATTTCTTGTAATCATTTGTATGATATATCATTTGGTTACATAAAGTGATGCTGATAAATATAAAACCAGCTCACCTGTGCATCAGAGGAGCCTCAGACTGGGCCATATCGCTTTGTTGATAACGTTTTTCCTAATTTCTATTTCTTATTTACAATTTCTGTTTCATACTTTTCCAATTCCTTTGATGTAAATGATATACAAGTAGTTTGTTCATTAAATATAATTGTTTTTATTAAAGTTTTCCCATCATGTTTTCTCAATTAAGGAAAATTAACTTCCAAATTATTCCTATATACCTATAGTATATTTAAAACTTATAGATATCTTAAAGATAAGATAATACTTTTGTGAAACTGTCTATTTTTATTATCAAATCTTAAGTAATTTACTGCAAGCTTTTTTATAATTCCTTCATGAATAAGACAAATATTGTTTAACTGGTGTCTGTCTGTTTGTACAAAACTTTAAGATATATAAACTTATCTATGACCTCAATATTCATTTTCCATGGCTATAAAAGTATTTGATGTTCAAAATTGTTTATATTTGGCATGAAGGTACATCATATCCATACCCATCATATAAAGTCAAGGTAAAAGGTCAATGTGATTTTATCAAGGTCAAACATGAAAAAAATGCTATAGGGGCATTAGTGTTTCAAGTGAATGTCTTGTTCACACTATTTTCCTTATTCCAGGTTAAAAAGGATGATCTACTTATTGCCATAAACATCACGTTGACAGTAAATCTTGTGTTGAACTATAATTTCATTGTTTTATATGTAATACTGGGACAATTAATTCTATGTAATATTTTGAAGTGCTTTTTGAACCATTGTGAAGTGTGTGATTAAAAACAACTATTTTATTGTGATCTGAGAAAGTGTATTGAGAAGAGCTGTTTATCTGTACAGTGGATTTATTTGGATTTTACCATTTTCTTCATACTGTAAGTTGATCTGGTGCCATTTAATATCATAGAAATTTTATAAACAGATTATTAAATGCAAATATTGGGGTTCATAATTTTGATCAGCTAAAATCTCAATATTGATCTATTGTAATAAACAATATCTGCCTGAGATTTATTTTATATATGATAAGGATAAATTATAAAGAAATACTGAAAACATATTCTGTAATTCAATCCAAATGTCTTGAGGACTTTTCAGGATAAAATGTTCAAATTTTGCATCAAGATAGACCTTGTAAATACGCCTATACCAAATTAAGATAATCTTACAATTTGCTTGTTTGTGTGTGGTGTTACGCCACTTTCAGCAATCTTTCATCAGTTATATCGCGGTGGCTGAAGCACCTGACAATGGATTCTTGGTATTTCTCTGTTCAGTGGCGTTTGCAAAGGAAATGTCAATTAATAACCATTTTTATACTGGTCACCGTGTATTCCCAATGTCCACTGCTTTTTAGCAGACAGTTTAGTTGTTTAAAAAGGGTTTCTGTTTTGATATTTTCTTACTAGGCCTTGCTGATTTAGAATAAATCTTAGTGACCTAAACATAGCCTTGGACCAGTCTGCACAGATATGCAGTCTGATCTTAGCCTACTATGCATACTTTCTATTATTTATTGAAGCAACTCGTGCCAAGTTGGAATAAACATTCTAAAATTGGCAAATTTCTTTAAACTGAATTCGAATACATTAGAATAAAAATCAAAAGATAATTATTCCTTTATCTATTTTTTT